>JAQOOD010000004.1:11811410-12458910 GCA_029633175.1 Citrus glauca | reverse complement strand
TTTTGATGCCAGTATCAGTGACTTTGTTGTGTGAAGCAGTGATCATCAACCGATCATGGATTGTCTTTAGCGACCTCAAAGCCACTAATATTCCGACGCGGTATACCATTGATTGAAGGATAGCATTCACTCTGAACCCAGTCGTACCGTATAACAGCTTCACTCCCGAGAATAAAAAACAAAAATATTCATGAAGTCAAAGATGAAAAGTGGTGTCGTTTTGGAAATAGGGATGAGTAAGTGATGATGATGATGAGACTCACCTGGAGTTAAGTAAAAGGAGGATTTGAGAATTAGAGATTTTTTGCTCCTTATTCATTATTGTTTCTTCTTCAAGAATCAATTGCTATGCTTTGTTGTTTGTTTTGTTAGTACTGTTTATCTATGTGATCGATTTATGCTTTCTATAAACAAGCTAATATGAGGAAGGACATGAAATTATCTAACTACCCGTCATAGTAATATTGATTTAAAATTTGGTCAACCCGATTTAGATCGGCTGAAATTCAAACAACTGAGCTTCTTTAGGGCCCCATCCTATATTAATGTTATAGGGTCAAGCTAAGGCTTGGATGACCCGTCCGATTGCCATCCCTTCTAGACATGATTCTTCATTTGGTTCATAAGTTATACGAACTTTCACTAGTGCTCCGACTGCGAATGTTATCTATTTGCTACTAGAAGGCAACATCAAAATTCTAACCAAACTCTCAATGGAATAGCCAAATGTTGGGGCGGGAATTTCACCAGGCCACGTGTTAGAAGAATGGACTCTTTTTCAATTGAAAATAAATTTGAGCTTGATTGAGAATTCGGGCTTAGTGTCTGCAATCCACCTAATTCTATTGTATGGTCTAAAGAGTAAGGTTAAAAGCGTATTCAGGCGTTAATATAGCCTAAATAATCTCTTGTTATAATTTACTATAACTGTTGTTTCGTTGAGTAATGAATTTTGGCTTAAGTAGTAATAACACGTGTAGGACCAGAATACACTATTGATAATGGGAAACTTATATCTTAACATTAAAATTTTAAGATTGCTATAGTTTAGAGAGTGTAGTTAGAAAAAATGTGAGAAAATAGAATATTTTTAAAAAATGAATATGGAAATGTGTTTTGAAATTTTTTAGAAAAGGTTTCTTAAAATGAGTTTGAAAATGTTTTTTTGAAAGAATTCTAAAAATATTTTTCCTGCAAATATTGTCTTGAAATTGTTTTTGGAAGAAAACTGAAAATATTTTCTCAAAAATTGTTTTTTGTGTTTTTGGACTTAATATAAAAATTATTTTTTGGGAAAAAAATTAGTTTTGGAAATGCTCTTAACTCACTTATAATTCTCTCTTGGATACTTAACTTAAAATATGGATGCTTGAATGAATTGTGAAACTTGCTAATTTTTAGGTTTCAATTCTTCATTTGCATTTATTATAATGCTGCTTTACATTAATTCCAATGTATTTTTGAGAATGTATATCAATTTATTTTTTACATTTATTCTAATGCATGCTTTATATTAAATATCAATGCATGCTTTATACTAATTCTTGTACATGTCATTACATTAAATATCAGTGCATGCTTTTACATTTATTTTAATGCATGTTTTATAGTAAATATCAATGCGTGCTTTGTCCATAATCTAATCCACATGTATTTCACATTGTCAATAGAGATGACAATTGGAATGCTCCATAATGGATATCCACAATATCCATCTAATTGGATCGGATAATATCCATCCAAAAATTTTTGGATCTTGAAATAGATATTTTAAAATTATATCCAGATGGATATGAATAATTATTTGTATCTAATATATATCCGTTTAACCCAACACAAGTTTAAAAAATTTTAATTTTATAAAATTAAAAATATAAATATAATAAACAAATAATTGTAAAAATATTATATTAACTAGTGAAAATTTTAAATTTCTCTTATATTAAAAACTAAATTTTTTAAAATTATCCTTTAATTTTTTAACTTATTTAATACTATTAATAATTATTATTTTATTTTATTAATTTAATATTATAAATAAACTTCCACTGGAAAGTCGCTAGACCACCACCGGATCTCGTTGGACCACCATCGGATATCGCCTGAAGGTCGTCAGACCACCACCGGACTATCGTCGGAAGTTCGCCGGACCACCGTTGGCTTTGCCGGAAGGTCGCCGGAATTCGTCAGAAAGTTGCCAGACCGCCGCCACCGACCACCGGACCACCATTTTATTTTATTATATATATATATATTAATATAAATAATTTAATTACTAAATTTAATATTAAAATTTTAACTATTTTATATTTTATTTTTATATTATAAGAATAAAATATCTATGAATCTCCATAGTTTTATGGATAAAATCCATATTCATATCTAATATTAAATACTGGATATGGATATGAATATGGATATATATCCATTATGGATAATTATGAATTTGTGTTTATCTATCCATAATTGAATATTTATCATCCCTAATTGTCAACCACGTGCATTCAATCATAATGCATATTCACCAAAATGAATCTCTTTGGCCAGTAATTATCTACCATGTGAATTTGTAATATATGAATATGGTTTAAGATTTAATTTTCTAAATTATTATTTTTGTTGTTATTATTATTATTATTTTAAAATGATTAATTCTCTACCATCTCATTTAACAATACGGACTATAGTACCTGAAGTAGACTTAGCCAAAATTTCGATGTGAATTATCCTTTACTTTAGGGCACCCATGCTTTCCAAACCGCAACCCACAATAGCCATCCCGACGCAGTGACTTGAATCTACTATAAAATACGTATCTTATAAATACGTATTTTAGGAAGTAATGCTCATCAAACACGCACTCTGAACTCTTCTGTTGTTCTAGAGTTAATTGAACAAAAAGCTGTTAAACAAACAAGAGCATTTATAAAACCCAAAAATGAGAACGAGATGCCAGCACAAATTAATTTTTAAAGTTTGCAAGTTAGGATGCTTAAGATTCAAGCATAAATCCAACAATAAAACTTTAATTTAACAACATGATACAATCAGTTGCACTTATTATTTTGAGAATGATGAAACACAGTGTACACTTCACATCTTGCAACACTTCTACATCTTTGACCAGAACCTGCTCAAGCTTGCTTCGATTGATCCATGAGGTTCGTCTGTTGGTAAATACACATCATCTTCAAACTGCAAAATTCAACATATTCAAATGCTAAAATTTGAGCAAAATTAATAGCAGAGAATGATTCCTCATTTTTAAATGACTTGAGGCTTATTTGCACATGATTTCAGTCTTTTTGTTTAGGAAAACATTAACAGATAAATTGTCCCACCTTCACTATAATGTCCTTGTCCTTGCTTGTTAAATTAACTGGTAAGAAATGGATATTGGGCATTTTTAGATGGACCAATGATATGTCATGAAACCTGAAACCAATAAAATCAAGGATCATCTCAAATTATTGCCGCACACAAAAAAGTTCAAGAGTCTGAAAGTGAGCAAACCCGAAAGAGACCTGCAAAGGACGGCCTTTGCCATTTGGTAAAGAGTGCTTTGGACAGACGCACTGTATACTCCCTCTTTCGGAGGACCAAAGAAAGTATCCATCAGAACTTTTTTCACAGCCAGGTATCTCTCTGTGAAATAAAGCGGTTTCTGTGGGAGGTTAAAGACAGATTCATAAGAATACCTGCAATCACATTTTTCTTAGAAACATGCCTCATTGTTTTCTGAACTCGGGAAATTTAATAAGAAGTCAATATAGCTAGTAATGAACTCAAAATGAAGGAATTCTAGAGGTATAAACTTACAACGAAGAAATGTTTTCCTCAACTTATGTGACTCTTTCTGTTTTCTTACATTTAAGTATTAAGAAAATAAAAATGTAAAATACCTCCACGTACTAGTGACCTCTGTTGCCAGCATCCTTTCTTGAGTATCAGGCAGAGCTGTGTATTTGTCCCTAATAAACCCTTCAAAACCTGACTGTCCATAGCATGGATCCCAAATTCAACAAAAACCCAATTTCAGTAATACTCTAAATATCGCAAGCAAACGAGACAATGCTTAACAGAAAATGATTTCAAAGCCAACCTCGATAATATAATTATAACTAAATATGACAACAGAATAACATGTTGTTTTGAATCCTCCCAAATTGTTACCAGAAGACAATTAGACTTGACTTTAAATATCAATGTTGGGCCCTTGCCAAATGGTTAAAGCTTTTGGGTCAAGTGGTTTCAGCATCAAAGAGAAACCATAATGATTTCTTCAATCAAATAAACCCTGCAGGGTTTTACTTTGCACATGCAAAAGAGCGCATTGGCACTCTATTAGAAACGTCAAGCAGTGAAGGGTCACCAGCAGCAATAGCACACTCAGGATCTTGGCACAAAGACAAGATAAAAGACTTTGCTATAAGACAAACTTTCAGAGGATTCCAAGGTTCTTGACCTTTAGGGCTGGCAAAAAAATAAAAAATTAAGCATCTATACAAGTGGCTACTGCCAAATACCGACTCCACTGGACATATTTTGGAAGTTAAAGATCTGTTACTTTAGCATCCTCCACCATTCACAAGAAAATTGTATTTAAGATCAGTCCATGATACAACTTAAATGAAACTTTCTGTAATTATGATTATGTTTCATGAGTGACAATGTTTGTTCTTGAATATAGAGTACTTTTATCTGGTACTGTAATTTTTTTTTTTTAATTTTTTCAAAATATGTGGAAACAATAACAAATATATTATAAACAAGATGAATCTACAATATGTAGAAACGAATTGTCACATAGACAGATAGCAATATTGTACTCACAATAAGCTTAAATGTAGTTAAATAAGACTATACCTAAACAGGCTATCTTATCCTGTTTGAGCATACTTTGAAGAACACTTCTAATGTGGCTTTACAAGGCTTGAGAAAAGAAAGTTTAAAGTGCATGGAAATCTTGAATTATCACACACATGTTTCAGATCCTTGTTGCAACTTCTCATAGTCTATAGTATCAGTTAGTATTTTCTCATATTTATTTTCATTAGGCATCCTATAAATGGTTTTAGTTTAATTCCCTTTAATACTGGGAATTAGGATAATCTGGCGGACTGTGGGTTCAATGGCATGGGATTCAAGGAATTCCTCAGTGGTATTTCTTGTTTTAGATTCCAATTTAGGGGCACATATGCAGGCTTCACTCTTATACTTTAATTCACAACAGATAATCAGATCAGCATTTTTTCCTCTTTTTTCACCCTTTTCTTTTCTTGTTAGGAACAGACAATGGTAGGACCAATAAAAAGAAACCCACACTCTTCTAACTTACATCAACCAGAGCTAATTCAGGCATAATGCATTAGTATAGAGAAATAAGTTTACCTTGGTTGTCTTCAGCAAAGCCAGTCCTTCAGTGCCAGAAGTGATCTGCAAAGCACCAGACCTCTGTACTGTAACCTCTGTTGTGTGCCTCTCAGATCCATGTTTGAAACCTTCAGTAGAGAATATCACTAAAATCATTAATAAAAAAATCACAACCAATTCATACCTAGAAACCATTTCTGCAATTAAAATGGTCATGAGAAAGAGGACGCAAGGTACTCCAGAGAGCTCCAACAGCCTTCCACTCCATTGGTTGCTAATTATTGCACTCCATTGATTGCTATGTACAAATTACAATTTCTAACTTACAACCCAATTGAACTTTTTGCAATTTCATTAATAATCTGTGTTTGCTCTTACTTTTCACAAAAGAGGAAAAAAAAAAAAAAAAGGAAAACATTATATCATTGAATACATTGTCTTACCATTATTGGAATAAAAGTGTTATGTATCACACAGCCTTATTACCAATTGAAAAGTATTATATTACACTGCATATTATTTATCTTGAAGATATTAAGGAACAAACCATGCTCATGCAGTTGCCCATCCACGGATACACGTTCCCATGGCTTTTCCACTATCCTCACTATGGCACTAGTAACCTGTAATAAAAAAACACTACTTAATCCACCATGTAAATAAATACCTTCAGTGAAATAAACAAAATAAAATGTACCAATGGTAACGATGATCCTTCAAGAGCTCATAAAGGCTCTTCACCAATCAAACTGCACATGAATATTAATAGACTAAAAATTTCATGTAAATATAAGGTGTTCTTTAATAGACTAAAAATTCCATGTAAATATAAGGTGTTCTTACTCAAATTAAGACTTTGTTTGAGATTAAAATTGGACGGCTTGTTTGGTAAACACTCACTGCTATAGTTTAGAAATTAAGTAAATTTAATTTTACACTTATATAATAAAAAAAATATTATACCTTTACTAATTTTGTGAAAATTATTATTTAAAAATTATATATAACGTTAAATTTTGTTTCATAATTTTAATTTTTTTACGGCTCCTATAGTTATAATTCCTCGATAGCAAACTGATTACCTCAAAACAAAAAGGAGCCCAACTCATTTCTTAGAAATTTTACATTCAGGCCCACTCAGTTTAGAGAATTTCAATTTTGAGCATCTCAAGTTTACAATTTCTTCATTCTAGCCATCCTCAAAGTTAACCTTTTACCTGGCTATAAAAAGACGTAAAGTGCTTGGCGAGTAAAATAGCAAATTCCTCGACTGAAAGTTGCTCTTTACATTCCTTAGCTTTAGCGTAAACCTATATTAATATAAAAAATTCACAAATTAATAGTAATAATAATAATAAATTAATTTAAATCAATTCATTTTAGATGTAATTACAGTATTTTTTATGGTATCGGTGGCGACAATATCGGAGTTATCGTCGTCAACGTAGGCGATGATGGAATCGGAGAGCAAGCTGATGTTAACGTTCCATTCGACCATTAAATGGCGGCCTTCTTTGCTCCGCCAAACTCTTGCAACTCTCACTCGAGCTTTCCCGTGTCGCTGCTCGAAATTGAATCCCTCTATTTTCTTCGCCATTTTTGGTTATTAATTTTCTTTCTTTTTCTTTTTCAGAGACGAAGGGGATGGACTTTTATGACGATTATATATACTGCAAGTTTTTCAATGTAAAGACTGAATAAAGATGTGAGTCTAAATTTTATTTTCTTGCTCCACTCGCTACAAAAGCGCGTGGATGAGAAAGGTCAAATTTACAACACACGTCACCAGAAATTTTCAAGCCTTGTGCTTACGTGTCAATAGCTCAACTAGAAAGTTGGATTTAATATATACAAAACTACAAATACGATGAAGCTGACTCAGCAGCCCACAGATCGGCACGTATACGTACAATGCCAACAGCGGCATGCAGTGGTTTTGGGTAGGGTTAGTAATTTAAGGGTCTGGGTCGGATTTTATCAAGTTCAAGAATAAGTCCATATTATGTTTAAAAAGTCCAAGTACTCTCAAAGTCCATCCAAATTTGAGCAGGCTTAGGCTGAGCCTAGGGTTGGGGTTGAGATTTTACAAATTTTAAAAATTTTTTTAATAAAATTATAAATTTTTAAAACATAATTATCCAATATATAATACTACAATTGACTAAAAATTTAAACATAATTATCTAATACATGATTAGTCACACACAAAATATAAAAATATTAATACTACAAGTACCGTACACAACATATAAATCAACCACTAATATAAAAAGAAACTAATCCAATAATTACGGGCCATCTTTGTCCTCATCCTTTAATTCCTCGTCAGTAAACATTTCTTCATCAGAAACTACACCTAATAAAAAAAAGTGTTAAAATAAATAATAAAGTAAAATAATTAATAATTAATTTGGTAAAAAATATTTTTATACCTCTACTGCTAGTAGCCCATAACCAATGCTGAGAGCACATGATAACTTCCAACGTGTCTAGATGTAGTTTGCTTTGATGTGGATTCAATGTTCTACCCCTCGTACTAAAAGCCGACTCTAAGGCAACAGTTGTCACAGGTATGGCTAGCAAATTCTTGGCCATCTTCGCCAAAATATGATATTTATCTTTATTCATCTTCTACCATTGTAAAACATTAAAATTCAGAGTTTTTTTGACTGAATAATCCTCTAAATACCTATTTAAGTCAGATTTCGAACTAATATATTGACTATTTTGGGTTGCATATGCATCAAAATTACCCATATCATCTATATCATCAAAATTAATATGAGATTGGACAAAATGAACAATAAGTGCGGCAAAAAACTCACCAACAACACCATATCTCATAGTTGCAGATTTAGTGTCATAATAATTCATTATTTCATCACACAGCTCTTGCACTCTCTTAAGTTGATTTTCAAGACTGACTACATAAATTTTCAGATAATAATAATAATTAATCAACATCATCTTATATCTCAGATCATATGTGAGTCTAATTTTTATTTTCTTGCTCCACTCGCTACAAAAGCGCGTGGATGAAAAAGGTCAAATTTACAACAACACGTCACTAGAAATTTTCAAGCCTTGTGCTTACGTGTCAATAGCTAAACTAGAAAGTTGGATTTAATGTGTACAAATACGACGAAGCTGACTCAGCAGCCCATAGATCGGCACGTATACGTCCAATGCCAACAGTGGCATGCAGCGGTTTCAGCCTTTCAGGCTTTCAGCACATAGTATACGCGAGAGTTGCGTCCAGGCATTTTGGTTCAGTTTTTATTGAATAGAAAGCTGAAAATATTCACTTCGATTCAGCCGGTTCTGAGGAAAAGAAAAAATCAAGAATTGATCGGTTCAGTATTTAAAATTAAAGAAAATATTATTTATTATTATAAAATTATTTCACATTAATATTTTTGTACAAATCATGAATTGCAGTAATTATAATTGAATTTAATTAAGGAAAACATTTAAAGTAAAAAGTCTAAAGTTTTAACTGATATAAAAAATTTATCAAAATTCTTAAATCAAATCGTTACCGAATCAAATTATAGATCCAATTCGGCTCGATTTTGTATTTAAGTTCGTATTCAGTTGATACATTTATAAATCGATTAGTTTTGGTTCAATTCAGTTTAGGGACAGAACGAACCGAAACTGTTAATGCCACCTGGTTGCAAACGTATGATTATAGGCCACACTTTCTATACACCTCTTAAAATCAATTCCTTTTGGAAAACCGAGATGAAGCAAGCATGATTCATTCATATATAGACCTATTTAATATAAAGTTTTAAGGTCACCATGCCCCTATTTCTTTTACATTTACTTTCAGTAGACGTTGCTTATATTTGCCTCCTCCTATATTTGGACAAGTGATTTCAAGTAATTTCATTTTGTTGATCTTCAATGAGTAATAATATTCTCATGAATTTTTATATAAATTTATTTTATACAAATTAATATGGCATGATAAAATTGATTGAATTAAATATCTTTTGATCCACATAATCTATTTTTATTATTTTATATTTTCATTCAACTAATAAATTAATGATAAATCAGTTTGTACAAAAATTTATAATTGTATCATCACTTTTGAAATATATGACTAAAAATTCAACTTAAGTTTTGACCATTATGTATCTTTTAAGAAAAGAGGGAAAAATGAAAAAGATAATAGATTCTAAAATCAATATCAACCTATTCTAACCAAATTTTTGGTGATAAATTCGGTAGATAATATTTTGTAAAGGCTAATAAGAAAGAATCGTAGTGATGATCTAGACATATCCTAAGTAAATATGAAAGTGGTAATTTTTTTCTTTTTTCTTTTTAAAAATCATAAGAAAAGGATTAAAAAAATAGTCAATAATGCATCGCCATTTCAAGGCCTAAATAAAGAGCCACATCGAACTTAAATTCAACACTTAGGTTAATTTAAGGCTCATGCGTAGTTAGGACAAAGCCTTGTCACAAAGAAAACAAAATAAAACAACACATCACTGCAAGTTCCTTATAACTGAAAGAAAAAGCGGCTCTACATCTAAACATCTAATAAGGTGTAAGGAATTTTATGAGTTTGTTGGTCCAGTCTACCCAACTTAACTAGTGCAAGCAAGCACCACATCGTAACAAAATAAATTGAAGTAACATAGTGCCCTGCTAATACAGCACAACTTTAAAAATTGTCATCGGATCTAAACTGAGAACCTCAAATCTAAGATTCAATGACACTGTTGTAACAATAAAAAACTTTTTTAAAAAGGAAAATTATCATTCATATATCATAAATTTACGTTTTTATGAAAAATATTACAACACTTTAAGGGTATATCAATGGTCTATCATAAATTAATAAAAATTATCTATTGACCACTAAACGGTTAATTGTCATTTGAAAATTAATGAAATTGTAGTAAATTAACGAGTTTACTCTTAAAAATTATCACTTAAAATTTCTCATGATCACTTTTATACTCTTAAATTATCACTTATATCATATGAAAAGACTAAATTACTCTTTTGATGTCATCATATTTAAACAACAGCTAATAATTTAGTGGACAGTAGATCTATTTTATTAATTTAAGGTAGACGATTGATATATTTTAAATTATTATAGTAAATTTAATAATAAAGTAAATTAAGGATATATTATTGATAATTTCTTTTAAAAAAAAAAATCATTCCTTTCGGCGAATGGCCCCACGATGAGTTCCAGTTTCAGACTACCCGGCTCCGAACGCACAACTATTGAAGCCAACCTACGACTCCCAATACGAACACATACCCTGTAGGCCCAAATACCAAAATGACGTTATCTATAGCCACCAGAGCAACCTTTGAGGGGAGCAGAACAACAACAGCAACAAACAAACAACATTCAACATCAAACATACAACAACAAATAACCATGAAGGTGCAAAACAAGTAACGGTAACCACCGCCTTCTTCTTTTCTACCAGCCCAGCCGCCGTCGAACCCCACAGCCACACGCACATCCTAATTTCACAGAGATTTCAAAATAAACCCAACAACCCGTTTACTCAGCTATATCATAAAATTAAGCAGATTGAAAAACAAAATTTGAAATGAAACAGTAGGGATAGAGAAATTGAAAAAGCTACGGTTTTATAGTTTCTTCCTCAACTATATTATATATATAGTTAACGTTAACGTGAGAATATCAGTACAAATTTAAAAAATACAGATTTTAATATTTTAAAAAATAAAAAATAATTTTTAGTATATTAAAATTTATATTTTTATATTTTAATGATATTTTTACTTTAATTCAGTAAAAAAAGACTATATATATAATTATATTAACTGTAATTGATTCCCGACATTTATATATATACACATAATATTGGATGAATTTAATAAATATGATTTCTAAAAAATTAAAATTAACTTTTAATTTTTTAAAATTATTTTTGCAAAAATCTCAAATGGTGGCTAAGCCATTCAAATTTTGATTTTAATATATATATATGTGTGTGTGTGTGAGAGAGAGAGAGAAATAATAAATATATAATGATTTTTAAATGTATTTAAGAAAGAATTTAATGATAAATTATTAAACAACAGCAATAAAATGGGTTGATACTTCGTATTAAGTAGAAATCTTAAGACAATCTTATGAATAGTTAAATTTTGATTGAGTAATGATTTAACAATAAATTGTGCTAATTCATGAAATTATTAAAACTGTCAACTACTGTCCCGAACATACGCAAGTTATTGAAAAATCATTCCTCGGTCCGGTTAAGTTTTAGAATTGAATTACCAAACCATTTTTTTTCATTGAATCTCTGGGAGAATCTTTTTCAAAAAATAATTACTATGCTTATTATTACATAGTGAAAAATTTTATTTGCCATGTGAGCTTTTCTAACATATTAATTCTAAAAATGGGTCAAACACACTTAACTTTTTAAATTTAACAATTCATCATTAAATCATTAACATCGCTAATAAAATGGTGAGCTCATTGGAGTATTTAAGACATTTCATTAATTTTGGTTTCTTTAAGCCAAAACGTCACTATTTTAATAATAGAAAATTTATCAAAATTTTCACTTAACTTTTACATAAAGTTCAAGTACCCTACATCTGTTAAAAATAATTACTAGATTAAGTATAAAATGATTGATAAATATGAACTCTTCAGCTAACTTTCAGTATGAGTTAAAGTCCTTTTGTTTAAAGTTTAAATATATTATACATCAGATAAAAATAGTTAATAGATTTAAGTATATAAAGTTCGAACAACTTACGAACCTTGTTAAATTACATGATAATGTAACTTATATTAACCATTAAGTTATAACTAATTACCTAAAAATAGAACTAACTAAATTATTTTTTAGCTCACAAATCATAACTTTTGGGTTAATGTAAGCTACATATAATGTACATTATTAATTATTTTCATGGACTTATATATGTTATTAGAGCCAAACTCATACAGCAATGGGTACACACTATGTTACAATGTGACAAGGACTAGGAAAAAATTCAATCAAACATGACAGGTCGTGATAGAAAAAAAATCTCACATTGGCTAATAATTAGGTTTATCTTCTTATTTGTAATTTAAAAAAAAAAATCATGTGTCACCTATGTATTAATAACAACATATGATTAGGATTTTAATTATTTATATTCTTTTATATTTTTTTTTCTTATATTACTCATACACTATTGAAGTTTAAACCCAAGATTTAAGCCCTAGAAAGGTTACTACTTTTCCATTAAAGTTAGAATTTGGCTTCGTTCTTTTTACATATGTATTCTTATATGATAATCATTACTCACCGCCTTTATTTTTGTTCGATAGGCTTTGTTTTAATTTATTTGTCTTATCATATTCAGTCCTTTGCTGATGTTGTTCTTATTGACGAGTATGTTTTTTTTTTTTTTAATTTTTTAATTTTATTCCATTTGTCTTGTATCATTTATTTATTCATTTCTGAATATTGCTACATTTAAAGAATGCATATTACTGGTTACATGTTCTAGGAAAGACACAGCTGGGTGGTAATTTCAAATAGAGACAGTCGTATGTTAAATAGCTGGATGTGTTTGTATGATTTCGTTAAATCCTAATTGCCGTAAATGGCATCAGGAAGGAGTACTTTGAAATCACATGGGCAAGCTTGAGAGCCGTGGTGGAGCCATCTTTTGCTGTAAGATCGGTAATTAATCACAGCGACTACCTCTCGAATGTGGAGATCGTTGTGTCTACTGCAGTTCGCATAACGGATACTGAAGTGGTGACTGCAGGGGGTCAGACGTTTGTGTATGATTATGTTGTCGTTGCTACAGGTTATGTGGAGTCTGTTCCCAAATCTAGAACGGAGAGGCTTAGTCAGTACGAGAAAGGTAAATGCGTAAATGCTTTAGAAAGAAGTTTAATATTAATTTGTCTTACAGACTTTTTTGGATGAAAATCCATTTTTCTCAAATGGCAGTGCTGAAATTTAATAAATGTGAGTCGCAGGCTATGTACCCCGATTACAACATGTAAATTATTCTGTTTGGATCTCGGAAAGGCAAACACACGCAAAGTAGAGAATGAGAGGGAGGGTAATTGGAAAAAAAAGAGAACTAAGAGCATATTTTTAATCATTTCAGTCTGTGGAAGGCCGGTGTTTTATCCAACATTTTCAGTTCATGAGCTTATCATGTCTTTTATCTTATTAGAATCTATTATTAGCATCTGAGCAAAACAGTATTCTGTTTCATTGTTTAATAGTTTTTCCTTCCTTCTTTTTCCATTAACAGAGTTTGAGAAAGTAAAATCTGCTAATTCAATATTGATTGTTGGTGGTGGCCCCACTGGCGTGGAACTGGCTGGTGAAATTGCTGTTGACTTTCCAGATAAGAAGGTGATTCTGGTGCACCGGGGGCCAAAATTGTTAGAGTTTGTTGGTAATAGGGCTTCCCAAATTGCGTTGGATTGGTTGGCATCAAAGAAAGTTGAAGTGATTTTGAACCAATCCATTAATCTGAATACAATATCAGATGGTCGAATTGAAACATCATCTGGAGAAACCATCAATGCTGATTGTCATTTCATGTGTACGGGGAAAGCGATGGCTTCATCTTGGCTTAGGGAGACTATTTTGAAGGATAGTTTGGATAGTCGTGGAAGGTTAATGGTTGATGAGAACTTGAGAGTACGGGGTTTTAAGAATGTCTTTGCAATAGGAGATATCACTGATATTCCAGTAAGACCGTTTAATATTTTTCCTTCTTTGTTTTGTTCATTTTGCTTGACTCAACACACAGTTAAGGATTTCATTATACGCACTGGGGGGATAAGGGGATAATCTTTTCACCTGCATGAGTGATAACCTCAGCATATCGGCTGTGTGGCTGGGGCTGCAGGTGGGCACAGGTGTGGTTAGTTGCTTGGGGCAAGTAACAAACCCTTCACATCTTTTTGGTTTTGGTTTAGGAAAGGAAGTTGAGGCAGGGAGTTTTTGTTTGAGACTAACCCAGCTAATGTATGTGAGTGGTTTTGATTGTGAGAAGTGCAAATTCTAATACTTGTGACATTTTGAAAAGTGCAAGTTCTAATACCTGTGACATTTTTACAACTTTTTGCTTTGTCGGCGCATCCTGCCAACCATCGGTTTACTATGGTGAGACCCTGATAGTCAACCTAGCTTTAATGGTTGCTAATTTACAGTTTGGTTATTTGAATTATTAAGACACTTCATTTTCGCTCTTGTGGCAGCTTGTTCAGTTCTAAATCATTTTGTCTGGCTCTTTGGTCTGCTGATTGAATGAATAACTCTAAACACTTTTAGATGGTGCTAACATAAGAAAAATCTTCAGATCGTCACCCTAGCAAATCTAGCCCACTTGTTCTTCACCCACATATGAAAAGATATTCTATTGAACTCCTTCCGGTTGTTTTTTCATAGCATTTAAATGAGTTCACATTGTTGCTATATAAATGTACTTATTTAGTGATATTTTGTTTCTTAAATTTTTTATATGCCATGGAATCATTACTGATTTGCTGAGTGACAGTCTTTCTTACCTTTCTTCACGATACTTGGATTTGCTTAATTTACTTGCTTCTATAAGGCTTTTCAGTGCTGAGAGGAAGTGGGCAAATCAGGAAGTCATTAACATGATTGACTTGGAAGCAAATTTATTTGTCTATTCTCTTTAGCAAAAATGGACTTCCTAACGTAATTAGACCTGTTTCCAGTCCAATGAAATGAATTGATGGATTAGGGAAAGCTTCTGTTTTATTGGAGGCATGATTTTGATAAAGTTCTATTGTTTGTCTATTTGTCTAGGTCACAACCAATGTTATTTTCAGCTTGAACAAGAGTTTGACTGGTTGTAAATTCACCCCCTTAATATGTTCCTTTCTTATTTTAACACTTCTAGTCGATTCTATTGTTTACTGCTTGATATGTTGAACAGGAGATCAAACAAGGTTACCTGGCTCAGAGACATGCTCTGGTGACGGCAAAGAACTTGAAGAAGTTGATGATGGGAAGAAATAAAGGCACAATAGCCACTTATAAGCCGGGTTATCCAATTGCACTTGTTTCACTTGGAAGAAGAGAAGGAGTGGCGCATTTTCCCTTTCTGACGATTAGCGGTCGGATTCCTGGCTGGATCAAGTCTTGGGACTTGTTTGTGGGCAAGACAAGGAAGCAACTTGGGCTCAAACCTACCGTCACATGAACTGAAAACCAGCCGACATTGTCTCAGTATCATTTACTTGCTTCTTCTTATGTATTTTATGCGTTATGTGTCGAACAACGCCAAGAGTGCAACTGTTCTTGCAACATTGTGGCAACTGGGTAACTGTTTGAGTGAATCAGCATTTCGTAATTTCCTTTTGTTTTTGTAGGGAAAAATTAAAAGTTAAAAATAGATTTTGTGTTAATTAATGCAAGTGATTATCAATGAGATAGTATACACTTTATTTTAATTTGTTTAATTTTTGGTGTTTGGCTTATTTTGAGAGATAGTACTGGTATTGTGAATATAGATGTGTGTTGGTAAATTTGTTGTGAAGTTATAATATTGTTAAAAGATATGTTGAAGAATTAAGAAGTGGTGAACGTCCTTGTCAAATAGGCAAAGGAACTTTGAAGTTTCTTTTATAGGTGATTTTGTGTTGTTACTTTCTCATTTACTTTATTGTTGTAGGTTTATAATTTTTATTGGATTCTAGATTGTGCAAGTTTGTTTTGTATTTACTTTGTTATGTTGTTTGTTATTTATAGTTACATGAAATCAAGATTGTTATTGTAGTATTAGCATTTATTGTAGATATAGGAAAAAAAACCAAATAAAACAAAAATAAACCAAACCATAAAATTAAACCGAACTGGACTAAATTAATTTAGTTCAACTCAGTTCAGTTTTATTGTTAGATTATATTTGGTTCATAAAATTATAGTCCAACTGATTTTAATTTGATTCGATTATGTGACAAAACCTAATCAAATCCAATAATATTCTTAAATCTGTGACAACCTAATCAGACCGGATATATTATCCAGCTCTAGGTGAGGGATAGGTTTGCCCTCATATTTATTTATCCTCTTTTGGAATAATATTCTTAAATATGTATGGCAGTTCTTGAAATATAATCAGCAATAAACACGTGCTTCTTCTTCACCCAGAATTGAACTCTCAACTCTACAAAAAACAGTAGCAATGGAAATCCCAAGCAGACCAAAACCCAAACCAAAAATGTCCGAAAATATACCACTTGATATAATCATAAAGATTTTCATCAGACACCCAGTCAATAGTCTTCTACGGTTCAGATGCATTTTCAAAACTTGTTGTTCCTTAATCGACGGTCCAGATTTCATCAAGCAGCATCTAAACCATTCAGTCAAAACCAATTCCAATTTTAGCTTTATTCTCTAGGGTTTGCATGATCTCTACTCTTTGACAAATTTGTTAGGAAATTGATGGGTGAAGCAGACACGCAGCTAAAGTAAAATTGGAAGAAAATAAAGAACAAGCACAATAGAGGACACCAGAAATTATGTGGTTCGGCTTTTAGCCTACGTCCACGGGTGAAGACAGTAGGAAATATTTTACTAGTGAAAAGGAGTTACAAGTATTGTAGTATTTTAGCTCACTAACTAAAACCCCAATACACCCAAACTCTCAAATCACTAGACTCTTAAAATCACTCTCTAAATAGAGAAAAGAAATGAAGAACTCGATAGAATTGGATGTCAAAACCAAAATGTAGAGCTCCCTTTATATACCCAAAGTTGGTTACTATGCATATAATATTTAATTTTTTTCTTTTCCTTCTTCAGCCCGGCTCTTATTTTCTTCTCTATTTCTTCTTTTTCTTCTTTCTCTTTGAATAAAAGTTTCAAAGCCGTGTGCAGCTGCCATCTTCTAGATGCATAGCTTTTAGATGTTGCAGCCACAACCAAAGTGTTTTCACATTTCTCCCACTTGGAGGTTTAATTGAGGATCAATCAATCACTACACTATCCTTTCTGCTTCGCCATAATCATGTTGCCTACGTTTCTGCTAGGCCATAAGAGGATCTACTCCAGATAAACTTGTCAGCATTTATCAACTTGGTCAAAACATTTGCTAGGTTCTCCTTGGTATAGATTTTCTGTAAATCTACACTTCAATCTTCCACTACTTTTCAAACGAAGTGATACTGAACTCCTATGTGCTTTGTCCTGGAATGAAAGGTTGGATTCCTTGCAATATACAAGGCACTCTGACTGTCACAAAACACAGGAATTTTCTGTTGTTGGTGCCTGAGCTCCTCCAATAACTTTTGTATCCAAATAGCTTCCTTATAAGCTTGTGTAGCTGCCATATACTCTGCTTCTGTTGTAGATAAAGCCACAACGGTCTGCAGTTTCAAAACCAACTTACAGCTCCTCCCGCAAGTGTAAACACATAACTAATAGTGGATTTCCTTTTATCAAAGTCTTCTACAAAATCTGAATCAGCATAACCCCTGACAATAAACTCTGATCCTCCATAATATAATGCAACATCTGAAGTTCCTCTGATGTATCTCAGAATCCTTTTCACAGCTATCCAATGCTCTCCTCCAGGATTCGCCATGTATCGACTGACTGCTCCCACTGCTTGTGCAATGTCTGGTCTAGTACATATTATAGCGAACATCAAACTTCCCACTGCTGAGGCATACGGTAGTCGAGACATCTCTCTCCTCTCTGCTTTATTGCTAGGACACATACTTGAGGATAATTTAAAATTAACAGGAAGTGGGGTAGAAATTGACTTACAATCTTGCATGTTGAAGCGCCGCAAGATTTTCTTCAAGAATTCTTTTGCGAAAGCCAAATCTTCCTGTTATTTCTGTCTCAGTGAATTTGCATCCCTAGAATCTTGTTTGCTGGTCCCAAGTCCTTCATTTCAAACTCCCTAGCCAACTGTACTTTCAATTCTTGGATTCGATCTTTGTTGGGGCCTGCTACCAACATGTCATTCACATACAACAACAAAATAATGAAATCATTATCTTCAAACCTCTTGTAATATGCACAATGGTCTGAACTGAGTCTGTTGTATCCAAGGCTTATAATGAAGGAATCAAATCTCTTATACCAACATCTCGGCGCCTGTTTGAGACCGTATAGAGATTTGTTCAACCTACAGACCAAGTTCTCCTTTCCTGTTTATGCAAAACCTTCTGGTTGGAGTATATATATTTATTCTTTAAGTTCTCCATGAAGAAATGCAGTTTTCACATCTAACTGCTCAAGATGTATATATATGTTTACAATATCTCGTTGAAGTCAATACATTCTTTCTGAGCATATCCTTTCACCACCAATCTCGCACGATACCTCTCCACTTGATCATTGCTATCACGTTTGATCTTGTAAACCCATTTGTTTCCAATGACTTTTCTTCCATGTGGTAGTGGTACAAGTTTCCATGTCTTATTCTTGTGTAGAGATTCAATTTCTTCATGCATTGCTGTCATCCACAAAGTAACATCTGAGCTTTTTAAAGATTCATGGAAAGTTGAAGGCTCTCCATTCTCTGTTAGAAGACAGTATGCAACGTTGATTTCTGTGACATACTCCGAGTGCCACGTTGGCGGTCGTCTCTCACGAGTTGACCGATAAACTTCTGGAGCCTCGGACTCGACTGGTTCTTGTTCCTTGTGCTCTGGTGCTGCTTAAGAAGAATTTGAATCATCTGGATTAGTTTTCATATATACCGATACAGTCTCTGACTTTTCTTTTACAGTGCTATCATCCTTATCTTTCCTTTGCAGTTGATCTTCTATAAAGATAATATCTCTGCTGATGATGATCTTGTGGGCAGTGGGGTCCCATAGACGATACCCCTTTACTCCATCAGCATATCCCAAAAGATACATCTTTAGATTTTGGATCCAGCTTTGTTCTTTCTTGGGCATTGTTCATCACGTACACAGGACATCCAAATGCATGCAGGTAGGAATTATCAGCTGGCTTTCCAGTCCACATCTCCATCGCCGTCTTCAACCCAATAGCTGTAGATGGCGATCGATTTAATATATAACAGGCAGTTTTGGCTGCTTCTACCCAGAATGAATTGGGTAGACCAGCAGTCCTCAACATAGCTCTTATTCTTTCTGTAAGAGTTCCATTCATCCGCTTCGCCACTCCGTTTTGTTGAGGAGTGTATGCTATTATGAACTGCCTCTGAATACCTTCTTGCTCACAGAAAGCAAAAAACTTGCCGTTTGTATACTTTCCACCATTATCTGTCCTTAAGCAATTGATCCTTTTACCAGATTCAAGTTCCACCTGCGCTTTGTATTCTTTGAACACTGGAATACATCTGACTTTTTCTTAATTGGATACACCCAATATCTTCTGGAATAATCACCAATGAAAATTACCATGTACTTTGCACCTCCCATAGATATATCTGATGATTCTCAAACATCAGAATGAATTAAGTCTAGAATGCATTTACTTCTAGCAATAGATCTACTAAATTTTAATCTATCCTGCTTACTAATAACACAATGCTCGCAAAATGGTAAACTTACCGATTTGAGCCTCGGAAGTAATTTTCCCTCAGAGAGAATCTTTAATCCTTGTTCCGACATGTGGCTAAGTTTGAGATGCCACATCATCGTTGACTCTACTCCATTTGATGCGATACACGCATCAGCCTCCTATAGTGTTTCTCCTTTAAGTATAAATAAATTAGCACCGATCTTTTCTGCCTTCATTAATACAAGAGCGCCTTTAACAATATTTGTAATTCCATTCTCCATATGAGTTTTGTACCCATGACTATCCATTTGTCACAAAGACAATAAATTTTTCTTCAGGTCGTTGACATGTCGTACTTCTCTAATTGTTCAAATTGTACCATCAAACACTTTTATTTTGATAGTATCAATACCAGCGATCTCCAATGCATGATCATTAACCATATATACAGATCCTCCTAAGATAGGTTCATATGTGTGGAACCATTCTCTCCAAGAGGTTATGTGCCAGGTAGCTCATGAGTCTATAAGTCAGATATCAGATAGCCGTTTTCTGCCTTTTGAAACAATTGTTGCCTCACTGTAAAGAATTTTGCCATCATCTGAGGTACTTGCTACACACCCCTGAGCATTTGATGACTCAGGTTCTTTGCCCTCTTTTCTCTTCTGGTTACTCCAACACTCTTTCTTGACGTGCTTTTTCTTACCACAGTTGTAACATTTAAAAGTTATATTGATATGATTTTTCACTTATATAATAAAAAATTTATTATATTTTTGATAATTTTGTTAAAATTATTATTTAAAATTTATATTTACTATATATTATTAAATTTTATTTTATAATGACAATTTTTTACCACATCAACTGTAATTTAAAAGTTATATCACCTTAATCTCAACCCAAATAGATCGTAAGTATCTACAGTTGACCACCCAAATCCACTTGGTGACTTTGTAAATGATCTAGATGTTGGTTTTGTTGCAGTTTTCCCAAATGATGACACTTAAAGTAGTTGAGCAACAGGAAAATAAAAAAAATAGTGAAGAAATGGGGTATTAAAAATTTTTGATAGTAGTTGCTTATTTTGAGGAGTTATATGAAGAATAGTTTCAATTGTAGTTAGGGTGCACATTTTGTCCAAAAATATCCCTTATACTTTAAAACAACTAATGCATATTTACTTTATTTTTTTTAATACTATTATATAGGATTATTACTGTTATTACATCATATATTATAATTTTTATTTACAAACAGATTATACAATTGAGATCTTCTTCGTGGCATGTACTCCTCTGAAGCGTTGCCCATATTCTTTAAACTTTTTCAAATATTTAAGAGCTGTCCACTCTATTTCATATTTTGTGAGGGATAAATTGGCTCTACTCAATTATTTGATAATTGAGGAATGATTGAAATTAATCCCCACAATATTTTTATAGAGACTCGAATTCTTACACTTAACATTATAAATACAAGGGTTCTCTTATTTGACCAAAGGCCCATTGGCCATCTTTACTTTATCTAAGATAGAGTGTGTTAACTCAAAAAGAGTATTATTCACTTAAATGCACATTCCTCAGTTTTATTCACTTAAATGCACATTGCTCAGTTACTTTAACTTCATTATATAATTTGGCTTTGCAATTTTTGTTATCTTTTTCACAATCTAGAGATAGACCCATGTATCATTATTCATGAATGTTAGGCTTATATCTTTAACTAGTAATTGGATCACAATATGAGTATCTAGGAAACTGGAAAATAGCATCTAACGGATATTGAAAGAACAGAAGCCGCTGACGTAATTGATTAAAGTAACATGCTCAATGCTTTGTGGATAGAGCTTCATGACCAATATACAACATCTTCGGAAAAATTCAGTTTCTGATTAGTGTCATTCTCAAGCTATGAGTCAATGTAAATGGTGCATATGTTTATGAAAATAGTTAAGGAAAAAAAATGCATATACTAACGTGAATCATGATGATTCATGAATAAGAAAGATATCTCTTATTTGACAATCAAACTTAACTCAAAAGAACATTATATACCTAGATATAATGGCTATTGATCAAAGATCATCAAAACGAGCACATGAGTTGGAAGAAGTGAAAATGTTAAATATTTATTTGGATCGGGTGCATTAATTTAGCATGTTTAGGTGGTTTAGATGGTGAACTGATTAATGGGTGATATAGCATATGGAAAAAAGTTATTCTTACAAAGAAGTGTATGACACTTAGCAAAAACGACAATTTCAAGAAGTTAAAATTATAAAACTTGATAAATTATAAACGTTTGACCATTGTCACCCCTGGAGCGTTTCATCTCTCACAAAGCATGAAGAAATCAGAACATGGTTTAATTAGTTAATTCTAATTAGAAGACCCAATAGTTTATGAAGAGAATATAATATTTAGATTTAGAACTTGGCACTTATGATAGTAAAAAGACAACTTTAAATAGAAGTAGTATAGACTGTAATATAGGACACAACCTACATACAAAAAATTATTAATTAAATAGTTTAGTAGATTTGATAGTTAATTTAGGTAGAAATTTGAAATCAGAATTAGATAAGATTAATAAAAATTATAAGACATTTTTATATAGTTTAAGAGAAAATAAAATAGTCTCTAAGAATTTAGAAGAAAAATTAGATTTTATAAAGGATCTAAATGTAGCAGTTAGATAAGATTACAAGGATAGAAGAAGGAAGATCACAGCTCAAGCAAACGGAAAAGAGTTCAAAAATAATGCCAACTTCAAAATTAAAAGATTTAATAGGTAGATTTAAAAAAATTAAAATTAATACTGATATAAGAAGCATTCAACCTACGAAGACTAGAGTTACAGATATTACTAATGGATAAAAGAAAAACAAATAGTCAGTAGTAGTAAATTAGAAGGTAATTATTTAAGAAGGATATTTAACAAGAAAAAGGAAGAAGACGAAGTTAAAATAGAAAGTCTAATAGATTTAGATGAACAAATAGAAAGATTTAGATAGAATAAATTAGATTTAATCAATTCTAAAATAATATATAAAAAGGGAAATTTATTCAAGAAATCTTTACTATATGAAAATAATAGTGAAAGATACGTGTCTTGCACCCATGAGGATCAAATGGTGAAATTAGATTTAATAGACAAACATTCATATAATCAGATTAAAGATAAAGACCTAAAACATGCTTATTTAGGATTAGTTATAATAGGAGGAAAAGGATTACATGGAGAGAATTTAGGTGCAAAAGTTTTAATCTGTCTTTATGATAACCAGTTCACTAATATAGAACAAGGACTTTTAGAAAGTATAGAACTAGATATGAATAATAAAGGAGGAATAATATATTTTACCCCGAATTATCTAGTAAAAGCTAATCCATTTTACAAGGATTTAAAAATAGGAATTAAAACTAGAGGATGCCACATGAAGAGAAATGAAGCCAATTTATTAATTTGCACATGATTTGTAGGAAGACTTAGTGAAAATAGTACAACTAAATAGAAGTTAGACAATGATCAGATGATAAATATTCTAGGAACGAAAGGAATTAAGGTTATTAACATGACTCAAAAGTATATTACTCTCAAGTATAAGAGTGTCTAGTTATAATTTAATCCAGTGAGACCGGGGTCGAACCATAGAGAGTTTTAAATCTAGTAAAACTAAGAAAATTAATTGCGAGGCAAAGAAATTATTTGAATTTGATTTAAAAATAAGCTAAGTTTTAGGATCTACTCTCTCTGTATTCAAACTATAATTTTAATACTCTCTCATTTATATTTTGCCTCACTTTTACCAATTAATTATTATATCATTTAATTCTATGTGTGTGGATAAATATGGAATAAAGTACATAATATGTCACACTATATTAATGTGTCGACATTATGTGTGGATAAATATGGAATAAAGTACATAATATGTCACACTATATTAATGTGTCGACATTATGTCAAAATACCATAAAATCCAGTGAAATTTATAAATTAACATGATATAAAAATAATTAGAAAAGAATTAAATAAACTTAAAAACTCATTTGAGAAAATAATAATAATTAATAGTTTAAAACATTGAGCATCACCCTTCACCTCAACTTAATAAAATTAGCTACTCATATTAAAAGAAAACACAACATTCTTTTTATTTGATAAACTTTTTGAAATATATTACAAGAAAATTGATAAAAACGAAAACAAAAAAAGAAAAAAAAGAAAGATAGAAATTCTTCAATCTCGGCTTCAGTTCACAAAATAACGCTCTAGCTTATGGCCCTTGGCTCCTGCATTTCCTTGCCTTTATAGGTAAGGAATATATATATATATATATCAGAAGCATGTTTTTATCCATAGTATCATGTCTGTGTAAAGGTCCCATTTCATTTAGTTGTTATCCAAACACAATAGTCTCTCTAAAGGATAAAAACATTTTGAAAAGCTTGATTTTACAAATCAAAACCCATAATTATCACATGATTGAGGGATCTGTCTCAGTAGCCCTAATTTTCAAAATTTCTTACAAAGCCATGAACTCTGCTTTTAATACGCAACATAAATTCCAGTAAAAAAAGATAAAACGTGGGAGACACCATTGTTGGAACCAATTTCACATACTTTCCAAAGCCATGTGAAGCCACTGTACCCATGTGAAGCCACTCCGAAAGTCTTCAAAGCATCCGATGCCCTTCATAATGCTATTAAAGATTCAAGAAAAGAGAAGATGTCATAATGCTGTCTCCTACGTTTCTCAAAGCACACATTGCTTTCCCTGTTGCTGGGCCCCAATCTAAATCAACATATGTGAAGACTAGTTGTAACATTTGAACGAGAAATGGCTAAACCAGCCTTTCTAGTGGCAATATAGAAAGTCTTTAGATGTTTAAAATGTTGGTCAATCGTTTGGGAAAAGATCAACACATCATCGATATAAACTATGCAAAAATAAGAGAAAAGATTATAAATATCATTCATAATTCTCTGAAATTCTGAAGGTGTATTCTTTAATCCGAATGGCATAACAGTCCATTCATATTGTCCAAAAGGAATAGTGAAAACAGTTTTGTAACGATCTTTGGGATGGATTTGAATTTGCCAAAATCCAGATTTCATATCAAATTTTGAAAAAATAAATGCAGAATGGAATTTCTGGAGCAAGTCTTTTTTATTAGGTATTAGATACCTAATCCATTTTAGTGCTTTATTTAGGGGTTTGTAATTTATAACTAATCTAGGTGTTCCTCTTTCTATTTCAGAATTTTTATTAACATAGAAAGCAGCATAGGACCAAGGAGACCTAGATTTGACAATCAGACCTTTGGATTCTAAGTCTTTAATATACCCATTGAAAGATCTCTCGCATTTGCAGAAAAATTTCCTGATAAAAAAGAAAGAGTAATTTTTTGTATCTCTATAATTACCATTTGATTTTTCTTTTGTCATTTTGAGACTTTGTCTTTATCTACTCACTACCCTTTATGGGAAAAATTATGAAGACATTTCTCTGTCGTTTATATTATTGGGAATCTGTCTTCCTCTACTCACTACCCTTTATGGAAAAAAATTGTGAAGACATTTCTTCCCTCCAGTTAAGGAGCCTTTTCTTAAAGACATTTTCACTGTACCCATGTGAAGCCACTCCGAAAGTCTTTAAAGCATCTGATGCCCTTCATAATGCTGTTAAAAATTCAAAAAAAGAGAAGATATCATAATGTTGTCTCCCACGTTTCTTAAAGCACGCATTGCTTTCCCTGTTGCTGGGCCCCAATCTCCATCAATACATGTGAAGACCAGCTGTAACATTTTATCTTTCTTTTTCAAATGTAATCATGTAATGCTATTATATAAGCTCGAGAGTAGTTCATAGGAGGTAGAACTTCTTCTCCTCTCTTGCTCTCTGGGAAAACATGAACTGAAGATCTCAAGGAAATTTTCCTGTCTTTTGATTTTCCCCTCTCTTTCTCTTATATCAAAGCATCCCTTATTGTAAAAGCTTTTGGATTCAAGCAATATGTAAGTTTGTTCTTTCTATTTTGAATAAAGAAATTTCAATACGAAGCATGTTTAAATTCCTGCAATTTAATTCTTGTAATTTAATTTAAAGCATTTATAAACTGCTACATTCCTCTAAGGCATAGAGACCAGATCTCTGACCTTAGTTGTATTTTCTCTCCTCCCTCTATTTAATCAGAATACTATTTCTGAGATCCAGATCTAGTATTGTCTATGAGCCTTGTGTTGGTTTGATTAAAACATTTAGTTATAAACCAAAACATGCGAGATATTGATATGTTCTAAGTTAGATCTGGTCTCAAAGGCAGATTAAGTTCTGCATTGATTTGGTAGAACAACATCACGTACTATTCTTTGCTTTAATAAAGTTAAAACAATTATTAATTTTTCAATTTTCCCTATCCTTTCGATCCGTTTCCTTCTGGTATCAGAGCTTATACCAAGCCTGCTAGTAGTCCCAGTATGAGAATGACAAGCAATGGTTTAAATGATTTTGAAAATTGGCGGGAAAGGTCTTTATTTTGTGGAGTTGGTCACCCCATTGTTTTGGGCTCAAAACTTTAACAATTTTCCCTATCCTTTCAATTTTTCAGTTTTCCCTAATTGTACATTGAAATGTGTAATGGTCAAGTGGCCATGACCATCACGAGAAGCCGGACAATTTGGTTTTTGTTCTTTTTTATTTATTTATTTATTCATTTTTATTTATTATTATTATATATTTATTTACATCTCCTCAATAATACTTCTAAATCGCTCCAGTAGTCCTTCTTTGTTCTCGCTTTCAATTCTAATTTATTCTTGAAAAATATTTATAAGGTAAAAATTAACATATTAAATTTATTTGGGGAGCATTCATATAATTTATAAGTTATGCACGCATTAATCAACACCTTAAGTGAAAAACTAATAATTTTATCGTTATTACACGTACACTTTTTAGTGTTAATCACACTCCCAACTAGTTTATTGCTAGGCCTTAGCAATTTAAGCGATAAAAATTTATAAAATTCAAACTCAAATTGAAAATCTTTTTTTTTTAAATTGTGTTTACTTCTTCCATCAGATTAATGACAACAATTATGTAAAAGTATAAGCATTATCTTCAGCCTAAAGAAAATCACACTCGCACAAAACAATGAAGTAAAATCCTGTAAAATGATCAATTATCAAAGCTACATTAATCAAGCCACTTTTAAGAATGATACATCAAACCCCAAAATCTCACAATTAAGAGCGACTCTCTCAAAAGAAGATATATTCCAAATTAATTTATCACTAAAAAAATGATAAATTTGAGGGAATAATAAAACAATATCATACACTCTCATCAAGATTAAAAACATAATGCCCACTGCTTAGAAATAAAATGATCTCAAGTCCAATGAATTACTAGAAATTTTTTTATGCATCACTACATTTTTTAGTTCATATTACCAGCTTTTACTTCAGACTATAGTTCTCAAAAATCGAAAAGGAATTTTATTAGGACGTAATGTAGGCTAGAGTTATGACCAAAAAAAAAAAAGGTAATAGAGAAACCAAAAATATATGTTTGAAAAATAGGGGACTTTTTGGAGATTTCAAAGTGTTTTTTTTTGCTTGGATTTTTTTTGCTCTTTTATTTTGTTTTATTTATTCATATATGCCAGAAACATATTTTAAACTAGTTTTCGCAAAGCATCATTTTCCAATTTGAAAACCATCTTTTAAAACATGAATGGAATAGTTTTTATTACTAATATTTGTTAAGAAATAACTTCAATATTTTTATCAAAAAATCATTTAAAGTTTGTTATTATCAAAATTAATATTAATTAACATTTTCATGTTAACAATCTCCCCTTTTTTGATGATGACAAACTTTGTTCAAAAAACTTTGGCTCCCCCTTAATGTATGGCCAAATTAAGAAAAGATCAATAAAAGGTTTTTGCTCAAGTAAGCAATTTCAAAACGTCTTTATTCAAAATGCATTAATCTCCATTTATAAAACATATGCAAGTTCATTATTCTTAATCCATTAAGACTCTTAAATTATCAAATTCTTCAAATTTTCTCCCCTTGTAAATTTGTCTTAAAGCTTTTGAGGCTCCTAAATTATCTCCCCCTTTATCATAAAAAAGAAAAAAAGAAAATCAAGAAACGTAAGCGCAGAGTTTGGCGAGCAAAGATTTTGGCAGAGTTTCCCCTTAAAAAATGAGCAAAACCAGTAAGAGACAAGAGAGAAAAAACACTTCCAAAAGATCATATCCATCAATTCCATCACCAACCCAACAACTCCATGAACAAATCAAGCACTTCATTTATCAAGATGCTCAAAACATATCAATCGCAATCAAGACATCCAAAAGCAAGAATAAACATAAGAACAGGTCATCAAAAGCGATAAATAACATAAAGAAGTAGCTGTTAGAATAACATCTAGGACAAAATGCAAAGAAACACAATATGAACTGTATGTGCGAAAATATAACTCAGAAACTAATGAGGTGGTGGAGGAGGAGAAGATGAGCTCCCCGGATCATAGCCAAAGTAGCCGAGAATGATGCGCTGAGCATGGATAATCTCAAGCTGATGATCAATGCTCTGCCACTGGAATATCTCAAAGTCAGATCGCAGCTGCTGATGGTCTCGAGAAAGAGTGTCCAACCGCTCGAGAATCAGCGGCATACTGTTGGAAACAGGTGGCTGAGCCGAAGCTGGAGGTGGCACAGAGCCAGTGGGCTCCTCAGGAACAATAGAAGGCTGCTCAGGCGCAGCTGATGTCGCCGGAACATCTGAGGGCTCAGAGGCTGGTGGTGGCTCAGAGGCGGATGGAATGTCAGCAGCCGGGGCATGCTCCTCAGGTTCAATGTCAGCGGGAGGCCGAGGGACAAATCGATGACGTGGAGGAGGTGGTTGAGCCCCTAATCTCAAGTCAGGAAGCTCATCCGGCCGATAGATATCGTTAAGCATCCTATCGTCCTCCGGAGCTATCAAGGTGTCCCAGTTTTTAGAGCTGCCGGTTTTGATCCACTTCCCATTCTTCCAAGAGAAGCTGATGCTCGTTATCGCCTCGGGACCTATCCGTTTAGTCTCCATATGACAAGTATCTTGGAGAGGCACATGAAAATAACGGAGTATCTTGGTAATAATACTACCATACGGAAGCAAGCGGTGATTAACCGTAGGGGTACACAACATGTGCCGTATAATAATATATGAGAGGTTTACAGGACGATCTGAAAGTAGGCAATCTAGGATACCCACGTCCAACCTCGTGACCTCATCCGTATGACCTCTCCTAGGTGTCACTATGTGCTGTAGAATAGAATGCAGAATACGGACTTGGAGAGGTAAGAGTTGAGACCGAAATGGAAGTAAACAGATCTCATCAGTTAGGTCTCTACGGCGACAAATGTGACGGACTGCATCCGTATGACGAAAATGATCAAAAATAAGAATTTTCCTAGAGGTGTAAATCTTAACTCCCTCATGTGAGATACCAAGAATTTTACCTAAATCGATATGGTCAAATTCAATAGGAACACCACTAACTTGAGTAACTACCTTATGTTGAGAGGTATGGGAAATGTCCATGTTCGAGTAGAAGACTCGCACCAGGTTAGGGTAGACTCGCTCAGCAAAATTAATACCAGACTCCCAAGGCAAAAGCATATCCCGAACATTTCTATTACAAACAACTAAGTTTCGGAAATCATTAAGGTTAACACAAGAAGAGTCGAGTACCTTTTGCCCATCGAAGCGGTCCTCGAACCGTTTCGCTAAGGGAGGAGTGGGGAAGTGAATTCTTGTAAATTCAGAGACTTCCCTAGGCTGAAAGGGATGAGCTTGAGGAGTAGATTTTTGCCGGACATGTCTTCGAGAGGATTCAACCATGGATGAGTATGGTGGAATGAACACAGGCGAGAGAGAATGAAATTAATCGGTGATTGAAGGAGAAATGGGTGAGAAATGTGAATGTGAGGCTCAATTTGGTTGAAAAATGGAACAAAAATGGATTAAAAAAGGATAAACCTAACTTGCGGCAGTTAGGGTTTGATTTTGGGAATTTTTGATTTTGGCTAGGATTTGAAGTTTTGAATCCGTAAAAATGTTTTAAAGATGATAGGAAATGTTTTAATCGGTTGGATTTGTCACAAGAACCAAGAAAAATGAAGATTTGGGGAAGAGGAGAGCTTCGGCTGCGCAACAATGGAGAAAACGGTGAGAGGGTAACTGGAGAGGAAGAAGAGAAAGCCTTTGAACAGTTTAAAAACGCAAAAACGGTTAACCGTTTACAATAAACGGTTAGAGGGTAACGAACAAAGGCTTAAGATTTGAAAACGGTGAGAGCCTAAGCACTTAATGGTTAGAGGGTAACGATTTAAAGACTTACTGCCAGCAAACGGTTCACCGTTTCGAGAAAACGGTGAGAGGGTAAAAGGTCAAACACAGAATATTAGTCTCTGGACCAAAACGGTTCACCGTTTATGGGAAACGGTTATCCGTTTATTTTAACTAAATTTTTGCACATTTAATTTAATATTTGGCTAGTAATTAATAAATTCCCAGATCATTTAATTGATCAAAAATATATTATTAGCTATTTTAATGCATGATTCATGAACATGTTTTCAATCAATTTATTTATACAATCAAGAAATAACCAACCAAATTCATCACTTAACAATCATTCTCAAGCAATTCATGACCATTGTTTCACAATTATAAATCAATCAATTCAGTACACTCAATAGCATGGATAGAGACATTAATGTGTAAATTTCACCATCCCAAGTTCATGCCGAATTTTTAAAAATTGTTCTTCGCAAAGGGGTTTAGTGAAAATATCGGCAAGTTGTTTTTCGGTAGAAATAAACTCTAATGCAATATCTCCCTTTTGAACATGGTCTCTTAAGAAATGATGTCTAATTTCTATATGCTTGGTTCTAGAGTGTTGAATGCGATTCTTTGAAAGATTTATAGCACTAGTGTTATCACACTTAATAGGAATTTGTTCAAGATGAATGCCATAATCTCTAAGTGTTTGTTTCATCCAAAGTGCCTGTGCACAACAACTTCCGGCAGCTATATATTCAGCCTCGGTAGTTGAAAGAGCGACAGAATTTTGTTTCTTACTAAACCATGAAACAAGTGAGTGTTCTAGAATAAAGCAAGTTCCACTAGTGCTCTTCCTATCCACTTTATGAGCAGCAAAATCCGCATACGAAAAACATGTTAAATCTATGTCAATTCCCGTAAGATACCAAAGACCAACATCTATGGTTCCAATCAAATAAAGTAAAATTCTTTAAACAGCAAGCAAATGGGATTCCTTGGGACAAGATTGAAATCTTGCACACAAACATACACTAAACATGATATCGGGTCTACTTGCAGTCAAATAAAGTAAAGATCCGGTCATACCTCGATACATTTTGATATCCACTTCTTTACCTTTTTCATCTTTGTCAAGCTTGATGGTAGTGCTCATAGGAGTGCTTTTTGCCGTTCCATTTTCATAGCCAAACCTTTTGAGTAGATCTCTCACGTACTTGGCTTGGTTTATAAAAATGCCTTCCTCGTTTTGTTGGATTTGAAGTCCGAGGAAATACTTCAACTCTCCCATCATACTCATCTCAAATTCTTTGCTCATACATGATGAAAATTCTTTACACAACAATTCATTAGTAGAACCAAAGATAATATCATCAACATAAATTTGAACAATAAGTACGTCTTGGTTCTTATTCTTAACAAAAAGAGTTGTATCTGCTTTTCCCATCGAAAAATTGTTATCCAACAAGAAATTTTTAAGCCTATCATACCATGCTCTAGGGGCTTGTTTTAAACCATATAAAGCTTTGGATAACTTATACACATGATTGGGAAATTTTTCATTTTCAAAACCAGGAGGTTGTTTGACATAAACTTCCTCCATTATATATCCATTTAGGAAAGCACTTTTAACATCCATTTGATATAAAATAAAATCTTTATGACATGCATATGCTAAGAACATTCTAATGAATTCTAACCTTGCTACAGGTGCAAAAGTTTCATCAAAATCAATTCCTTCTTCTTGGTTGTAACCTTGAGCCACTAGTCTAGCTTTATTTCTTTCAACCACACCGGATTCATCCATTTTATTTCTAAATACCCATTTAGTACCTATAATAGATTGATGTTCCGAACAAGGAACTAACTCCCATACATTATTTCTCTCAAATTGATTCAACTCCTCTTGCATAGCCATAATCCAAAATTCATCATTTTCGGCATCCGCAAAAGTTTTTGGTTCAATTTGAGAAATGACTGCAGCATGCTCACATGTGTTCCTAAGAGATGATCTAGCGGTAATACCTCGTGAGGGATCTCCTAAAATTACATCTTTAGGGTGAGAGGAGACATACCTCCACTCCTTGGGGAGTGTTTGAGAAGTACCTTCATTTTGCTCCACATTTTGTCCTTCATGATGATCCTCTTGAATTTCATTTGTTGTGTCTTTTTGGTTGTCATTTGATGCTTCTTCTTGTTGTTCTTCTTCTGCATTATCATCAACAACTCCTTTTTCCCCAGAGGAGGGGTTAGACTCATCAAATGTAACATGCATAGATTTCTCCACAATCAAAGTTCTTTTGTTATAAACTCTATAAGCTTTGCTTGAATTTGAATAACCAAGAAAAATACCAACATCAGATTTTGAGTCAAATTTACCAAGATTGTCTTTTGTATTTAAAACAAAACATTTACATCCAAAAACTTTAAAATAGCCAATGTTGGGTTTTCTATTTTTCCAAAGCTCATAAGGAGTTTTATTGAGATTAGGTCTAATCAACACCCGATTTAAAACATAGCAAGCAGTGTTGACGGCTTCGGCCCAAAAATACTTAGGCAAAGAGTTTTCATTCAATATGGTCCTTGCCATTTCTTGAATAGACCTATTCTTTCTTTCTACTACTCCATTTTGTTGTGGAGTCCTAGGTGATGAAAATTGATGCTCAATGCCAAAATCATTACAGAAATTTTCAAATGCATGATTTTCAAATTCTCCACCATGATCACTTCTAATACAAGAAATAGAATGACCTTTTTCATTTTGAACCTTTTTATGGAAAATTCGAAATGCATCAATGGCATCATCATTATTAGCTAAGAACAATACCCATGTGTATCTAGAATAGTCATCCACAATCACAAATGCATAATATTTGCCACTTAAACTAGCATATCTAGAAGGTCCAAACAAGTCTATATGAAGTAATTGAAGTGGTTTTGAAGTAGAGATATGATTCTTGTTTTTGAAAGAAGTCTTGGTTTGTTTTCCAAATTGACATGCTTCACAAATACCATCTTTTTGAAAACTGATTTTTGGAAGACCTTTAACTAAATCATTTTTCATAATTTTAGAAATCAAATCCATGCTTGCATGTCCTAATCTTCTATGCCATAGCCAACTATCATCATGTAATGCGGAAAAACATTTATCAAGAGTAGATGCACATTCTATGTCAATGGTATAAACATTACCACATCTATTTCCCATAAACAAAGTTTTCCCATCACATACATTCTCAATAACACAACTTGATTTATCAAAGACGACTTTATAACCTTTGTCACACAATTGACTAATACTTATTAAATTATGTTTCAAATTTTCAACTAAGCACACATTCTCAATTAAGGTTAAAGATACTTTACTAACATTTCCAATTCCAAGGATTTTTCCTTTTGAGTTGTCTCCAAAAGATACGTCTCCACCATGGCTCTCTTCTTGTGTTTGTTGATAAGTGGACACTCCGACCTAATGTGACCGGGCTTCTTGCACTCATAGCATATGATTGTTTCCTTCTTCTCCCTATAGTTTTGAAGTTTCTGAAATTTCTTCGCTCTCCGGTTCTTTTGAAGAATTTTCTGAACCTCCTTGCTAGCATGGCTAATTCTTCATCATCTGGTTCACTCTCCCCATCACTCTCATGTTTTGATGCTTTGAGAGCAATGTTTTTCTTCTTCTCCTCATGCCTTTTTTCTGCTGCCAAATCCTCCTCATATGAAATAAGAGAACCGATTAAATCATCAAGAGGCAAAGTATTTAAATCTTTTGCTTCCTCAATGGCAGTCCTTTTTGGTCTCCACTCCTTAGGTAGTGACCTAATGATTTTCTTAACTTTTTCACTATTTGAAAAAGTTTTCCCTAGGGCTCCTAGTGTTGTGCAAATTTTATTGAACTCGCAAGCGCACGAATCTGTTGTAGTATAGCTTAATGGTGCGAGTGTCGATCCCACGAGGAGGTGGATTTTAATTATTTATAGAATTAATTCTGTAAATGGATGGTTGGATTTATGGTGGAAATGATTTGAAATATGCTAAAACTTAAATTAAAATGGCAAGATTAAATTCTGAAATTGGAAATAAAATGGCAGGAATAAATTGAAGTGTAAATCTATTGAAATGACGTACTTGGGTATCTGGATCCGTATCAACATGCATCATGGGCTAAATATTCCATATTAATACCAATTAAATCATGAGAGGGAAATCCACACCTCATGAACCACGCTCTAACAAATATGGTGCTAAGGGCTTATCGTGCCAAATAATAATAACCTTATACTAGGGAGCCGGTGAAACCAAGGCAGTACTAGATAAGATTAGTATTATTTGTCGACGAGAAGTCAAAACATCCACAAAAACTAGAGGGGAAGAGAAAATAAATTTACCAAATCAAGCCCATGACACATGTTGAAACTTCACCTTCAACCCAAGCTTGAAAGAAAATTAGCCACTCATAGTTGAACTAGGGGCAAAATGGGAATTTATTAAAATACATAGAAAATACAAGATAGAGAGAGAATTACAGAAAATGAACCCTAAAAATGGATTCAGAGGTGCTTAATTAGGGGGGGGAAGCCCCCTTTTTATAGTTACATCGAGTAAATAATGGCCATCGGATTAAAAACAGTTTGGACGCTCAAGATTTCGCCACGTCATCAGCCACTATTTGCACAGTACAGTCAACAGCCACTATTTGCACAGTTCAGTCAACCGCCACTATTTGCACAGTAACGCCGACAGTATCCGTACATGTGAATAGTACCGTACATGTGAACAGTGTCATTTTTCCTTTTATACTCCTCCTAAGGTTTTCGACCGTCCTGAGTTCAAAGATGATGTCCGTTTTGCCATTTGATCTCTCGTTTATTGTGAAATGACTATGATGCCCCCTAAAATACATAAAATACTTAATTAAAATAAAACACACATAATTAAAATACAAGAAACTTAAACACATAAAAGTAAGGGTTGTTAGTAATACTTGATATATAAAATAACGATTTTCTCCTTTATAAATATGCATTTTCTAACACTCAACACACTCCCCAACCAGCTTATTGCTAGTCCCTAGCAAATAAAGCGAAAACAGAATTCAAAAATGATTTTTTTTTTTTTTTTTTTAACACTCTTGTTTATTCAATCAGATTAATGATAACAATCAAATGAAAGTATAAGCATTATCTCAAGTCTAAAGAAACACCACACCCACATCAACCATCCACATGAATCAGCCTGGTAGACTTTGTCGTAGCTACCTTCGAGAATGACATGTCAAACCCCAAAATCTCACTGGAAGTAGTGACACTCTCACAAAGAAATTAAACCCAAAAAATAGTCACTCCAATGAATGGTAATTGAGAGAAAATAATCAAGAAATGATATCACACGCTCTCACCAGGATGAAATAAATATGCCCTCAGCTTAGAAATAATACAATCTCAAGTCAAATAAAAATACTAGTCAACCCAATTTATTTATTTATTTATTTATTTTTTTTATGCATCACTACATCTTTTTAGCCCATATAACTAGTTTCTACTTCAGACTATAGTTCCCTAAAATCAAGAAGGACTTTTATTAGGACGTAACGTAGGCTAGGGACATGGTTAACAAAGAAGGGTAATAGGAAAAACAAAATATATGTTTGAGAAAAATGCAGAGGATTTTTTTTTTTTTTTTTTTTTTTTTGAAGTTGCAAGGTAGATTTCACCTATTATTGCTTTTTTTTTTCTTTTGAAACACAGATTTTTTTTTTTTTTTTTTTTTTTTTGAAGCAACAATTTTTTTCTTCTTTTTATTTTTTTTTTATTTTTTTTTATTTTACTAGGCATAACTTTACTATACAAAATATTTACTTACATTTTTCTCAAACATAAATAGGTGAAGGATCTTGTAAGATTTGGGTAATACTCCAAATCGGAGTGGGTTAAGATGATAAGTTCACAAAGAAAAGTTTTTTTTTTTTTTTTTTTTTTTTTAAAGGCTCAAAAGGGCTAACTATGGATATTCATAAAAGGGATGGCTAGAAAGGCTCAAACGGATCAAAGACGGCCTTTCCATCATCTTTTAGGACTCTAAATAATCTTCCATATCGACTAATTAAATGGGCCTCCAAATGTAGTAACACACACATTTTTTTTTTTTCATTTTTTTCATTTTTTTTTTTTTTTAGGGTTAACTCAAAATGAATCTAGAGATTGTATATACAATAATAAACTGCTAAGCTGTATAGAAAATGGGCAAAAGGGGTTACTCTCCAAGAAAAATGATAGGCTCAAAAACTCACTTGGTATTTATTATGATATGTTCATTCCTTTAAGCAACTCATATTTGTCTCCGACATCAACATGTAGAGTAGCAAACATAGTGTAACATCACTTCAAACTAAAGATAATACAAATACTAAAATTTGAAATTAATCATGTCATCCAATGTTAAAACAAAATACACAATTTATTTTATTTTATTTTATTTTTAAACAACAGTCTACCCCCCAACCTATTCTAAACGTAAAAGGGAAATATGCATGCAGAAATGTGAAAAGGATGCAGAAAAACTAATTAGAAAATGATAGAAAATGATTTTTTTTTTTTTTAAGAAGATGCGTTTCTAGAGGCACTACACTCTATATTCAGCCATCTTTGACTCAAAAATTTTTGTTTGAAAATGTATATTTATAAAGGAGAAATTAAAAGAAGAAGAAAAATAAACATCAAAACATAATAAAGAAAAAGATATATATATTTTTTTTTTAAACAATGAAGATGCGTTTCTAGAGTCACTACACTCCATATTCAGCCATCTTCAACACAAAAAGTTAGCAACAGTTAGTTTCTACAACAAAAAATTAGTAAAAACTTAACCAAGATTCCACAATTGTCAACTATTCCCTCCCCCCAACCAGAATGAAACATTGTCCTCAATGTTTGAAAGGAAAGAAGTAGAGTTTAGAAGACATCACCTGGGTGGTGTAACACAGAAGAAAATATTTACAGGCGGAGAGTTAAATCTAATTTGTACTTCTTACTGCGGCTACTGTTACCATCATCATTTGAACGCTCCAACACAAAGCTCCAGGGGTCTGGCTCTGGTTTATAAGCTTGTAACATATCAAGTAGCTCATTAGCAGTGTGAGCACAAATAAAAAGCTTTTTGGCACTAGAAGGAACAAAGTAGTTTCTTATTGCATGGTTAAGAAATGCGATAAAGCCATCATAAAAATTATTGACATTTAACAAACCGATGGGTTTCTGGTGAATGTGCAGTTGGGCCCAAGATGCTAGCGTAATAAGTGCCTCTAGTGTTGCAAGATCTCCTGGAAGGAAAATAAAAGCATCAGCATGATCAAGCAATTCAGTTATTCGTTCTTGCATACCTGAGACGACTAACTCTTCTCCAGTCGTTGAGTCAGACACACTGCCCAAAGGTTTTAGGACTCTAGGGATGATGCCTAACACTTGGCTTCCTCGGACAAAAGCAGCTTCTGAGACCAATTTGGATAACCCTCGGTTACCTCCTCCATACACCAAGTGTAATTTCCTCTCTGCTATGTTTCGACCAAGATCTATGGCTGCATCAACGAACTCTTTATGTTTGCCATAGGTAAATCCAGAAAGCACACAAATGTTCTTGATTTGTCTATTAGGAGTAGCTGCCATTAGAATATTTCTCAAAAACAATTTGTGAGTGCATAACAAAAAGTCATATTTAAGAATCTTGGTGACAATGGATCACAACTGTATATGAGGTGGCATGTCAGTGTCAAATAACGCGTAAAGCACATGGCTCGATAGTCAAAAAGCAAACAGTAAAAACAAATAGTAATAAAATTATTAAAGACAATAATGCAACTGATAAAACAACAGTGAAACAAAATAAAATAACAGTAAAGTAAAAGGATATTTTACAGGTAGTTGCGACTGTGGCTCACATCTTCCTCTGGTTTTACGTTCAGAAACGGCTTGAACGCCCTCTATGGGTCGAGGATAGGCTTCCCATCCAATTTTCTTATAAACTGGCAAACAGGGTCTTTTATAGTCAGATTCCCGAGACTATATTGTGCATGTTCTTTCTGGAATAATGGCCATAACTGGAGAATCGCTCCTTGCACATATCCACTGGGATGCGTTTCAAGAGACAAAAGGATATCATCCAATGACTCCTTATTCAAGCCATCCCTAATGAATTGAATTTTATCTTCCCTGTTATCAGATACCATTCCTAAAGAACATCGGTTTTTATTGCAATTCATTCTGGCACACTTATGACAAGCAACAGAAATTCTTCGAGCTCGTCGTTTTCTTGCATAGTTTCCTTTCCCACAACCAGGCATGTATGCAATAAATTTTGGAGGTAACTCACCTGCCAATCGTACTTTTGCTTCAATTAACCAACGAATGTCAGCAGGTATGTTATTCCTCATGAGCAGTCGCATGCGTTCGGACCGAGTTTTGTAGATCGTAAGGAGGGCATTCTGAGGGAGTGAAGGGAATCGCTTGTGGAGCTTCGCTAGAATCTCGGTTCTGTCCATTCTTTCACCTCAGAATATCAGTTATTATGGGAAACTGAAGTAACCGACTTGATTGTCACGGAGTACCGTTATCCGCCACTTCACCGGGGTAACAAACTAAAGCACACAAACAGAAAAACAAATGGAAACACACAAAGAAAATTAAAATCGTCCTCTTATTGAATTTACCTCAAGCTCCAACTGGATGTCGAAAACACTTTTCTCAATATCTCTGAGTTGGCGTTCTAAATCCTCAACGTAGGCTACCAACTCTGGTGGTTGTAGAGCCCAAATGCGATGTGTTTTACAAGAGTGAATCTGTCTTTTGAGATGAGTTTTGACACGTTGAAGTGGTTTAAGAATGTTCAGGAGGAACGGTCTAAGTAAGAGACTCATGATTAACAATGATAAAAGAAAAGTTAATGACAAAAGAAACACACTTATGCAAAAATAAATTCAATTAGCAAAAGAATAAAAATAAATAAAGAAAGAAAAGTCAAACCACCGAAAGAAAAAATCAATTCAAATCTGGTGGGTCACTCAAATTTATTTCGGTGTCTTCTCCATGTGGTTGGTATTCTAGATATGGCTTTAATCTTTGACCATTAACTTTAAACGTGACACCGTTCTTTGGGTCCTTAATTTCAATTGCCCCATGTGGAAAAACAGTATGAACAATAAATGGACCAGACCAACGAGAGCGTAACTTACCTGGGAATAGGTGCAAGCGAGAGTTGAATAAAAGCACTTTCTGACCTGGAGTGAAAGATTTTCTCATAATATGCTTGTCATGGAAGACTTTCATTCGTTGCTTGTAAATTTTGGCATTTTCGTACGCGTCATTACGAATTTCTTCAAGTTCTGCCAGTTGTAATCTTCTTTCTGAGCTGGCTTGATGCATGTCGAAATTGAATTTCTTGATAGCCCAATATGCACGATGCTCGAGTTCCACAGGTAGGTGGCAAGCTTTTCCATACACTAGCCTATAGGGTGACATCCCAATCGGGGTCTTGAAAGCCGTTCTATATGCCCATAATGCGTCATCAAGTCTTAATGACCAATCTTTTCTGTCCGGCCTCACCGTTTTTTCTAATATGTGCTTTAGTTCTCGATTGGAGATCTCCACTTGGCCACTGGTTTGCGGATGATACGGGGTCGCCACTTTATGAGTGATTGAATACTTTGTCAAAAGAGCTTTGAATGCTTTATTGCAAAAGTGGGCACCACCATCACTGATTATTGCTCGAGGGAATCCAAAGCGAGAAACTATGTTGCTTTTCAAAAACCCTATCACCACCTTGTGATCATTGGTTCTGCATGGAATCGCTTCTACCCATTTCGATACGTAATCAACAGCTACCAAGATGTATTGATGGCCAAAAGAAGGGGGAAAGGGTCCCATGAAGTCGATACCCCATACGTCAAAAATCTCAACCACTAAAATTGGATTTAGTGGCATCATGTTCCTTCGTGTAATGCTCCCCATTCGTTGACACCTATCACATGAAGAACAAAAAGTATAAGCGTCTCGAAATATAGTTGGCCAATAGAAACCACATTGTAAAACTTTAGTCGCTGTTTTCTTAGCACTGAAATGGCCTCCACAAGCTTGTTCATGGCAGAATGAAAGGATATTCTGAATTTCATTTTCTGGGACACATCGTCTGACAATTTGGTCTGCACAATATTTGAACAAATATGGGTCATCCCAAAAGAAATTCTTTATTTCTGCAAAGAATTTGGCCTTGTCTTGCTTAGTCCAATGCTCTGGAAGTTTGCCTGTAACAAGATAATTAACTATATCAGCATACCAAGGTAAAACTTCCACACTCATTAATTGTTCATCTGGAAAGGACTCATTCAATGTTAGTGGCTCTGTAATTGTGTCAAAATGAAGACGAGAGAGATGGTCCGCTACAACATTTTCTGTGCCTTTCTTATCTTTGAATTCCAAGTCAAATTCCTGCAAAAGTAACACCCAACGAATTAGTCTAGCTTTTGCATCTTTCTTCGTGAGAAGATATTTCAGAGCAGCATGATCTGTGAACACAATTATTTTACAACCAATGAGATAAGATCGAAATTTTTCCAATGCAAACACTACTGCTAGCATTTCTTTTTCAGTAGTTGAATAGTTCAACTGTGCATCATTCAATGTCATACTAGCATAATAAATAACATGAGGAATTCGATCAACTCTTTGTCCTAATACTGCTCCTGCTGCATAATCAGATGCATCACACATGAGCTCAAATGGTAAGCTCCAGTTTGGGGGCTGAATGATGGGTGATGTTGTTAACAATTGCTTTAATTTTTCAAAAGCCACAAGACATGAATCATTAAAGATAAAAGGTGCATCCTTAGCAAGTAAATTGCATAAGGGTCTAGAAACTTTGCTAAAATCTTTAATGAAACGTCTGTAAAAACCAGCATGCCCAAGGAAAGATCTTACTTCTCTGACTGTTTTGGGTGGAGGAAGATTGGAAATGAGATCCACCTTGGCTTTGTCAACCTCAATACCTTTGCTCGAAATGATATGACCGAGAACAATACCTTGTGTTACCATAAAATGGCACTTCTCCCAATTTAAGACCAAGTTCTTTTCGACACATCTCTGCAGAACTAGTGTTAGATGACGTAAACATTGATCAAATGAATCACCAAAGACAGAAAAGTCATCCATAAAGACCTCAAGGAATCGTTCAACCATATCAGAAAAAATGCTTAACATGCATCGTTGAAATGTAGCAGGTGCATTACATAATCCAAATGGCATTCTCCTATATGCAAAAGTGCCAAAAGGGCAAGTGAAAGTGGTCTTCTCTTGATCTTTTGGTGCTATGGGAATCTGATTATATCCTGAGTAGCCATCTAGAAAGCAATAAAATTCGTGACCTGCTAACCTATCAAGCATTTGATCGATGAATGGTAAAGGAAAATGGTCTTTACGTGTGAAAGAATTCAACTTCCTATAATCAATGCATACACGCCATCCTGTAGTTACTCTAGTTGGTATCAATTCATTATCGGCATTAGTAACTACAGTGACTCCTGACTTTTTGGGGACAACTTGTACAGGACTGACCCATGAACTATCAGAAATTGGGTAAATGATACCTGCGTCTAATAGCTTAAGGACTTCTGTTCTAACAACTTCTTTCATATTAGGATTCAACCGACGTTGCATTTCCCTAGTAGATTTAGCATTTTCATCAAGGTGAATGTAATGCATGCAGTCTACTGGATTTATACCTTTTATATCTGCTATGGTCCATCCTAATGCTCCTTTGTGTTCTTTTAAAACATCCAACAACTTACCTTTTTGTTCGTCATTGAGGGATGATGAGATGATTACCGGTAAAGTACTTTCGTCCCCCAAAAATGCATATTCCAAGGTGTTGGGCAATGGTTTGAGCTCGAGTTTCGGCGGTGATTCTGATGATGGAATGAGTTTCTTCTCTGATGGTGCTAGTTGTTCAACTCTTGACTGCCATTTATTAGTGTCCATGGATGGTGCCGAGTCAAGCAAGGCGTTGACCTCATCGACCGATCTGTCAATATCAAAATCCAAACCAAAGTGAGTTAAACATGTTTGTAAAGGATCATCACTAAGGTTTGAAACAAATGTGTCATCAACTAATGCTTCAATTAAATCCACATCAACAATTCCGTCATCTGTATTGTGAGGTTGTTTGGCAATGTTGAAGATGTTCAGCTCCATAGTCATGTTGCCAAATGACAACTGCATATTTCCAGTCCTGCATTGAATGTGAGCATCCGCAGTTGCCAAGAAAGGTCGGCCTAGAATAATGGGGATGTGCTTCCTTGACTCCTGTATTGGTTGAGTGTCAATTACAATGAAATCAACAGGAAAATAAAACTTGTCTACCTGGATAAGCACGTCCTCCACAATACCACGAGGTATTTTCGTGGACCGATCTGCAAGTTGTAACACCACTGGAGTTGGGTGTAATTCTCTCAATCCAAGTTTCACGAAAACAGAATAAGGCAACAAATTTACACTAGCTCCTAAATCCAACAAAGCATTCTCAATTGTGTGGTTCCCTATGCTACATGAGATAGTAGGGGAGCCTGGGTCTTTGCATTTTAAAGGAATTTTATGTTGGAGTATAGAACTAACGTTTTCTGTTAAAAATGCCTTCTTTTGAACATGCATATTTCTCTTTTTAGTGCACAGGTCTTTAAGAAACTTGGCATAAGATGGAATTTGTTTAATAGCATCAAGCAATGGGATGTTAACACTTACCTGTTTAAAGATTTCGAGAATCTCACCTGTGGATTTTCCCTTTTTTCCTTTAGCTAACCTCTGAGGAAATGGAGCTTTTGGAACATATTCTCGTGGGTTGGTGTCTTCTTTTTCCTCCGGTGATGAGTCCTCAACGTTCACAGGTACAATTTGGTTTTCTTTCGTCACTGGCATCTCCACTTTATTGTCGACTTCTTTTCCTTTCCGCAAGGTCATTACAGCTTTGACCTCTCCATGCTGCTGTGGTGAACTGGTACTCGCTTCATGCACTCCTTTAGGGTTAGGCACTGGTTGACTTGGAAATTTACCTTTCTCAACGGTCATTGCCAAGGTCTGAACTGAAGAAGCAAGTTGTCCCACCATCTTTTCGAGGCTTGAAACTGATTGGGCTTGTGAGTTGAAGCCCGCTCTTAACTCATTGCGTAATCCATCAATGGTGCGGTTCTGTTGTTCAATCGTGGAGTAAGTGACATTCCTGAAATTCTGGAATGCATCCTCCCATGGTCTGGGCTGAGAGTAATTCTGATTCTGGTTCTGATTGTATGGTCTGAATGGGGGCTGAGAGGCTTGAGGATTTTGAGGAATTTGTGGCATTGGTGGAGCTGGAGCTGCTGGTCCATTCTGTTGGAATCCTTGAGACCATGAAAAATTAGGGTGGTCTCTCCATCCAGGATTATATGTGTTGGAGTATGGGTTGTAATTCGATGTTTTTCTCATTACACCTATGGCATTGGCTTGATCTGAGTATGAGTCAAGGTCATGTGGCTCTGTTGATTTAGCAGTCGATAATGATGCTATTTGTCGAGCAAGACCTTCAACCATCTCCTTGACTTCTTTGATTCCTGACGTTGACTCGCCAATTTGAACCTCATTTACTCCTTTAACCCTTCGAGTATTCCTGAGTGATCGACTCCGTTGTTGGGAATTATCTGCTTGTCGCTGGAAGAATTCCCAAATCTCTGATGCACTTTTTGACATTAGCTCTCCTCCACTTGTCGCCATTAGCCATTCTTGCACATTTGGCAATAATCCTTCCAAAAAGTATTGGCATTGGTGCCATTTCTCGTACCCATGATGTGGACACTTCAAGAGTAGCCCATTGAATCGCTCCCATGTTTCGAAAAATTGCTCGTCATCTCTCTGGGTAAACTCCGAGATTTCCCTGCGAATAGCATTTGTTTTATGAACTGGGAAATATTTATTTAAAAATTTTGTAACCATTTGTTCCCATGATGCAATACTATCAGCAGGTAATGTATTAAGCCATGAACGAGCTCTATCCTTCAAAGAAAATGGGAATAATCTAAGTTTTACATCATCATCTGAAAAATTCTCATATTTAAATGTTTGACAAATTGCATGAAAATCATTCAAATGATTGTATGGGTCCTCATTTTCTAGGCCATAGAACGTGGGGAGACAATTTAGCACACTAGGTTTTAATTCAAAACTCCTAGCAGCTACATTTGGGTATCGTATGCATGATGTGCTCAAATTAGCTAAGGGACTAAAGTAGTCCTTAAATGGCCTCTCCTGTGGTGCTTGTAAATCCATTTTGTTTTTAATGTTTTTGTGTGTGCGAAGTGTTTTCTCTAATTCAAGGTCTATAGGTTCAAGATTGGGTAATAATGACCTACGACCATGCATACAAGAAATACAAGAATAAATGGAAAACAAAACAAATAAAATAAAAATAAAAATAAGAGCAAAACAAATAAAAATAAAGAAGAAGGAGAAATTACGATACTAACCTTGTTGCGCTATTACAAACTTACTATAAAAACACAAGAACAAATACGTGAAATAAACTAACTAAAAATAAATTAATAAGATAAATAAAAATGACAAAGAAGAAATAAAAATTAACTTGAAAATTAAATTACAGAATTTAAAGTAGAGAAAAAGAAAAGAAATACTAACCTCTAAGTGTAGATTCAAAAAAATACAAAAGAAAATTAAATGAAAATATTCACAAAAATTAATTCTATGAATTAAAATTACTTACCTCCCCGGCAACGGCGCCAAAAACTTGTTGTGCAAATTTTATTGAACTCGCAAGCGCACGAATCTGTTGTAGTATAGCTTAATGGTGCGAGTGTCGATCCCACGAGGAGGTGGATTTTAATTATTTATAGAATTAATTCTGTAAATGGATGGTTGGATTTATGGTGGAAATGATTTGAAATATGCTAAAACTTAAATTAAAATGGCAAGATTAAATTCTGAAATTGGAAATAAAATGGCAGGAATAAATTGAAGTGTAAATCTATTGAAATGACGTACTTGGGTATCTGGATCCGTATCAACATGCATCATGGGCTAAATATTCCATATTAATACCAATTAAATCATGAGAGGGAAATCCACACCTCATGAACCACGCTCTAACAAATATGGTGCTAAGGGCTTATCGTGCCAAATAATAATAACCTTATACTAGGGAGCCGGTGAAACCAAGGCAGTACTAGATAAGATTAGTATTATTTGTCGACGAGAAGTCAAAACATCCACAAAAACTAGAGGGGAAGAGAAAATAAATTTACCAAATCAAGCCCATGACACATGTTGAAACTTCACCTTCAACCCAAGCTTGAAAGAAAATTAGCCACTCATAGTTGAACTAGGGGCAAAATGGGAATTTATTAAAATACATAGAAAATACAAGATAGAGAGAGAATTACAGAAAATGAACCCTAAAAATGGATTCAGAGGTGCTTAATTAGGGGGGGGAAGCCCCCTTTTTATAGTTACATCGAGTAAATAATGGCCATCGGATTAAAAACAGTTTGGACGCTCAAGATTTCGCCACGTCATCAGCCACTATTTGCACAGTACAGTCAACAGCCACTATTTGCACAGTTCAGTCAACCGCCACTATTTGCACAGTAACGCCGACAGTATCCGTACATGTGAATAGTACCGTACATGTGAACAGTGTCATTTTTCCTTTTATACTCCTCCTAAGGTTTTCGACCGTCCTGAGTTCAAAGATGATGTCCGTTTTGCCATTTGATCTCTCGTTTATTGTGAAATGACTATGATGCCCCCTAAAATACATAAAATACTTAATTAAAATAAAACACACATAATTAAAATACAAGAAACTTAAACACATAAAAGTAAGGGTTGTTAGTAATACTTGATATATAAAATAACGATTTTCTCCTTTATAAATATGCATTTTCTAACACTCAACACCTAGAATGTTTACTATGTCCGTGAATCTAGTATACATAGAGTACACATTTTCATTTTATTCCATTTGAAACAATTCGTATTGCCGACTGTACCTACTTATTTTAGATTCTTTCACTTGATTTGTGCCTTCATAGACAACTTCAAGTTTGTGCCAAATCTCATTAGCACTTTCACAACTAGACACTCTATGAAACTCCTTCTTATCTAGTGCACAAAATAAGGCATTTATGGCTTTGGAGTTTAGAGAGGCTTTCCTCTTTTCAAGTTCATTCCAATCCCGTGATGGTTTTGGAATATCTTCTCTGACTTCATTTTTAGTCAAGGGCGTAAAAGGACCATCACTAACAATTTCCCAAATCTCATAATCTAAGGCTTGCAAATAAATTCTCATCCTAGTTTTCCAATAAGGGTAATCATTTCCATCAAAGAAGGGTGGTCTAGTGGTGGATTGTCCTTCCCTAAATGTGGAATCATATTGAGTTGCCATTGATCTTTAGCTCTAGACGATTAAGTCTACACAAGAGCACCAGGCTCTGATACCAAATGAAATACTATCTAGGCAACCCAAGAGGGGGGTAAATTAGGTTTTTATAACAAATCACACTAAAATTAAATTATTAAGCAAATCTAAAAAATAAAATTAAAAACAATTATAAATAAATTGATTACGAAGTAAAAAGATAAGGGAAAAGAGAATCAAACACAATGATGTTTACGTGGTTCGGCCAACCCGCCTACGTCCACGCCTCCAAGCTTTCCGGGTTTGAGGATTCTACTAATCAACCCTTCAAGGCTTTAATTTTTTACACTTGACTTTCAAGGTGTCAATGACCTTTACAACAAGAGATTATCCCCAATCTCTTAACACAAGTGTATCCCAACACTCACAATCCCTTAGAATGAAATATTACAAAACGTTTCCCTCTCACACTATGTATAAGATTACAAGTCAATTGCTCAAAGTGTGAATTGATGGAGTAAGAATATGTTTAAAGCTCTTTGAAGATTGCAAACTTGTGTATATGCTCAATGGTTGGGTTGTGATCAATCTCATTTGAATTTGAATGAGCTTATTTATAAGTAGAGCTGTAAAACTAGCCGTTATTAGTTGTCTGCCCGAAAATGGTTCACCATTAGTTGTTAACGGTTAACCGTTTTTGCTGGTCAAAGTTACCGTTAAGACAAAATTCAAATAAACGGTTTGCCGTTTTCAAGTTACCCTTTCGCCGTTAACGTCCAGTGACCTGAAAATGAATACCGGTTATCCGTTTCAAGTAATCGGCTAAGGCTTTGCATGAGATGACTCTCTGGACGTTATCGGTTAACCGTTTGCAAATAAACGGTTCACCGTTAGTGTATAGTAACCCCCAAAAAGAGCAACGGTTAGCCGTTTAAGTAAACGGCTAAGACTTTGGGTGACATTACTCTCTGGACGTTATAGGTTAACCGTTTATAAATAAATGGTTCACCGTTAGTACCTGCAAAAAGAGCAACGGTTATCCGTTTAAGTAAACGGCTAAGGCTTTGGGTGACATTAATCTCTGGACGTTATCGGTTAACCGTTTGTAAATAAACGGTTCACCGTTAGTGTCCAGTAAGCTCTTCATTTCCGTTTTTCACTAATTGGTTAAAGCCTAGACAAACCTTTGCTCTCTGGTCGTAATCGGTTAACCGTTTATAAATAAACGGCTCACCGTTTTCTGCCAGAAACATATTTTAAACCAGTTTTCGCAAAGCATCATTTTCCAATTTGAAAACCATCTTTTAAAACATGAATGGAATAGTTTTTATTACTAACATTTGTTAAGAAATAACTTCAATATTTTTATCAAAAAATCATTTAAAGTTTGTTATTATCAAAATTAATATTAATTAACATTTTCATGTTAACAGCTTAGTCTTTTCATAACATGTACATTCCTCCAAATGGCTTAATCAATTTCACTCATCCAATTTCTCAATTTACATTTCAACATGCAAAATGAAAAATATAGTGTAACATAACTCAAGGACAAAGATAATACAAATACCAAAATTTAAAAATCATCATGTTATCTAATGTTAAAAGATCACACCGAAAAGAAATTTTTTTTAATAGAAAACACTAAAAAAAATTTGGGACTGATTGCAGAAACTTCAGGAAGATGATTAAGAGAAAAAAAACAGAAAACAAAAAGTTAGAAACATTATTTTTTTAGAAGAAAACAAAAAAATTGAGAAGATGCGTTTCTAGAGACACTATATTCTATATTTTGCCATCTTCGAATCAAAATTTTATCCAAAATTAATCTTTATAAAAAAAATTAGTAAAAACATCATCAAGACTGAGATATTTCACAGTTATCAACTATTCCCTCCCCCCAACCTGAAGGAGACATTGTCCTCAATGTCTAAAGAAAAGAGTAGAGTTTAGAAGATATGACCTGGTCACTGCTGGAAATATTTATAAATGGAGAATTAAATCTAATTTACACTTTTTATGAGAGTTTTTACCATCGTCATCAGTTGCCCAATTCAACCCCAAAGTCACGGGATCTGGCTTTGGTTTGTAAGCTTGTAAAAGATCAAGTAACTCATTAACAATAGGAGCACAAATGAAGAGTTTTTTCGTTGAGGATGGAATGAAATAATTTTTAATTGCATGATTAAGAAATGTCATTAAGCTATTATAAAAGTTATTAACATTTAACAAACCGATGGGTTTTTTATGGATATTCAAATGGGCCCAAGAAGCAAATGTAATTAGCGCCTCCAAAGTTGCAAGGTCTCCTGACAAGAAAATGAAAGCGTTAGCATATTTTAACATTTTAGATATTTTTTCTTACATACCTGAGACAACTAACTCTTCTCCAGTTAGTGGGTCTGGTTGACATCCTAAAAGTTTTAAGGCTTTTGGAATGATGCCTAACACTTGGCTTCCTCGAACGAAAGCAGCTTCAGAGACAAGCTTTGATAACCCTCGGCCACCTCCTCCATATACAAGATATAGTTTCCTCTCTACTATAGCACGACTAAAATCTATGGCTGCTTGAACGAACTTCTTATACTTTCCATAGCGAAATTCAGAAAGTACACAAATATTTTTAAGTTGACTGCTTGAAGTTGCTGCCATTAGAACAATTCTAAAAAGAAATAATTTGTGAGTGTTTGAAAAGAAGTTTCTATTTAAGGATCTTGATGACAGTCATAATGATATACATCTGTAAATGGGGTGGTGTGTTTGTCAAATGACGCGTGAAGCTTTTAGCTTAATAATTCAAAGAAAAACAGTAAAAAGAAAAAACAAACAATGATTAGCTATAAAAAGACACAATAATAATAATGTAAAAGATAAAAGAATAATAAAATAAAATGATATTTACTGGTAGTTGTGATTGTGGCTCACATCTTCCTCTGGTTTTACGTCCAATAACAGCTTGAATGCCCTCTATGGGTCGAAGTTAGGCCTCTCATCTAGTTTTCTTATAAACTAAAAAACATGGTCTTTTAGAGTCAGATTCCCAAGACTAAACTGTGCACTTTCCTTTCGCAACAGATTCTATAAATTTTGAATTTCACGTTGAGCATATTTTCTCGGATGCGTCTTAATATCATCCAACGATTCTTTACTCATGCCATCCTTAACGAATTTGATTTTATCTTCACGATTTACAGAAACCATTCCTAAAGCTTTACAACGTGGATTTTTGCAAGCAAGTCTTACATAGTGAGAAGATTAAGAGCTAAATTGCTTAGCTCTTCTTTTCTTAGCAAATGTACTTTTACCAAAACCAAGAATGTTAGAAATGAATTGATCAGAAAACTCACTTGCTAATTGGACCTTTGCTTCAATTAACCAGCGAACGTCAGTAGGAATCCCATTGATCATTAACAAATATAGTCGTTCACAACGAACTTTGTAAATATTCTTAAGAGCATTTTGAGGGAGAGAAGTAAAATGTTGATGTAAATTTTTTTATATTTCTTCTATGCTTGACATTGAGGTTTCAGTTATTATGAGAAACTGAGAATACCGACTTAAAAAATCACGGAGTACCATTTTCCACTATTTATACGGGAGAGTGAATCAAAACAAAATGAATCAAATCTGCAAAATGAAATTAGAAGTGAAGAAGAACAACAAAACAAATAAAAAACACACAAGAAATATAACTCACCTTCGTCCTTTTATTGAATTTACCTCTAGTTCCAATTGCAGATTATAAATACCATCCTCTGTTTTCTTGAGTTGTCTTTCTATATCTTTCATGTGAGATATTAATTCTAGTGATTTTAGATCCCAAATGGGATGTAATTTACAAAATCGAAGCAATTTCCTCATGTGAAATTTTACATGAAAAAGTGTTTTAAGATGATCGAAAAGGAAATTTCTCATGGAGGTACTTATGACAAGTATAAAAATTTGGTGAGCTAAATCACAATTGTCAAACAACACACAATTAAATACAATGAAATGCACTCCATTCAAGACATAGGGAAAAGGAAAGAGAAAAAAATCAAACAATTCAAACGATAAAGTAACAGTAAATCAAATTCACAAAAAGTTAAAATGAAAAGGCTTAAGAAAATTTTGGTAGGTCACTTAAATTGATTTCGGTATCTGCTTTATGTGGTTGGTATTCTAGATATGGTTTCAATCTTTGCTCATTAACTTTAAATGTAACACCATTTGTATGATTGTCATTTCTCCAACTGAAATTTGAGTGGTTTCTCCAACAAGAGTTATAAGTTTGGGAGTATGGATTTGGATTTGGCATTTTGAAATTGTCAACGACATTTACTTGTTCATGCAAACTTTCTCTCAGAGTTGGCAAAGTTGGACAGTCCTGCGTAGAATGGTCAGTAGAATCCCAAACATAACATGAAATATTTTGGCCCGTTTTCTTTCCACCTATCATTACGGGGAGGCCTAAGTATTTTTCATACTTAGAAAGACCACATTTAGCTTGGAGATATCTCTAATTGCAGCCACCCGATCTTTTGGAATTTTATTGCTGAAAAACATGGACGATTTCTGGAAGTTAAAAATTTTCCCCTAAGCTGTTGCATAAAGGTCGAAGATCTCTTTCAAGTGCGTGTAGTCAGTCAACGAGGCTCGTGAGAAAACAAGTCTATCATCGGCAAATAACAAGTGAGTTATAGAGACGTCCTTGGAAAATTTTAGACCTCAGATTAACTAATCCTTCTTAGCCTTCACCAACAAGTTAGAGAAAGCCTATGTACAAATGATGAAAATGTGTAGAGAGACGGGGTAGCCCTGCCTTAATCCTCTTTCCGAATTAATTAGACTCGTTGGCACTCTATTGATGATCACTGAGAGTGTGGTAGTGAAGATGAACCTCTGGGTTGGGGAGATGATTTGGTCGAGGATTGGTTTCATCCTATTTGCTATGGCTTTAACAACAATTCGGTAAATCACAGTACAAAGGCTTATGGGTTTGTAATTTGTATTCTTCCTTAGCTCAGCAACCTTTGGAACCAATGCAATAAAAGTGTGGTTTAAAGGAGCCAGGTTACCATTTCCATTTAGGATATGTAAACACGCTAAAACAACTCTACTCTGAACAACTTGCCAATGCTTTTGGAAAAAAGGCAGCAGGTAATCCATCAGGACCCGTGGCCTTAGTTGGGCATATTTGTGAGAGGGCTTCTACAATATCCTTTGGGGTGAAAGGCTTCTCCAGTTAGGAATTCATCTTTGGAGATACTTTTGCAGGCATTCCTTTTAAGACAACTTTAATATGGTTCAGGGTTGAACTGGTGGTTGTGAAAAGCTCTTGAAAATAACTATAAAACTCGCTTTCGATTTCCTGTTTTTCCTTTAACTAGCTACCATGAGAATTTTCAATTCCCCATATTTTATTCTTTCTCTTATGAGCTGATGCTTTAGCATGGAAAAATTTCGTATAACTTCCCCCTTCTCTTAGCTAATCAGCCCTCGATTGTTGTTTCTAGTAGATTTCCTCATCCATCAACAGCGCATTCATCTGACTTTCCCTCTTCTAATCTTGTCTCTATCAACTGGATTGGACCTTCCTTGCTTAACATTCTGTAATCTCTGAATTAGCTTTTCTTGTTGTCTCTTCCGACCCTCAAATTCATCTTTGCTCCACAACTTAAGTCGAGTTAACGAGCTCTTTGCTGTCCTCTGAAATTACTGCACAAAGTCTTCTCCAATTCAATTCCCGTAAATTCCCCACTCTTATTTTATTATAGTTTTACAAGCCTTATAGGAACTCCACATATCCTCATAGTGGCCCCGAAGGAATGATCTGCTCACACGTCTCGAGTTTCTGCATCTCTTTTTAAACTAAAAAACAATTGGGCAGTGGTCGGAAACCTAATTTACTACATTTGTAGCTGTACAGACTTGAAACTTACTCCCTCAGTCTTTACCACACATAAACCTATCTAGCCGTTCCTCTATGTGTTGATCATTATACCCCTTACAACCCATATCTACCAAATTACACATTTGTACTGCCTATCTAAAATCTACTACCATCTATAAACATTTCTCCTTGCCCCTCGTTTTTTCATGCAAGTGTATAATTTCATTGAAATCTCCAAAACACCACCACAGGTAGGAAGAGAGACTAACTAACATTTTTAGCAGAGTCCAGTATGGTGTTTCTGATTGAGTTCTGGGTGGCCGTAGATCCCTGTACATCTCCAAGCAGCCCCTCTTCCATAAATCACAACTGTGTCTATATGGTGGGAGCTGTAGGACATAATGCTTACATTCACATCCGAGCTTCAAAACAAGGCTAGACCACCACTCATGCCATTTCTATCGAGAACTAAATAGTTTTCAAAATTTAAGCTTGTAGCTATTGGATTAACTTGCCTAACCAACATTTTAGTTTCACAATAAAAGAAAATTTGAGGCTGAAATAAATGGAGAATTTTCTTAATGGCTAGGCGCGTTTGAGACTTCTCTAGACCTCAAATATTCCAGCTTAAGATCTTTATGGTTCCCGACGGGGCTGCTCCAATCGATAAGTTTTCTTCCATTGCTTCTAAATCCCCTTGCATCTTATGTTTTCTCTGCTGGCTATAACTGTCGTGCTGCTTTGGAAGGGCCAAGATGGTTATAGTTGCTCCAATATCTTAATAAATCCAATGTGTTTTCCTTTTATGAGTGTATTGTTGGGCTTTGCTTCCCTATCCTTTTGCACTCTATGTTGGGCCAAAAGCCATCGCTGTTAGGCCTTTTGGCATTTATTGGCCCAACATTCGCCCCTTCTTCAGCTATGATTTTCTTTGCCCGCAACTTCCATTTTCTACTTATGGGCTTTCCTTTAGCATTTCTTGGCCCGTTGACTCTTACCTCTTCATCTGATTTCCCACTTATATCCTCATTCTTTTTTCCCTCTACAATCTTTAAATTTGCCCCACCCTCTAGTGTTACATTTTCCCACCAATCTTCATTTCCCGCTCTCAGGTTTTGTTTTCTAGAACAATTATCATTTCTTGTCAATCTATCCAACTCCTCATTGATAACATCACCTTTGCACTAACGCTCAACTTGCTTATCTTCCAATTCTGTAGCCGCCAGCATTAATTGCTTTTTGTTAGCCCCCAGTCCACTGTTAATACCCACTAGTTCTACTTCCTCATCTAGCTCCGGACCCGAGTCGTTGGGTTGTGACTCGTTTTGTTCACCCATATTTTATTAACTATGGGTTGGCTTGGTACTGGTTGTTGGTTGAACATTTGCTCTGGATTGAACTTACTCTCGGTTTCCTTTCTCCTGACTTCAATTTTGCCTCACTCTCTCAGCTTGTGTAATTGCTCTCATCCACCCACAATAAGGCAAATCTTCTTTTTGTTGACATTTGTATTTCAAACATTCTCTATATTGGTGTCTGATATGTGCACAATAAAAGCAAAAATCTGGTAACTTTTCATATCGAATTGGCATTGGAATCCTATTACCATCTTATTGTAAGAACACAATTTTTTTAAGGGTTGAGTGATGTCAATGGAAATTCTGGCTCAAGCAAATAGGCTTATACATTCCTCGGCTTCATCTATTTCCTTTTCCTCCACTGTTCCAATCTTTTCTTCTAGTTTTTTGACTACGTCTTTATTCATACACATTATTTGCATATTATAGATTTGGACCCAAAAGGTTACATCTGTAAAAGATTAATTCTTTATATCCCCTATCCTAGTTGGTTCAGATAGGACTATTAACGCTCGGTCGAAATGCCACGGTCCCCCTAGGAGTACCCTCTTTTTCTCTTTTTCAAAGGAAAACTTGAAAAGGAAAATGTTATCTCCCATGCTTTCGATCTTTACCTCTTTTACTGTTTTCCATGCTTGCTGCATTGTTGCCTTCAATCCCTCCCTGTTTATACTTCGTGAGAGAAGCCCCTTTCCAACTAAGTAGTTTGCGGTCGTTTCCTCTCTTTTTGTCTTTATTCTCATTCTCCTTATGAAGTTTACAATATCTTCCACCTTTTCTTTTAAAACTACCGCTTTGAAATTCTAGTAGTGCAACCTAAGGGGGTGAATTGGAATTCTAAAAATTATTCAATTTATAAATAAAAACTCAATGCAAATATGAAACAAATTTAAAGCAATCACAATTAAGTTAACCATAACAAAAATGATAAGGGAAGAGAAATTCAAACATCGAGATTTTTACTTGGTTCGGCCAACCTCACCTACGTCCACTCCCCCAAGCTTTCCGAGCTTAAGGATTCCACTAAGCAAGCCTCTAAGGCTTCAAATGCTTACACTTGACTTCGAAGGTGTCAATAACCTTTACAACAAGAGATTATCCCAATATCTTAACCCAAGTGTATCCCAACACTTACAATCACTCAAAAATAAAAGATTATAAATTTGTTTTACCTCTCACAATATTTAAGAATACAAAATAATACCTAATATGTGAATAGATGAAGTAATAATGTATTTTAAAACTCAATGAAGATTGTATTATCAAGTATAAGCTCAGTAGTCGTGTTGTGATCAACTCTTGTTTGAATTTGAATGAGCTTATTTATAATTAGAGCTGAAAACTAGCCGTTATTGACTTTCTGCACATTGTCGGATCGCCGTTAGCTAGATGTTGGATCGTCGTTTGACTGGTCAATATGACCGTTGGGCTGATTTTTAAAATTATTGGATCGCCGTTATCTAGACGTCGAATCACCGTTTAGGTTCAGAGGCTAATCTTCAGTTCTGTCTAATATCGTTGAGCAGTTTATCAGAATTGTCGAATCGTCGTTTATCAAAATTGTTGGATCGCTGTATAGCTGCAGAGACTAATCTTCAGTTCTACTGAATATCAACGAGCTGTTTATCAGAATTATCAGATCGCCGTTTAGCTCCAGAGACTAATCTTCAATCTTGTTCAATTTAGCGAGCCGTTTATTAGAATTGTTGGATCGCCGTTTTCCACATAAACTGCTGCAGTGAACTTATTTTGTAAGATAACTGTTTGTCTCTAAACACTTTATAAACTTGTCAAAATAGATGAAATTTATGTTGAGCTTTTAAAAGATTAATCAATCTTAATCATGTTTGTTATCATCAAAATCAATAAAGAAATATTTATGTTAACACGCTTGGCACTTGCGTATTAATTCTGCAGTATCCATACTTTATTGTGTAGCCCACGATAAAGTTTTCACCAATCTTCTGAGTTCGTGAATAAGGCTTCTCAAAAGGAGATATCAGCCAGAAGAGTTTGGTTGAGAGGCTGAACTAGATTGTAGAGAAAAGTAAAAGGCACCTAACTAATGAGTGATTGAAGAAAGCCAAAAGGCTTCAGTCCTATTTCATTCAAGTATTTTTTCAAAGAATAAATATTGTAGGAGAAAGAGGTTTTTTCCCTCCGACCGCTTTACTTAGTTTTATTAGTAAGATTAAATTTAAAAATGGTCATACCCATAGAATTATTAGCCATGATAGATACAAGAAGTAGTAAGTCTCACATAAATATTAGTTTAGTCCCAATATATTGATGAAACTAGATTAAATTTTATACGTAGTAGTAAAGGTAGCATGTTAATCAATAGTAATTATGTTTTACTCTTTATAAGCATAGTTGTCACCCTAATTGATTTTTGTCTTTCTCGTTTTCCACAACATCAATATGTTCAATCAGAGTTGTATATAGAGCGTGGTATAACCAATAGTAGTTATTTTGACTTCGATTTTTCACATAATTTAGAAATAAGAACAAGTAGTGATTTAGACTTTTAGCATTACCCTATAGAAAATAATAGAGAGATTATAGATAGTTTTATAGAAGACTTAGAAAGACCATACAGAAATATGGATTTTTGTGATTTAGATTTAGACAAAATTTATGACCTTAATTTTATATTAAAAAATATCGACATACAAACTAAAAGATCTAAAAAACAAGATTTAGAAGAAATAATTAGATCAGCAGAAACTACACAAGTTTAAAGAGAATACCCAATCAAATATTGGGAAAGAAATAAATTTAAAGCTCATTTAGACATAAAAAAATGTAAACTTTACTATTAAAACAGCTAAAAGAGACTATAGTCCATAAGACATGGAATAATTTAGCATTCAGATAATAGAATTGTTAAAATTAAGAGTAATTAGGCGTAGGAGGACAACATTCATGGTTTAAAATCATGCATAAATTAAAAAAAGGAAAGGTACGAATGGTCATGAATTATAAGTGTTTTAATGATAATACATATGAAGATCAATATAGAATTCCTAATAAAGATCGGCTAATTATTTGCACCCAAAATGCAAAGATATTTAGTAAGTTTGACTGTAAATCAAAATTTTGGCAAATAAAAATGGATGATGATTCCATTCCATGGACTACCTTCCGTTGTCCTAAAGGACATTTCAAATCGATAGTTATGCCATTTGGGTTAAAAAAATGTCCTCTCCTGAAATGCTAGTTATGCAACTTAAGAGAGGGGTGAATTAAGCTTCTAAAATTTAAGCTAATCAAACCACACAATAATTTAATCTAATGCCTTAATGAAATAAAAATAATAAATTAAACATAAAGATTTTTACATGGTTCGGCAATCCTCACCTATGTCCACGCCTCCAAGCAAACCAAACTTGAGGATTTCACTATCCAAACCTCCCAAGGCTTCAAATACTTACAATTAACATCTATAGTGTCAATAAACCTTTACCATAAGAGACCGTCTCTCAATATCTTAACCCAAGTGTTTCTCACACTCAAATTCTCACAAATTTGATAAAGAAATAAAAATTACGACAAACAACTCTCTTTTAGAGTGAATATACAAATGATAGTACAATGAAAGTTTAATATATGATGATTTGTGAAATGGAAGCTCAAAATATGATGTATGCTCTTGTTTTTTCTTGCAAAAATTGTTAAAAATGAATTAGATTTGAGTTTATATAGTTTTGATATAAAAATTAGTCGTTATGGACAAAACTAGCAAGCAAGTGGCTAGCCTCTTAATTAGTCGGCTTGCCGTTTAGTACAGTGCAAGTTACTATTACAATTTGAATTGTGCTACAGTAACACTATTTTTTAAAATTATTTTTTTGCCTAAAACTTTCTGTAACTTTACTATAGCCTAAAATGTCATAACACTTGGCTAACAGATCAAATTTCAGAATTTCTAAATAATGCTTATTATTCCATAAACTTTTTGAAGTTGTGCTTTGGTCTAAAAATTTATAATATTTGTTTAAAGAGGTTCTTTTAAAAAATTTAATATTATGCTTATTGATTTTGAAGTTCTCAAAACTTTTTTAATTTAATTTGAAATTTGAGAAACACTCAAATCCACAAAATACTTTATTTTGTAAATATAAAACCTTTTGGTTTATGAAAAGTAATAATTTCTTAAATAAAATCTTGAGCTTCTCAAATAATAAATCATGCATATATTAAATCATACTAGCTTTACAAAAATTTGTCGCAATAATGACTCTGTTGAGTTAAACTTTGTTCTTGATCAAGTCGTTGTCTTTTGAGTGTTTTGAGCTTGATTCACTTGATTTACTTGCACATATATTTTCCTTCAAGAACTAATGAAATTGTGAAATATAAAATTTATTATATCACTTAAGACATATGTTTGTTAGCATCAAAATTATAATGTGTGTAGCCCTTTAGGCTAACAATCTCTCCCTTTTTAATGATGACAAACATCTCATGTGTTTTGACATTTGTACTCTCCCTTAGTATATGACATACATAATTCAACATATAATTCAACTATGAACTCTTCCTAAATACATTATCTATAACAAATGTAAGCTCCCCCAGAATATTTTAAAAGCATGCATCAAAATTTCAAGATCAAAATAATTTCAAGATTAAAATATATGTTACCTGTCTCCATGAATTCAAAATTCATGACTTCTCCCCTTTTATCAAAATTTCAAGACCAAAATAACACCTCAATGGATAATCAAGAAATATATAAAAATCAAGCATGCAATTAACCAAAGAGTTATAACATTCCAAGAATCGAGAAAACATCATCCAAATATAAAGCATTCCAATACTAGACAACAATCGTCTTCAATCCACAATTAAAGCAACAATGCACATGAAAATGTAGTGCAGAATAAAATAGAGAACTAAAATTAAGATGAAGAAGAATAGAAAGCTATGGATATGGTGGATGTGATGAGGAGGATGGTGGTGGAAACCAAAGAACAGTGAAAAGATGCTGCTAGCCAACAAGAAGTTGTTGTTGTTGAGCAAAGAAGTGATGTTGTTGATCAAATAAACGCTGTTGTTGCTCAAAGAGGTGTTGTTGCTCTGAAATTAACTGAATTTGAAAGGCCTCAAACTAGGATTGAAGTTGGCTCTGTTGCCCGAAAAGAGAATGTACTTCAGTTAATAGCTGTTGCATCGGATCCTCAGGTCGGTTGAAGTAAAATGAGAAGGACCCTCAGAAGGCGGAGAATGTGAGCGCTGAGGAGCATTGAGATTAGGGAGTTAGTCTAGTGGAAGAACCTCGTTAAAGAAACAATGATATGTAAGAGCTAGTGTAGTACCCTTGTTTTCGTATCTCTGGTCTTTACACCATTTATCTTCCTCTGTTATAAATCCCAAATTGGCTGTATCATCATCTCCTAATTTATTAGGACTCAAAAAGGTTGGTTCGGTTATGGGAACCTGAAAATATTTAAGAATACGGGTAATAATGCTTTCATAAACAAGGGATCGTTTTGCTATGCATAAAGTGATAAGTATATGATAAAGAATAATATAACCGACATTTAGAACGATACCCTCTAAAATTCCATCCAATAAGGCCACATCTAAGCGGGTAACTTCATCCCTGTGTCCCAACCTAGGACTAATGACATGCTGAAGAACATAATGAAGGATCATAGGTTGAAGGGGCAAGATTTGAGATTTCAAGGTAGATTGACAAAACTTGGAGGACAAATTGGAACGTCTACAAATTTTTCGAACAACATCGTCAACTGAATACCATGAATAATCTATTTTTCTTTTAGCAATATAAAGTTTTAACCCTTCATTTGGAGTTCTAAGAATTTGATTTAAATGTGCAACATCAAACTCAATATGAATTCCCCAAACACTTGTAACAATTCTATTTGTAGATTGCGAAGAAATGACTAAATTCGAATAAAAACCTTTGACTAAGTTCTCATAATATCATTCCTTAATAACTAAAAAATTTGTCCAACCTAGGGGTGGGCACTGGTTCGGTTCGGTTTCAAAATAAAATTTTAGTTTCAGATCAGTTCCGATCTAAAATTTAAAAAAACCGTTCAGTTTTTTTTAAAAAAAATGAACCAAAATCGATAGGTCAGTTTCGGATCGGTTTCAGCTCTCTTAACGATTCGGTTTTTGGTTCGATTTTTCAAATCATTTTCTATTTCAAACCACGTACAATAATTTCCTCATTTTCATTAACTGTATAATATATTCAGAGCATATAAAATCTATGATTTCATCAATTACTACTACATCATTAAAGTCTATCATAATCTACTAATATCACCACCAAATCATTCATCATCATTACCAAATTAATTTAATATAATTCATAACACAAGTTCATGACAACATTAAAAAAAATTCCAACAAGGACACAAAACAAAATAAAAGACCGTCAAAATGCCCAACAACATTCGGGCAATATCCAAGACAACATCCATAACCATAAGAAACCATTAGAACATAAAAATTAAAAATCAACTCTAAGAAATGCCATTAATTTGCTCCCTTTTCCCACCAACTTCTTCCAATTTTAATAACTTCTAACATCCACACTTGCCAACTTAAATCTACACAAATAAAGTTGAAATGAGTAAAATAACAATACATATGACTATAAAAACAATGTATCAAATTCATATAAATGATACCTTTTATTAAAATGATTGAAGTAAACATCACTCAATCCCCAATTGGTCTTTTGCTGCTTGTGCTTGTTGTGCTACCATTGGCATCACAAGTTCTACAAACAAATAAAACAAATATATGAAAATCATTATTTATAATATTAAATATTACTAATAAATTATCAAAAGTCAATAAAATCATGTTATTACCCGCTTCAACAAGTTCATAAAATTTAGTTTCTTCTTCTATTGGCTCTATTATGCAATCTCCAAAAAGCATTGATCAAATCCAATTTTGAGTGCAAATCAACGACTCAACTGTTTTAGGAGTCAAGGAACTCATAAATGGGTCGAGAATGCGACCTCCAGTGCTAAATGCCAACTCCAAAGTGTTAGGTCCTAGTCAGAATTAGTGGAAAATAACAAGTAAATAGTTTGTTCTTCTTAGGGTGAGAACTACCACAACTGCTAATAGCTTTGGATAAAAATATGATCTCTTTTTATTGAGGAAACATGTTTAAAGATGTTAATATCAAATAAACTACTTAGCTATAAATTTGAAGCAAATAACAATCTTAAAGGAAACATGTTTAAAGATGAATTCTCCACCAAATCAATAAGGCTTGACGTAGTAAAGCCTCCCCGTTGTATGCATGAAGAGTCCTTGAATAAGTCAGCTTCAAACTCGGAAGCATATTCTCACTTAAAGGACATACTTCCACGTGATGCAAACCTCATGCATGACTTGCATGATTGCTTGCGTGACTTTCATGGTCGCTTGCATGTACCCATGCACATTCCTTCTACTTGGTATTGAGTTTGGGTGCTCACTTGGACTTGCGAAGCTCCTTATCACAAAGCAATGGTGGAAACTGGAATTGCCAAAGTATTTTTGGCAATCTGAGACAAAATTGGATGCCTATGCCAATTTAAACTCTACCACTTTAAAATATCAAAGTTTTCATTCATCATCTTTGTTTTATCCGACAAGTATCTTTCAACCTCATTTTGCCCACTGTATCCATCTTGTGTACTTGCTTTCATCTTTTTATATTGTGCAAAAGGATCAAGAGAAATAGAGCCAACACACTTACTAATCCCACTAGTCTGAACCATGCTACTAGTCTTAGCAGCACTGTTTAGATTGCCCGAATTGTAACTTTGATAAAGCTTCATCAACAACCCCTTAAGTCTATTACACAACTCCTCAACCTTCTTAGTATCATACAAACTGCTAAAGCATCTTGTAACAAAGTCCATTTTATATTGAGGATCAAGTACTACTGCTAAAATCAACAACATGTGGACCTTCTCCAAATTATCACCCTAATATTTGACACTAATATTTGACAAACTTTGTTATCATAGGTTTAACCATGTAGCTTAACAAAATATCATCATTTTCAACAAGAGACTTCAAATGAATATATACTTTCCACATCTTATTAAAATAATTATTCGCAGTCACAAATTTGCAACTATTAAATTTCAAGGTCACTGATTAGTATTAAATATTGTTGAATTATCAAGCGATAATATGTTATTTTATGCTTATGTTATAATTTATATTTTTGTTTATGTAATATATTAGGGATTATTAATTATGTTTTAAATATATTTAATTTTGTGTATTTTTATGTGTTTATTAGGAAAAATATTAATTTCACGTACTTCGAGGCTCCCAATAGAAAAATGGAGGTGAAATTTGGATTCTGGAGGTCCGAAAACCTTAGGATCGATCAAGATCGGCTTAAAATTGGGCTTGTATAAAAAAAGTTGACTTGTTCAGTTGACCGAGCACTGATTGGATGATGAAATGAGCTTACAATAGATATGAGTGCATGGGATAGCTGGCAATTTTGACTAAATCTCAACCGTCCATGATTCAATGGCTATGATTGTGCCACGTGGCAATGGTTGGTGAAGCAAGTGGGAGGATCCGAATCCTTGTATTCGGGTCGACCCGATCCGCCCATTTACCCGCCAAATCTCAACCGTTCCTTGGGCAAATCGGACGAGTCAAATGATGCCACATGTGATGTTGACTTTTGAAGTTTGACCAGCCATTGGATCTTGATCTAAAGGTTGTGAGGAGCACATGCATGAAGCTTATGATGGACCGCAAAGTACTAGATTAGGAATTTATTTTTCTATAAATATAGCCTCATTTTAGGTTTTTAATCATCTCTCTACAACTCTTTTCTTCTCAAATTCTCTCCATCTCCTTGTAATCTTCATTTCCAAGTGTGTTTTTAATATTTTGTATAATTATTTTTATAAATAAAATTAGTTTTATTTCCAATTTTAATTGTTTTTATTACTTTTAATTATAAGTAATTCAATTCTACTCCTTCTTTTTATTTTAATTATGCTTAACTAAATAATATTAGTTAGGGGAAGGTGAAACTCTTAGGTAATAAATATGATTTAATCAAATTCTATTTTTAATTTTATAAATTAAATTATTTTCTATTTAATTTTATACATGTTTTATATTTTGAAATTTTGATTTATTGTAGACAAACAAATGAATTTGGCACAATAAATTCTTAAGATCTTAATGTAAGGCATGGTGAAATGGTATTTTGACTTATTTAGACAAAATGAATTTTGGCACAATAAATACTTAATCCATCATAAAATTAAAGGGAAAATAATAATAATTTGTATAATTAATCTTTTGGGTAATAAATCTAAATAAATTGGCAAAAAGAATTTATTAAGTTTTATTTATTCCTAAGAGTGGATCCATAACCCTAACTAGTTCAATTCCATAGTTTCACTTAAATTAAGTTATTTAAATTCAAGTTTTAATTTCAATTTTTAGATAAAATAAAATAAACAAATTAAATCTTTTCTCTGTGGATCGACCTCGGACTCACCGAGTTATAATACAACACGACACTCTTATACTTGGGAGTTTAATATTACTTTTAAGTTGTGTCAGTCACATCATAAAAAGATTGATAGAAATTTGACTAACCTTCTTGCATTCTCCCAATCATCTTCCATCAGTGGCCCCACACTATAGTTTTCGTTCTCGTTCTCGTTCTCATTCTCTTTGTCACCTCTGAACCAATTAACATAGTGCCTATCTTTGTCCTTTAATCTATCAAATGCTTTTTTAAATTTCAATGCGGATCTCAATATCAAGAATATTGAATTCCACCTAGTTGGCACATTTAAAAGCATAAACCCATTACATGAGATTTTTTCTACATCAACAAAAGCTTTGAAATTTTGCAACCTCAATGGGGAAGATCTAACATATCTCTCTGTATTGCAAACACTATCTATTAAAGTCTTCACCACATCCAACTCATCCTTCACAATCAAATTTATTATGTGTGCTGAACATCTCACATGCAAATATGAACCATTTAAAACCAATAAATCCCGACTCCAATTTCTTAACTTCTTCAAATAATTGATTGCTTTTTTATTAGCATTTACATTGTCCACGGTAATCGTGAACAAACTTTCAATACCCCAATCAATCATACACTTCTCAATGAGCTTCCTAATAGCCTCTCCTTTATGATTAGAAATGGGTGCAAAACTAAGTATTCTCTTATGCAACTCCTATTTTTTGTCAATAAAATGAGTTGTTATGACCATGTAATTATACATTTGAATTGAAATTCAAGTATCTATAATGATACACACCCTTTGACGATTTACAATGAACATATTTTTCAACATCTTCTTCTCATTCTCATATAATTGAAGAACATCCCTTATAATTGTCCTCTACGATGGCACATCAAACGTTGGGCAACAAGTAGCCATAAACTCCAAAAACCCCTTAGCCTCAACAAATTTAAAAGGCAACTCATCTTTAATAATTATCTTTACAAGTGCCTTCCTACAAGCTTCTTTACTAAAACCCACGGAAACAAACTTAGCATTACCAACACCATTTTCACAAGCTAAAGCACATTGATTGTCATCCTCTTTAGGATTCACTTTCTTATACATAGGACACCTTTGTAACAAATGAGTTCTTAAGCCCGAAGTCCCTTTAATACTTTCACATACATATTGCTTCTTACAATAGTTGCACTTCGTTTTTTTCTCCAGGTAGCTTTGAAAACAATTGTCAAACGTCTGATCTTAAGCGTCTCCCTCCTTTTTCATTCTCAACACCCTCCTCAAGATCATCCTTCATTGTCTCCTCTACAACATTGTTATTTTCTTCCATCTTGCGCACAAAACCTACTACAATCAACGTATAATCAACTAAAAAAAATAATTTACAAATTTGAATTTAAAAAAAGGCAAGAATTTTGGAGTAAAATGAAGAATTTTCAAAATTATAGTTACTATTTTTAATATAAAACATTTTGGCCCAAATTGTAAATACAATAAGTATTTGTGCCATAGTAGAAATTAGCATAAATATTAGGGACTGAATGATATTTTAACTAGTTAACCTTCGGTCAAGGACTATTATGCAAAGTTCGCAAACAAACTAAGTCATAATAGAATTCCTATATGCAAATATTTTCTAAATATTGGGTCATACTAAACTTTTATTAAAAAAGAAGGGGTCTAAATGATATTATCCCTCCATCATTCTCCATGTCCGGAGCATAATATTCAAACAAAAAAATTGAAAAATACAATAGCATACTCATAACTAAGCAAAACTAATAAAACTAAATGCTATTAATAACTTAAACAAATATGAAATAAGTGCAAATCAAAGAGTTATTTTAAAAAAAAGACTCATTTAAAAACAAAAAGAAGAAAAACGAAGCAAGTTACTCACAAACGAAAACAAACACATTACCTGACTATTTAGCTAGCAACAGAGTAAGAAAAGAAACGAAGCAGTAGGTTGGCAACAAGGAGACGGCAGATGCAAGTTAGGGTTCAGGTAAGTGGCTATGCGGCAGCTGAAAGTGAGAGAGAGAGTGGAGCAAACTGCACCTGTTTAATTTGTGTATACATACGTCCTTGTAAAATTACAAAAATGCCTTAATTTCGGTTTGGTTCGGATTTTTTAATTTTTTATTCGAAAATTGAACCGAACCGAACCATTCAGTTCGGTGTTTATAAATCGAATTTTTTACTTAAAAAATCAAAATGAAATCGGAAAAAAACCGAACCGAACAGAATTTTTTTGGTTCTGGTTTAGTTTTGCCCACCTCTAGTCCAGCCCATATCCATTAGAAATCACTAAGGGATTTATCACAAATACCTAAATTCTCCAAACTATCAAGATTAACAAAATAGGGGACGAGAACTGATCTCGATATAAATTTGTTGTGACAACGTTTCCAAAGAGGTGGATGTGGAAAATGGGTTAATATGAACTCCGAATTGTCTCCATGATGTTCCTTGCACTTTTTGGTTGACACAACTTAAAAGTGTTTGATTTACTCTCAAGTATAAGAGTGACTAGTTATAATATATCTCGGTGAGTCCTAAGTCGATCCACAGAGAAAAAATTTAATTTGTTTATTTTATTTTATCTAAAAATTAAAAATAAAACTTAAATATAAACAACTTAATTTAAATAAAACTATAAAATTGAATTAGTTAGGGTTGTGGATTCACTCTTAGTAGTAAATAAAACTTCATAAATTCTTTTTGTCATTTTTTAGATTTATTGCCCAAAAGAATAATTATATAAATTATTATTATTTTTGCTTTAATTTTATGATGGATTAAGTATTCATTGTGCCAAAATTTAATTTGTTTACAATAAGTCAAAATACCATTTTACCATACCTTATATTTAGATAAAAAGAATTTATTGTGCCAAACTCCCTTGTTTGTCTACAATAAATCAAAATCTCATAATATAAAATATGTATAAAATTAAATAAAAAATAATTTAATTTATAAAATTAAAAATAGAATTTCATTAAATCATATTTATTTCCTAAGAGTTTCACTTTCCCTAACTATTAATATTTAGCTGAACATTTTTTTTATAAAGGAAATTACTAAAATTGAAAAACACATAATTAAAAATGAAATTTGAAAATTAAAATAAAACTAATTTTATTGATTGAAAATAAATTACAAAGAGAGATGAGAAGAAGAATTTGGGGGAAAAGAAGAGAAGAGAAGGTGCGGAGAGGTGTGTTCACCCCTCTCTATTTATATTAATATATGATAAATCTACATGACACAAATTAAAAAAATTTAATTACATCTTAACCTTATATTTGTCCCACTAATAATCCCACTAATAAAACATAAACCTAACTTATCTACTCAAGCATATCCAACACATTTCACTAACAATTATCATACCTAATATGATAAAAACTTATAATTTTACAATTACCACATTTACCGTGGTAAAAACATAAAAAATTATAATAAAAGTCTTGAATTCTCCTCGACAATAAAATAATTTCTCGGACTTTCAGAATCCAAATTTGACATCCATGCGTTTGTTCGGAGCCTCAAATTGTATGAAATTATTATTTTTACCCAATAAACACACAAAAATACATAAAATCAAATATTTAGAAAAATAATTAGAAATTCACAATATGTTACACAATTACAAATATAAATTACATTAATAAAACAAAATAATATTTTTATCCCTTAATAAACATACAATTTTTAACACTAATCACACCCCCAACTAGCTTATTACTAGCCCCTAGCAATTAAAGTGTTATATTAACTTAAGATTTACAAAATTCACATGCAAGTTAATAGTTGTTCATCTATCCTCTAAACTACCAAATAGTTAAACTCTCCAATTTTTTTTTTTCATTCACTCATTATCTAGAATATCATAAACCTTCTTTTGTGCTCAAGTAATTAACACAATACTTATGGGGTTTTATTAAAACAAAACAACATTTTCATTCTAAAACTCATTAGAAATTCTGTCTTCAGGCAGTAGATTATTCAAGCTTTTTTTTTAAACCCATGTAGCGAGCTTTAGGCCAATGACTCCTAGATCAGTTGGCCTTAGAGCACTAGGTGTTGAAACACCCCTACGGACTTAATTACTCGGGTTTTTAATAAATAAATAAACAATATATATATAACCCATGTAGCGAGCTTTAGGCCAGTGACTCCCAGACCAGTTAACCTTAGAGCACTAGGTGTTAAAACACCCCTACGGACTTAATTACTCGGGTTCTAGATATAACAAAATTAAATTCATTAAATTTTTTTATTTTTTTGATTTTGTTTTGCAATATACAATTTCTACCACCTTAGATATTATTCCTAATAAATCAAAAGAACTAAATGCTGTAAAAATTTTAATTTACAACCCACTAGTATGTGTCATAGTGTGTGTGTGTGTGTGAAGAATGATTTAATAATACTTGTTAAATGAGTAAACAACGAAATAATTTTATAATCAAATGGAGGAGAGTTCACAAATTTGGGTAATTCAAAGAAAAGGGAACAAAAAAAACTTATTATGAATTTTAAAATCAAAATATAATACAGCAAGACTATTAGGATGCGTCTCAAAAGTTGTGACTCTTTACACAGCCATCCTAGACAAAAAAATTATTAATTTTTTTGTTAAAAAATAAAATTAAACACAATTATTTATAATTTACGTCAATTATCCCTTCCCCCAACTTAATTTAAACATTATATGCATGCAGAAAGATGAAAAAGATAAAGGAAACATAAATAATAAAAGAAGAAATATAAAAGATCACACCTGAACAGCAAATCTAGTAGAAAGACCTTTTTTGTACTAAGTTTGGTTTGAATATCACTACTAATTGCATAAACATTAATAGATCTCACCATAAATACACTAGACTTGCCAAAATTTAGGTCCTTAGTGGTGTGGTTAAGGTGGTATGCCTGACTGTTGAAATATTTATGTAGGTTTTCATTAGTTTAATTGAGGTGGTGCTACAAAAATTTATGTTAAAAAAAGAGTAGAGAGCAGAGAATGACAAGGTTATTTTTATAAACTATGGATATTTTTATAAATTTTACATTAAAAGGGATGGCAAAATAGCTAGAGTTAAAAGCAATGGATGTACTTTTATCACAAATATCTTAAAGGATGCTAAACAAACAAAGGCAGTCACTGTGCAAGCATTTCATTTTCACTTTCGAAATCCTACTTTACTCCTGAATAGTAACAGAGGTTAAACCAAATTATGTCCAATAAAAAAACAATTAATATACTCATAGAGATTTTCTCCAGACAGCCAATGAAGAGTTGAATCTCTTACGATTCAAATGTACTTCCAAAACATGCTACCATGTTTTCCATCGCAACCATCTCCAATGTCAGCCTCATTCTCAAAAGTTTGCATGATCAGACTCTCTACACATTGGACTTCAATGCACTCGATACTGCTAATAATGAAATGATACCCCAATTTAAAATCTACCACCCTTTAAATGTTGGAGGTAAAAATTCTTCTTTTAATTTGTCAAAACCAAAAACTTTTATAGCATATATGTTACTATCTTAACTACTTGCGTTCCCTACTTTTCATTTAGTGTACTGGTAGTAATCTGTTTTTTGCTTTGAGTAAAGCATTTAATATTTGTAATTTAAATTATATATATAACTATTTACTATTATATCATTTTTTTAAATATTACAATACGATTATGATATATTTAAGACAAGAAATCTATTGTAAAAGTGCTTTTTGTAGGTCATTAGAAGCTCAATCTAAAATCTAAAATCTGTGCCAAAGAAAGATGTAAATACTTTATTCTCTTATATTCAATAAGAGATCTATCAAGACTTATTTTTTTATAATTCATTGAAAGTGGTGCCCATTGCCATCCCTAAAATTTTAACATTAATTCAATATAAATTCTTGAATTTAAGTATAAAATACAAAAATTCATAAAAAAAATCACACATTAATATATAAAAATAACAATTATCATTTCATATTATCATTCAATACAAACTCTAAGGGCAGATCTTCATTTCATTCACCATCATTATACCCATCTAACACAGTTCCTATAATAATAATTAAGATTAACATTTTCTAAAGAGTAATTCGTTTTAAATGCTAATTTGAAGAACAAAATTATAATAATGTAATAATTGATACATTAAGTTAAAGAATAATATCTATATAAAATTATAATAAGTATATAATAATCAATGCATTAAATTAAAGCATGTTAGGATTTAGGCACGTTGCAACTTGCACACGTTTGCACTTTACATTATTTATTTTATATATTTTAAAATTTAAATATTTTTAATTAAATTAAATTAAAAATATTTAAAAAATTAGATGGATGGATATCTAACGTTATCTGCCTTATATTTAACTAATACTAACTTTACTCACAACTTAATGCGATTTTAATTTATAATACTAAATTTATCTACAACCTACAAAATTACTAACGGCCAACGAATTTAGCCGGGTAAATTTAGAGAGATTTGCTGGTACCATTATCATCCGACTAAGGATAAACAAAACTTTCATTATTTAATTAGAATGAAATTTCCTGGTGCTTTCTTTAAAAGTCAAACAAATTTTGCCTCTCTAAAGTGATAAAGCCATATTACCCTTTAAAAATCCTTCATCATTCTGTTAACGTGTCGCTTTCCAATTGGCTAACAGACTGACAGAATTTGGAATCTGACCGTCTCGAAAACAGGGGCCGATAGCCAGGTAAACAAACGCGTCGTGACATAACAATGAAATGTTAAAAAAAATACAAAAGCTAAAGTGGTGCTTTTGGCTGCTTTGCTTACTTAAGGAAGAATCAGAAAATCAAAATATACAAAAAAATTAAAATTAAAATCTTCGATTTTCTTCGAAAATCTTTGGACGAAGAAGAAGAAGAAGATGAAGAGAGTCTTCGGCGCCAAGAAAGATAAAGAACCTCCTCCCTCCGTTCAAGATGCCTCCGATCGGGTATAATAATAATAATAATGAATTTTTATATGTTTGTTTTATATAATTATATTTAATTAATAGTTTATTTCAGCTAGGGTTTCTTTCGATTCGTAATTATCCAATTGAAGATTGATGGTTTGAATTAGCGTACTTGATTATGTAATTGCGCTTGTAATAGAGTGGATTTTGCAGCGATGCGAGAGATTTTTTCCGTCACTGTATGAAAATTTTCATTTAATTTCAGTTATCAATATTTGTTTCACATTCATTTTTTTAACTTTTCCATGTATTGATTACTAGTGGTTTTTTTTCTTTATTCTAATGATTTTTTTTTTAATTTTCTGTTGGCTTTGCAGATCAATAAAAGAGGTGAAAATGTGGATCAGAAGATTAGAAGTCTAGATGCTGAACTCAGCAGATACAAAGAACAAATTAAAAAAATGCGACCTGGTCCTGCTCAAGAGGCTATTAAAGCTCGAGCCATGAGGGTTCTCAAGCAAAAGCGAATGTAGCTGCTTCTTCTTTTATAGCACTTATTACAAACATTCATTCACATTCATTAATTCCTTTTTAAATAAATAATTTGGTAGTGGAAAGGCTTTCTAACTGATATCCGATGAGTTTGTATGTTATGTTTGTTTTCCAACTTCCAACAGTGCATTGTTAGAGCGCGAGGGTTAGTTTTGTGACTATCACTGGCCTAAAAGTGCAATATTTGATGATTACCCAGCTGGCTACTTAAGTATTTAGTAGCCAATACTGATCTTAATGTCCTTACGAATGGTGGCATGTTGATTGGATCATTGTCCCTTTCCAAGGGGATGTGGTATCTCTCCTTGGAAAGAAGCACTAGTATCCATTTTGCTGGTGGCATGTACTGGAGATTTTCAATCAATAAGTACCCCTTTTTTTTGGTATTAAGAATACCCATGAATAAAGTTAATATCCATAGGACTAATGTTTGTTTAATTTGTACACCAAAATTTATCATTCACATCGAGGACATGATTATATTGTTGCAGTATCTTATTTGAGAGTTGGACACTAACAAGATCCTAGACAAAATATTTTGCAAGTTGTTTTTTTCCCTTCCATGATTTTCCAATATCTTGTATACAGGTATGAAGGTCAGCGTGATATGCTTTACAATCAGACATTCAACCTTGATCAAGTTGCATTTGCTTCGGAGGGTATTAAAGATGCGCAACAAACTGTAAGTCTTACAGAGTGTTGAATTTTTTTTCCTTGTAACTTTTATTGTGTCCCTAAAGATTTCTTGAATATATTTATGCATTGGACTTCCCTGACCCCCAAATCCATTAATGGTACATCTCAAAGAATTTGGTCTTCTATTGGGGGGCTTCAACTTGGAATTTGCTAAATTTCGATCAAGTCAGGCCCATTATCTAAATTAATGCAACTGGAAGTTGATGTCTACTGAAATTGGACACATTTAACATCCATGATAGCTTCCATCTTGAGATAGAGTTTTGCAATAAAAATTTTAATGTCATCCTTAGCCAAATTAACATAAAAAGTTTAATTTCTCGCCTGATCTTAGAATCGCTGAATTCACTTTATGTTCTAAACTACCTTTGGTTGTGTTTTTAATTCTTTTAGAAGGCATGGTTACTGTTGTCTATCAGTTCGGTTTTCAGTTCTTTTCATAAAACAGGCTTAAGTTAAATAAGCTTTCATATTTAAACGACTAATGTTAATTCCCAGAAACTGTTAAAGAGTCCTAGGTGTTACGTTAAGCATGCTTCTGTCAGGGCCTCCTATATTTACTGTGAAATGTTTGTTTGTCTTGTTAGCGCCCAAAGGGGCACAGTTCAGGGCAGTCCGGGAAGAGCTTTATATGTGTCCTGATTGGAACCTGCTGCCTATCTCATGAGAGGTAGGGGTGAACCATTTGTCACGGGCGGGGCTTTCTTTGTGAAAATATGTTATTAATTTATGTCCTAGATTTTCATATATATTCATGTCCAATGTGTTCCTAGAGATAGGGTGCCTCAAAGAGGCACTGTAGGAAGCCGTATATTAATTATGATCTATCTGTTATTTCATCCTTCCAGATGACAGCTTTGAAAAGCGCCAACAAGGAGTTGAAAGGAATGATGAAAACCGTGAAGATTCAAGACATAGATGTATGTAACTTCTTGAAGTTTTATTTGTCCCTCATTTGAAGTGGGTATTTTATAGAGAATTTATGGTGTTGAACTGTTAATTTCTGCAATAAATATAGAACTTGCAAGATGAGATGATGGACCTGATGGATGTGAGCCATGAAATTCAAGAGACGCTTGGTAGAAGTTATAATGTTCCTGATGACATTGACGAGGACGAACTCATGGGTGGTAAGCTTTGAAATTATATGAAAGCTATTTAATATTCACTGGATGTCATTTTCAGAATTTTAGATTGTTTTTAAAAATTTATTTATTTGGCCCTTAGTTGCTGTTTGGAAAGATAAATAGTTCAAATACTTGATTCAGCGTACCTAATTCTCACAATTTGTAAACAATCTTGTCTTGTTTTTGAGATATTGTTTTTCTTTCAGGAAACAGATTAGATAAAACAACATTGTGTATATCATGTTGCAAAATTTCTACGCTATTTTAACTATCTTGTTGTCACAATGATATGATTCAAGAGTGCTGACACGTTTCTTCTGTTGTCTTCTCTTTATGGGAACAGACCCTATAAACATTTTAACTGAAGGAAACTGTTTACATCTGTTTATATACCATGTGTGGTGCATTAACTGACTTTTTGAGGCAGAACTTGATGCTCTGGAAGCAGACATGGGAATGGAAGATGAAGCCGGAGTTCCATCTTATCTTCAACCCGACAAGGAACCCGATTTGGATGCAGAGCTCAACTTGCCTACAGCACCTAGTGGTCATGCATCAGCACAGCATGACAGACCACAGGTAATGTGTGTTATACATGATATTATCTTTTAGTCAATTGCAAATTAATGAATGACATTTGCTAATGTGGTTTGATGGAAAGATGTTTGCTTATTAAATGGATGGCTGTTCCAGTGGTTGAAGTGACTGAAACCTTTTTTTTTCCTATTTTCTCTTTCGCATTAGGGAAACTGATGGTACTGCATCTACACTGTAGTAAAGTTTGTTTAGTTTTGCAGCCATGCACAGATTATTTTATTATGTTCTTTTAAGACACTTTTTGATATTTACTTAGCTTATAGTTTGTTTCCTTGATCTGTAAAAGTTTGCTCTTGCCATTCATTCACTCGTCATTTAAAATAATCAGTTTATAAATGGGCTGTTTATGAATGCACCTAAATAGTAGAATAGCATATTATAGAGATATTTAGATTCTTACAAGCGAAGTCAAAACTCGCTTTTATATGATCATACTGTTTTATTTTAATATGATATATTCACCATTGTTCACCTCCTGTTCCTTTTCTCCTCTAACTTTAATGCTCAACAGGCTGAGGATGAACTGGGTCTACCGTCTGTTCCTCAGGCGTCCATCCGTGGTTAGGGATTTACTGGCTGTGTCTGTGCGTGTGTGCATCAGGCAGAATCAGATGGAGCTTGTCATTGTATACAGATTGTGCAGAATCCACTTTTATTCATGTAGTTATTCAATTATACTGAAGTGTTGGCATTCTTCCATTGGTTTTAATAAGGACCATTAGACATACTTTGTAAAGAAAACTGTTAAAAACCAGAAAGAGAGAAAAGGGGTATGAAATTTGTTTGTTATGGGAATTTACTTCGAAGGCTTGGCGTCGGTGCTGCAGAGTATTTAAAAAGGAAGCCGACGCTGCTCTTGTGCAAAACTGCAAATTAAAGCAGTTTCAGAAATTTCCTTAATAAGATTGTGAAAATCAGTAAGCAACAAGCTCAGTTAATGCATTTTCGACAGTGGTAACTGTTCAGCTAAAATGAAAATTGAGAACTGTATTTTCAACACTTTACAATCTCTCAAGGATAAACATTTTCAGAGCAATGTTACATTTTCACTAACAGGTAATATTAGTTCTTAGAACACTTAAGGCTAGGTTGCAGCAACAGATTTCTTTTACCAACAATGCTGCATTAGTTGGTGTCGTTTTCGTAAGTACCTCATATTCATATGGAGTGAGGGTCGCATGTTGTTGAAAATGCAAATAAAAAGACAAAATTATGGTTTAATTGAGATTAAGTTTTGCAAAGTCCAACATCTGCCAATTAACCCCTGATTGGGATCCTTCAGCAGCAGAACTAGTCCCAAAATATGTTTTGACATTGCTTCTTGGTGATATTGCCAAACTGACTTTCAATTGCTCAGCTTCCTTCTTCAGATACTGATATTGACCTGTTACAACAGCATGGACATAATTGCACATGGAAAAGGAAAGTAAGAAATGGAGAGTTTCTGAAAAAACAAAGATGTTAAGAAAGGACCAAAAAAGCAGAGCACACAAGCTTTGGTTATGTAAGAAATCATGCAACTGTTAATGAGGTGCAGAATCTCTATTCCACCAGAACCAATATCTTTTGGACAGTTTAAAAAGGAAACGCAAATTTGAAAGAACAGTATTGATGATGATATGCTAATTAATGACATAATTTCAAAACTAGATTTCAGAAAAGTATTGGGCAAATGGAAGTTTTTAGTACTTCATGCTTTTAAACTTGGGAACTTTTAGTTCTTATTTTTCTCTCGTTACCAAATGGATGCTCCATCATTATTTGAAAGGTTTCTAGAAGTAATAATTGATTGGTTTTCTCTCACTAATGGGATTAGACATATTATATCAACTGCAGGACCTTACAACAAAATAAATACAAACTCACCCTCCATGATCAGTTTTTCCTGCTGTACTCTTGCTATCTTCTGCTTCAGTTTGCTGTTTTCCATTGACAAAGAAACATGTTGCTGAAGCAGTAAAGCAACTCTGGCTCCCAGATCTGCTTGTAAAGTCTGGAGAAAGAGATCAAGTCCGCTAAAAATTTGCTTACATCAATCAAGAAAAATCTTGCCGAAGAAAGAAATAGTCAGCATAACTCATTTATAACTTTATTGTTATTACTATTAATTATTATTTGAATGGCATCATAAATTACAACTAAAGCAAAACCAATTATAAGGACTCAGATGGTATCCATTGGTCAATCGGTTGACAAATTCCATCCGATGACATCATAAGCATATGTATGATATTTGTTTCAGAGGATGCCAGCTAAGGGTATGGGCTCAATCATTTAAAACATTGAATTCTGGAATGTAAGTGTATTGGCAGGCCAATGAAGCAAAGAGGCCATGTGCTACATACTGCATCTACAGAAATTAATATTTCAATTCCAAAAGCACATAACAAGTCAATTGCCCTCCGCATAATTGCTGCTCTGAGGGAAATTAACACCATCTACATTTTGGGTGGAGTTACTTGAATTTCAAATACTACCAATAACACAGATAATATATTAAATTATTAATTTTAACTTCAAAATTTGACACAAATTCTCATATATTGATCTCATGAAAGATAGTGCTAAATATTCAAAGTAAAAAAGAGCAGATAAATTTGCCAACTCACCCACACTCCCTACCATTGGTTTTAATGAAATCAACGACTAAATAGTTGTGGAAAAATTTAAGTCAAAAGTTTTGAGTTAAAATAGCCTTCTACAAATTATCAGTAAGCTATCAGCTCACTACCCAAGTAAAGATAGATCTCAGCATATTCAATAAAGTAAGCAATCCAATCCATATCTGTTGGATAGATTACCTGAAAATATTCAACAATTCTTTCCAGTTCAGCAATATACTGGAGTTTACGAACCCTTGACCGTTGCCCAAATTGCCTGTAAAACAATAATCAAAACCCGTCATCTAATTGTCAGTGTATCTGGCTCAAGGTTTAAAAATAAGAATGTATGGACTATTATTTGTATGCCACACACAAGGAACACTAATCCGTTTAACATCATAACTCTTGGATGAAATAAATTTCAGGTATATCATCACTGTACCAATATAAAAATAAGAAATTCAGTGTATAAGTTCATAATATGGATAATGATATAATGGAATTCTTCATGCCCTTTGAAATTAGATCATGAGCCCATGAACACAAGGTCTTCAAATATTTCAGGCCAGAGAACCAATGCTACAGTACTAGATATTCAAATAGAAAGTAAGCAGAAGCAAATTTGTTCATTGATCCAAGTACGTAATTCCTGAGGCAAATTGAGGAATTTAACAGTATCAACTTAGCCAAAAACAATTTACAAGCAACTCACGAGGGAAATTACTATTTGTACTGAACCTAGTAAAACAGGCCACATAACCATATTCGGAATTACATACAGAACAATATGCAGAAGAAATGAGTCTTAAAATTTGTCAACACTGTTGTCTGAATAGCATTATTTTGTTTTGCTGGCTTTAATTATTCGTTTGTGTGTAACTATCAACAAATTGTGTGTAACTATCAACAAACAACACTTCATTCATCAGAGTTCTTATTACAATAAAACAAAGTAAACAGGGAAGTTCAGATTCAAACCTTTTTGTCATCTTTGTTTCAGCATTGTGCTCACCAGTCAAGGCATGAGTGTCCCCATTCAAATCAGAGGGAATAACCTCAGAGATGCAAAGACTCTCATCCACATACTGCAACAGGTGATTCTCAAGTGCAGATTCTGATAGAGCTGAAACTATGGCATTCCCTGCAAAGGTTAAATCACTTCTTTTCCTTGGGGAATTAGGTCCGTATAAGCAAGATGCTTCATGCCCGTCTAAATTCTTGTCATCATTTCGGGGATTCAAATCCAAAAGGGAGCCCTCAATACCACCCAACAAGGTGACTGAATCACTTGCTGACCTGCGGTGGAAAATCCCCACAGAATTTGCACCAGGGTCGCTTAACAAATTATCCAGCCATGCTGGTTGATCCTCGAGGATGGAACTTTGGGATGAAGATTTATGGTGACGAACATACGATTCAGCACGTTGGGGTGGAGAGATTGGATCATGGATTGGGCCAGACACGTGTTTCTTCTGAAATGGGCAGCGGGGTGGAAGGTGAGGTTGCCTTGACATGATGAGCTAAAAGGTTTGCTAGAGTGTTTTACTAATATCCATATTGCAAGCTTTCATCTGGGTATTATGGAAAATTAGAGAACCCATCATTTTCCTCCATTTGGTTGCTTAGTGACACTCTTCTGCCATCATCCTAACCCACCTTATAGCTACAACACTTTGCAATAAGAAAAAGTTCTAGAATTTAGCAGAAACTCAAAAGATATGAAAATCAGATCCCATCAGTAAACAACATCTATTCAATGATAGAAAGAAGAACAATCTTTAGACAGCTATTGAATAGAAATAACAAAAATCCCAATTTCATTTGCTAAGAATGTCTAAAACCCTTTAATCCTTTTAATTCATTTAACATATGGTCATTGACTTTTCATTTTCCTCCTAAGCATTCACAAAGCCGAGGAATCTAGAGAAAAACGACAATTTCATTTTCTCACAAAGCAAACAACATGAATCATGAGTCTCGAGAAATGCATTTTCTTTCTCTTTCACTCAACGGATGACTTTTTATCTTATCACACCAAAAGGAGGACACGTCCGTTTCTTGCCGGGAAAAACAAAAACGGAAATATTTAAAGCAGAAATTCTATAATTAATGCAACAGTGGAGCTTAACAATAAGGATGAGATTTACCTTTTTAACAAAAGACAAAATGAACAAAAAAAAAAAACAAAATTCTCCCAAAAAGAACAAAACTTAACAATGGAAACTTTACAATGAAATAACCCAGAGGCCAAAAACTAAACCTCTCATGAAAGAAAAAGGAAAAAAAAAAGAGAGTAAACGTTAATATTTCAAGAATCTTGGGCTTACCTTTATTTTCTCTCTTAAATATTTTCTGAAAAACCAGAGAAAACAAAAAGGGCGAGAGAACAGAAAGAGTGAAAGACACAACAAAAAACACAGCAGAAGTGGGTGAAGGATAGTTAACGTGCGCCTAAAAAAGAGAAAACAAATATATACCAAAATGGCTTTCTTTTTCTCTCCCTCGGAGTTCTCAAGAGTGCACTGAATTCTTTTTTGTATTATGTTATAATGGTGCCACCAATAAGAGTGTACGGACATAGGCCTGCTTTTGTCATCAAATGCTCATCTGTGTATTTATTTATTTTTTTGATCACTGATACCAGTTTATTTATTTATTTATTTTATTGGTTGGACACGAAGTGGATACTTTAAATAATATTTAAATTATAAATTAATAAGATAATAAATAGAGTTATATGATACCGCCGCTTATCACAATATAAATACTTCACCTGCTAGCTTGTTATTCTTTTTTTATAAATCAACTTGTTTCTTTTATCATTATGTTTTGTCACTTCGTTAATTGATCTTGAATTTGATTTTATAATTAATTGTAGGTATATATATAAAAAATAATATTTATTAAGAGAAAGATGCAAGTCTTGTACACTTTACAAAATATGAAACATAGCTCATGCGATTTGATAGTTGCAATTGTAACAAGGGCAGAAGTAAGCTAAAAAATTTCCACACCATTTCATTAGCCTAACAATGTTGATTAAAAATCTGTTCCAATTGAGGCAAAGGAGATATAGGGAGGGATAGTGGGATACAGACATGGTATTAACTATTAAATGTTGAAGCCTTTAGTTAAGAAAACTTTGACGACAACTTAGGCTCGCTGAACTACTCATTTGGGCTTTTTGACTTTATTTTAGCATGGCCCAATAATACTTCGCCATGGGTCGGATTGGGCTCGGGACCTGTCAAGGCTTAGTCTGATCTTATGACTAAAATAAAGGGCTCCAATACTTAAAAAGTCCAATTTTTACCGCGTCAAGGTTGGACTCGGGATCTTACTCTTTATTAATAATATTAGGACCTCTCTAAGTTACATTTAACGTAACATACAGCCGATGATATGACTAGTTGACCAATAATTATATGCTAGGTAAACATAACAATAAAAAAAGAGAATTGATTTAAGCGGTTGGAAGCCGATCACCAAAAAAAGTTAGCGCAGGAGACACCATTCTACAGGCGATTGTCTCTGCCATCAACTTTTCTAGTTTCTCCGACCACTCAGTCCTTCCTATTAAGTTAGAATCCTGATTTTGCAGGCTTAAATCTTTCCCGGCTATTACCAAACCCAAAACCCACATCAATGATAATCATTATGATCATCACATTGAAAAAACACACACAATCTCTTCATTATCATCATTCAAATCCAACTTCAAAGTCAGTTTTTTTTATTCCAAATAAAACCCAGATGGGAAATTGGGCTTGGAGACTGCAACATCAGTTTCGTAGTTGTGATTCTTCTCCTCCCTTGCCATTTTCTTTGAGTCCAAATAAAACTCAGATTACAAAATTGATTTTAAAGAAAATTCTAGATGTGGGTCTGTTTTTGCTTCTGTTCCTATTGTCGTTGTTTCCTCGACATCGAAGTTGAAGTCGAAATCCAACTCATTTTCTTCGACGTTGAGTTCTCCGAGTTCATGGATGGATTTGCCTTCTTCTCCGTCGTCTCCACGGTAGAGAAAGGGTTGTTTTTTATGTTCTCCAAAGAGTGCTTCAAAGGAAAAGAGCAGGGAAAGTCCAATTTTTGGTGATGATCTTGATTGGGGTAGAAAGATCGATGAGTTCTTGTCGGATTTGAGATACTTTTTTTTCGTTAAAGAGCAAGAAAAGATACTGCAGAAGGCAATAAAGGAGCAAGAAAAGGTTAGTGGAGAGGTAAAGAAGACTCTCAAATGGGCAAACCAATTCAGCCGGTTTCCCGTCCTTTACAGCTGTTGGACAAATTAAACATCAGCCAATAGATTAGATTTTAGCACTTTGAACGGATAAGATTTTCCAGATTGTACGTTACTTTAAACGTAACTTAGGGATTACGATAATATTATATTACTATTGTCCCATTTAACTAACCAAATTAACAAAGCTCTCAACAAGTAAATAAATAAAAAAATAAATTAATATTAAAGAGAGACAAACATACTTAAGGCGTAGTTGTGACCACGTGTGGGGGTGTGTGTTGTAATAACTTTTAATTTTTATATCTTACAAAATTAATTTAAGGGTCAAAGATTGGGTTAGGGTTTTTTTGTAAGGTCCTAACCCTAACTTTAATGTAATTGAACCCTGATTTCTTGAACCCTAACTTGATTCTTGACCCCTTAAATTCAGGCTAAAATCCTAAAAATTAAGTATGGGGTCAATCACTTTATCAAACTTTTTTTTATCACGGTTGCTAGGATCTTAAGACTCAAGGGAGGTTAGGAGCTTTGAAGCTCTCATTCATATATACATAAAAAAAAACTAACATTACTAATGAGTGGGAATTGCACCAAGGATATTGTATTACTTAATATGTATAACTTTAAAATGAACATAATTCGGAAGATCATTTCAAGTTGCTATAGCTAAGGCAATAACAATATTTAATGAAGACTAATTAGCAACTATCTTACAACAATTAGGAGAAGTTTAAGTAATGGTCGTACAGAATCATTTTTGTTAGAAGCAGAAGATTTTGCTTTAATAGACCCAAACTAGAGCTAGTGTCTCAAGTATTATGTAGGTAGCTAAATCTGATATATATCCTCATTAATTATTAGATTCTAGAAGCTGACTCATAGTAATACACCCATGATACTTATTATTTTAGTTGGATTCTTTTCCTAATTGGATTGAGATTTTTTTTGAAATTTCCTACAAAGATAATGAAAAATTAGGTTTGATCCAATGTTGGACTTATATGTCAATAATTACACATATAGCACAATATAAAATATTGTTGAATCTTTATTCCAACGTTGGACTTATATATGAATAATTATGTGTTATGAACTATCACATAAGTTTAATCCTAATTAAAAGTGGTTATTAATGCTTTTCTAATAATTTAGACTTTAATATATCTGATAGTGTGCGATCCTTTTATGTATAGAGACATAAAGGAAATTTTTATTTTTAGTAAGCTAAAATAAAATTACCAAAAGATAATAGGAAAGTTATATTTATAATGGCTATGGTCCCTAGATCACATGTTATGTTATATTCTTTTCTAACATCCCATCATCAGAGAGAGTGCAGAGAGAAAGTTAAAGAACTCCCTAAGAAAATATGTTGATCTAAAAGGCAAACTGCATGGCTATAGTAAGCAATTGGTCATTATGGATTTAGGTACGTTTTTACATATTTGATTATTGATTCTTGATGATATAAAATGAATGTTCCTATAATTTAGATGATTATTTTCAACAAAGGTTATTTTCTAACCACTCCTAATTGTACGTATTTGTAGCACTTTATTAATTTATTCCTCATGATTATTCAAATCGGAAATGATTTTGCAGAAATGGGAAGTTGTTATCTTTCATTCCCTCTTTATTAAGTTGAGACTCTAGAACTCTATATAACTATCCAACCATCACAATGTAATAATTTGTTAGGTGGCATTTTTTGGGTTTATTTCTCATCCGAGGACTTTGCATTTAACTGCTAAGTATGATCTGATTCATTGATGTTTTCGTCAAATTTAGTTGCAGTTGTTTTATTTCCATCTCCAAGACTAATATCAGAATAGGCAGTTGATGAACTGTTATGTTGTAAGTGCATAAATCTATTAGAGTATAGACTAAGAATAACAAGGTTGAATTCACAAGAATAGCTAATTTTAATCTAATTTAAGTTAATTATAGCTCTAACCGAGTTGGAAAGAAAATATTTTGTTACAGATATTTAAACTAAAGATGTAATTAACATTAAAATGAGTAAACTGACACAAGAACTCAAGAGATTTAAGTTACAAAGGTTTCAAAATCCATGACAATTCAACTTAACAATTATCTAATTCTTAATCAATTCTCAATTTTAGAGTGACAGCTCGAAATAAATTATGTCCACTCATGAATATAACAATTAAGTTCAATTAAATTACTCTTTAACAATATAATATCTAAGCATCTCATTTAAATAATATTGAATAACAAAGGATCAAACTTTTCCTAATACTGTGTGTAAACAATTCAATGAAAGATGTAAAATAAAAAATGATCGTAACAGTAAGTGCAGGTTTTATATTTATCTTTATGATCGTATGATCATTAGCAGTGCTCCACTATGGAGCATTTTCAACATAGCCAAACCCATATAAATTTTATAGACTCAAGTATAGTTTTAGTCAAATAATAATCCTAACAATCAATAATATATGACAGAATTAATAAAAATATTTAATTATAGTCAACCAAACACGTGAAACAAGAACAATAAATATTAAAGAACACATTTAGAGAATTAATTGAATGAAAGTAATTTAGTTTATTGAACAAGGTATTATCCTTAATCCTAGTATTAATGATTACATTGACATTTGGAGATTGAGAATAATAAGAGCAATAAAATCTATGTTGTTGTTTCTACCTCTGATTCCCTTCGTCTCTATTTCTCTCCCTCTGCTCCCTATGCAAAAGCGAAAGGCTTGACTTATATAATGTTAAGCCATTGACATATTTTTGAAATCTTTAGTACATGTGTGCTCTTATTTAAAAGGAAAATTGAAAATTCTCTTGTTCGGCCTTAAGTTTATTCGCCCATTTAATTTGCTTCTCAGTTCTCACGTGCTATACAATATAATGGCCTATTTAATTATCATACTACTAATCAAAGAGAAAAGAAGAAGGTAATTTGTGGCAAAGCAAAAATTACATAAATTTAGGCATAGATGGCAAATGATTCTAGATGGAGGTTTATCGTAAAATCTTGATTAGCACTTCCCCTTACTAAATGTCAGTTTTTAGGCAGATGATGTCGATCGTCATTATAATAAAAAAATTAACAAGAATAGAGGTGTGCAAGAGTTACCCATGTAATCAACATAGAGAAGAAAAAATAATTGGCTTGTTAAGAAACCCACCCAGTTGTTGGATCATTAATCCAACATAAGGCTTATATATGAATAATTATATGTTGCGGATTGTTATATACGGTTAGGCTCAATTAAGGGTAATCTATTAAGATTTATAGTAATATAAGTTTTAATGTATCTAATAGGGTATGAGCCTCTATTTTGTAGATAATTGAGGTTAACTTCTATTTCTATAATGGACTAAAATAAGAATACCTAAGGAAAATATAAAAAGTTTTATAATATAAGTGGGTTATACCCTTTAGATCACACGTACCATTTTATTCTTTCTGACATCCCATCATCAAAGAGAAAGTACAGAGAAATTTAAAGGATTCTCTAAGAGAATGTGATGATTTGGAAGACAAACCACACGACCTTAGAGAGCAATTAAGCATATGAATTCAGACACGCTTTCACATATTCTATTATTGATTCTTGATAATATAACATAAGTGTTCATGGATTATAGGTGATGGTTTTCACCAAACAATTTATTGTTCTAATAAGGTTATCAGATCTTTTTCATGTTGATTCATTGAGAACAATTTGTGACTGTTTTCTAAATTTAAGGATTATAAGATATTAGAACTCAGTTTTCAAAATTAGCAATTTAGTTCTTTTAAAAAAATTCAATTCAGTTTAATTTTTTAAATTTAAAATTAAGAAAATAAATTTAGAAATTCAACTCTCTCAAGTTTGATGATCAAGGCTAATGACAACAATAGTCATCACCCACATTACCGTACTGGCTTCGGTTATCTAGGCCATGCTAGAGAGGAAGAGCCACAGTGGCTTCTAGAGAAAAAAAAAATGAAAGAGGCACGACTGTTAGGCTACACCGGCAAGTGGTTGCAGTAGATCATGACCGCCGCGTAATGATGAAGAAAAACAAAATAAAGTTAGGGTTTTAAAGATTTAGGTTAGTTCAAGATCCAATTCGGGTAGACTCGAACCACTCCAGCCCTGAATCTGTCAACAATTGATCATTGACCGTCGACTTTGACTTTACCCCATTTTTTTTGGTAATATTGGTTAAATTTTAAATTCAAATATTAGTATGTTTATATATTTTTTTGAGATAAATTAATTAAATCAACATGTCACAAAATAACCTCTCTTGTGGAGATTAATCTGTTTTGAAATTAAATGATTGTGTATATGTAGTTTCTGTAAATATCGATCGGCCTAAAGAACGTGTCCATATTTAATAGAATTGCTTGTGCACCTGTGATTAATGCATGATAATTATTTTATTTTACACATGATCAATAAATCAGCTCAAAAGAAGATTTATTGTTTGATATGTTCTTATTATTAATGTTTGATTATTACATCAAGATATCACTTACAAGTTAAGATTTTATCCAAAGATGAAATATTAATGGAGTGTCTAGTATCTTGAGATAGGGTTTACCTTTATTTAATTTTATTCTTGTTTTGAAACTTATATGAGCTTTTTTTATTTGTTTCTTGCTCTTTGTTCAGTTATGTCTACTGTTAATATTATTGTCAACATCAATTTTATTTGTATGCTAAGTGGCTTTAACTTCAAGTCATGACAAAAGAACCCCTTAATAATTCTTTTAGTCATGGATCTTGACCTTGTGTTTTGTTAGGTGGTTTCTATTGCTATAGGTATTAATGTGCAAATGCACACAATTAGTAATATACTATGAGTATTCAAACTGTCTCTACAGGGATTGATATTATAGGATTTGCTATAGCAATCTTAATAGTGAGATTTCAATCTAAATTAAAATTTAATAATTGATTAAATAAATGAAGGGATGTTATCATTTGTATACCCTATAGATGCTTTGTTATAAAAAATACTACAACACTTTGAGGTGTATCAATCGTCCACTCTAAATTGACAAAAACTATCTGCCAACCACCAAACCGTTAGCTACTATTTGAAAGTTAACGGAATAATAGTGAATTGATGATTTTACCCTTGAAAATTATCACTTGTATACCCTTAAATTCTTTTATTATCACTTGTATACCCTTAAATTATCACTTGCATCATAAGAAAAGACTAAATTACCCCTCTGGCATTATCCTATTTAAATGACAAGTAACAGTTTGGTGGACGACAGATAAATTTTGTCAACTTAGGTTGGACGATTGATACACCATCAAAGTGTTGTAGTATTTTTGATAACAGAGCATCTATAGGGTATGTGAACTATAATTTCCCATAAATGAATTACTAAATAAAGATAATGTAAATAGCGAAATGCAATAAAGAAATTTCTCAAGCTAAACACAAGAATGTAATCAATGGGTGATGAGTAGTTGAGTGATTAAACTTACTTAATGGTATTGATTATTATTCCAGGTAAGACTATGTTGTTATAACATTTACTATAGCACTGGACAAAATCCTCAACTGTTGCCGATTGTATATCTTATACTTAATGCAACCTAACATTGACAAATTGTTACGCTAACATTAGATATATCATTAAATATTTTAGGTTTTATTTACCTTACAAGGTGAATCTCTATGTGTAGTTCTTCACTAATTTTATGTCAAGCATGACTCTATTCAAATCGAGATTTACTCAACTTGAAAAACTTAATTTAAAACCAAGTATTGTTTTAATTTGTTCTACTAAGCCAGACCATTTTGAAACTCTTTCTTAACTAGTATCCATTAAATGGGTGGTCAGTCAAAATATAAAATTAAGACAAAATGCTATAGCAAAAATAGAGCAACACACATGTATCAGCCAAATAACCATTAAGCTTGTTTATCACTCAATCACAACAACGTTTAGATCATGATTTGCATTAAAACAATAAATAAAATCATTTTAGCCATCAAATAATTCTAATAAATAAATACAAAGCAAGAAAATGAGATAAAGAGTTGAAGTCCACTTAATCATGCGATCTTTCTTTCTTATTCTCTGTGAATCTTCTATTGCAGCCTTCAAATCTCTCCTAATTTTTATGTTCTTTCTGTTTTTCTTTATTATTTTTCCTTGAGTGACTCTCTTTTTTTCTCTCCATGTGTGCTCCTTTTATGACATGGAATTAGGGCAACCAAAAGCATATGGTTGCGTATCTCCCATTTTCATATCACAATCTTTCAGTTAATGCATGTGAAATCGAGTCTGTCATTACTCTAGGATTGCTACAGCAACAACTAAAACATCTTCATTATTTCATACTTGTTTTAATTCCTTTATAGCCATATTCTTTGGTCATTTCTGCAAGTCTGTTGCAGCAGCATTCTATCCTTAAAACTTGAACTTTTTGGTCACATACAATCACACACAATCAGAGCACAAAATGGTCTAAAATAAATTAAGTTTATTAAAAATAAACTTAAATAGATGCTTATGCAAAATGCAACTAAAAATGCAATTAAAACCCATTATTTACTCTCTAAGTAATATTAGTTTAAGTTTAAAAATGTCATGATAACTCTCATTTCATAGAGTTATCATGTTAAGAGTTGATTCTCCCATAACTCTTATGGATGGGAGTACCCTTGATGATAAAATAGAAATAGAAAAGGGGAAGGGATTAAATCACATGTGTATCATGATCATGAAGAGGGCCATTCTGAAAGCATTCAGGGGCTCAATGTCTGAAATTACAATTACAGCTAAGGAACACCTTGCAGAAATTGAACAGAGGTTTATTAAAAATGAAAAGGCTTAAATTGGTACGTTATTGACAAGCCTAATTTTAGTAAGGTATGCGGGTAAAAGCAATATCAGAAATTACATTATAGAGATGTCTCATCTTACTTATAAGCTGAGAGTACTTGAGTTTAAACTCTCTAAGGACTTGTTAATTCATCTAATCATAGTATCTTTACCAAGATAGTTTAACTAGTTTAAGGTGAGTTATAATTGTCAGAAAGACACAAGGTCTCTGAATGAACTCATATCACACTGTGTTTAGGAAGAGGGTTTAGATAAGGTAAAAAGTACTCACTAGCTTCTACCTTTAAGGGCAAGGACAAGGGCAAAAAAAAAAAAAAAGAACAACGATAAGGAAGTTATAGATACAACAAAGAAACTAGGTGATCTAGAAGGTACTAGTTGTTTCTTCTATAAAGCTAAATGGCATAAGAAGAAGTATTGCACCAATTATCCCACATGGCGTGCTAACAAACTTATGCTTTTTAATTTGGTTTTTTCAGAGTTCAATTTAATTTCAACACCTAGACACACATGGTGGATAGATTTTGGTGCTACCATTCACATCAATGAATCTATCCAAGGTTTCCTAAGCTATTAAAAGCCAAGTGAAGATGAAAGAACATTTATATAGGTGATGGAAAAATGGTTGAAGTTAAAGCAATTAGGAAATTTATATTATTATTACAAATAGGATTTTATTTAGATCTTGAAAAAACATTTATTGTCCTATCCTTTAGACGGAATTTGATTATGTTTCTAGTTTGGACAAATCTAGTTTAAATTGTTATTGGGAATAAGAAAATTTGCTTTTTCATGACTAAAAATTGATTAATTTCGATGTTTTATCAGGCTATGATAATCTTTATTTGCTTGATATGATTGCTTCATTTAGTGAATCCTTGCAATTAAGTACACGAGGTTTAAAGAAAAACTAACTAATGAGAATTCAGTTGTGTTATCGCATAAGAGATTGAGTCATATCTCCAGACATAATCGAAAGACTTGTCTCAGTTGAAATTTTTGAACCCTTAGATTTTATTGATTTTGATATTTGTGTTAATTTTATTAAGGGAAAACAAACCAATAAAAGGAGATTTGAAGCTAATAGGACATTGGACTTCTTGGAAAGCATGCATATGGATATTTAAGGCCCCTCCCTACTGCTGCTTGGAATAGTCAATAATATTTTATGATGTTGAAGGAGGCTAGAATTTACCTTCACATGTATTTTTGATTTGTGGAGATATTGTGACGCTTGTTGAACTTGAATCCGTTTAGGTACCTAAAAAAGGTACTTTGAAGCTCAAGTCAGTGTTTTATTTAAGGTTTAATGGGAATAAGAACAATAAATAAGATTAAATTTTTCTCTTTGAAGGGATGAACAAGCTCTTATTTTTGGCTCAGGAGGGATCTCCCTTTTCCTGGTAAGATGGTCCCTATTTATAAATGATGGGTGACATAGGTTTAGGATTTTGCTTTGGTCTCTCTCCCTGATGACACGTGTCACCCACTATTATTGCCCATGTGGATGTGAATTTGTTCATAGGGAAATAAACATATTTATTCCGAACCTACATTTATTTTGTGCTCATGTGCTTCCTTATTCTTATGATCTTGGGCGTAATTCTCTCATACCCCGAAACCCATAATTAGAATAAGTTTTTGCTTCTTGTTATTATCGTAAGTTTCTGGGAAATTTTATCCCAGTGTTACTTTCTTCACAATAAATTGGATATTGTTTATCTAATTTGCCGGGATAGCTTCTTTGTTTCTTTTTCATATGGACACATGGCGTAATTTGGTGCCTCTAAGGTATGGTACCTACATCACTCCTCCTACAAGTGTATTTTTATTTAAAAATACTTGACTAAAAAATGGTGGTTATGTGACATTTGCTATCCTTTTTGAAATATTTTTTTGGGATGATGAGATTTGTCATGCTTTTTTTTTTATATGCATACCTGTAGGCAGTAAATAAATATTTTCAATTTCATGATTTACCTGCTGAAGTGGTTATTAAAGGCAACCTTTTAACTTGACTTGGTCATGGGCTACTTGGGCTTTTGGCTCTTTTAAGAATTCATTTATGGTGCGTTTGACACATTGTATTGTATTATGTTGTATTACATTATTTTAATGCTGTTGTATTGTATTAGCACTGTATTATAATAATGTTGTACAATGTTTGGCGCTACACTGTACTATATTATTTTTTAAATTAAATTAATTTAAATATTATATTTTATTAATATTTTATATTATATGTATATATTTAAATTGTATTAATATTTTATATTATTATTAATTTTAAATTAATATTATTGAAATTTATTTATATTTAAATATTTTTTATTAGTTATAATAAGTACTAAATTTATTAATAAATTATAATGTAAAAATAAAATAATATTATTGAATAATAAAATATTTTTTATTAATGTATATTAATAATTATAATATAAAAATAACAATATTATATAATATTATATTAAATTAAAAATTATATTATTATTATTATTATTGTTATACTAAAACAAAAGGAAAAGTCAAAAGCAAAAGGATAAAAAAAAAAGTAAAGCTAATGCGTCAGTTCCAACTGTGAGTGTGGATGTGGGTTCCATGAAAAAAAACATATATTATTAGATTAAGAAAATGACAATTGCAATAAAGCATTGCTTGTTTAACTTTATTGTCGTGTACTGTTTGTCAATTAATTTATAGCATTAGTATAATTATATAATATGGGAATATGCTAAAAGTGCTAGTAGCCTAAGTAAAGTACATATGCTCATAATCTTTATTTATGTTTTGAAATAAGTATGGAAATGTTTTATAAAATAAAGGAGCCAGCACTTTCAGAAAAAAAAATTATGATGCTTCAAAACAAAAAGACAATAGTTGTTCAAAGAAAAATGATGATAGTGGTAAAAACCAAAAGAATGATGATGGTGTAACTATGAGAGAAAATGATTTGGAGGTCAATTTATTGAATCTTCCTATGGATCCTGGCTTATGACATCCAATTTCTTACTATAATGTCAATATCCAAGATCAAGTTCGAAGATAATATTTGCAAAATGGCCTTTGTCAACCAAAAACTCACAATTTTCCTCTTAGGCATTTTGGAAAATAGTCTCGGAGATTTAATCCAGCTTGGTTTGATAAATATGGAAACTGGTTAGAGTACAGCATTGTAAAGGATGCTGCATTTTGTCTTTGTTGTTATCTTTTCAAACCAGGAATTGGAGAACAAGCAGGTGGTGAATCATTTACCAACATGGGTTTACAAATTAGAAACAACTGGAAAGATTGAGAGTTCATGTTGGTTGCTCTAATAGTGTCCGCAATGATGCTTGGCATTCTTGTAAAGATTTAATGAAGCAAGAGCAACATATTCAGATAGTGTATTCCAGACATTCTAATCAAACTAGAAGTGAATATGGAGCTCACTTACAAGTATCAGTTGATTGAGTCAAATTTCTTTTACGACAAGGACTTGCATTTCGCGCCATGATGAATCTGAAGAGTCAAGTAACTGAGGTAACTTTCTAAAACTTCTCAAATTTCTTACTGATCATAATGAGGATATAAAAGTTATTGCATTGAAAATTGCCCCATCATTTTTGAAAGTGACATGTCCTGATACTTAAAAAGACATTGTTAGTGCTTGTACAATTGAAACCACTAATGCCATTATAAGAGAGACGAGTGATGCATTTTTTTTTCTATTTTGCTTGATGAATCTCATGACATATCAATAAAAAAGTAAATGACTATTGTCTTACAATTTGTAAACACTAGTGGACAAGTGGTTGAACGTTTTATAGGCATTGAACAAATTATTAGTACTACTGTTCAATCACTTAAGGAAGCTATTGATAAATTTTTTCTAGACATGGTTTGAGTATGTCTAGGTTGCAAGGGCAAGGTTATGATGGAGCAAGTAATATGCAAGGAGAATTTAATGGCCTTAAAACCATAATTTTGAGAGAGAATGAGCGTGTTTATTACATTCATTATTTTGCGCATCAACTTCAGTTAGCTCTTATTGATGTTGTAAAAAATTATATCCAAATTGAATTTTTTTTTACTATAATTGCCAATGTGGTGAATGTTGTTGGAGCCTCATCTAAACGTTGTGACACTCTTAAAGAGAAACTTGTTGTAGAAGTTTTTAAAACACTTAATCTCAGAAATCTCTCAAGTGGGCAAGGCTTAAACCAAGAGACTACTCTAAAACGCTGTGGTGATACATGTTGGGGTTCACATTATAATACATTATTAGGCATTCTTAAATGTTTTCAATAGTAATTAGGTATTTGAAATGATTATTGATGATGGACCGAAATCTGGGCAAACAGGAGAAGCAAATAATCTATTAGAGCTGATGTTGTCATTTAATTTTGTGTTCTGTTTACATTTGATGAGGAATATTTTAGGGGCTACAGATGAGTTATCACAAGCATTATAGAGGAACGATCAAGATATTGTGAATGCTATGAATTTGGTTAGGTTATGTAAACTATAGCTTCAAAAAATGAGACAAAGTGGATGGAATTCTTTGAAGTGGATGGAATTCTTTGATTGATTAAGTGACTTTTTTTTTTGTACAAAACATGATATTGATGTGCCTAATATGGATGATATGTTTGTGGATAAAGGGTGATCACAGCGTCAATCTTAAGAGATCACAAATTTGTATTATATAGTCTTAGGTATGCAACTTCAAGAGCTTAATTCTCGTTTTACTGAGACAAACACTGAGTTGCTTCTTTGCTTAGCATGTTTATCTCCAAATGATTCATTTTCTGTTTTCAACAATAAGAAGCTATTATAGTTAGCTCAGTTGTATCCAAATGGGTTCTTTGCAATTGATATCATGGCACTTGGAATTCAACTTGATACATATATTTGGGATATATGCACTAGTAGTGAGTTTTCGTAATTAAAAGATATTGGTGATCTTGCAAAGTGGATGGTCGAGACTAAGAGACATAATGTATATCCATTGGTTTAGTTGCTAATAACATTAGCATTGACTTTACTTGTTGCCACTGCTAGTGTAGAGAGAGCATTTTTAGCCATGAACATTTTGAAGAATCGGTTATAAAGCCAAATGGGAGAGCAATAGATGAATGATAGTTTGGTTGTTTACATAAGAAAAGATTTATTTAATAATATTGATAATGAATTTGTAATACAATGTTATCAATGTATGAAAACTCGTAAAGGATAATTGTAAACATATATTAAAGTATGATAAATCTTTCAAATTTATATATTTTTTACTTTTTAAAATTTTTTATATTGTTGTTGAATAAGCCCCTGGTCAATCAATATGTTGTCTCCACCTCTAGTCGTAAGAACAAACAGGATTCATGGTTTACCACTATGAGATTTGAGAATAAGGCATTTTCTATAAAATTCCTATATCAACAAAAAGGGACTAATTTAGAGAGTGGTCAATCAACCATCCTATAATTATTACTAGCTATTGGTGTAAGAGGGAGCACATGGAATCCTATGTTCTCAGTTATGCCTTTTAGAAAAAAGTTTTATAAGTTTGTATTCCTTTTGGTTTTGCTATATATGGATTCCTATTACTTTGTTATTTATGTTACTTCCCCCTTTCCTTTTTTTTTTTTAACCTAACTGGGCTTGTTATTGATCCTCCTTTGTAGAGTGCTCGAGTGGCTTATCTAGAGCGGAATTTTTAAGGAAAGGATTTTCCATATGTTACACAATTGGTTTAATGTCACTATTTGAGGCGCGTTAGTTGATTTGACTATATTTATCATGTCGACAGCTTGTGTTTGGGAGGAGATTATGTTGTTTTCCCCCTTTGGCTAGCCCGCCTTTTTGGTAATGATGAAATAAATGAGGATGTGAGAGAAATACTTTACTTATATGTGGCTGGCAAGGATGAGAGTCTTGATATTCCTCTTCCGGGCGGGATTCTTATTGACTTAGGGTCTAAGAAGCCTATATCAAGTCCCAAGTCTCCCCCTTATAGATCTATAGAATTATACATCCCCAGGTAGATTGATAAAATGAAAACAAAGCCTAAAGAAAAGGTCCCTATTGAGAGACAAAGTAGTCAAGCTAGTAAGGTTATTCGAGAGTGACCTGTAGAGAAATGTGTTGTTCCTATGCAAGGGGTTTCATTTGGGTGTAAGAAGACAATAGCTAATCTTACATAAAAAAATTCATAACGAGAAGTGTAGAAATGTTGGTCCACTAAAGGGGGAATATTCCAACCCTTCGAAAGATGTGCAAAAGAAGGGATCAAGCAAAGTTCTTCTTCTAACTAATTCTAATGAGTTGCAATCCGATGGTATATAAGTTCCTCTACTCCTATTTGTGTTGTTGTTATTATATATATACATATATATTATTCTTTTAATACTTTTATGATTTCCAGATAATCGTAGTGAGTATATTTTTTGATCTACCAAAGGAGTAGTGATGAAAGAAGCCCACGAGAATGGTGGTTAGGAGGCTTCATCAAAGAGTTGTTTGGGTAAGGGACCTTTTTCTAGTGACAGAAAGGATAACAATGCTCATGTAGGAAAAAAAGAAAAAAAAAAGAAGAATGCTGGTAAGTAATGGAATTTTTATAACTTTTTCTTTTGTAATGGATTTTTCCATTCATTCTTATCTGGTTTCATATATTGTTTTAATTGTGTAGCTATTTTCTCCTGCAAAACGTTTCCTTAAGGAATGCTGAACATTGAAAGTAGGGGATGGTTGTGGAGGAAGTAGTTCCTACTACTCGGTTGGTCGTTGCGTCATCTTCGTAAAGATGTTTCTGTTGTTGACTTAAATGAAAAAAGTGGGATTATTTTTAATGATCATGAGGATGGTTATGGAGAAAATGTGATTCCTGACCTAGATCTAAAGGATGGTGAAGAGGGAGGTACCGATACTAGTACTTCGAAGGGTATGGACGGTAGAGCTCTATGACTTAGTTAATCTCTATTTCCCTTTATACTTGCTCATGAAGGACATTACCTTTAGGCTTTATGTAGTAAATATTCCTCTTTTTCTTTGTTGTTTTTGGCTCTTCGGAAGTATTTAGAAGTGCACATCTTTTGTGTAAGGCTTATGTTTGTTTGGAACTTGGATTTGCTATATATATATATATATATATATATATATATATATATATATAAGTATTTGTTTGCTTAATGGTTTTGCATGTGGAATGATTCCTTTAAGCTGTATGCATATATATATTCTCATAAAGCTTTTAGGAAAGCTTTACATGTTCTTTATTTATAAGTATGGCTAGAGAATTATTTCCTTAGAGTGAATCATAGAATCATTGAGCTCTTTTGGGGATCATAATTTCTTTATGTTCGTCGAAAATAATTTTGGTTTTCAAAGAAATATTTACAAAATAATTCCTGCGGAATAATTGTGCTCTTCTATATTATACGGAATAATCCTTTTGGGAGAATTATTTCCTTTAACTTACATTGAGAAGTGGTGCTGCAGAATTATTTTTCTTAAGGTTGGAATAATTCTTGTTGATAAATTACTTTCCTTAAGCCTGGAAAATTCTTTGGGGGACTTATATACTGTAAGCTCAGAATAATTTTTTTTTAGGAATTATTTATGTGAGTACAAAATAATTCTTTTTAGGGAATTATTTTCCCTTTACTCTCAAACTAATTCTTATTAAGGATTATTTTCCTTTAACTTATATGGGATAATTTTCCAGGAGAATTATTTAACATAAACTCATACAGAATAGTTTTTCGAAGAGAATTATTTGACTTAAGCTTATATAGAATAATTTTCGAAGAGAATTATTTGACTTAAGCTTATATGAAATAATTTTTCTAAAATAATTATTTGACTTACGAGAGAATTATCTGATTTAAACTCATATGAAATAATTTCTCTGAGAGGATTATTTTCCTTTAGCTTATATGGAATAATTCCTACTTGGGTGTTATTTTCTTTTAAGTTCATAAGGAACTATAGTTATGATAAAATGATGATGCTTTGGAAAATATAATTGGCTTTCCTGAATAACATCTTCATTGATAATCCAAGCAAGAATCTCATAATAGCATTCATATCTACATCGGCATAGCCTTTAGGGAAATAAAAACAGTATCTAAAACAAACAAACAAACTAGTTGACCGATGTAGTAATTAAAGGAGTCAAGCAGGTGCCAAGTAAATTTTGTCTTAGGCATAGAACTTTTTCAAGTGAATGATGTTCCAAGTAGATGGGACCTTTTTCCCATCAAGCGTTTAAAGCTTGTAGGCTCTTTTACCAAGTACATTTATGATTTGGTACAGTTTTTCCCACTTTTCCACCATATTTCCAGCATTGACCTCTTTCCTGACATCCTTTACTCCTTTGAGGAGAAGTTCCCTTTCTTTGAACTTGAACATTTCCAAAACTTGACATGCCTATTGTATAGTATTTCAATTCGTTAGTTATAAGCAACCATGTGTATTGCAGCTCTGTCTCAAGCTTCATTAACCAAATCCTTGTCCAGTGTTAGGGATGCATTGTTTTCAGCAAGCTAGACGAGTTTAGGCCTCAAGGACGAAAGAGTAATTTCCATTGAGAATATAGCTTCTACGTTGTAAATGAGAGAATAAGGGGAGTTCCTTGTTGGTTGCCTATCTGATGTTCTATCATTGCTCCTTCTGACTTTTTAGCTTCTTTTTTAGATAGTCTAAATTTGTTTAGTTGGTAAATTTTTCTTGTCCATTTCCCCGCAGATAACTGCAAGATAAAAATCTATGTTCTATTTCATATGCTTGACAAAAATCTATGTTCTGGAATTGCTTTCCATTTTTAAAAAACTAGGATCCGCGGAAGACCGAATCTACTAATGATATTGAATTTGACGAATTTGGTTACTTCCTTTCGTATGATACTTGAGTAAGCTGAAGCTTCAACCCACTTAATAAAATAATCGGCTGCTAGAAGTATGAATAGTACTCCTCCTGGGGCAGGTGGTAATGGGCCCACAATTGTAACATATGCACTTTAATTGTCTTAATTAAGTGTGCGATTTAATTTTTCCGCTTCGAATCGAGATAAATTGAGCGCGATTAAGAGTTCGGGTGGTCGGATTTATTTTTCGTTTCGGGTCCGGTATAAGCTTAATCTGTATTAAGCTTGTTAAAAAAAAAAAAAAAAGAAGGGAGAGCCGGGTTTTTATGTTTGAGCGGGTGGAACCATATTCATTTTTGGCTTTAGAGAGAGAGAGAGAGAGAGAGAAAGAGTTGACCCGAGTTGACCCGGTTTGACCCGAGAACCGGCCATTTCTCCCGATTCCGGCCACCGTTCCGGGCGATCTTGGTACCGTTTCGAAGCTTGAGAGACGAGCAACGTATCCTTGCCATCCTCGTCGCCGGAAACCGCCTGGAACGCCGCCGGTTGAAGCCCGAAAACTCACGGCCGAACCCGTTTTCGTCGCCGTCGATTTCGCCGGATTTTTGGCACGCCACCACTTGGATTTTGTTCCTCAGCTCACCAGCATCATTTTCCGACCGACCCCGTCACCTGAATCGGCCGGATTGCCGTCGATTTGCTCTTGGAAGCTCGTGGTTTTGGGGAGCTCGATCCGCCACCAGTAGCGTGCGTGGAGCCTCACCGCCGCCACCATTGGACTCATGACGGTCGGGACTACCAGACCTAAGCTCCCCGTCGCCGTTGACTGAAGTCCGGTCACCGTTGACCGGCAGGGGCATTTCGGTAATTTCATGAAACTTTGGGGGTGATTTTGTAATTTGTGAAATCAGTGGGTCAATTGGTAATTTGAGGTTAGGACAGTAAGGTAATTGTGATTTCGAGGATAAATCGGTAATTTAAGTTGTTAAGGACATTTAGGTAATTTTACACTCCGAGGGTAATTTCGTAATTTCAGACATTGTGATTATTTCCGTTATCCCAGTTGAGAATAATTTGGTAATTGAAGATTTTACGGATATTTAAGTTGAATAATGATGTTGAGGGCATTTTGGTAATTTTGGCATGTAGGGGTATTTTAGTAATTATGTACATGCGGGAATAATTATTATTGTTATATATTCGTTTCGAGAAGTATTATGTTATACTAGTTGCTCGGAGAATGATTATGTTGTTTTCTTGATTAGGAGGATCCGCGAACGAGAATCAACCCGCGGACGTCGTTAATACCGAGTCTGGTCATCGTCACTGTGAGTGGAATATACAAAACTTATTTTTATAAGTATATGTTAATTTTATGATACAGTGCAGTATGTTTTGAAAAATAAGTATTTGATGCTTCGATTTAATGATTCTAGAAAAGTGAATTTATTTACATGTGTTGATTTTATTCTTGCTGAGAAAAAGTTTGAATAATGATTTTATTATTGTTTTTGAATAAATGCTTGATATAGAATTGAATGGATTTGATACATTTGTATGAGATTTCAGATTTCAGATTTGTATGAGATTTGAATAAATGTTGAAGAAAGGAGAATGAGATTTCAGATGAGATTATATGTTTTCGTACATTTGTTTTAAATGTTATTTGAGAAATTGTTAAACAGTACCCTTCCCTCCAGATACAGAGAAACAGATATTATGAGATGAATACAGATATACAGATGAGATGAGATGAGATGAGATAGAGGCCTTTGGGGCCCGTCGGAACACACATAGAGGCTTTGGGCCGTGTGTTCGGGCGCTTTTGCCTTTTGGGGGCTTATGCATGCACAGATATTGAGATGTATCAGTTATGAGATGAGATTTTCCCTATCTATCCGTTGTAGCTCCGGGGCGTGGCGGTACCCAGATAGTACGTCATTGCCTGTCCGTCGAGGTCCGGATATGATGAGATCATTCCCCTGGGTACTTGTTTGATGATAGTTTTTGATATTAAGTATTTGATATGATAAGTGTTATGATTCCATCGATTTTACGCAGATTTATGTACAATAATATTTCAGTGACTGATTTTGAATGAAATATGTGGATGTTTTGATGAAATTGATTTTGAGAAAGAGAAATTAGTTAAAATAAATTTATTTTTCGAAAACTAGTATCCACTCACTGAGTTTTATACTCACCACGTTTTATTATATTTTATTTTCCCCCCACAGGAGATTTGCAGGTACATCAGTCGACCCAGCATCGGTAGTTAGATTTGTAATTGTGGCCACGTGATGGTGTTAGGAGTCGTAGATTTTATATTTTGATATTTGGGATTTATGAGTTGTATTTACGGTTATGTTTTTGTATTGAGGATAACCATTGTATTTGTGTTTATATTGAAGTGATTTGTGCGATATTTGAGATGATGACTGGAGAAGTTGGATTTGAAGTTTGGGTGGTTATTGAGATATTATTGGGAGTGTTGTTTTGTAAATTGTAGTTTTGGGAATGTTGTATTTATAAGGGAGGTTCTGCCGGATTTTCGGTAGAATCTTTAGATAGTATTATATTTTCGATCTGATTTTACGAGTTTAGATAGATTCGCTCTGGGAGTGCGGGGCGGGTCATTTCAACAATTTCCATTCCCTACTGTGGAAAAGGTCATAAACTTGTCATTGAGTTTAGGAATTTCGATGGTTGGTGGATTTAGGAACCATACATTTGGCATTTCTCGCATTTACGAAAAAATTCCTCAGCATTATTTCTCAATGTAGGCCAATAATAGCCTTGCCTTAGGACTTTGTATTGCAATGCTCTCGCCCTAGAATGGTTTCTAGCCTACCCTTCATGGATTTCAGATAGCATTTCCTTCCGTTTTTGCTTAATTACACACAAGAGTAAGGGTCTAGCAAATGATTTTTGGTAGAGCTCGTCATCAATAATCAGGAAGTGACTTGCTTTCATTTCGAGCTTTTGTGCTTCGTTTTTATCCTCTGAAATTTTTGTCCTTGATGTAAGATATGTAAAGGTCCATCCAGCACTCATCTTATTGTATTGAAAACTCATCTTGCCCTCTTTCTTGTATATAAGGGAAGTTAAGAGCAGTGATGTAAACTAGTCAAAAATTCATATAAGCACCTTCGAATACAATCATGGCCAGCTTGTCGACTTCTGCATCTTCATTCCTTAGAATTATTGGATGAGTATACTTTCAAATTTTCTTGCCAATGCCATCTTTTATAGTGAATTCCCCACTTTATTAGAAGCCTATTAATGCGGAAGGCCAGTAGCTAACTTAAAAGTTCGGCAATGAAAGCTTCATATTTCGCTTCATTGTTGGAAGCACATAATTCAATTGGATGGCGTCTTCAACCATGATTCCTTCTGGACTTTTTAAATACAGACTAATTTCGCCCTTATTACTATTACTCTAGCCGTCAATAAACAAAAGTCATTCCTCTATTTTCATTGCTAAGACTCGCAAAGATCGATCGTCAATTAAAAGTTCACATTAAAAGGAGGAAACCTTTGAGGACTTGTCCTTTTTTCAAAGTTTTAAGGTTGTATTGAATGTCAAAAGTGATCAAACTCATTGTTGTATTGAATAGCTTTGAGAGGGTAAGATGTCATTACAATTATGCGATAGCTTTCAAAGTAGTGCTAGAGTTTCTCTTTTACATGAATCAGTGCCACGACCAGCTTTTCTGCTGTAGAATATCTTGTTTCCAAATCTAACAAAGTTTTGCTGTAAAAAAGATAGGCTTTTGTATCCTTATTTTTCCCTTGGGAGAACTGCACTCACTGAAATGTGGGATACAGTGAGATACAAGTAAAGTTCCTCCTCGAACTTTGGTGCGAAAAGTATAGACGGGTGGACAAGATAACTGATAACTCTAGTAATGAGAGTTATTAAATCAATTCTAGACTTGAATCAAGGTCACTTTGAGAACAAATAAGGTGTTTTTATTACATTTTGGATACCTTTTGCATAAACATTCATTTTAGTTGAATTTTAATAAGTTTTGATTGAATCATAGTAATTTGTGCTAAAAGCAGGTTTAAATTGTAGGTTTTAAATTCGTGAGAGGATGTTGAGGCATTAGAAGAGCAACATGAGGAAGGAAGATGGCCACAAAAGAAGTAAATCACAATTGGGAATAAAACAGTACGGTAGTAATCTGGGAGCAATGCGGGAGAGAACTTAGGCACAAGTCAGCAATAAAATTGCGATCTGCATGTTACCTAATTCAAACATATGCACGCTCATGAACTTTAGTTTTAACCTAATTTACAATATAAAAAGGAGGCGTGCACCATATAGAAAGGCAATAAGGAATTATCATTAGAAATAATTACAAAGGCAAGACGAAGGAGATCAAGATTGGAGAGTGCTAACTGGAAACAAAAAGAAGAGAGCCATGCAGAATTATTGGCCTTTCATCGTGCTCAACTTATATTTTCTTTTTTTCCTTGAATTGTTGGGATGTATTCTGAGTTCAATATGTTTGTGTTTATTTTTCTCATCTAGATTATGAACTAAATTTATTTGTGGTTGAGTGACAAATAATCCAATGGATTCTTGACTATTCTATTATGTTGCTATGGTAATGTTGTAGCATTATACTCTAGTAGTTTTTATGAATACAACTATTATTTCAGTTGACCACCCATTTAATAGTTTCAATTAAGATGGAACAGCAAAAGGGTATGTCTTAGCGGACATTATTAGAGTAGTACTTGTTCTTAAGTTGAGTTTCCTAGATTAGGTTATCTTAAATCACATAAGGGCAATACTTGAAGTAAGATTTGTGACACTCTAGACATAAGTGTTCGCCTGGTAGCGTAGAGAGATTAAAGGTTATAATGCCATACCATAAATATATGAGCAACTGGTCATTGTTGGTAGATTTAAAGGTATGAGATTTCCAACATGCAAAAGCTACGGATGCAGATTTATTCTACCCATTTCTGCAGCACTTATTGTAATGACTGGTACTAATTCAGTAAACCACAGTCACCCCATTAGGAGAGTTTGATCATTCAACTACTAAATTCTCAATTGAATCTTAGACACATTTAACTCAGTTTATTTCATTACAGTATTGTTTTATTTTCATCTCTCACAATTATTAATTACATAGAATTATTTGACAATTATTTGTTTTAGTCCTTAATTGATTGACATTATTGTGATTTGCTTTAGCATTTTGAGTAACATCAATCCCTGTGGAGATGATCTTAAATACTCATCACTTTATTACTTGTTGTGTATACTTGCGCATTGGCATTGATAATATCTACTCATAGAAATCCATTAACAAGCTTTTAGTGTTGTTGTCGGGGATTGATTGTTTATTTTTGAAGTATGAAGTAAATCTTGAAAGCCAAATTTGATTTGATTCATCCTATTTATTGGCAGATCGGTGCATGCATGTGCAAAGACAGATCTGTGGCTTTCCAATTCGATCCTGAGATTGAAAGGATTGTCAGGAAACTACGAAGATGACAAAGGAATTCAGAAATCGCTTCAAGCATGAATAATTTACTGGATGTGTAAAATTTGAATCCTCACGAGACAGAGCTATAAGAGATTACGCTGTGCTAACTGCCCAAGTTGTATATCCTAGCATCATCAGACCTGAGGTAGAAGCAGCAAATTTTGAGTTAAAACCAGTGATGTTTCAAATGTTACAAAAAGTGAAACAATTCAATGGATTGCCTAATGAAGATCCTCATCTCCATCTCAAATTATTCTTGGAAGTAAGTGATGCTTTTAAGATTGCTGGAGCAACATAAGATGCCTTAAGGCTAAGGCTCTTCCCTTACTCCTTAAGAGATCGAGCAAGAGCATGGTTAAATTTGTTACCATATTCCATCATTACATGGAATGAATTGGCTGATAAATTCTTAATGAAATATTTCCCACAGACAAAAAATGCAAAGTTGCGGAATGAGATTACTTTCTTCCATCAACTTGAAGATGTCAGTTTGTATGAGGCCTGAGAAAGATTCAAGGAATTGCTTAAAAGGTGTCCTCATCATGGTATCCTTTGTTGCATTCAATTGAAAACTTTTTACAATGGATTGAATCCAAGTACAAGGTTAATGGTGGATGCTTTAGCAAATAGAGCTTTGTTATCCAAATCTTATACTGAAGCCTATGAAATTCTGAAAAGAATTGCCAACAATAATTACTAGTGGCTTTCAACCAGGTAGCCAGCAACAAGAGGATCAGTAGAGGTATATAACATTGATGCAATTTCAGTCTTATCAGTATAAGTAACCTTATTGACTAACATGGTAAAAGCCATGACAGCTGCTCCAGCAACAGTAAAGCAAGTTACTGAACTTTCTTGTGTCTATTGTGGTGAAAAACATGATTTTGATAATTGTCCTGGAAATCCAGCTCAGTAAACTATGTAGGTAAATTTAATCGACAACCTCAAAACAACCTATATTCAAATACTTACAACCCAGGCTAGAAACAACACCTGAATTTTTCATGGAGCAATCAGAATCGAAATGCTCCAGCATTCAATGGACAGAATAGAAACACACAGCCACCTGATTTTCATTAGCAGAGTCAAGGGCAAAAACAAATTAGTGAAAACACTGATCAAGGAATATAATGCAAAGAATGAAGCAATTGTGCAGAGTCAAGCTATGTCCTTAAGAAACCTTGAGAACTAAATGGGATAACTAGCTACATAAATGAGTAGCAGAACTCAAGGAAGCCTACCTAGCAACACAGAAGACCCTATGAGAGAGGGCAAAGAACACTACAAAGTAATTAGTTTGAGATCTGGAAAGAGTGTTGATATCCCAATTGAGGTGACTAAAAATGGGATGGAATGCAATTCAGCACAAAAACCAACTCAAAAGGGAAGCCTGTTACAATAAAGTTTTCTTCAAGACACAGGATACATAAGACAAGCTACAACAACTACAGAGAAAATTCAACCAGAACATGCTGAAAAGGAAGTTACAACACCAGTAGTTACAACTTGCACCAAATCAAATAGACAAAGTTTGATATCTCCTGAAGTTACCTAGCAATTCAGACATCCACCACCTTTCCCACAAGTTTCCAGAAGCAAAAATAAGACAAGCAGTTCAGCAAATTCTTGGAAGTGCTAAAACAATTGCACATAAACATACCTTTTGTGGAAGCTTTAGAGCAAATGCTAAATTATATTAAATTTCTAAAAGATATCTTGGCACGAAAAAGAAGGCCGGGAGATTTTGAAACTGTTGCTTTAACACAAGAAAACAGTCATATGCTCCAGAGTAAAATTACCACAAAATTAAAAGATCTAGGGAGTTTTACAATACCTTGTTCTATAGGAACTAGATATACTGGCAGATCACTTTGTGACTTAGGAGCTAGTATTAATCTGATACCATTATTTGTATTTAAGTAGCTGGGAGTAGGGGAGTGCAGACCAACAAAAGTCACTCTACAATTAGCTGACATATCTCATGCATACCCTGAAGGAAAGATAGAGGATGTATTGGTGAAGGTTGACAAATTCATCTTTCTAGTGGATTTCATTGTGTTGGACTTTGAAGTTGACAAAGAAGTACCCATTATACTTGGAAGGCCTTTTCTAACAACTAGAAAAACTCTGATAGATGTGCAGAAATGAGAGCTCACTATGAGAGTGAATGATCAGCAAGTCACATTTAATATGCCAGAGGCTATGAGGAACCCTAATGGAGTAGAAGATTGTAATTTCCTAAGTGTAGTGGATCTTATTGTAGTAGACAGAATGTATAGATGCTGTAGTAATGTACTTGACAAAGTCATCACCTTTGAGGATGCTGAAGAGGAAGATGTTGCAGGAATCCAAGCAGATTGGATAGACAAATAGCAATCTGATAGGCACAATAGGTTTATTGAACACCTGAATCTTTCAGAGAGGGAAGTAAAAATAACTTCACCATTTATTGAATCAGCCCCTAGTTTTGAATTAAAATTGCTACAATCACATTTAAAATATGTTTATCTTGATCAAAACAACACACTCCCTATAATCATTTCTTCTACTTTGGATGCAGGTCAAGAACATAATTTAGTAGATTTGCTGGGAAAATATAGAAGAGCAATTGGGTGGACCATGGCAAATATAAAGGGGATAAGCCCATTCATCTGAATGCATAAAATCATGTTAGAGGATTGTTCCAGTAATTTAGTGGAACACCAGAGAAGGCTGAATCCTATTATAAAAGAAGTGGTAAAGAAGGAAATCATCAAATGGCTAGATACTGGAATCATATACCCAATATTAGACAGTTCATGGGTTAGCCCAGTTCAATGTGTTCCAAAGAAATAAGGGATAACAGTAATGGATAATAAGAAGAATGAACTTATTCCTACAAGGACAGTGACTGGATAGAGAGTGTGTATAGATTACATGAAACTCAACAAAGCCACAAGGAAAGACCAATTCCCACTTCTATTCATAGATCAGATGTTGGACATGCTTCTAGAAAACAGTACTACTATTTCTTAGATGGGTATTCAGGTACAACCAAATTGCTATAAACCCAGAGAATCAAGAGAAAACTACATTTACTTGTCCTTATGGAACATTTGCCTTCAAAAGAATGTCATTTGGGCTATGCAATGCTCTAGCAACTTTTCAGATATGCATGATGTCTATATTTTCTGAAATGGAATAGCAAACTTTAGAAGTTTTCATGGACGACTTCTCGGTTTTTGGAGAAATATACAATGATTGTCTACACAACTTGGAAGAAGTTCTTAAAAGATGTGAGATGACTAACTTAGTGCTCAATTGGGAAAAGTGCAATTTCATGGTACAAGAAGGAATAATATTGGGTCACAAGATATCCAAGGATGATATTGAGGTAGATAAAGCCAAGATGGAGGTAATAGATAAACTGCCACCTCCAACTTTAGTAAATGGTGTTATGAGTTTTTTGGGTCATGTTGGATTCTATAGAAGACTCATTAAGGATTTCTCCAAGGTAGCTAAGCCTCTGTGTTCATTGCTGGAGCATGACAAACCATTTTACTTTGACACAGAGTGCCTTAAAGCATTTGGAGAACTAAAGAAAGCTTTGATCACTGCTCTAGTAGTTATATCTCTAAATTGGACTTTACTATTTGAGTTGATGTGTGATGCTAGTAATCATTTTGTAGGGGCAGTATTAGGACAAAAAAAGGATAAAGTTTTTCATTCCATATACTATGCAAGCAAAATGTTCACTCCAACCCAGATCAATTACACCACTACAGAGAAAGAGTTAATAACAATAGTTTTTGCTTTTGATAAATTCAGAGCTTACCTGGTGGGTATCAAAGTAACTGTTCACACAGACCATGCAGCCATCAAATATTTAATTTCAAAGAAGGATGCAAACCAAGATTAATTAGATGGATCTTATTGCTTCAAGAATTTGATCTGGAAATTAAAGATAAAAAGGGGACTGAGAATCAAGTGGCTGACCACTTGTCACGGCTGGAAGCAGACACTAGTACATTTACAAGGAAGGACATCACCGAAACTTTTCCTAATGAGCAGCTGTTGGTAATACAACAAGCACAAATGCTGCAGCAGTCGGAATCTCTATGGTATGCAGACTTTGCTAACTACTTAGTAAGTGGGTTGTTACCACTTGAGCTGAAGTTTCAAGAGAAAAATAAATTTCTTCATGATGTTAGAAGTTATCAGTGGGATGACCCACATTTATATAAGCTATGCTCAGATCAAGTAATAAGAAGATGTGTTGCAGCAGAAGAAATACCTCAAATACTAGAGTCATGTCATGCTGCAACATATAGAGGACATTTTGATGGTCATAGAACAGCTGTCAAAGTTATGCAGTCAGGTTATTATTGGCCCACTATCTTTAAAGATGCTTATGAATTTGTTAAATGTTGTGATAGGTGTCAAAGGACAGGGAACATAACTAGCAGACATGAGATACCATTGACTAATATTCTACAAGTAGAAGTTTTTGATGTTTAGGAAATAGATTTCATGGGACATTTTCCCTCATCTTTTGGGAACTTATATATCCTTGTTGATGTAGATTATGTCTCCAAGTGTGTAGAAGCTGCAGCATTACCTACCAATGATGCTAAAACAGTGGTGACTTTTCCTCAAAAAAATATTTTCTCTAGGTTTGGCACTCATAGAGCAATTATTAGTGATGAGTGCTCACATTTTTGCAATAAAATCTTTGCTCCAATAATGATGAAATATGAAGTCAGACACAAGATAGCAACAACATATCACCCACAATTCAATGGTCAGGCTGAAGTGTCCAACAGAGAAATTAAAAAAATCTTAGAAAAAGTAGTGAACCCAACAAAGAAGGATTGGTCTTTATATTTGCATGACTCTCTATGGGCTTACAAAACAGCATACAAAACTCCCCTCGGCATGTCTCCTTACCGAATTGTTTATGGCAAAGCATGTCATTTGCCACTAGAGCTAGAGCACAAAGCCCATTGGGCACTGAAGAAATTAAATTGGGATATGCATGCTGCAGCAGAGCAAATGAAACTTTAACTGTGTGAGCTTGATGAATTTCGACTGTTTTCATATGAAACTGCAAAAATCTATAAAGAGAGAACAAAACACTGGCACGAGAAGTATATTAAACACTGGAAATGCACCCCTAACCAATTAGTGTTACTCCATAATACAAGACTAAGATTACTTCCAGGAACTCAAGTCAAGATGGTCTGGCCCATTTAAGTTGTTAAAATCTTACCTTCATGGAGCTGTTGATCTTCTAGATGAACAAACAGGCCACGAGTTTAAGGTTAATGGACACAGGGTTAAGCATTACATACATCCACAAGCAGAATGTTCCAAGGAGGTGTTACTCCTTAAAGAACCTAGCTATTGAACAAAGAAAGAAGGTCAGGTTGAAAGACCTTAAATAAAGTGCTTCATGGGAGGCAACCCATTGAGGAGATAGCCACTTTAAACCAAGTTTAATATCTTTTGGTTTTGTAGAAAACTTCCCCTTTTTACCATCTTATTTAATTTTTGTTTTTTTCTATAATTAGCTCTTATTTGCATCCATTTACATTATTACATTCTTTACTTTCACTTTAATTTACTATGTCTATTTCTTTTAATAAATTTTAAACTTAATGATAGTAAGTGTGATAATTGAATTTCATATTGATAAGCAAGAGTGAATGGTGGCAGAATTCAGAGGTGAACCACGTGTCAGTAGCTTTTAGTGGGGAGTATGTATCCGTTGTTAGAATAAGCGAATGGGTGCTGCAGCAACTAATTGTACCGTTACAGTAAATTAAAAGCTGGAGCCTTTCACTTACCGTTGGTGATAAAATCATGATAAATGGATGCATGGATATGGATAGACAATTGAGGAAACAAATCTCTGAAATTAAAGCTTTAATTTCATTGGCCGATAATTTTAGGGATATGCACATTTAATTCAAATATTTTATTCCCTCAATTATCTCTAGTTATCGTATTTATCTTTAAATTAAAGTCCATTACAAAAAGGAATCACTGTGCTTAGCACTCTACGCCACTATTTCCCATCCCCTCCGCAAAGACAACTCTAAGAATTCTTAAACTCTTTTTCTCTTTTTATTCTCAGGAACAGTAGCTTCAATTTGTTACTGCTACAACAATGTCGAGATACAAGAAAAAAGTCAGTCATCTCAAAGATCCGTCACGATTCTAGAGTTACCACGCTGAAGAAAAATATGAAGAATTCATAGAGCAGCCGCATCGGATTCTGGAAGAAAAAGGGTTTTAATTTCCAGACCAACTCGCGGGAATCGTGCAAACCATTCATAATGCTGTAGGAAAGCGAGGATGGTTAGAGTTTTACAACCACCCTCGAGATCTTGTGCTGCCTGTAGTCAAAGAATTTTATGCCAATTTGGTAAGCCTTGATCAGTACAACACTTGGGAAAGAAATACACTTGTCCTTTTAGACTCTCGTGTCATCAATGCTTTCTATACTTTACTTGCGGAAACTACCTGTGAGTATGCTAAGTTGCGTGATAAGTTGACCCCGAAAAAGTGGAACACCATTTTCAAAACTCTTACCATCGAAAGGGCATTATGGGTTAATGAGGAAGGGCATGTAGTTAATAGGATAGATTTGAAACCTATTGCTAAGGTGTGGGTGAAGTTTCGCAAGAAAGGTTGGTCTTGTTATATGTCATAGTTCGAGGACTTCCAATAGATGTCGGTAGCATCATTGCATAAGAAATATGAGATTATGCAGTCAAAACTCACCGAACTGCTACCTTGCTATTTCCCTCTCTTGTCACTAGCATTTATGTAGTTTCAGGTGTTCGTCTTGATGCCAGAGATGAACATGTAAAAAATGATGGTACATTTACGGCATGTACCATTGAGAGAGTTGCTGCTGAGAGTGCTAGAACAATCACTGAACCAGCTATTGTCATTGGAGCAAGACAAGCTATTGGGTTAGAACAGACTATCCAGGCACTCAACAATAGTATAACTCAATGTGTAGAAGCTCAACAAAGGGAAAATGGTCGATTTTGTAGCTATCTATAGCACCTGGATAACCAACTTTACCAATTTACTCTGTACATGAAACACACTCACCGGAACTTCCCTGATGCACTGCTCCAGTAGTTCAATTTTGACACCAACACCACAGGTGCTCCAATAGCAGTCAGTGAAGAAGCCATTGCTTCAGATGAACCAGCAGAGGAAGCTGCCACTAAGCCACAAGCAGCAGTCGCCTCAGAAGCGGTTGAGCCATCTGATCACCTAAGGACGAAGGTGACAAGTCCGAAATTGATATCTCACCCTCAGAGGTAGAAGATAATTCAGAAAAAGAAAGTGAGGAACCAACCATCCCAGTTCAACCCAAAACCAGAAAAAAAACACATTATTCAAGAAAAAGAGGAAGAAGGCCCTGAAGAGGAACCCTCTATTCCAATCTCTGCGAGTAAGAGGAATGATAAGGGTAAAACAAAATTGGTAACCCCTCCAGCCTCTGAAGATGAGATGGAGCGAGTTGATACTGAGTTGGCGGCTACTGTAGCCAAAGTTATGCCTACATCTGAGCAAGCCAAGCAACTACTTGCGATTATTGTTGCCATCACCACTGAGGGACAGGCAACCAATGCATCGATCCCAAAGTCTCCACAGCCAACTCCTAGCTAGCCTATCCGTATCAGTCCAAGACAATCCAGTAAATGAAAAGGCAGTACGTCTACAGGTATTGCTACAGCAACCCTGGCCACCACTCCTCTCACCAGCCCCGCAGCGAAAAAGACAAAGACATTGCCAGCCACTTCCCCAAAAGCTTCACCAATGGATAAGCTGCGCAATGCATCCAAGAAGCGCTGATGAGTAACATGTCATGTGCTGCAGTCCCGACCCCAGGGGAGTACTCTTTCTTTACTAGTTCATTATAGTTTTAAAAAAATAATATTAAAAATAAAATAAAAATAAAAAAGAGGATTTATTGTTTGTCCATTTGTGAGCTGTTGTTACATATGCTTGTGAGGACACAGCATCTCTCAAGTTTTGGGGGGGTTGTTGCCAATTGCATGTGATTTATGCATGTGTTTGTGTCTGTGTGGTGTGAAGCTCTATTATCTGTTATTTGTGTATGGATTTGAATATCTAATAAAGATAAATTGAGTGTTATTCAGTATTTATGAGAATGCCAAGTAGAGATAAGTTATATATGAAAGTGAAATTTTGTCCTGACACTTAGAATTTAGTTGAATTGTATGAGATTGCTAGAGAAAAGCCAGAAGAATAGAACAGATCCTGTTTGGGGGGAAAAGCACGTTTGATTAACTGTGATTTCTATGAAATACAATCTGTTCCAATGGCTTAAGTTGCTAAGTAAACCAGATCTGAGTATGTACCCCATATGCAGAATTGTGTTCAAAGGTAGCAAGAGTTATGAGCAATGTTGTAGCATTGTTCTAAAAAAATAAAAAAAAAAATCCTCTGTCTAAGGCATCAAGTAGTCAGGTCTGTTTATGAGTCTCATGTTCAACCTTGAGTAAAAGATACCTCTAGATAAGATTACATTATAGTTATTGCTACAGCAACTTTGATCTGGGCATGGTTTGAGTAATTGGGTATCATCATTACAAGTGATTGACATTCACATGAAAGATAAATGTTACAGTGAGGAGGTTGATAACCCCCCAATTTAGCAATATTAGAACAATCACAGTTTGAATATATGAAATTTATGCTACCCTTTTTTATAAATAAAGTATATCACCGTTGAAATTTCTGCAGTCCTTTGGTGATGTTACAGCATATCTGGAATTTAATCAAATGAAGCGCACACTCACTATAGACAGAAAGAAACTTAAGTCTAGAACTAATTTACTATGGGTGTTTTGTATGATTAGGATGGTGATCTGAAGGTGGAAGAATCTTTGCAAATTTGATAAAAGAGCTTAAATTGTGTGCATGTTTATTTGCAGGGAATGTTAGTATGTGTCATTACTTGAGGGAAAGTAATGGTTTAAGTTTGGGGGTGTGATAACTCTAGGAAATGAGAGTTATTAGATCAATTCTAAACTTGAATCAAAGTCACTTAGAGAACAAATAAGATGTTTTTATTACATTTTGGGTAACTTTTGCATAAACATTCATTTTAGTTGAATTTTAATAAGTTTGATTGAATCATAGTAATTTGTGCTAAAAACATGTTTAAATTGTCGGTTTTAAATTCGTGAGAGGATGTTGAGGCATTAGAAGAGCAAAAGGAGGAAGGAAGATGGCCACAAAAGAAGTAAAGCATAATCGGGAATAAAATAGTACTGTAGCAATCTGGGTGCAATGCGGGAGAGAACTTAAGCACAAGTCAACAATAAAATCGCAATCTGCATATTTCCTAATTCAAATATATGCACGCTCGTGGGCTTTGGTTTTAACCTAATTTGCAATATAAAAAGAAGGTGTGCACCACATAGAAAGGCGGTAAGGAATTATCATCATAAATAATTACAAAGGCAAGAAGAAGGAGATCAAGATTAGAGAGTGCTAATCGGAGACAAAAAGAAGAGAGTCGTGCAGAATTATTGGCCTTTCATCATGCCCAACTTATATTTTCTCCTTTTCCTTTAATTGTTGGGATGCATTTAATATGTTTGTGTTTATTTTTCTCATCTAGATTATGAACTAAATCGATTTGTGGTTGAGTGACAAATAATCCAATGGGTTCTTAACTGTTCTATTATATTGTTATGGTAATGCTATAGCATTATTGATGCAGAACAAGAAATTGAAAAAATCCTAATTATATTTAAATGTATAATATTTAGGAATAGTTTAATGAATTTATATTATAGTTTAATTTAGTTTCCTATTTTGAGTCTTATTATTTAGGTATTGCTTATTGAGGTAATATTCCTAATTTAGGCATAAGTCTTATTAAAATAGGTTTTCTAATCATATTAGGATAAGTCTTACATAGTATAAATAAGTGTCTTTTGTAACCTTTGAAGGCAGAGAATTTTGAGTTCAATAATATTTCAATTTTCAAATCTCTTTGTGAGTATTTGAACGGTTAATTCTCGGTATTCTGTGGAATCAACGAGTCTTAATCCCTAAATTCACGATATTCTTTTGAATCAACATGAATTTAATTGTTCTTTTGTTCCGGTATTCTCTAGAATCAACGAAATATTTTGAACATTAAACTTCTGCTGCATCAATTATACTCTAGTAGTTTTTATGAATACAACTGTTATTTCGGTTGACCACCCATTTAATAGTTTCAGATAAGATAGAGCAGCAAAATGACATGTCTTAGCAGACATTATTAGAGTAGTACCTGTTCTTAAGTTGAGTTTCCTGGATTAGGTTATCTTAAATCCCATAAGGGCAATACTTGAAGTAAGATTTGTGACACTCTAGACATAGGTGTTCACTTTGTAGGGTAGAGAGATTAAAGATTATAATGTCATACCATAAATATATGAGCAACTGGTCATTGTTAGTAGATTTAAAGGTATGAGATTTCCAACATGCGATAGCTGAGGATGCAGATTTATTCTACCCATTGCTGCAGTACTCATTGTAACAAATGGTACTAATTCGGTAAACAACAGTCACCCCATTAGGAGAGTTTGATCATTCAACTACTAAATTCTCAATTGAATCTTAGACACATTCAACTCAGTTTATTTCATTACAGTATTGTTTTATTTTCATCTCTCACAATTATTAGTTACATAGAATTATTCAACAATTGTTTGCTTTAGTCCTTAATTGATTGGCATTATTGTGATTTATTTTAGCATTTTGAGTAACATCAATCCCTATGGAGACGATCTTGAATACTCATCATTTATTACTTGTTGTTTATACTTGCACATTGGCATTGATAATTACTGCTTATAGAAATCCATCAACAATAACTCTTTAACTAGTCCAGGCCTTTGGGTGGTTCCTTCCCCCGTACTCCATTTTTTTCGGCTTTCATAAGCTTGAAAATTTTTTTGTATTTATCTAACATTCAAGAATGAACTTGTTCAATGTTGGAATTCTTTCTGTTAGCACTTAAATCTCTTTTGTTGTTTTTTGCTCTATAGTTTCTAATAATGCTTTGACTTGGGTCACATTGGTTCTATTCTCCTTTAGCTACCTATATGACCAAGGTAGTTGCCTAAGGAAACCTCAAAAGCAAATTTTAAGGGATTGGGCTTCATGTTGTAATTCCTTGGAACATCGAAAAATATCTCCAAGTCTGCAATGTGATCTTCAGTCATTCGACTCTTTACTACCATGTCATCAATATAGGCTTTCATAATATTCCCCAACAGTCTGGCAAAGATTTTAGTTACAAGCCTTTGATAAATAGATCTAGCATTTTTCAATTCGAAAGGCATAACTCTATAGCAAAAGAGGCCCCTTCAAGTGATGAAGCTTGTTTTCTCCTCATCCTTCAGTTGCATAGGGATTTGGTTGTATCAATTATATGCAACCAGGAAAGATAACCTTTGATAGCTAGTGGTGGCATCGACCAGTTGATCAATCTTTGGTAAAAGGAAAGGATCTTTTGGACAAGCTTTGTTGAGGTTCGTATAATCTATACAAAGGTTCGTATAATCGATGCATACCTTTTATTTTCTGTTCTTTTTATGCACCACAATAACATTAGTAGTCCATTCTAGGTAATGAACTTCCTGAATGAATTTTGCCTCGAGGAGGTGTTCCACCTCATTATTAATGACTTTGTTTCTTTCCAGAGCAAATCGCCTTTGTCTTTGTTATACAGGTTTTACTATAAGATCAGTTGGTATCCTGTGACATGCAACTTCTGGATCTATTCCAGGATGTCCTTATGTGATCATGTGAAAACATCTTGGTTTCTTTTGAACACGGAGATGAGATGTGCTTTTTCCTTTGGAAATAATTCGGTTTCTAACTTGCACTTGTTTTTCTAGGGCCAAAGGTCTAGAGATACCGTTTCTAAGTCTTCAACAACAGAAGCCTCGTAGTGCAAGAAATGAGACATCCACTTTGGCCTCGGGTCCTATAATTACTATTTACCAGCATCCTCCACCATTTGTTGTGGTGAAGGAACAAGTTCCTCAATCGGTACATGCTTTGAAATAACAGATTACCATTTTTCTTCTATTGCTAGCTTTCTCTTATCATCCGGAACGAGTTCAAATCCAAGAGCTCTTTTGCAATGTTTAATGGCAATAGAATAACATTTATTTGCCATTACCTGATCTCTTTTTATATCAAATGTTTCCCTCCATGTTAGAGAGACACGTCAAACTACACAGGTTTTACTATAGGATCAGTTGGTATCCTGATAGAGCATTAATAATTAAGAAATCGACTGAAGCAATCTTGCTTCTAGCTTTAACATGAAGGATGATGATTCTTTTTGCCGTTAGTCTTGTTCCCTCAAAGGCCATAAGACGGGCATAACACTTCCACATGTCTTATTCTTTAAGTCTTATTGTTTTAAATGCATTTTGAAGGTGTTGGATTTTTTTTTTTATCTTCACACGTATTTGTAGTTTGTGGAGAACTTGTCACGATCGTTGGTCTCGAATTCGGAAGGGATGGTACCTAAAAAAGGCATTCATGCCCAAGTTAGTGTTTGAGCAAGAGTAAACAAAGAAGAAATATGGAGAAAATAAGTTTTCCTCTCTAAATATGAATAGTAATTTTAGAGGCCAAAGATCTTATTTCTCTTAGAAATGGGTCTTTATTTATAGATGATGAGTAATGTGGATTTAAGGTTTTGTTTTGAACTCTTAATCTAAGGACATGTGTCCCCATCATTTCTATACACGTTGGAGGTAAATATGATTTAGGGGATTATTCTGGTCGTGTGTGTTTCCTTACTCGTATGAGCTTTGGGTGTGATTTCCCTTAACTAATAGATTGCATAACTAGTTGCTCTCTCCTGCTATTTTTATAAGCTCTAGAAGAAGTTTTCCTTAGGTGTTATTCCCCGTAATAGCTTAGGTGTTATTTCCCTGGAAAACATTTTTTTATTTGATAGGATGAACACGTGACATGGTTTGGTGCGTTTTGAAATATGGCACCTACAAATCCCAATAGAGAGTTTTCGCACTACTTCCCCCATCAGTGAGGATTCTTTTGCATGGATTGTTGCTGGGGATTTAGGTTTCGATGTTGCTTCGTCATTTTCTACTTGTAATTCCAGAAAACTATTTGGCTGCAATGGGATGGAAAATTTTCCTATCTCGGAATCCAATTGGTAGAAAGAGTCTGAATCCAGGATGTCATTGCTTTTTTCCAAGCCTTGTATTAGATGCACAACAGAAGGTGTTTTCTCCTCTTCAGGAGTTGCTTCAGGGACAATAGGAATATAGGGTTGGATAACACTTTACCTGGTAGCCCGTTTGTATTTTAAGAGCATGTCTTTTCTCATCAGGTACTCAATCTGGATTTTTAAGTTTTGGAATTCATTGATGATATGTCCCTTATCATTATGGAAGAGACAATGCTTGGACTGATTCCATTTTTCCAGAGGCGCTTTAATGGAAATTGGGGTATCGAATATTCTAAAGTCCTTATTTTCCATTAAGACTTGATATAAAGAAGTATTCAGAGGCTCAAATTGCCTTTCATCTGATTTCTTTCTCTTATTGGCTTCTTTTGTGCACTACGGCGAGCGCTTGCTACCACTTTGAGATGTTGGGGGTGATGCTACAAAAACTTTTGTAGCCATTTGCTGTTGTAAGGCCTTATTAACATCCAACTTTACATATTGCTGAGATTTTAAATCGATCGGCTCCATGGTTTTAAAATTCTTCTTGAGAATATATTTCCTATACTTCGTGTTCAGGTTTACTGTTTTGGCAAAAGCAGCTGTGGCGACTTCCATATCAACTTTCTCTATCAGGGTCATCTCTTGAGTGAAATAAAAGAAGAAGTCTTTGACCCTTTCATTTCCCCCCTTTTTGAGGTTAAAGAGAAAGTCTTGGGTTATTTTCTATCGTGGAAATATTGCGTAAGGAATTGTGTACACAAGTCACAAAATTAGGAGGTAAACTACGAAACCAGTTTAGTGTTGCTCCGTTTGAGTTGGTGGGGAACACTTTGCAAAATGTGGCATCATTATGAGTTTCGAATGCCTGCTTTTCTTGTAATAGTATAGATGATCCTTAGGATCTATTTTCCATCGAATTGTTAGAAGATCAATGCCTGAAATTTTTCTAGCTTGGGAGCAGAAATGATACTTTCCACAAATATAGTGGCATTGATTTTAAGAGTTTCCATGGCAATGTCGTCCGCATTGGAAGCCATTCGAAAAATTTTCCTAGCCTATAACTTTTTGAATTCTTTTCTGTAGACGTTCCTGGAACCACTAGTCCTTACTAATATCAATCTCTTCTTGGCCTTCCAGAAATTGATCAATGCGAATTGTTAGGGGGCTCAGATTTTGTTCCCTTCATTATAAGCTCCCTCTTAACTCCTTTGACTATTGCTCTAGTGCAAAGAGTTTAGCCTTTAGTTGTTGATTTTCCTTCTTTGTTTCTTCTAATTGCTATAAGATTTGTACCAAGGTATCATTGGATGGTGCTTCTCGCCTTTCAACAGATACTTCTAGCTTTACTGGAAGAAGCCGCAAGAAACTTATTTTTGGGAGGTCTGACCAATGGTTGCCTTTATTTACATCCATTTCGCCTTGATTAGCCTTTTAGTTGGTTGTTTTAAAAAAAAAAATCAAAAGTCGCTGAATCTTAGAGAATAGATTTTAATGAAGAAAAACATTGTGCTTTCAAGCATTTTCCCTATTTTCTCTTTATTTCTTTTGATAGCTCAAGAAAATTTATGCTAAGACATTTTAAGAGCTCTTGAGAATTATTCTATGGAAATATAATGCATGCTTAAAAAGCCTTCTGTTAAAAGGGGAAACAAGGGTATACACAATAGGAAAGATAAATAAGGAAAAAAGGGAATGGGTAATGTCCACTTCCCTCTGGAATCAACATCTAACGTTATAAAATTTACATATAATTAGAATAGTAAATGTGGAACTGTGAAGGTTAGATGCGTAAAAGTAATCATTGGTTACATAATATGTAAGAAAGGTTAGATTAGTCCACATTGGCGTGACAACCGTTTGTTTATTCCTCGCTAAGGGGTGAATATTTGGGATTTGCTTAGACTCACTCGTGGGTTAGTTAAGTAAAGATAGGAATGACATAAAAAAATTAAAAATAAAATGTGTTAATATGTTAAATGCAAAATCATAATTGTTATGTTAGAACATAGAATTATGTTAATCCACGTCAGCCTAACACCTACATATATTCCACTAGATAAGGTGAATGGTTGAGTTTTCCTTAGCCTCACTCGTGGAAAAAAAAAATAAAGAAGTACTATGGAGTAAACATAATGGCAGGAATGTAAATAAGTCATCATAGCAGTGTGGAATGAAAGGAAAATGAAAATAAAATAATATAAATGATAAATTAATCAAAGTTTTATGTTGACCAAATAAGCCCTTCATCTTCATTATTCTCTGGTTTTTTTTCAACAAGCCATTTGAAGGAGAAACCTCCATGTTTGCACTTGGATTTTTTGCTTCAATGTCTTTTTAAGCATGTTTGAGGTAACCCATTTTTCAGTAGCATGTGTGAGTATTCTTTGCTTTTTTCAACTATACCCAACCATATCTAATTTAAAAAATGATGATAAAGTAGTGTTCATGTGGGTTATAGTAAGAAAAAAAAACTTTTTAGCCGAGTATTCCCCACAGACGGCGCCAATAAAGAAGGCTGGAATTTACCTTCACATATATTTTTGATTTGTAGAGAATTTATGACGCTTGTTGAACTCGAATCCAGCGAGGTGGGTACTTAAAAAAGGTACTACGACACCTAAGTCAGTGTTTGATTTAAGGTTTAATGAGAATAAGAACAATAACTAAGATTAATTTTTTCTCCTTTTGCTTATGAGGGATCTCCTTTCTCTTAGTGAGATGGTCCCTATTTATAGATGATGGGTGACATAGGTTTAGTGTTTTGCCTTGGTCTCTCTCCTTGATGACACATGTCACCTACCATTATTGCGCATGTGGCTGTGAATTTATTCATAGGAAAATAAAAATATTTATTTTGGATCTACGTAATTTATTCCATGCCCATGTGCTTCCTTATTCTTATGATCTTGGGCATGGTTCCCTCAAACCTGGAACCCGAAATTAGAATGAGTTTTTGCTTCATGTTATTATTGTAAATTCTTAGGAAATTTTATCCCAGTGTTACTTTCTCCACAATAGATTGGATATTATTTATTTAATTTTCTAGGATAACTTCTTCGATTCTTTTTTATATAGACACATGGCATAATTTAGTGCCTCTAAGGTATGGCACCTACAAACGTTCATAGATGATTTTTCTCGATATGATTACATATATCTCCTCTATAAAAGGTCATAGTCATTGGATGTGTTAAAAAATTTTAAGGCTGAAGTTGAGAATCAACTTGGTAAAAGAATTAAAAATGTCATATCTGATTGTAATGGTGGATTTTATGGTTGTTATGACAAATTAGGTCGACAACATCCATGATGTTTGCTAATTCCTAGAGAAATAAGGTATAATCCCATAGTATATTATGCCAGGTTCACCCACTATGAATGATGTTGCTGAAAGAAAAAATAGGCCGCTTAATAACATGGTGAGAAGTATAATTTGTCATTCTATCTTACCAAAATCACTTCGGAGAGAAGCGCTTAACACTGCAGCATATATCATTAACAGGGCTTCAACTAATGCAACTATCAAAACTCCTTACGAACTTTGAATATGCAAGAAGCCTAGTTTAAAGCACTTGCAAGAGGCAATCAAAAGGAAATACGGAGAGGTTCAAGGCGTGTTTTGCTGCAAAGGGCTTTACATAAAAAAAAAAAAGACATTGATTATAAAGAGATTTTATCTCTAATTTCTTCAAAAGACTCTTTTAGGATCATAATGGCATTGATAGTGCATTTCAATCTTGAGATACATTATATGGATGTAAAGATAAGGTTTCTCAATAGTAACTTTAATGAGACAATGTTTTATAATGGTAACTTTGTATTACGAGATCCAAAGAATATGGTTTACAAACTTAAAAAATTCATTTATGGGCTCAAGCAAACACCTCAACATTGGTATTTAAAGTTTCATCAAGTGATCATCTCATTTGGTTTTGAGATGAATTTAGACTGCAATCATCATATACCATAAGTTTTGTGGGATTAAGTATATTTTTCTTCTTTTATATGTCGATAACATTTTGGTTGCCTGCAACAATAAAGCCTTATTTCACAATATCAAAAGATTTCTACCTAGGAATTTTGAGATGAAAGTTCTTAGTGATTTTTTTTGTATTAAACATACAGATACACTAAGATTGCTCCTGAGGTATTTTTGGATATCATTAAAGTGTTATATCAAAACGATTATCAAAAGATATGGCATAAAACATTGTAAATACGTGATACCCCTATTTTAAAGGATAAAAATTTAATCTCAATTAGTGCCTTGAGAATGATTTTGAGGATAAAGAAATACAAAAGATTTCTTATGCATCAGTAGTAGAAAGTCTTTGTACGTGACCAGATATTGCGTATGTTATTAGGATGTTGGGTAGATATTTAAGTAATTTAGGAATAGACCCTTGAAAAGTCATCAAAAGAGTCATGCAGTACTTATAGAGGACAAAAGATTATATGCTCACATATCAAAGATTAGATCAACTTGAGACCTTTGAGTATATTGACTTCGATTTTGCTAAATACTAAGATAGCGTTGGATGATTTCTATTGCTATAGGTGTCAATGTGCACATATTTTATTCTAAATTAAAATAAGACAATTAATGAAACTAATGATGTAATTAAAATAAAAATGCAACAAATAAAATACAATAAAGAAAATTATCACGTTGAACACAACAAATAAAATACAATTGATTTTTTTTTCTAATTAAGATCATGTTCCTATATCATCTACTACAACACTGAACAGAATCTCTCATGCATCCTCAGCTCCTGCTGCATATCTTATACCTTATGCAACTTTTTTTTTTAAGAAGTATCTAATGCAACCTAATAGTGACCAATTATTACGTTAACATTTTATATAACATTAAACTTTCTAGGTTCTATTAACCCTATAAGGTGAATCCCTATATCTAGTTCTTCACTAATTTTAGAACAAGCATTACTTTATTCAAATCGAGATTTATTCAACTTGGGAAACTTAATCTAAAACCGAGTATTTTCTTAATTTGTTCCAATAAGTCATACCTTTTTAATGCTCTTTCTTACCTAGTATCCACTAAATTGGAGGTCAGATGAAATAGGGAATTGTAATAAGTATCAAGACAAAATGCTATAGCAAATATAGAGAAACACACATATATCTATCAAATAACCATTAAACTTGTTTATCACTCAACCACAACAAAGTTTAATTCATAATTTGCGATAAAACAATAAATAAAATTGTTTTAGCCATCAAATTCATTCCCATAAATAAGTAGAAAACAAGAAAATAAGATAAAGTGTTGAAATACGCTTAATCTTACAATCTCATCTTCTTATTCTCTATGAATCCTCCGTTGCAACCCTCAAATCTCTCTTAATTTCTAGTTTCTTTTTGTTTTTCTTTGTTATTTTTCTTGAGCGACGACTCTTTCTCTTTCTTTTCACGTGTGCTCTTTTTATAACTTGGAATTAAGGGAACCAAAAGTGTGTGCCGCGTATATTCCATTTTTAGAAACCATGGATCGCAATCTTTTAGTTATTGTGCACGAAATTCAATCGTCATTACTATAGGGTTGCTTCAGCAACGACTACAACATCTTCACCGTTCCAGGCTTGTTTTAATTCCTTTGCAGCCAAGTTCTTTTGTCTTCTTTGCAAATATGTTGCAGTAGCATTCCATCTATAAAACTTGAACTTTTTGGTCACCTACAATCATGCACATAATTTGAGCACAAAATGATCTAAAAGATATCAATTTATTAAAAATGAACTTACATAAATACTCTTGCAAAATGTAATTAAAATGCAATTAAAATGTATCATTCACTCTCTAAGTAATATTGATTTAAGTCTAAAAATGTCATGATAACTCTCATTTTATAGAGTTATTCGATAGTATTAAGTCCACATTAGAGCATATCTATCTATTAGCTAAAGGTGCTATCTCCTAAAAGAGTGCTCTAGTCTCTTATAGCCTCTTCTACGATGGTGGTAAAGTTCATAACATGTTATAAGGCGTCAATTACAGAACATGGCTATGGAGTTTGTCATAAGAATACATATAGTAGATGGTGTTGATAGATCACTCAAGTTATTTTGTGATAATAAGTTAACAGTATTGTATTCTAATAACAATAGGAGCTCGACTAAGTCAAAATCTATGGACATCAAGTACTTAGTTTTTAAAAAATTATTTAAGAGTATACGGTTGTTTATAGAGCACATCGACACAAACTCCATGATCATAGATCTACTTACTAAGGGATTACTGCATCATGATGTTTTATGAACACACTACTTATATAGATGTTGCACCATTAAAGAATATTCAATTTTAGTGAGAGTTTGTGATTTTAAATGCTTTATAATATAGATATTTTTAATTATTTTAGTTCATGGATATTTCTTGTTATTTTTTACAGAAATAAAGTTTTGATTTATTCATACTCTAACTTTAGTATGGTTTGATCATATTAAGGTTTAAGGTAAAATAGTTAGAACTAGGTATGTTAAGAACATATTGCATGAAATTTTCATACTATACATGTTCATCATGAGCTATTTCATTCAGTTGTATTAGCATAGTGACCATTAATGGGTCAAGTTATGATAGTTGTAATAAAGACCGCTTTAATCTTATACTAGTATAATTAATGGACCAAATTGATTGTAGATGCATTTTGGTAATGACAGTAAAGTTGACCTCATGCGGTTAGTTATGTAAGGCATAATTATAAGGTTACACATATAGCCTAAGTAGGAGATTATTAGATCCTTAATCCAACATTGAGCTTGTATGTGAATAATTATGTGTTAGAAACTGTCATATAAGATTAAACTGAATTAAAAGTTATCTATTAAGGTTTATGTTAATATGGGATTCAATGTATCCAATAGGGTGTGTAGACTTTAATATGTAGATAATTAAGGGCAATTTCTACTTTTATGATAGGTTGAAACAGAAATAATTAAAGATAAAAAAAATTATCTATATAAGTAGTTATGATCCCTAGGTAACATGTATCGATCTATTCTTTCTGACATCCCATCATCATAGAGAAAGCACGGATAAACTTAAAGGATTTTCTAAGTGTAGAAGAATCTATTGATTTAAAAGACAAACTATGGATTCACCATGGATTTAGGTACGCTTCTACATATTGTATTATTGATTCTTGATAATACAACATGAATGTTCTTGAATTATAAGTGATGATTTTCACCAAATACTTTATTGTTTTAACACTTATAAGCATGGTATTACTTTGTTTTCCAATTAACCATTGGGATATCAAAATAATGTATCTTCTTAAGATGTATTTAATCAATTAAAATAGGGTGAATTTAGGAGTGTTTGATTCCCACTAACATATATATAACAACTTATTTTATATTAATAACTATCTATTCAAGTGCTTGGATTTGGACACAAACTGAATAGTTAATTAATTATTATCACTGTTTTTAATAATTAGCTTAAGATGTGAGAGCGTAGCCTGCCTAAAGAGTCTTGAGTTCAAGCCTTAGTTGTGAGTAGAGTAAAATATCTCTTGATCTTCCCAAATATAGGATTTGAAAATAAAATATTGTTTGGACACAATCTAATCAAGTGCTTATGAATTTGGGCTTTAGTGCGTATTTGGCATAGTTTATTTAATAGTCAATAGTACTTTTTTTTTTTAGAATGTCAATAGTACTTATTTAATCTTATAAGATCCTTTTAAAATTTTTAGTGATTCTGATTGTATTTTAAATAGAGTTTTCTATGATTAAACAAGCTAATTCACCTAGAGATGGTAAAATTTAGATTCGTCTCTAGATGTAAGTACATCCGAATCCAATCTGCATTAATATGTCCAAATCTAGATGTGGGTAGTACTCTACAAATTGCAGGCAGATTTTCTGGGTATCCGAGTTTGCATAATACTAAATTTTAAATTTTAAATATAATTTATAATTCAAGAAATTAACCTAATAAAATCCAATCATAATTCAACAAATAACAATTCAACACTTAGGATAGCATACAATACCATAATTCCACAAATAAAAATATCACAATATAAATCAAACATCAAGAATAACATAAATCTAAGTTTAACACCACCAAAAATCCACATGGATCCGTACATGTGTTTACTTGTTACGTTTTATTTTTTTCATTAACTTATATTTTTATTTAATTTTAATTTAATAAATAATTTAATTAAAAATAATGCGGATAGTTTTCTAGATGCATTTTCCATCTGGATCAAAACTTAATTTTTAGAATTTGAATCCATATTTTTTTAATATGTGGATCCAAATTGTTTTTAGATTCACATCTTCTAGGCCTCCTATATGAAGGTGCAAATAAGGGTTTAGGGAAAAAAGCTCGGGCCAGTCCAGGCCTTTTTTTTTTAAAGAAAAGTTAATTTATAAATTAGAATAATAAATTAAAATTTAAAAATAATGAAAAAAAAGATAGAGAAAACTTAAATCCCTATTCATATATCAATAATGAATCAAAAAACTTGGAATTATAATATTAAACTCTCTTTTAGGTGTTAATTAATTAAGAGGGTGTTTGAATTAGAAAATCTAGTTCTAAAAAAATTATATCTCTAAACTTTTATTTGGTTCATTTTCTTTATTTATTATTTAATTTTAAAATATTTATTTTCTTTAATTCATTGTTGATTATAACAACTTAATTATTATTAACTCATTCTAAATTTACAACAATTTTAAAAAATTGAAAAAATAAGTGAAAGCCCAAGCCCTACCCAACCCCGTAGTGGGCTCGGAATAAGCCCGAACTGAATCGAACCGAACCGTGCCCACCCCTACCTCTACTTGAGAGGTTGGAAAGCTTTTTTAAAATGTTAAATTGTCTAAAAATATCTCTTATTTATTTTATAATCTTATTTCATTCTTTCATAATTCAACTTTAAGAAACCTATTTATTAAAATAATTTTATAATTTTCAATAAAATTTCTCATTAACAATTGAACTAATCTTTTTTTTTAATAAAACCTTCAGTAAACTTTACTTAAAAAGTTATACCAAATAAAGTCAGTATATTCTAACTTAATTTAGAACATCATAATAGTTGGTTCTCATTGCTCGGCTAGTAGAACTGAAAGATCCACCCTCATGGTTTTTGTTTCATACTTTCACGATCCCTTGTGTGCGTGTGTGTGTAGATTAATAATATTAGGATTATAAATATCTATTAATTTAAAGAGGTATTAATTAATCAATAAATTAATAATTTATTAATATATAGAGTAATTAAAAGCTCCTTGTATTTTACCAATTTAATCAATTAAAAATAAATTAACCATTAAATAAAGATTAAGTTGACCAAAAAAATTTGAAGTACTAGCAATTTGAGAATTCAACCTAGAACTTTTAAAAGCAATATGCAAAATTAGAGATGAGATCTAACTACATTTAAATTTCAAGAAAAACAAGTGATGACAATATTAAATATCAAAAAATTTATATTTGTAATTTTAGTAAATTATTAGTTTATAATATGAATGGGACATAAAATTATATAAGAGATTAAAAAAATATTATCTTATTAATTTATCAAAATTATTAATTTAACCTATTGACCAAAAAATTATTATATAATAGGTATTATTAGTTTATAGAATATTAATTCATTAAGATTAATTATATTTGGTGTTGGTCTACAGTTTTAGACCTTCGGGCACGTGATTAAGCTACTTCAGCAGCCACAACAAGGAAAAATAAAATGTTTTATCACTTGAAACAAGCTTATTAATGCTTATTGCACATGGCAATTAACGATCTAAGTTAAAAACACATGTATGGGAGAGTTCATTCGAGGGGACAAAGAGACTACAAAATAAATTAATAAAAGCCAAAATGCCCGTGACATAGAAGCCGGAAGTCAGTCAACTTAAATTACAACAGTAGTCATAGATGTACAAAAATTAAGCAACTGCTAAGTTACATTAATTACATATTTATGGCCGACATAAAATTAATTTTTTACGATCTTTAAATTGTTTAAGTGGCAACAACTTAAGAATACAAAAATATTATTTTCGGATTATCAATACAGGATAAAAAAAATTCATTACAAGGACAATTTTTTATATAGTTTCTGTGGTAATTTTTGAACTTTTTTCAGTACAAACGTCATTATTTAAATTCAAAAGCATAAAACTAAAATTACCGTATTGAAAAAAAATAAATAAATAAGTATCCTAATCATATCAGAGTTCGAAATCAAATGACTAATTAAAGAAACGTCCTTGAAAATCACTAGGAATGCTACTTTGATATATAAATAAATAAACTCTGACATATTTTGACATAAGCTGCAAAACTATCAAATTGCCCTGCGTGTTCTTATTTGTTCCTGTTTTTAATTTCAATTCCATCTTTATTTCTGAAAAAATATTTACAAGATAAAAATTAATAATTTACTAATTAATTTAATATAAAATATATTTGGGGAGTATTAAAATAATTTAGGAATAATGAACACTGACACAATAAGTAAAAAACTAATAATTTTATCCTTATTAAATTTACATTTTTTAGTGTCAATCAGTTTGATAAATAGAACGACATGTGATTTTTTATCAAATATATCGGACCACATGGCATTTTTGACTAGGTAAATGGGGTAACATGTTATTTTTTTTTTTTAATCAAAGGTTCTTCTATCTTAGAAGATTAAATTAGCCTTATGATGTGAAGACCTGGAAACGATTGCTAACCGACTAGTGGATAGCAGACATATGTTGTCAACTTAGGGTATACAAGGGATACATATCAAAAGATTGTAATATATGTGATACAAGTGTCATGGAAGGCTATATGAGTGATAATTACTCATTAAACTATAAGTTGCAATAATTTAACACAACAAGTGCCAATTAAAATATAATAATTTTAAAAAAGATTAGGTATTCTCCGTCTGTCACCCTTTCAATCATTGTGTCCTACTTTAACTGTTAATTTATTTATTATCAAAATAAAAGACTTCTAAAATATATAAAAAAAAAACATAGAGTCTTCTAGGCACATAAATTAGAGTAATTTCATGAACAAATAACTTGAAAAAGATAATGGTGGCACTCTCTTAGAAGGAATCTATGGGGTTAATGTTTTCTTCCCTATGACTATTTTTTGTATCTTAGTTTCGAAAACAATATGTACACAATTAGGGGTTGGTGAATGCAGTTTAAGACGGAAAAAAGTTTATAGTAGTAAAATATAATTATAATGCAGTGTTTGGTAGGAATAAGTAAACTAAAAATAAGACAATTGGGTATACAAATTTATAATGCGATAATAATGTTTCTTTTTCCCTAAGATGACCCGTAGGGTAAGATTATAGAATAAATTGTTGTGTTATGTTAAAATATGATATAAAAGTGTTGTTTTAGAAGTTGTAAAAGTTAGTTAATCTGAAATTTGTCTTTAAAGGTAATTGTCATGTAATCCCTTGAATATATTATTCCTTGTTGACAATTGTAAATTTAGTTTTAGATAAATATTACACAATTTGTTTGTTTTGAAAAATAAGTCCCTTATGTCGAGCTGGAATTTTTCTGACGGAGTCTCCGTTTGTTCCCATAATGGCGGTGAGAATCTAACCGAGTCTCGACGACAGCTCGTTGCTATGACACGTGTGACAACTGTAGGAAATGAGAGTTATTACATCAATTCTATAATTGAATCAAGATCACTTAGAGAACAAATAAGGTGTTTTTATTACATTTTGGTTACATTTTGCATAAACATTCATTTTAGTTGAGTCTTAATAAGTTTTTGAAACAACCCGCCCCGCACCCCAGGGCGAGTCTATCTAAACTCGTATACTCGAATCAATAATAGTAATAATATCCAAGAATTTTGTCGGAAATCCGACAGAATCTCCCCTATAACACAACATTCCCGAACCTACAATTTACAAAACAACACTCCTAATAATATCTCAATAATCATCCAATCTTCATAACCAACTTCTCCAGTCAACATAACAAATATCACCTAAATCACTTCAATATAAAAACAAATACAATGGTTATCCTTAATTACAAAATATAACAATAAATACAACTCACAATATCCCAAATATCAAAATATTAAATCTAAGACTCCTAGCACCATCACGTGGCCAAAATTTCAAATCTAACTACCGATACTGGGTCGACTGATGTACCTGCAAAACTGCTGTGAGGGGAATAATATAATAAAAATAGAATGAGTATAAAACTCAATGGGTGGATACTAATTTTCGAAAAATAAATTTATTTAAAAATGATTTGCTCTTTCTCAAATCAATTTCATCAAACTATCATAAGAACTTATATAAATATATTTAATTCAAATCAGTCACTGAAATACTACATTACATAAATCTGCATAAAATCATAATACTTGTCATATCAAATACTGCATATCAAAAGCTATCATCAAACAAGTACCCAAGGGAATGATCTCATCATATCCGGACCTCAACGGACAGGCAATGATGTACTATTTGGGTACCGCCACGCCCCGGAGCTACACGAATAGACAGGGAAAATCTCATCTCATACTCATATATCTCATTATTGTATCTCTGCAATTATCATACTGCATGCATAAGCCCCCAAACAACAACAGCGCCAAAACACACGGCCCAAAGCCTCATGTGTGTTCAGAGGGACCCCAAAGGCCTCTATCTCATCTCATCTGTATCTCTATATTCATCTCATATTATATGTTTCTCTGTATCTGGGGGGAAGGGTACTGTTTAATGATTTCTCAAATAACATTTTATACACATGTACGTAAACATATAATCACATCTGAAATCTCATTTTCTTTTTCTTTAACATATCTCAAATCCACTTAATTCTAATATCATGCATTTACTTCAATGCGACAATAAAATCATTATTCAAACTCATTTTAATAATAATAAATCTCAACACATAGAAAAATCTCAATTTTCTAGAAAATCATTAAATTAAAGCATCAAATACTTATTTTTCAAACATACTGCACTGTATCATAAAATCGGCATATACTTATAAAAATAAGTTTTGTATATTCCACTCACAGTGACGATGCCCAGACTCGGTATCAACAACGTCTGCGCGTTGATTCTCGTTCGCGGATCCTCCTAATCAAGGAAACGACATGATCATTCTCCGTAAACTTGAAATACAACTAATCTTACATAATACTTCTCGAAATGAATATCTATCAATAATAATTATTCCCGCATGTACAAAATTACCAAAATACCCCTACATGCCAAAATTACCAAAACGCCCTCAACATCATTACTTTACCAAAATATCCGCAGAATCTTCAATTACCAAATTATTCTCAATTCAGATCACGGAAATAACCACAATGTTAGAAATTACGAAATTATCCTTGAAGCGTAAAATTACCGAAATGTCCTTAACAACTTAAATTACCGAATTATCCTCGAAATCACAAATTACCTTACTGCCCTAACCTAAAATTACCAAATTATCCACTAATTTCACAAATTACAAATTCGCCCCAAAGTTTTATGAAATTACCGAATTGCCCATGTCGGTCAACGGTGACCGGACTTCAGTCAATGACGACGGGGAGCTTAGGTCTGATAGTTCCAACCGTCGTGAGTCCAATGTTGGTGGCCGTGACCGCCCACGAGCGGCGATGGCTCCGGATCAAGCTTCCCAAAACCGCGACTTTCCAAGAGCTAATCCGGCAGATTCAGGTGATGGGGTCGATCGGAAAATGACGAGGGCAAGCTGAGGAACAAGATCCGAGTGGTGGCGTACCAAAAATCCGGCGAAAACGGGTTTTGGCCGCGAGTTTCGAGCTTCAACCGATGGCGTTCCAGGTGTTTTCCTGCAACGAGGGTGGCTGGGATACGATGGCCGGCTTCCAAGCTTCAAATCGGTACCAAGCACAGCCGGTGAGGTGGCCGAAAACTTGAGATCCGACCAGGTTAAGGTCGCGGGTCGGATCTGGGTTCGGGTCAAAATGGGGTCAAACTCTCTTTCTCACTGTCTCTCTCTCTCTCTCTCTTTTTCAATAATACCCCCTATCCAAAATAAATATGAACCTGGCTCTTTTTTTTTATCACTTAAGCTTAATACAATTTAAGCTTATACCGGACCCGTAACGAAAAATAAAGTCCGACCACTCGAGCTTTTAATCGCACTCAATTTATCTCGATTCGAAGACGAAAAATTAAATCATACACTTAATTAAGAAATCAAAGTGCATATGTTACAGTTTTGCTTGAATCAAAGTAATTTGTGCTAAAAAATAGATGCATAATTGTAGGTTCTCAGAAAGTCTTAATTCATGAGGGGATGTTGAGACATTAGATGAGCAAGAGGAGGAAAGAAGATGGCCACAAAAGAAGAAAATCTCAATCAGGAATAATGCAGTGTTGTTGCAGATGTTAGAGCAACCCGTACTGTAGCAATCTGGGAGCAATGCGGGAGAAAACTTAGGCACAGGTCAACCACAGAATCGCAATCTGCATGTTTCCTAATTTAACGCATGCATGCTCATGGGCTTTTGTTTACCCTAATTTGCAATATAAAAGGGAGGTGTGCACCACATAGAGAGGCGACAAGGGAATTATCATTAGAATAATTACAAAGGAATGAGGAAGAAGATCAAAATTGAAGAGTGTTGCTTCGGCAACATTGGAGAATCGTGCGGAATTATTTGAATTTGTCTTTCATCGTGCTCAACTTATATTTGTCTTCTTCCTTTAATTATTTTGATGTATTCCGAAATCAATATATTTATGTTTATTTTTCTCATTCAGATTATGAACTAAATTTACTTGTAGTTGAATGACAAACAATCCAATGGGTTCTTGACTGTTCTTATAAGTTGTTGTGGCACTGTTGTAGCATTTTACTCTAGTAGTTTTTATGAATATAATTGTTATTTCGGTTGACCACCCATTTAATAGTTTCAGTTAAGATAGAGCAGCGAAAGGGCATGTCTTAGCGGATATTATTAGAGTTTTACTTGATCTTCAGTTGAATTTCCTGGATTAGATTATCTTGAATCGCGTAAGGGTAGTACTTGAAGTTAAGATTTGTGACACACTAAACATAGGTGTTCACCTTGTAGGGTGGAGAGACTAAAAGTTATAATGTCATACCATAAGTATATTAGCAACTGGTCATTGTTAATAGATTTAAGGGTATGAGACTTCCAATATGCGATAGCTGAGGATGAAGATTTATTCTGTCCAGTGCTGCAGCATTTATTATAACAACTGGTGCTAACTTGATAAACAATAGTTACCCCATAAGGAGAGTTTGACCATTCAACTACTATAATCTCAATTGAATCTTAGAAACATTTAACCTAGTTCATTTCGTTACGGTATTATTTTATTTAATTCTTTCACAATCCTTAATTACGTTGAAAGTCACTTTATAATTGTTTGCTTCAGTCCTAAGTTGATTTGCACTATTGTGATTGCTTTAACATTTTGAGTAACATCAATCCCTGTGAAGACGATCTTGAATACTCATTACTTTATTACTTGTTGTGTATACTTGCACATTGGCATTGGTAGTAATTAGTTATAAAAAAATAACCAACAACGTGACTCTGTCCATTGAGTCTCTATCCGAAATCCAAATATTGGTGACAACGGCCGCCTCCACTAAAGGTTCTAAAATCATGCCGCGTGTTGATGACGTGGCGGTGGCAATTAACAACAAAAACATCACCATGGAGGTACAAGAGGGGGAGTTTCTAGAGCAAACGGCCGTCTCCGTTTGGCTCATTGATGAAGTCTAGAGTCTTGCGGAGCAAAGGATTATATACTTCCTTTTTGTTTTCCTTTTACTTATATTGTAGCTTTAGCCGATTACCCATTTTCCAAGTGTTAAACCTTAGCCATTGATTACCTTTCTTTATTATCTAAATGGTCATTCGCAAAAGGACAAATGACTGAGGTACCAAACCCTGACGCAATGTAGTTGGACCCCAAAACAAAATACTAAAGTCAAACTTAGCCAAAATTCACAATTCAAACCTAAGAAATAGCACAATATATAAATCACACACCCATGTCTATCTTATCAAAATCTTAACTACCATTTAGCGCAAGCTGCATCTTACGCAAGCTACGCTTGTTATGCAAGCTATAAATAAAGTCTTATATTAATTATATATCAGTTCAACATGTGCACAGTAAACAAAAATCGTTATAAAATTATGTTATAAGACTTTATATTAGATACATTATTTTATATGCATTAATTCGTAAGGTATTTTGATAAAACTATTGGACATCATATATGGTGACTAGGGATGGCAGAAATTCTCCACATGGATAGAGGCTCTAAGGGAGTTTTTTCATTCGGGGAGGGTAGCAATACAATTTTATACTCGATTTCTTATTCGGAGAAAGGAGATTGATAATTTAATACCCAATTTCTTATTTGGGGAGCGGACAAGGATTCGGTAAAATTCACAATCCCTCTTGTTTTCTCATTTTAATTTTAATTTTATTTCTTTAAAATTTTGTAGTAAATGCATTTAAAATTTAACTGGTAATGGTGTGGTTGTAAATAACAAATATCATAATATATAACATCTAATATAAATTCTTGAAGATTGACAAAGATAAATTTGTTGATAATTTGTACCATGTGAGTTTTATAGATTTATTAAACCTTGAAGCTCTACTTTTGCTTAATTTCATAGATTAACTTGTAATTTTGATAATATTTACTTAGTTTGATGGAAATAATTTTAATTACTTTAATTTATTTTGATGTTTTTGTGTTGGTAATACGATTTTATACTTTTACTTTAATATAATTAAATCAAATTTGAAAAATAAAATTATCAATTATTCGAGAATAGTGTACCCTCGGGGATCACTTTTATTATCTAAAGATTCCCATCCCCTCCATTCAAGTAATTTTAAAGAGGACAGAAAGAATATAGAAACATAGGCGTATCAAAGATGGGTATAGGGATGTCGATCCCTTCCCTCCCCTCCCCCTCCTCCATCCCATTACCATTCCTTCCTTTTTTAAGATGAATTTTACTATTCAGTAATAATAATACTAGTTATTTGGATTTTATATGCACAATAATCTTAAGTTCCAATATCTTGATCTCTTATGACGATGGCCCACATATATATCATCTACTAATATATGACCAATTAATGTTTGGTAAAAATCCTTTCCAGCATCACCCTATTTTGATTTTGATTACTTACTGATTAATGGGATTGGGCGTCGTGTTTGAATTATTTTCTTTTTATTTCTAAGTTCTAAATCGAGCAAAAAAAGAAACAAGATTAAGCGTAGCTCGTATGCTCTGTCTAGAAACAATTGGAGATGATAAAAGCTTCTTTTGTTCAATTATTAAAAATATAAACAAACTCATAATTGTCAAAGGCACAATGAGAAAATGTAGAAGCAAGACGGATTTAAACCTGTTTGAATCAAAGGTTTGTCTATGTACATCATCTCGCACTAAACATTTTGCGGAGAGGGAGATCGAATACAATAATGTTATATTTATTTAGTTTAATCTATATATTAACTGAAGTGATAAATGATGTAACATTATTTGATTGGTTTATATAATAGTTAATTATTAAATTCAAATGGTGAATTTTTACTAATGGCACGTTAGTTGATATATAAATTAAGTATGCAAACTAAGTAAATATAGCATTACTGTTGGGATAATATGCTTTTTCAAAGTATGTTAATTTATTATCTGATTAATAAAATATTTGAGATATTTTCAATTGCATAAATATATTTTGATTAAAGTCTATTTAATCATATTATATGTATTTATGTGATTACCAAGTAGATTCACAGAAGACATAAATACAAATTATCTTATGATTAAATAAATTTAGTTCTCAGTTGATAAATAAAGTTGGACATTTTATTTAAGTTTAGACTGTAGTAAATTCATTAAATGATTTGTCTTAATCATATATGAATTTACTGATGTAGTTTGACTACATTGAGATGGATTACATATGAGATTTAATTAATCTTGAAATGACTGTTAAACTTATTAAATCTCATAGGCATTGATTTTGCTGTAATATTAATCTTGAGTTAGTTATGATTTCATTATTGTAATTGTTATTCGATTTGAGTTACTAACAGGCACGACACACACTTATGGTCAAGATTACCCGTTATCTTGATGAGAGCAATTATGAGTATTGGAGTTATAGATTAACAATATAGAATTTATACAATACATCTGTTGATGGGTTTTCGGCACTTGATCATAGAATTCTCTAGCCAAAGTGTGTCAACATATTTAGTATGTTGAAAATGATCATTAGAGAAAACCAGTAAGTATCAAGGAATAAAATGTAATTAAATTAATTGGACAGTTGAGATATCAATTTAATTAATGATGTGGTATAAAGGATTGTATAGTAAAGCAATTAATGTGGCTTGTGACGAATTATTATTCGAGTATACAATTATGGAGAACAGTTTCAATCTTTTAGTGGAGTAGATTTGGAATTAAATAATTGAACTAGTTTAATTACAAGTCTGACAATCACTATTGTGTATTCCCAAATGATCTCCGGGTTAGCTCATTTAATTGATTGCACCATGGCTGGATTAATAAGAAAGATAACTAGTTATTTGGGTTAAAAGTTTAAATATATTATTTAGTGGGAGGCTCCGTATAATGTACTTGTGTCTAAGGAGTCTTGTGTTATTTTATAAGGTGGGCCCCTATGACAAGAAAGAAGTAACATTACTTTTGGTTTATTATTTTTAATTTAAATCAAACTTGATTTAATAGAATAAAATAATATAAAAAAATGGAGCATAGGGTTTCCACTAGATAGAAATATAAAATGACTTATTTTCTCTCAAAAGAAAGAGACCAGTCACTTTATATAAATCAGAGAAAAAGATTTTTTTTCTCTATTATTGAGAGAAATTTTCTCGTGCTAGTTGCTTTAGTGGTGATAAAGGCGCCCACACGTCAAGTGCAGATCAAACTTGAGTCATAGTTTAGAAGATTATTTGGTGGCGAATCGTGATTTAACAGGAGTTGTGGTAACGGATCGTGATCTGGGAGCCTAAATCACTTCAACGGAAAAAGTCAAATCGGATTTTTAAGATACGATTTTTAGATTACAAATTTTTGTATATTGTATGAGAGCGATCCTAAAAGTTTTTATAAAAAAAAAATTGATTTTTCGCCAACAATTACTTGATTGAATATCATTTGAGTTTAAAACATGCAATTATGGATGCTTAGTCTAATAATTTTGTGTCTCTTTTCTCTTAGGCTTTTTTCTCCTACTTTAGATAAACGGTCCATATTTACCTAGATATTAAACAGATCTAATTTCCCTCCAAAAAATCAAAACAGGATTTTATGGCATTTGAAATAATCGGATTCCTTTAAATTTTTGCGTCCGTTCTTCTCAAATTCACCAAAATCACATCCTCACTCATCGAAGTATCTTTTAGAGAAGCTATGATTCAAGTATAGTTCACAGACCTATTTAAATTCTTGGCTTATTGAAAATCTTTTTCACTTTCAATTATTAATCTGTTAAATAAATTTTATAATTTTAAAATTTATTAACCCAAAATTTATTTTTATTGTTTTATGATAAAAAAGAATTAAAATATTAAAATAAATATCACATAATATGCAATTTTTAAAATTTTTTGAATACTAATCAAAAAATAAATTTAACATTATTAATCTATTCGATAGATTTTATTAATATTCAAATTATTTAACCCAAGGATTTATTTAACCTTTTTAACTACAAATATTTGATTCAATAAATATAATAATTCATTAATTTACATTCTGAAAATTATTTTTAATATTAACACATGAAACATATACTATTAGTTTGTTAAATTAATTTATTATTATTGTTGTTGATGTTATTAGTATTATTGTTATTGCATTTGTTAGATCAATTTTTTTGTTACTACAATAATCGAAGGATAGAATACTAAAAAAGAAACTTTTAGAGTATTTTTTAAGCTTGCCCACATGTATATTTAAGTAAATAATGAGTTTTAGCCTTTTAGGTGTCTTTTTCCCTATGTATGATAAACAACAAAACGTAACTCTTGATAATGATAACACTCATTAATTTTATATATAGATATAATCCTTTTTATTATTTATCTTGTCAACACAACAAGGTGAGCGTCCATATATACATGTGATAGATCAATAATACGCCCCTTTCACATCTTGTTACATCTCAAATTGCAAATATAAAATTCAACTTATACCACCATATCTATTCACATCTAGCTAATTTATTTAGCCATGTCTTATGTGTGTTCTATAAACAACTTGGGATATTAGTTGACTCTTAAAATGCTTTTACGGAAAATGGATAAATAGTACTCATATTTAAAAATGTTTAGAGGTCAACTCCAAATGGATGGACCATGTGAACATTGGAACATCTTATAGCCAGCCATGAGAATGTGATATGGACATATTTTATTTTAGAGTGATGTTATGCTTATTCTATTGAGATATTTAATTTATACTCTCAATTTATGTTTCACTAATATAATTACACTATTTAAATTAGAAATGAAAAAACTTCATAATTAATCATCACTTAAGCCAATTAAATAATGATGCATTATTTCTCACATCGGTTGAGATACAAATTAAGTATCTCAACTAAATAACCATTGCACTATTCTTTATTTTATTATATATGCACGAGATTATTAAAAACTTCAAAGAAAAATAAAAACAGATATTTATGCTACTGTCCATGATCTTTTTCCGGCAATCCTCCTTGTTTAATTTGAACACTACAAAAGTCTTACACAAAAATTTCACAAGTTTATATATCAATTCTAATTACATATTGGGTTTCATAAGTTAAAGATTACATTTATAATTTTTTTTTTTGGTTTTATGTATATATATTATATCCAGCTGAATTGCAACTGATTTAACTAGAACGAAAAATTGTATGATATAAAAGCACTTCTTGAAGTAAGAGAGACCTTACAACTCTATACAGGCGAATTCAGTTTCATCTGATGGACCGATAAGGGAAAAAGAAATGGTTTTATCATCAAGTTATGGAACAGTATTTAATCTTTCTGCACATGAACTAAAAGTATATTAAATTGATTCTAATCATATATATATTTGCAAATAACAAATAAGTTGTGTGTGTATTAATTTTAAGCATCCAGCCAGTTGCCTAATTAACAATTTATATTTTCCAAATTGACTTTCAACATAGTTAATTACAAGTAACACAAGTTTTGTATTAATTAATTTTAAGCATCCAGCCAGCTGCCAAACTTACGGTTTACAAAATTATTTTTGATTTTTCTATTTTTCTTCACCTGCAAATACATCACTATTAGTAAACACGTAACACAAGACCTTTAAATTTTCAGAATAACTCATCATATAGATATGAATTCAGTATTGGGCTTAACTTTTTAAATTTCAACCATATACTAATATAAACACCCACATGGCAGCAATTTATTAAAATTTCAGCAACAACACAGCTGAGCGTTGAATTCAAATTCCAGAAGAGTAACCCAGTAATTTTTCTATATAAATATGTAGTCGACAATGAAGATGTCGCAACTAAAACTCATTAATTTTCTACCATTGAAATTTTCAATACATGGCCTGCCAAGAAGAAGGTTTGTTACTTGATGAATATCCCAAAGAAAAATTCTGGGAAATTCTTGACCTTTACCAGTTGGATGGATATTGGTACAGCGGCGATGTGATTCCAGGTATGTTAGCCTTCAAGTCCGAATTCGAAGCTCTTTCTGACGATGTAATCTTGGCTTCTTCTATGAAAACAGGAACCACTTGGCTTAAGGCCCTTTGTATTTGCATTATGGGAAACCAACGCAAAAATGATGGTGATGAAGTTGACCAGCTTGAAGTAAAAAATCCTCATGATCATATAAAGTGCTTGGAATATTTGTACTACTTTAATTTACTGTCTAAGCTGAAAGATATGCAATCTCCTAGAGTTTTTAACACCCATTTGCCCTACAGTGCCTTGCCAGAATCGATCAAGAACTCCGAGTGCAAGATCGTTTACATAGCTCGAAACCCTAAGGACACTTTTGTTTCACTATGGCATTTCTTCAACCAAATTTTACCACCCAATACGGAGCCATATCCATTAGAAAAAGCCTACGATTCTTTTATTAAAGGGATTCATTTATTTGGGCCATTTCATGATCACGTTTTAGAGTACTGGCAGGAGAGCTTAAAGAACCCGAACAAGCTGTTGTTCTTGAAATATGAAGACCTGAAAAGAGATCCCAAAGGAGAAGTGAGGAAGCTGGCTTCATTTCTTGGTCGGCCGTTTGGTGATGAAGATAATGATGAGGTGGATAAGGTGCTGTGGAGATCGAGTTTTGAGAGGCTTAAGAATTTGGAGGTTAACAAAAATGGAAAGCTTTCGGATTCTGGAGTGCCGAACAGTTCCTTTTTCAGACTGGGCAACGTGGGGGACTGGCAGAATTGTTTCACGGATGAGATGAAGCAGGGTTTGGATGAAATTACAAGCAAGAAATTCGAGGGAACTGGCCTTGATTTGTAGACTTAAAAAGTTTTAATGTGTCGTGATTCTATTGGATGGTTATATTTACAATAGATGTATAAAAGAATTCGTTCCTTTAATTCCTTTTTCTTTTTTTCTTTTGTTACCTTTCTTTTAAAGGTTTAAATAAGATCAATTGGTGTTGATCCCATTGAAAATTATCGATGAACTAGGCAATAAAACCGCGCTTCACGTGACTTTGAAAAAATAATTTTTGTATTATTCTTTTTTCCTACTTTACATTTGATGAAACTGATAAAAAATATGAATAAATTTTTTATAAAATGAGGCAGCCCTATAAAATTAATGTTATTTATGAAAGTTAATTATTTTTTGTTAACTTTATATATATATGTGTGTGTGTGTGTGTGTGTGTGTGTGTGTACGTGTGTATTGAAGTAATTATTATCAGATTGATGATAAAGGGTAGATCTTGGTGAACTACCGGAGATTTTGTCGGCTTTTCAACTTTTACCTTTTTATTCTTTAGATTTATTAAGCAAGCCTAGCAACAAGGGTGTGCATAAATAAACAAGCATTAAGGTTGGCCGCTAAACATACACAATACCAGGACTGGATCCCAGAACTGGTGCTCTGATTGAAGGGGGAGAAAAGAAACAATACAACTGAGGATTGAGATTTGGTCTCGTTGCCTCAGAGGAACGTACAACTTTTATGGCAGAACTAATACAGATCAGTCTGCGAGCATGCTTTAAAGAAGAAAGAAAGTGCAAAAAAGTAAATGGCGTTAAATTAAATTGCGAAAATGTAAAATTGCGGAAATGTAAATTGCAGAAATTTAAAAGTGCAGAAAAGTAAATTGCAGAAAATTAAATTACAGAAATTTAAATGCTTTAAATACATGCTTTAAAAAGTTACAAAAAGATCCTTACATGTTGTTTCGGATCTTGGCTTTTTAGAAGAGAAAGAAGGAAAGAAAGAAAAGAAGGAAAATTAGAAAAACAAATAAAATCAAGAACCAGAGCCTTGATGTCTTTCACCCGATTTCCTTTCTAGAGAGAAGGAGGAGAGAAATGAAAGAAGAGAGAGAGGGGGGTTTGAAAAATCTGAGGAGTCTCAAGTCTTCCTCTAGATTTTATACATAGGGTTCCACTGTTCACTGTAGCGCGTTTTTAAGTGCACAGTAACTCGTGGAAAGTTGCACTGTAGCTCTATACGGAATACAGAAGAAATACAGAAGAAATACAGAGGAAATACAGAAGAAATACAGACGGGTGAAGAGACATGTGCGCTCTCACTTGTGTCCAAAGGACCACCCATTTACAAAATTAATACAAAAAGAAATACAGAGAAATACAAGGATCAGACAGAGAGTTTTTTTTTTTTTAAGTAAATAACTAAAAATGCATACAGATTATTTACAATGCTTTACTGAGGGAAAAATACCAAAACAATCGTCTTCATTTTCATCTCCAAGGGAAATGAAGGGTTCTTCATCTTCGTCTTCGGTATCAGAGGATGCTGCCACAGAGGACTCTGATCGAGTGGTCAGGAGCTGCTTCATGATATCGAAGTATTCTTCTTCAGATTTTGCACTGGCGAGAAGGGCTTGGGCTTTAGATCGCTGTGCAAGGAAGGTGCTGTGGGCTTTATTATCTTCAATACTGGGCTTGAGGTGACCATTTAATTTAAGCCAATTGTGGACAATGGCCTCGGTCAATTTTGACTTCTCATCAAACTTAGTCCACCATTTAATTCGGAAACACCTTTGGAGGATTAATTGGGTGTCTTGAATATGATATTGGAAGTTCCACATCCAAACCCAAGGGAGGAAAAATTTAGAACAAAAACAGAGGAAAGGAGGGAATCTTTTTTCGGATTCAGAAGGAACATAATGGGCTTTAAACAGGTTAAAACAGTTTGTAGCATTAGGGGTTAGAATATCTGTGTTAGGTCCAAAATAGGTCCACCATTGTTGGAACCAATTTGGGAGGCTTTGTATGGTTATCTTTGTATTGAAGAAAAATAGCCATGAGTGGGTATGCTTTGGGTTTTGAAGGAAAAATGTGTTGAACCACGCCTGTTGGTAGTCCCAATAGGAATAGGACAAACAGTGTGGGATTTTGAAAAGGAAATTAGCGGGGAATTTCTTTTGGACATGGAGAGGCTCACCCCACTGATTTGGGCTAATAATGTTTTGGATGGTGGCCGTGGAGTAGGCCGGCTCGGAATGTGACTCAGAATGAAAGAAGTGTTTAAATTTTACTGAGCCAGTGGCCTCAAGGATGCTTTGGTAATATGATTGGGGCTTTGTAAGATCCCATGGTTTGAAAAACCATCCCTTTGGGAAAAACTTTGAAATTGCTTGAAAAGGATCAGAATTATAAAATCCATCCTCCATAGTTAAAACATTTTGAGAATGGGGTTTATTATGCCAATCCGATTTTTGAGAAAGCTTTGATTGTGAAACCACAACCTGGGAAGAAGTATTTTCAGAAACAATTTCTTTGGATAAATTTCCAAATAAAGAAAGCTTTGGAATTTCTTTAGAAATAGGTTTTTCAATTTTTTCAAAATTTTCTTTTGGAGAAATCTGACTTTGAGAAAAGTTTTGTATTGCGAGCAAAAGCTCAGGGGTTTGAGAAATGGATTTCATCCATTGATTTACCTGATCTTGAGAGGCCAGGGCTTTAACTCTTACTTCATCATCTTCAATCATATCAATCCAGGACTTTATAGGCATTGCTGAAGACAGCAATTTTTCTTTAGGTGAAGAGGGGTGAGAGGCTTTAGAGGGTGTCTGGGACACAGGATCTTTGAGGATCCTTTTCCCTTTGTCTTTGGTCTTTTTGGGCGGCATTATCTGTTTTGAAGAAATTCTCGGGTCAGAAAATCGGGAACAGAATTTTTGTCACCTTTAATAAATTCAATATCAAAATCAAAAACACTTAAAATTGCTTGCCATCGTGCAAAAATCTGTTTTGATGCAATGTTTTGAACATCTTTTTCTAAAACATGTTTTGCAGCTTACAATCAATTCGAAGTAGAAATTTTTGATTGAGTAAATCACTTTGCAATTTTGATATGCATAAAACAATAGACAAGATTTCTTTTTTAATAGTAGAGTAATTTTTCTGGCAATCATTCCAATGTGCAGATGCATACTGTACTATTTGTTCTTTACTATGTTCAACTTGCTTGAGAATACCACCATAACCTAAATCTGAAGCATCAATTTTAACAATTTTAGGTAATGTTGGGTTAGCCAAATATAAACATGGAATTTCTTTTACCATATTTTTTATCTGCTTTATAATTGGGTATGATGTTCGGACCATGCAACCGGATTTTTCTTTAATCTATCGTGCAAAGGTTTTGCTATCCTATTGATGTTAGGACAGAAATCAAGAACATAATTTAGACTTCCCAAAAATCTTTGTAACTGAGTTTTATCCAAAATTTTATCAGGGAATTTATCAGTGAAAGATAAAGATCTTTCAATGGGAGTGATAGTGCCCTTTGAAATGTAGTGGCCGAGGAATCTAACTTTAGTTTGAAATAAAGAAATCTTTGAGGAAGAAACAGCCAAACCAGCTTTCCTGGTTGCAAAATAAAAGGTCTTTAGATGCTTGAAATGTTGGTCTATTGATTGTGAAAAAATCAACACATCATCAATGTAAACAATGCAAAATTCAGAATAAGGATTATAAATGTCATTCATGATTCTCTGAAATTCTGAAGGTGCATTCTTTAGACCATCATCAATGTAAACAATGCAAATTCAGAATAAGGATTATAAATGTCATTCATGATTCTCTGAAATTCTGAAGGTGCATTCTTTAGACCATCATCAATGTAAACAATGCAAAATTCAGAATAAGGATTATAAATGTCATTCATGATTCTCTGAAATTCTGAAGGTGCATTCTTTAGACCAAATGGCATAACAGTCCACTCATACTGTCCAAATGGAACAGTAAAAGCAGTTTTATACCGATCTTTAGGGTGGATTTGAATTTGCCAAAAACCAAACTTCATATCAAATTTCGAAAATATGAAAGCAGAATGTAGTTTTTGAAGCAAATCTTTTTTATTTGGAATTGGGTAACGTATCCACTTTAAAGCTTTATTCAAAGGTTTATAATTAATAACAAGTCTTGGTGTGCCTCTTTTAATTTCGGAATTTTTATTGACATAAAAAGCAGCACAAGACCAAGGTGATCTAGATTTGACAATTAAACATTTGGCTTCCAAATCTTTAATTTCATTCCTACAATGTTGTTCAAGTTCCATATTCATTTGAATTGGACGGGCTTTAGTGGGTATTTGTCTTTCGTCAAAGGAATTTTCATATGGCAAATCTACCAAATGTTGTTTCCGATCCCAAAAGGCAGTTGGTAAATCAGCACAGATCTCTTTTTCAATAAGCTCTTTAAAATCGGAAATCTTCCTTTTTATAAAATCACTTTGTAATTGGGCTTCAATCCTTTGCAAATTTAAATCTTTCTTTAAATAACTCAAATCTTTTTGTTTTGTTTTCAATAAAGCATTGATTTGATTTTGATAAACAGAACATGCTTTAATGATGTTTAAATTTCTTGTTTTTGGCTTTTCAACAAAAGGGAAAACAAGTTTTTTATTTCTAGCTTTAAAAGATATACCATTATAATTGACAGTATAAGGGGTAATTAAATTTATAAAGGGAGTTCCTAAAATAACGGTATGACGAATGTCATTTGTTAAAATGAAAGAAGTTTTAAAATCAAATCCATTGTTATGAATAAGGGCTTCAGCTTTGGAGGTAATTTTTAATTTTGAATTATTGGCGGCAGAAAGCTTTTCTTTTGTCTTTTCATGAAATTCTTTTGGCACAATAGCTTCTTGAATACAATTTAAATCAGCACCAGTGTCAAATAAGGCAATAGTGTCAATCATGAAATCTTTAGAAAAAATTAAAGTAACTCTGATCAAATATTTTCTCATTGTGATTTGATTTAAAACAAAGAGAAAATCACCAGGTACAGACTCAATATTTTCAAGATTCGGATTTTCTTCATTATCATTACTAGAATGAGATTCATTATCAGAATGATCTTGAAGTTGTCTTTGTAAAATAATCTGAATGGTTTCGGAATCAGTTTTTTGTTTTTCTTTCAAGTCCTTTATTTCAGCTTTAATATTTTTAATCTCTTTCTGAAGATCTTGAATAGAAGGAATAGGAGATTTTGAATGTTTTTTCTTTTCAAGAATTTGAGTAAGATCATAAGCATGCTTTTTGACAATAAAAACTTTAGAAGGTTCGGGTTTTTGATCAAGGGTCTTCAGGAGTTTATCCAAATACTCTCTCTGAAAAGTAGGGTCAGTAATGTATTTGACTAATTCAAGAAATGTTTCTTGATCTCTAGTCAAAACATTAATTTTCTTTAAATAAGACTCCGACTCAGAATCACTATTGGATGAAAAGGAGGTATCGGAGTCAATTAACTCGTCAACCTGGAGAGGCTCACTGTCTCCAGTCATGGAAGACTCATAATCAGAAGACTCAATAAGAAGAGAGGAAATTTTTGAAAGGACTTCTTCATCGAGATTTAGCTCATGAAGTTTTTTACTCATCCTGCAGTAATTTGCAGTATGGCCTTTCTTACCACATTTGTGACACGTGGCTTCTCTGTAATTGAAAGGGGTTTTGGGCTTGAAGTCTTTCTTTTTAGAGAATTTGGGCTTTTTATAAGGCCTCGCAGGTCTCTTATAAAAATTATCTCTAGAATTAGTAATGGGTTTCCCATGGCTTTTGGACTTGTAATGTTTTTTGTAAGGCCTCGAAGAGCACCTACCATTACAATTTTTGGAGGGAGATTTAAATGGATCGTAATTGAATTGTTTACAAAAATCGCCTAGCTCATGCTTAGACTGCCTAAGTTCTCTTTTTAGACGTTTTTGTAACTTTAGGTCTTGACAGATCTTTAATCCTTCTTTGTTGACGAAACTGACTAACTCGCCATAGGTAAGTTCGTCATAAGGAATACGATTATCATAAAGGGCTTTAATGGAGTTTCTTACCTTTTCTCCCAAGAGAGTAGGTAAGCCAGCAAGGAATTTTTCTTTCCAAGTAGTATGATTTGCATCATCTCTTAGAAAGAGTCGAGTAAAGAAGGTGGTTTTATAGTCTTGGAAATCACTAAGTTTCCTACATCTCAAATTGTGTAGTAACTCAGTATTTTTATCTCTTAGGTGTGAAGGATCACCTATGAAATGAAGGGAAATGGTTAGGATAAGAGTTTCGACCGCATCTTGAATGAGGCTATTATTTTCATCCATAATGGGGATTTGATCCTCATCGGTTTGAATAGCATTCAAGATGTCAGATTGCTGTTGTTTGGTGAGGAGATGATCCCACCAGCCTTTAAGTTGGCCTGTGAAACCGGCTATAAGGATTTCTGCTATGGCTTTATCAGAGGTTCCTGATTGGGTTTTATAAGCATTGGCAGCCATAGTCATTTGTTGTAATAGACCAAGTATATTGTACTCAGACATTCCATCTATATTCCATTCATAGACAGAAGATGCATTAAATCGGGATTGATTTAGTGCACTAGGCCTATTATCAATAGCTAGGTCAGGAGGAGAATGAGAGGTAGCAGGAAGTGCTAATTCCCAATGGACTCTATTAACCTTTGGAGTTGGGTCTTGAAATGCTTCTATATCAGAAGTGGCTATAGAAGACTGGTCATAGTCTTGGTCAAGGACACCTACAGTATGAGACTGAATACTACTAGGTGTTTTGGATTGTGGTGTGTCAGGAGCTATTTGGTTTTTAGAAGTAGAAGCAGAAGATGAAGCTTCGATTCTATCTAGTTGTTCCCTAATGGCTTTAGCAAATTCTAACTTTGACTCTTGAACAAGCTCTTGGCTATGTTTCAAGATCTGGAACGATCTGAAAATAGGTTCTTTAAGCTTTTTCAAGGACTCGGTTTTGGAGGGAATTGGCTTTGAAACAGAAGTAACAGTTGTGGAGGACTGTTGGATTTGACTTTCTATACGGGTCAACTGCTTTCCTATGGTACTTAGATTAGTATTACAGAAATTATTCTGTTGGATAATACTATCTAAATTTTTATTAGAATCATCGGATTTATGGACTTTGAAAGGAGAAGCTTTGATTGGAATAGGAGGTTCACCATGTGCTATGGTTATACTCCTGAGAGGAGGATGTTCAGACTCAATAGTGTTACTACTATCAGAAAGATTCCATTCAGGAATTTTCTTTCTAGTAGTAATTGGGTTTGACTCTTTGAAAGGATAAGAAATATTATTGTTGGAAGCATATATTTCAAACCAATCGAAAAATAGAATATGGACTTTATGCAAATTTGCAAAATCATAATAAATTTCTTGAATTTCTTTTCTTTGGTTTAAAAAATATTTAAAAAACCAAAGTCTTTTTTCTTTATTTTTATCTGAATAAAAATCATTATGAAGAAAAGTTTTGTCAATTTCAAAAACTTTTTCAAGAACATTAATAACGTTTTCTGTAACAGCAGAAAAGGTAGGAGAAGTTGGAGGAGAAGGTTCTTTGTCTTCCTGTCTTTGAATTCTTTGACTACTAGTGTAGATGGGATGAGGGATACTAGTACCATAATTGACAGAATGGATAGAAGAACTAGGAATATCCGAAGTGGGAAAATGGGGTTGTTCTTTAGGAATATTTATTTCTGTTGGGATTTTTGAAAATTGTTTTTCAAAAGAATGCATACTAGAACAAGAATCTTTATCAGAATATCCAGAAAAATTAGATCTCTTAAAGGATAGTTTGACTTTACCATCAGAAAACTGAGTCACATTTTGCAACTCTGTATTGGGCTCAAGATGTTTTGGAATCACCAGTTCAGTGGCTCCATCTAAAATCCATTCATCTGGAAGATGAATGTCTTTCCATTGAATAGGCTTTGGGACAACCGTATTTGCTTTAGACAAATTAGTCTGCAAGAGAAGAGTTTCATCTCTTTTTGACTGGAATTTATGTTGCGTGTTAAACGCGGAATTCATTGCTTTATAGGAAATTTTGTAAATCAATGCAACTGGAATTGAACCCTCAATCATATGGTAATTGTGGGTTTTGATTTGCAAAATCATGCTTTTGAGGATATTTTTGTCTTTAAGGGAAACTGTTATGTTTGGGTAACAGTTGAAGTGGATTGGTCCTTTGCAAAGACTAGATTCTACACTACTGAGTAAAGAATCATCAAAGGACATGAACCTGCCATCACGGAGGACAGCAAGGATGGAAGTATCCAAACATTCCTTTGTTAAAGGCTTTATTCCGACTTGGATAAGACCAATATGAACATAATTAAATTTTTTCTCTTTTAAGGTTTTTAAAGTTTTTTCTGAAAACAGATGAATTGTTTCAAAAGGCTTTGTAAGTGTGATATCTCTTTCTTCGGTCTTTATAATATAATCACTCTTTAAAAAGTCAAGTTTTTTTGTTTTAGAAATCATTTCTCTAGAGACTTTAGGTAATTTCCAATTATCAATTGCTTTATCAAAATCAGAGATAACAAATTCTTCAGAACTCACAATTCCCGGAAGAAGAGCTAGAAAAAGAAAATGTTCTACAAGTGATAGTATCCATGAAGCACAAAAATTTCAAATCGTGAAACCTATATGAATGGCTACAGGTATGGATTTATTGCCCTAAGTGGATGCACAGACTCCTATGACGGGACTTATAACTAGTAAAAATTCACCACACACACAGAAGTTAATATTTGAAAACTTTCACACACACAGACTCTTAACACTTATATAACACCTACTTCAACTTGGCTCTGATACCAGTAAGGAAACGATTAATATATATATATATATATATATATATATATATATATATATATATTAATGTGTATAGTTAAGTGTACAAACCTTATACCTTTTCTAGTTGTTAATAAGTTCTAAATTATATTCAACATCTGTAATATTATGAAAAAATAATATAAACATGTTAAAACATAAGGATCAATAATTTCTAATATACACTTAAAGATTAACAAACATTAATAATTAAAAAAATACCTCAAAGAATTGTGTTATCACACGTATATCAACCAATAAAAGTTAGAAATTTTGAATGCAGTAGAAGTATCCAATGTGGTCATCGGAAACTGTATGATTTAAACCAAAAAAAAAAATCTATTAGCCAGCAAGAAGCAATGCAAGATAAAAAATAAAATGAGAGAATATATTATAGAGTGATTTTATTCATTCCAATTGTGTGTGTACAAAACAAAAAGATGAGTTCTTTTATAGTTACATAATCACTCCATGAAATTAATGAAAAATTATGGATCATAATTTCTTGTGAGATAGTGAGAGTTATAGGGAAGCTAAATGTTGCTCATGAGAAATAGTAGGGTGACTAAGAGATATATGTTATGAACATCTACATTTATTTTAATAAATTCATAACACTCCCTCTTAGATGTTCATTACAAAGAATATGCCTCATTAAAACTTTTATATAATTGTTATTATATAATAACAATCAAATTAATTACGAGAAGATGAAACGCCATATTTAAAATAAAATTTCTCTATTTATTAGATAATAAAGAATATAAAAAGATGAGAAATGGTAATGCCACATCACCTCCTCAAGTCCCAACTTTATATACAGAGTAATGATACAGCTACAAACTCTTGTACAAACTTATTTTGTACAAATTGATGTGGCATTAATTCATTGGGTGAATGAAAATATAAATTAATAAAAACAAATCATGTGGGTTAAGTGATATTTAATTTAACCAATCTTATCATGTCACATCAATTTGTACAAAATAAGTTTGTACAAGAGTTTGTTATTGTATCATTACTCTTATATATATATAGAGGGTGGTTGTTGGCAGATGAATTTTTATTTTAAATCTAATAAATAATACTTTTATGTGATTAGTCTGGCTGTATCTAGGGATAGTAATGGGGAGGGGAGGGGGACCAATTTCTCCGTATTCATCCCTGCATTCGAAATATATCTTACATTAATATTGATCCATTACAAAAGTCACATGCAAAATATAAATTTTTAAAATAATTATCTTTGTCAATCTTCATAATCCTACAATTAAAAAAAAGAATTTATTTTTATGACACAATAAAATAAATGAAATAAGTATAGATACTTAATTAATATTTTTAATAAAATAAAATAAAAATAAAAATAAAAATTTTGGGCTAATAAAATATACCTGGCTTTTTTAATGCCCTAAATAAAATTTTAAAACTTTAATTAGTTAATTAGGCCTAAAAGTTTAATAATATAAATATTTTAAAATTTTTGTTATTTTTTAGCAATATTTATAATTTTATAATATAATTCAAATTTTATTATTTACTTACCAGTAATTTTAAAAAATAAAAATGGTGGAATGGGGAGGGGATAGGATTCTACCTCATCTCTGTTCCTTCCCTAAATAAGAAATTGGGTAAAAAAAATTTATCATCCTTTTTCTGAATAAGAAATCGAGTATAAAATTATACTCATACCCTCTCTGAATAGGAAAAATCCCCGAGAGTACCTGTCTCCATTTGAATTTTTCCTATCTCTAACTGTAACTAACATATAACATTGATTTCATTTGTATGCTATCTACCATTTTATTAAAATTGTCTGAATTAGGATGGTTTTGGTTCATGTTATATATCACAGTTTCATAAACAAAACAGTTCCTTTGTGATATAGTTTGAGAATGCAAATGAATTTTCGGATGATAATTTATTCTTTTTTTTTTGGCGTAGTTTTTTGGCAGCGGAATTTTTATCTTGTCATGTGTACTGCTCAAATTGGCTGATGTATGAGTTCAGTTTGTATAGTAAGAACCACGAGCTGACTGAATGGTGTGGTATACAAGCCTCCCAAAAGAGGGGTTCAGAGAGTAACGACCACGGGCACCATCAGGCGTTGTCATGGCCTAACGATTTTTGTGTTGTGGCTTAATTATGGATGTGTTTAGGATTGAAGTTTGATTATTTCAACTTAAAAGTTATAGTATTAAAGTGTTTAATAAACACTGACTGCTATAATTTAGAAGATATGTTGATATAATTTTTCACTTGTATAATGAAAAATATATTATATCTTTAATAATTTTATTAAAATTATTATTTAAAATTTATATTTATTATATATTATTAACTTTTGTTTTATAATTACAGTTTTTTTTTACAGCAGTTGTATCTTAAAAGTTACAGTATCTCAATCTCAAAAAGAAATACGCATAGATAGATTATGAACTTGGCAATATTATGAACCCTCTTGTTAATAATAACTCAGAAGTGGAATGTACAAGGAAATAATGAAAATTTGAAAGTAAGGACACTGAATTAGGATTCCCTCATAATATGATATTCTTCCGAGCAATATTTACTTAATTGATTAATAATTAATAAATTAAAATATAAAAACAATTAAATATGAATTATACACTGATATTAAAGAACGATTGCCACAAGAATATTAAAAGATCAAGAGAATATATAAATTTATGGATGCTATCTATAGTTTTAAATAGTACAAGAAAGTAACAAAGTGAAAAAAATCTAGGTGAAATCATAATTTTAAAGATTACTGTAAAGATGAATTCCAGATCAGTGGAGCTCAAGAAAATGCGATTAAGATGAATATAAGGTAGTTACGTGACTAGCTCTTTATCTTGCTTAAAAAGTGCACCACCATATGGAAAGTAATAATTTTTTCTATGCAAGACAAATGAAGTCTCTTTGAAAAATTGCCATATGAATTTGCTCCAGAATTAAAAATTTTATCTATCTATATAAAGTTGGGACTTGAGAAGGTGATGCAACACTATTTTTCATCTTTGTATATTCTTTATTATCTAATAAATAGAGAAATTTTCTTTTAAATTTAGCTTCTCATCTTCTCATAATTAATTTGATTGTTATTATACAATAACAATTATGTAAAAGTTTTGATGAGGCATATATTTTGTAATGAACATAGAAGGGGGAGTGCTATGAATTTATTAAAATAAATGTAGATATTCATAACATATATCTCTTAGTCTCCCCACTATTTTCCATTAGCAACCTTTAGCTTTCTTATAACTCCCACTATCTCACAAGAAATTATGATTCATAATTTTTCAACAATTTCATAGAGTGATTATGTAACTATAAAAGGAGAGCTCATCTTTTTGTTTTATACACACATAATTAGAATGAATCAATTCACTCTATAATATATTCTCTCATTTTATTTTTTATTTTGCATTTCTTCTTTATTTTTGTTGCTGGCTAATAGCTTCTCTTTCTCTATATATATATATAAAGTTGGGACTACAAGAGATAATGTAGCATCACTATTTCTCATCTTTTTATATTTTCTATTATCTAATATATAGAGAAATTTTCTTTTAGATTTGTCTTTTCATCTTCTCATAATTAATTTAATATATACATATAAAGTTGGGACTACAAGAAGTGATGTGGCATCACTATTCTTCATCTTTTTATATTTTCTATTATCTAATAAATAGAGAAATTTTCTTTTAGATTTGACTTTTCATCTTCTCATAATTAATTTAATTATTATTACACAACAACTATTATGTAAAGGTTTTAATGAAGCATATTTTTTGTAATGAACATCTAAGAAGGAGTGTTATACATTTATTAAAATAAATGTGGATGTTCATAACATATATCTCTTAGTCTCCTCACTATCTCTCATTAGCAATATTTTGCTTCCCTATAACTCCCACTATTTTACAAGGAATTATGATCCATAATTTTTCATTAGTTTCATGGAGTGATTATGTAACTATAAAAGGAGAGCTCATCTTTTTGTTTTGTACACACACAATTGGAATGAATAAAATCACTTTATAATATATTCTCTCATTTTATTCTTTATCTTGCGTTGCTTCTTTATTTGTATTATTGGCTAATAGCTTTTTTTTTGTTTTTTATAAGGTTGCCTCATCTTTAAAAAAATTAATTCATATTTTTTATCAATTTCATCAAGTGTAAAGTAAAAAAATAATACTAAATTTTTTTTCAAAGTCGCGTGAAACGCGGTTCTATTTTCTAGTATAATAATACAATAAAGTCATATATTTAATTACATAACAGTGCTAAGATAAAAAGTCAAAAGTTTTATATGTGAATAGACCTGGAGCTTTTTTGGTGCGTGCAAAGAGTAAGATTTTTGTAATTAAATTAGGGTTATTTTTGGCCACCCCCCTAAGAATCGACAAATATTAAAGCACACCCTAATGTTTCACCAATTATTACTGTACACCCATTCCGTTAGAAATCACCGTTAACTTAACTGCTACAAGGATAGAATAGTAAAGTTATAGGGATGAATAAAGGGAAAAAATTGTTTTTTTCCTTCCTTCACCACAACTCCATTCACACTCCATCTTCATCTCTCCTCTATTAACACTCCACAACAAGCACTTATTTCTTCCCTTTTCTATTTACGCTCCCTAGCAAGGGCTGTTCGCTTTTCCCTTCCATCGACGTTACAAGGATTACATAACCAACTGCACTGTCATAGCGAATGCTCATTTTTGGGTGGAAACAAGCCACAAGAGCGTGACGCGAGATCGGGAGGCTTCTGGCAATTTGCAGAGTCATGGCCTATTGTTGACTGACGCAGCATCATCAATGGTAACTAGCAACTGCAAAATCACAACCCTAAAATTTTGGGGTTTCTATGTTATTTTTTTATTGATTTTTAGGTTTGGATATTTTATAATTTATTTGATATATAAATTATTTTGATTGTGCGTAGAAATTGGAAGTTTATGTTGTCTGTGGTGCTTTCAAAGTAAATATTCGGGATATTGTTATCGAGACTGGGAAGTGGGAAATGTGACGATGTTAGAGCAGAAGAGTTGGACTCTAGGCTTTGGTTCTAGAACTAATAATTCCAATTAATTTTTAGTTTTAGTTTAATTTCTTTTAAAAAAGCTTAATTCATTGTAATTATTTTCTGTCTGTATTTCATCATTTCTGTTTTACATTTTATAATTCTCTTTTCAAGAAAATAAATTGGCAACTGCCAAATAATATATTCCTGTAATTTCTTTATAAATGTATGGGTCATTTAGTACTCGCAGTCAATTCAATTTATATAAGGGGCAGTGTGATGATTTCAGCAAATATCTGCCAAAACCGTTAAAGTCAACGGTGATTTCTAACGGAATGAGTACACTGTGACAGTTGTTGAAAAATTAGGGTGTGCGGTAATATTTGTCGATTCTTATGGGGGGTGGCAAAAAATAACCCAATTGAATTATTTCTTTTTGGTAATTTTACTTGTGGACATTTTAATAATAAAATCACTTATTCAAAAGTGGGTACGAAGAGTATTTTCATGGGTTAAAAAAACTTACCCAAATTGTAGTACATTTGCACTCTACACGCAAAGTCCCCAAATTTAAACAAGAACAAGAAATTCAAAAGATTTTAAACATTCGACCACAATATCAGTCCTTCGAGATCCGTAATAAGTCTTAAGCAAGAGACGAAGAGAAAACTTTTTGTTTCAAATGTTCTGTTATTATGAGCTAAGGTCCCTAATCAGGCTAAGCTACGTATCTCTGTTTTACTGGGACTTTCTCAAATAAGACTTCAAGGAGTAGCCGAGGACCGAGTCAGACACTGGGTTTTAACTTTTGTTAAACGATTGACTTTAGGCTAAAACAACCTTGATGTATATATGTTTTATATGATACTGGAATGTAATTACTAGAAATAATTTTCACAAGTAATTAAATCAAATATGTCTTCATACACAAACGATTATATTATTATCAAGGGAATCAATATCATTATAGCAAGATTATAAATAAATATACAAAAGGATTACCTCACAATAATATATAAATATATTCACGGAGGAAAAATCTCGTACAAAAACTTGGACTCCATACTCTCCATGATGAGACAAGCGCGGACCAAAAAGTAAAAAAGGCACTGATGATCCAAGAATTGACTCAGATAACAAAGAGAAGAGCCTAATACCACAGAAAATACATGGCGAAGCATTGCATTTTCCAACTTTAATTGGATTATAGTTAATAAGATTATGTAAAACATATACAAAGGATTTGGTGGAGGAGCAAATGGGAGATTGAATAGGGGAAAAAAAGAAAAAAAGTGAGAGAGAGAGAATAAGAGAAAAAGGCAATGGGCCTTTGCCTTAGCATTGCTCTTTTAACACTCCACTCCAAGCTCCACCATCCATTTTCATTTAACAACAAGAAAAAGGAAAATTGAAGGGGAAAAGGAAAAAAGCAACACAAACTACAATACTACCACTGTACAGAAGAAGAAGCAGGCTGTGAAAGGACCTTATTCCCCCCACCACACTCAAACTCCCTCCATTCTTTAGCATTCCTGAAAATAAAAATAAATTTTGTCAGAGCCATATAACTAGTGATGGCACTTTTGTGTCACCAGTAGTTTAATGTTTAATGTTTCATTATACATCCCCTAATCTTTCTCTTCTTCATCATTTTGCGTGAGATTCCTCATTTTAATATCCCTATTAATATGCCATTTATAACAAGCTATTGTTTAATATTCTATTCTGATGTTTTCACTTTTCAGTTTTTATTTGACAAGAATATAAGGTTCCTTTATCTTCAGGTTAATGTTTCCCAACATATCAGTAATATCTAGACTGATTCTCTAATTTAATTATATATCAAATAAAACTGAAAGTAAAACATACGCGACTGAAGCATTTTTGTAGAAAACACTTTAATTAATAAGTTTTCTACAAAAACACTTACCGCACAGTTTTATAAAAATGCTTTCGAAATGCAGTTTATACAAACGTGCAGTACAGTCTCTTCCACTTTTCACGGTCTCTTCCACTTTTTATTTGAAGTCTCAAATTCTTTTGTTAAACATCCTAAACATTTTTGTTACAAATTCTAAAGTTTTTATTGCATAAGTTGAAGTTGGAATCTATAACAAAAATTATCTTAAAATTTATTAGAAAAATATTAAAATTTGCAACAGAATGTGAGAGGAGTTACTCATAGACACTGTAAAAGTGATTATCATAATAGCTGGATCCTAGAAATGCACTTATAAACAAGATACTTTGGAACTAAAACTAATTGGTGGGATTCCCAGATTGCATAGAAATGGATCCAAAGCTTCAAAATTGACCAGCTAGTCGCATCATTTTGGCAATTTGGACCACAAAAACAAGCTGCCTGTCCAAAAAGCTATGCCTAATCTAAACATAGGTGGCCCAGCTCTTATCATACTTTTACAATAGGGTAACTCCTTTTGACCTAAATCTAAAAGCTTTAGCAATTAATGTTTTCAAACAAATGACAAGGCATCGCATTACCTAGTCCACAAGATTAGAATAAAGCTAAGGTCATCCTGTATTCCTGTGTAGGTTGTTAGCTCATCACCCTATAATAATGAAAAACAAGGCTTATTTGTAACATTTAATTTTGTGTTAATGATATTAAACAAAGCATGCTAAGATGGAAACAAAAAATTTTACCCTTTGATGAATTTAGAAATCTTGTTTTAATAATTTTATTTTAAAAAAAATTCTCCCAATTCATAAAAAGACAAAAAAATTTATTGTCGTTTTGTCATACTTTCATTTAAATATCATTTCCTGCAATATTATTATATTACTAACATTCAAGTGTGATTAAAAAACACACTATTTTTTAACCAATTACGTTAGATGTACTAATATATTATTATATATTACAAATATACAAACTAATATCATTGTCAAATTTCTTTTAGTAACATACAACGTCACACTTGTAACATATAACATTATATCAATAACATTTGACATTCTTATATTTTTTTGTCAAATGATCAACTGTGCTCTGTTCATATACTGCTATAAGTTTAAAAAATAAGGCTATACATTACCAAAAACCAAGAGAGTTCACCCATTTCGAGTCTAAAAATTTTTAGTACCATATAACGTCATATTTTTTTACATATAATATTATATTATTAACATTTATTAGTAACAAAAAAACATTTTTTATCACTAATTAATATCAACTATTTCATGTATGACGTTATATGTTCCTATATGACGTTATATGTTACTAAAACATAAATTAGAAAAAGTAACTTATATTATCCTATTGTTTCGGTCAAATGTACATTTGACATGTGAAGTATCGACAAACACTTAGACAAGTAAAGAAATCTAGAATTTGCATACAGTTACAACATGCAGCAAGCAGCCACAATAATAATAATAATAATTCCTCAACTAGCTACCAAAACAGCCTCAACCCGATTAATTAAATTGAAAGATCCGGATTTTCAGGTATTAAAATATCCTCGAACCTTAAACATCAAAAATAATAACCTCATAAAAAATCATGTGAATTTAAAATTTTTTTAAAAAAAAGTGAAAAATCCAATTATTAAAAAATGGGACATATCTACTCACACTAATTAGCTCAACTAAAAAGCTGACTAAAAAGAAATTAATTTAGTTATGAATTAAATTTAAAAAAATGGCAGTAATAATGAGCTTACTTAGAAATGGTGTCAATTCAATCTCTGAAAATAACTTTAGATGCAATCTTCATCAATGGCTTTAAGCAATCCGGAGAGAACTTCCTGGCAAAAAAATAAGAGTAACTCGAATTGGATTGCCTCAGCGTGTGAATAAGCTCTGGCGAGATCTCGCCGGTGTCGTAAGTATGAGGATGGCCGTCGACGCTGTCAGTCCAGTTCACTCTCGTCAGCGTATAATGACTGCAACCTTCTGGATCCTTCATCGACAGTAATGTCGGAAAGTAATGCTCCTCGGGATAACACGAATGAATATTCAGACACGGGAGCTTAAATTTCTTCCACAGCTTCCGATCCTTAAGCACGAGCAACGCGTGTCGCTTCGCCAGGATGAAAAACTGAGATCCGACTCTGAACTTCTCGAACGGGACCACCGGCAGCATCACGTGCTCGCCACGCGCGGCGTACCGCTCGGCGAGGTTCGGATCTCGCGAGAGGATCTCGATGAAGCTCTTGTGTTTGGATTGCGTCGAGAAGGCGTTCAGGACTCTGATCGAGTTCCCGAAGAGGGAGCGGTAGACGAATCTGAAAGAGTGGAGGGGAATGCAAGATTGGGAGACGAGTGCGAAGTACAGATTCAATGGATCGTCGAGGATGGCGTTGGCCATGAGCCTACGCGCGGCGGAGATGAGCGTGGGCGACGCGCGCTCGGTTCTCTTGGCCGGGATGAACCGGTTCTGAAACAGCTTGTGAGTGTCCGAGAGTTTGGCGGAGGGATCGGCGTGGACGTAGATGTTGTAGAGGCGTTCGTTGCCGGAGAAGAACTGGGACCACAGGGGGGCGAAGGCGAGATCGGAGTTTGTGAGGAAGAGGAAGGCGATTTTGGGCCTAGCGTTTGAGAAGGAGAGATGGGAGACTTTGGAAGAGGAGGCGCGTGACGAGGACGCCAAGAGAGTGGCGTTGCGGAAGAGAGAGAGGTCGTCGAGGTCGTCGGCGATGGAAATGTGCGAGGTCGGCGGGCGTTTGAGGGGGAGGATATGGGGACCGTACAAGAAGAAGAGGAGAGATAGGGAAATGAACAGAGCGAATGAGTAGAAATACGGAGATGACGGCATTGCCGCCGTTGCAAAAGCTTAGGATTGGATTGACGAGACGATAGCGAGAGACAGTGAGAGAGTAAAGAAACCAAAGTGTGTGTGAAAGGAAAGGAAAGAAAATAAAAGACTTTCGCACTCTGTACAGTGTATTTGTTTGATTAAAAGGATTCGGAGGGGGAAGAGACAGTACAATCTAAAGTGGAGGGGACACTGATGTCGATGCTGAGCTTTAACATTCACCTTCTGTTTTTCATGTTTATTATCATTGTCAATTTGACTAAAATGCCCTCAAAAGGAGAAAAAAATTTATTTTCCAAAACAGAAGAATACTATAGTAATGAAGAATTTGGTTTCTTTTTGGTTCATGTGGCGTTTCTCTTGCCATAAAAGAACCTGTTAGCTTTTTATTGGAAGAAAATAGTGGGTGCAACCGAAGCTCTAACTTGGATGCCATTTTATGAGTGTCCCGGCCTATGCTAACAAGTAACAACAAGTGGTCTTTATCACGGGACTTCAAGAGTGTAACACACGCGTTTTATACACACTTAACAATTGTTTCATTCATTATCACACCTTTTGTTTTGTTTCTTGGGTCTGGAAAGCATACGGCTTTAATAAAATGATTTTGTGGTGTGTGTGTGTGTTTTTTTTTTTTTTTTATTTACAGCAGATGTTGGTGCGTTGGTATAACAATAAGATAGAATGTAGTCATGTACCGACAACATACTCACAAATAAATAAAATATCTTCTACAGAGAGCATCAACGCTCGGCGCCGATACCCGTGGGCATTAAAAGCTTTTATATTCTCTAAGTGATTCAAATTATATATTATTTTTGAACATAAATTTGTCTGGTTACACGCGTTAGATTTTTTTCTTTTTTAATCATTGATATGTATATTACTATAAAAAGGGTGTTTGCTAAATTACAATGAATGTAATTTACAGGCCTTATAATGCGTCTCACTGTCATGGCTAGGGATGGCAATTATACCCGTAAATCCGCAAACCCGCCCAAACCCGTCCGCTCAAACCCGCTCGCTGCGGGTAATTTTATTCGTTGCGGGTGGGTTTAATGTTATACATTAAAACCCGCACATGGATGCGGGTGGGTTTGGTAATGACTTTAAACCCGATGGATACCCGCATGGATATCCGTCAAACCCGCACTATTTTTTAAATATTTTTAATTTAATTTTAATTAAAAATTTTTTAATTTAAAACATATATAAAAATTATACAATTATTCAAAATTTTAATTTAAAACATATATATAAAAGAATTAAGTTTCTTTAACTTAATTCATGGATTGTTATATACCTATTATAATTTTGTATGTATTATTTTTCTTTAACTTAATACATGGATTATTTCATTAATATAATTTTTTTCTCCAAATTAGCATTTGAAAATAATAATACTAATCATTATTGTAGGCATCGTGTTAGATGGGTGCTTGTTGTGGTGAATAAAATGAAGTATCTTCTCTTGGAGTTTATTTTAAATGATGATGTAATTGTTATTTTTAGATACTAATTTATATTTTTTAAATGAATTTGTATAATTTATACTTAAATTTGAGAATGTGTTGGATTGATGTTGAAATTTTAAATTTTCACTTGCATTGGTTAAATATAAAATTGAGTATGTTATGTAGAAATTGAGGTTATTATTATAAATTTATATATTAAATATTAGTAATTTTAATTGTAAAAACCCGCAAAAAACCCGCTGGGTACCATTGCGGGTTTGGTAATTGTCCAAACCCGCTGCGGGTGGATTTTCTTAAAAAAATTAAAACCCGCTGCGGGTTGTGGGTGGGTTTGGTAATTTTAATTTTATGCGGGTTTGGGTTTGGTAATGGCAAACCCGCTGCGGGCGGTGCCCATTGCCATCCCTAGTCATGGCACAAATTTTTCATATTTTGCAATAATTGCAAGTCAGCAAAATCCCTATAAAGATTTTAATGGTACTTATAATTAAAAATCTATAGATAATTTAAATTAAAATTCTGTTTGTTATACCTTTTTAAATAGAGATTATTTAAATAAAATATTTGTTAGTACAACTTTTATTTTAAAAATTTAGTTATTTGTTTGTTACTAAGTAAGTTTTTTAAAATTATGTTATGAATAAAATAAAATAATATTATTAAATAAGTAGGGAATATTTTATATATTTGAAAATTTTAAAAAAAATTCAATCTCTACTTTTAAAAATTTAAAATTTGAACTTTTATTAATAAAAGTAAAATATTTTATTTATGCTGCAATAAAAAATAAAAATTATGATAAAAAATTATAAAATTAAATAAAATCTAATGACTATTAAATAAATCATATTAAATATGTACTAAGTCTATTATGACAAAGCTCAAATGTCCACTCTCACGTTAACAAAAAAATAATTTCATTCAGATTAATAGAAGAGACAGCTATCCCACCTAATTATAGTGTAGCTCAGATGTCTATCTTCACATTAAAAGAAAACCTACTCGAATCAAAGATAACTACCACTGCACAGCTTTAAAGTTTAGAAGAGAAATAAAATCCCAAAATACGGCTTAGATTGAAATCCATACAAAGTTTTTGCAGGGCATGTGTCATGGGCAAGAAGCCCAATGGCTACCCGATTTAGGTGGCAACTGGCAAGGACATATTATCCATTTTAATTTGTTAATGTGTGGGTTATTTGAATTTATTAAAATATTCAATAAATTTATATACTTAATTAAATTTATTTTTAAAATAAAAAATTTATATTTTACCCTATAAACCTACTAAAATACCAATATAAGCTTTCTAATATTTTTGTTGTATTTTTTTTTCCAGCTTAGGTCTATTCAGTTTTTCTAATTTTATGAGTTTGCTCAAATTATCAATACCTTACTCCAATTTTATTTCTATTTGCCAACAAAAATCTCATAACTTTTTATCATTGAATGCTTTTTTAAAAAAAAAGTCAACCTATAATCAAATATACGTGTCTTTTTTTTATATATTGATATATTACAATTAGAGTTCTACTGTTAATTATAATTAGAAATTGATCGACATTTTTTTATAATAATTTTATTATGACACAATCTAAAGTTCGACTCTCACTTAATACTGGAAGAATTTCTAATCTATCTCAAATGACAAAGAGATAAGTAGAGCTCCTATCCAATTTTATTAGGAGGCAAATCGAGTCCCACCAATAGGACTCAAATCTAGCTTAAGTGCATAGCCCATTGGCTTCAATGTACATGTATTTGAATCATACTAAATAACTAATTCAATCACTCAACAAACTGACAATTTGGTATATGTGTGTACTGTGAATCCACTGCAAATATATGTGTTGGCAATATGGTATAATTTTGTTTTATTTTAAAGAAATCGTTAATACTTCTTCAGTAATTGCTGATGCTGCTTAAGCATGCTTCTGTAAATCTCCGAAAAAAAAAACATCTCAAAACATTTGTTTGATGGTAAAATCTTATATTTGAAGAGACAATTTTGGGTTTGAGGGATTTGATATAAATCTCTCCGCCGTTTATTCTGTTTTTGAAACTAGAATAGAAGAATTTCATTCAATTGTAATTTCTCGAACTCCATCCAATTATAATTTCTTGCCTAAAATTGTAATTTATTTTAGAGGCAATTTAGTAATAAAAAATTAAAAAATAAATTTAATATACGATTATGAGTTATTTGTGTTCTAAAAAAAGACTAGTTTTTGCCCTTGCATCGTTAGCCTCAGCTTGACAGCTCTTGGGATAAAAGCGGTTTCCGTTGTGAAGATAGCTTGGTTGTGTCGAGTGTTTCTACACCTATTAATGCAAATGGTGCGTCACACACTTTATGTTGATCAACGAACAAATTCTTTCCATTTGTCAACACTTTCGACGATGCAAGCTTAGTTTATCTCCGCAATATTCATTCGCATCACTAACGTGAGACCGACAGCATAAAGTTTGTATTAGATATTTGGCAGTCCATTATCGTCTTGCTCGATTTAACGTCTTATAATTTAAATATTGATAATTATCAAATATTACTTGCATAAATATTTGGATACTTTCCAAATTAAATTCACAACAGTTTTTTTTTTTTTTAACAAGAACATTTGTATTAACCAAGGAATACAACCTCTATTACAATAAAGCAAAGATGATGAAAAAAATTCGGGCCTAACTAAAGTTGATTGGTGTGAGTGGTTTAACACTCTTACTCTTTAAGAGAGATTAGGGGTTCAAGCACAACTCTCGTATGGAGTCGCCACTTTGACCAGCACTTTACTCTTTACGGGCTGACCCAATGCAAGCATTAATTAGTTTGGGTTGTGGTACGGGCTTAAAGGTGCCTCCCACAGTTAGGGTCCACTTTGAATCACCCAGGGCTAGACAAAATCGGGTTCGGATCAACCCGATCGAATTTCGAGTTGATCGGGTTGAATAAAAACTCATCCGAATTCAACTCGAATTAACAACCCGACTCGACCTGATCAGATCAAAAAATCGAGTTTAATTCAGCTCGGATCGGTTTCGGTTAACAATTCCTAATCAATGATTTAACATATGTTATATTATATATTACACATTACAATTGTTCATATTTGAACTAAATTCAAAAATCCAAACTCAAAACAAAAATTCGGGCTGCCGCTTGCTGGATTTCGAATGGAACTTGGAGGAGAAACTTGGTGATGAAGTGTGTGGAGGCGCGGAGACAACAGATCGGTAAGCGGTAGCAGCAGATTTGGTTGCGGTCCTCGTGGAGCAATAGATTGGCTGGCGGTTGGCGTCGACGGTGATTGTGGCAAGCATGTGTTGGCTACGGCTGTGTGTGTGTGTGTGTTCCTACTTGGCGTTGGCGGTGTTGAGTGTTGACTTGAGGGTGGGGTAGTGACCCATGAGGCGTGAGGGAGGGGGGCAAAGGTTGGTGTGTGTTGTGTGGTCTCTCGTTGAGGCTTGAGGAGGAGGCCGTGAGGCGTGGGGGACGGAAGTGAGGCTGCTGGGTGCGTTAAGTGTGTGGTCTACTGTTTTTGTGCCTCCATCTCTACTGGTTTTGTGCCTCCATCTTTGTGATGTGTGCCGCATACGTGTGTGGTGTGTGAGGTTGTGTAGCGTGTGGTCTGTTGTGCTCTGTGGCGTCACTGGTGTTTGACTGCTTGTTGTTGGATGCATGTGTGCTGTAATCAGTGAGGGTTGTTTACTTTCTTCTTTAAGCCAACCCGTTCAGGTTGTCAGATCAAATTAGATTTCACCCGATCTGATTATGATCTAATTGGGTTGGCAACATTTCGTCCAATCGGGTATTATGGTCAATCTGATCCGATTTGAATTCGATTTATTTCGAATCAGATCCGGTTGGATCGGTTATTTTGTTTACCCATATGATCACCTCGTGATTCAGACAAAAAAAAAAAAAAACTCGGGTTCAATCTAGCTCTAATAAACATGTAGAGGGTAACCCGATTCTAAGGTGTTAGAATTTGATAGTTTATCAATGTGAATTTCCTAAGGAGACCGTGTCGTACTCTCGAGTTACGACCAAATTGAAAAACGTTCTGATAGGAGTTAAATTCTCAAATGAAAATGTCCAGCGTATCAAGCTATTGAAGCATGACGCACCTTCGTACAATGGGGCATGACACGCTTCGGCTTCATCAAGACACAAGAGTCGAGCCTAGCTTAGATTTTAAACACGGCACATGAAAAATCTGCAAAAAATAAAATTTTTTAATTTAATTTTAATTGAATGATGACACCACTCATTTCTTTAAACAAATGAAATGGAATTCAACAATATGGAATGTAATAATGTTATGTTCCATTTCAATAGAATGAAATTTGTATTATTAATGAATGTGGTTGAGATATCTCGGAACCTAAGACTACGAGGTAGGTTCTTGGTGCTAAAAGATTCGATTTATATCCTCATTATTGGCTTATTGTGCTAAAAGATTTGTGGCCGTTAGTTGCGGAGTCTGAGTGTAAGTTTCGCCAATCAAGTTGTCAACTTGTCATGTAGAAATCCTTCCGGTTATCTTTGACATAGCCATTAGCTAATGGCACCATCCGCTGACTTTTGAGTCCAACTTGCGGTAATCAATCATTCAGCGTGTATGCTGACTGGCAAAATTAACAATTAATAAATCTTCTGGCTCCGTTCTTTTGTTTTGTACTTCCCTTTGACATTGCAAACTAACGACAAAAATTGATTGTAAAAAATCCGAATTTTTTAAAATTTTCAGAAAACACTCTTAAAAAGTCTAAATGCACTTCACTTCTAAAAAATAAAAAGATTAAACTTAAATTATAAAAGCTAAATTAAAAAGAGAAAATCCATAACGTAAACAAGTCTCCTTCTTATCTTTTCAAAAACACCACCGAGCACCCACCACCATAGCCAAAGGCCACCCACAGCAAACTACTCAAAGAGTCCACCATCTTACGCCCTTTTCTTTTTTTTAAGGTGCCCTCGAATATGTTACATGTTTTTGTTTTGGTAAGCGAATATGTTGCAAGCCGTTACTTGTTATTAGTATTATTTTTAAAAGTATAAAAAAATCAATCACCGAGTTCGGTAAAGAATGGGCTCAGTTCCGGCCCAAACCTGGCTTGACAAAACCAGGGCCGGTCATTTTAAGGGCCCAAGCTCTGTAAGTTGTTCCGAGGTAACGGACCCGACCCACTAAAATCGTTTCCTCACATTATCAAATAAGTTGCTAGGTAATAAAATTTAAAGCTCAAAGTGTAGGATGCGCTTGAGATTAGGGATGGTAAAATATCGGGTCGGGCTTAGGTTTGGCTAAACTCGACCCGACCCAATTAATAAAAAATTAAAGTCCGATTTTAAAAGAGTCCTACCTATTTATAGTTAGGGTAGGGTCGGGTCGGGTCGGGCCTGACCCGAATCGGGCCAATATCGGGTCGGACTAGGCCTGATCCTATCGAAATCATTTTTCACCCATAATTGAATGTTGAAAAATCAACTTCTTCATTGCATATATAAGAATTCGAATAAGAAAATGAAGCATCTACATTTAACTAATAAATAATTTATTTTTTTAAAACCATGATACACAAATATATATCAAATATTTTCAATGTAATTTAATTAAAAACACACAATGTAATTAAATTAAAAATACACAATGTAATTCCACAATCATTTTATCCATACACAATTCAATTTAACAACCCAACATAAAAAATAAAAAACTCATGTCTTATATAAATAAAAACACAATGCAATTAAATTAAAAACACACAATGTAATTCCACAACCATTTTAGTCATACACAATTCAATTCAATAACTCAACCTATAAAAAAAAACCCATGTCTTATACAAATAAAGATACAATACAATTAAATTAAAAACACACAATGTGTAATGTTGTGAGGATGTGTTGTGTGTGTGTGTGTTAACTTGTGTTAGTTTTTTTTTTAAATAGGGTTGGGTTGGCATTAAGCCCGACCCTGACCCTAAATTTGTTCGGGCCTTAAAATCTTGACCCTAACCCGACCCTAAACTTAAAAATTCGGGCCATAGCCCTAATAATTAGGGTCGGATCAATCGGGCCAAAAATAGGGTCCGACTAAATTGCCAAGCCTACTTAAGGGTTGTTTAGAACCCTGCAAGGTTGTGTTGCATTAGCAAAATTACATAAAGTTTAAGTACAACTGTCGCATTAGTCCTTTTTTTTTTCTTTCATAGACGTTATTATAATAATAAATAAATATTTTTTTTAATATAATATAATATAATATTTATTATATTTTTTCATTAAAATTATTAATATAAATTAATAAATTTATAGTTTATCATACAATAGTATTATATTATATTTTTATTTTTATTATATTAAAAATATAAAAATAATGTGTTATTTAATTATATTACAATAACCAATATAAAAAATTGATTGCTATTTAATAATTTAATAGAAATAATGGTAAATAATATATAAAAATATAATATAGCATTACATTATTTAATTATATTTGCAATAATAAAGCTATAAAACTAATTATTTTTAGATAATTTAATATAACTAATAATATATACTTTTAAATATTAATAAGTTTGAAAATATTACTTTAAAATTAATAGTAATATAAATAATGATATAAAATATTTAAGTATACTACATTTTATATTGCACCAAATATAATATTACATTACAGCTTGATACACCTTAATGCAATACACCATAATGTAGTACAGTTAATGCAGTACAACAAAGGTGCCAAAAGCATCCTTACCGCAAAAGAGTTGGTAATTCGATGATAATTTCTAATAATATATTTGGTTAATTAAAAAAATCTCAATAAATGAAATGAAAACTTATGATCTTAACAATTTGATCATTATATTTAACATATATCAAAACAGCAAAAGAGCACCCAACTTTAAAAATTAATATTAATGTGGAAAGGCTACCAAATATATGTTTTCCTTTAATTAGCTACATAGCCCACGAGGGTGCCAAGCAGTCAGAATAATAGAATCTCCCCCTAACAACAAGCATAACCTCAAATACAAGTTTAGTCATATTACTCCCAAATTATCATCATCATATAATCCATTGACTATAAAATGATCATGAACTATTATTCCATTAATTATCAAATCAATAACTCAAAACATAAAATCATCATATAAAAAATCATGTAATCAGATCACCATTATACTCAAAATCATCACCACAAGCACATATTAATCGTCAAAAGAATATTCAAAGTGCATGTTATTATCCCCCTTTTGACACCATTAAAATGATTTATTACTTTGTCTCCCTTTGGATAATAAAAAAGTTCAAAATGTATATTATCCAAAATAGAACAAATGATAAACTAAGCAAGGGAAGACAAAAGTCATTAGAGCATAATGTTAACAATGCAAGCTCTATAATTACTAAACACATTTTAAAAATCAAGGCAACTAAACTCATAAAAAATCTAATGTGACATTTTAATAAAACTTAAAAAAAATTCATATGCTTAAGAATTTCAAAGTATATGTATTTCTCCCTTACATATCATATTTCCCTCTTCATCACAAATATAGTAAAAAGCTCCCCCTATCAATCATCAAAAACTTAAGATGAGCACATTAGCTCCACATTATCCGAATATAAAACATCTAAATATCAAACAATAATCATCTTCAATTCACAATAAAAGTAACAATGCATATAAAAAATATAAGTGCATAATATAAATAGAGAACTATGGTAAAAACCATAAGGAGAGCACGCTATGGAAGTAGTAATTTGAAATAATCAAAATGCACAAATTCGGATTTTCAAGATATTGAGTAAAATGGGTAAGTTTGAATCAATTAAAATGATCTTAGAGATGCGATGTATGATGTTGATTAAAAAGAAATGGTGGATTTTAAAGAGAGAGAAAACCGGTTGACGAATGATGAATGCCCGAATCCGGCTTGCCAGATTTCACTAACCGGTTAGCCGGTTAGTGTTCAGTGAGAGAGAAATGAATTCAGTTTACCGAATAGAAGAATCAGCTTTCCGATTTTGAGGCAGAAAAGGAACTTACCAAATCCTGCTTTCTGGATTTCATAACCGGATGGTCGGTTTGTGTCTAGTAAGTTCCAAACCGAATTCGGCTTTCCAGATTTCATAACCGGTTGACCGGTTTTTTCCCAGAAATAAAATTTTCTCAAACGGCTTACCAGTTTTCCAATCCAATTATCCGAAAGTCGATCCGAGAGCAACCATAAGCAACGACTTGCCAGTTGGTTACATGTGGTATGTCGGTTGTGCCTTAGAGATCATTTTGCCTCTTATTGAATTTTGATTAACCTAAAAACTTGTATTGTACACACCAATTTATTTTAAAACTTAAACGCTCTTTAATAGAATTTTAGCTGTAGCAGGTCGTGACCAAGAAACCACCGGTTTCGCTTGGTGGGCCGGGAATGCCCGACTTATCAATTTATCTGGTAAACTGCTGGTGAAGCTCAGTAGAGGGTTCGAGGTCCTGTTTCAGATAAGAAAAGAGTTCAAAACCTTTATGCATGCACCTCCGTATAAGTGCTGCGTACAAGTTCCGGTCAGGATATAAAATAAAGAGCGCAAGCGACCTTCCCCGCTCTCTCTTTTTCTACATATGCGGTGGCGGGCGGAGTGCTCTATATGACCAGCGGCTGGTTACCAGAAATGAGGTGATCAATTTTAAAAAAAATTGTTATTCAAAACTTTTCAATAAGCCAATTAATACATGAGACATAAATGCATACAAGACCAAACATGTGAAATCGTATCAAACAATGATGTTAATTTTATAAATGAATGATGATATAACACAATTAATGGCATATGAATTCACACATATATAAGAGATGGACAATGATGATAGACAATTAAGAAATGAAATCAAAGACCATACAATCATCAAAATCAAACAAAGGCATCATGATAAATCACTCAATGTTATACACAATGATAATTCCATCATGTAAACATACAAGCATACTTTCGCAAATTCATTTATCATAATTTATTCAACAAAATTAATATGGCAAGAATTGTTACCAAAACAAATAAATCATCTTGCCTCATCTTTTTCTCTTAGATCATACTCAAGTGATTATTCTCTCAAGCTTTCATCAAGGAACTCTCCACCATTCCTTGATTGTGGTACTTACAAAGAAAACATTGTGCGATTTAGTACCCAATTACTCTTAGATTCTTGAGTGTTAACAATAGTTCTTTTTGTAACCCAAACACATTTGATTCCATAATATACTTTTCTTTTAATAGGACAACCAAATTTTATGTGACCGTTTTGATTACAATAATGACATATAACTTGATTGTTAATAGATGTACTCTTTACAAAGTAGTTCTTATAATACTTTTGTTTTAAATTTGGCTTATAACCAAGTCCTCTTTTATCAAACACACATTTTTGTGAATTAATCAAGTTATTCAACATCTTTTGTCCATTTGTAAATTTTAAAACAATCTCATTAAACTCATTACTCTTCTTCTTAAGCATTTCATTTTCCTTTTTCAAGTCATCTATGTGATATTCTAGATGCTCATGTGAAGTACTAGATTTCTCATTTGATAATGCAACTTTATCATGCAATGTTTTATTCTCTAATTCTAGGCATGTAATCTTTGCACATAAAGATTCATTTTCCTTTTTTAGCTCTACCATTTTCTTTTTAAGACATGCATTCTTTTTACCAATTTTCATCCACTCATCATGCAATTCTTTAAAGCATCATATAATTCATCATAAGTAGGAAGATCATTTGCCTTATCAAGTTCATCATCCGATTCATCTCCAATTGCCATGAGAGCTAGATTTGTCATTTCTTGATGCTCTTCATCAATACTTGTTTCCTCATCACTATCATCCCATGTGACTACCATTGCTTTCTTCTTGAGCTTGTTGAGAAGAAGGCATTATGATATTATATGGTCAGGTTTCTTGCATTCATAACATTTGATTACTTCCTTATTCTCCTTTCGGTTCTTGAGGTTTCTAAATTTTCTTCGCTCACCGAATTTCTTAAAAAATTTATGAACTTCCTAGCTAGCATATCCATCTCCTCCTCATCCAGCTCACTTTCCTCATCACTCTCATGTTTCAAGGCTTTGAAAGCAATGCTTTTCTTCTTCTCCTTATTGCCTCTTTTGGTTGCCAAGTCTTCCTCATAAGAAATAAAAGAAACAATTAAATCATCAATAGGTAAGATATTTAAATCTTTAGCTTCCCCAATGACAGTCTTTTTTGGTCTCTATTTTTTAGGTAGCGACCTAATAATTTTCTTAACTTTCTCGCTATTTGAAACAGTCTTTCCTAAGGCTCCTAGAGTGTTCACTATGTCCGTAAATAATATACATAGAATACACACTCTCATTTTGTTCCATTTGGAACAATTCATATTGTCGAGTATACCTACTAATTTTATACTCTTTCACTTGATTCGTGCCTTTATAAACAACTTTAAGTTTGTGCCAAATTTCATTAGCACTCTCACAACTAGATATTCTATGAAACTCTTTCTTATCTAGTGTGCAAAACAAGACATTCATAGCTTTGGAATTTAGAGTCGCTTTTCTCTTTTCCAATTCATTTCATTGCTGTGAAAGTTTTAGAATATCTTCCCCGACTTTATTTTTAGTCAAAGACATAAATGGACCATCACAAACAACTTCTCAAATTTCATAATCTAGTGTTTGTAAATTAATTCTCATCCTAGTTTTCCAATACGGGTAGTCATTTCCGTCAAAGAACGGTGGTCTAATTGTGGATTGTCATTCTCTAAATGTCGAGTCATATTGAGTTGTCATTGATCTTTAGCTCTAGATGGTTAATTCTAAACAAGAGCACCTTACTCTGATACCAAATGAAATACAAGTCTACAGCCTAAGAGGGGGGTGAATTTGTATTTTAAAAATTATCCTAACAAAACTACACAATAATCAAATCTAACACCTTAATAAATTCGAAAGCAATAAGTTCGATAAAAGTACAATAACAAATGAGTAAGAGAGAAAAGAAATAAACACGAATTTTTATGTGGTTCGGCAATCCCCGCCTACGTCCACACCTTTAAAAAATCCAAGCTTGAGGATTTTACTATGTAAGCCTTTCAAGACTTCAAAAGTTTACAATTAACTTCAAGGTGTCAATGAACCTTTACAACAAAGAGATTATCTCCCAATCTCTTCACTCAAGTGTCTCACACACTTAAACATTTACAATTAAGATGAGGAATTGAAGATTACAATAAAAACTCTCTTAAAGAGTAGATATACAAATTGAAGAACAAAGATGATTCAAGGATTTATGATTTGCGAAATGAGAGCTCAATGAACGTTGTGTGCTTTTTGATTTTACTTGCAAGAGTGCTTGAAAATGAATTGAATTTGAGTTTATATAGTTTGAGCTCAAAAACTAGCTGTTATGCACATTTTAGTGATAATCGGGTTACCGTTTATGGAATCTAGTTAGCCACTTTTATGTTATTGTTAAGCCAAAAAATTAAATTTCAGAATATCCGGCATATCATTTTTTATATCCGGTTAGCCCCTTTCGAAATTCGGATAGCCGCTTGCGAAATCTAGATAGCCGTTTATGCTCCAGAAGCTTACTGTCCAAAATTCAGATTGTCGTTTACCATATCTGGCTAGCCACTTGCTACAGTAACCGGTACAATGCACTATTTTCCAAAATTATAGTTTGGCACCAAAACTTTATAAAACTGCATTATGGCCCAAAATGTTATATTATTTTGTAAATATGTCCAATTTAAGAATCTCTAAATAATGCTTGCTATTCCCAAAACTTTATGAAATTATGATATGGCCTAAAATGTTATGTAACTTTTCTAATAAGTCCTCCAAAATTTCAAGCAATACTTGTTGATTTCAAGATTTTCAAAACTCTTTCAATTAAATCATAAACTTGAAAAATAACTAATGTCATAAAATCATTTTTTCATTAAATATAAAACCTTTATAGTGTGAAAATAATGATTTATTTAAAATATATAAAAAATAATTTGAGCTTAAAAAATTAATCATTCTTAATCTTATTTGTTATCATCAAAATCAACATTATAGAAACATATATGTTAACATTATATGCATGTACCGTACCACATTTTTTGGTCCATTAACATACTGTCACGTCATCGGTCAATGCTACATAAGCATTTTAGTCTCATAGGATCGTGACACATCATCAGCCAATGCCACATAAGTAGTCATTGCCACATCATTTGTCCAATCGAATGCTGCCATGTCATCAGTTTGTGCCACATCATTGATCAATGCCACGTCATCGTACTATATATGTGAACAGTGTCGTGAAAAATACTATGAACAATATCATTTATGTGAACAATGTTGTTTATCCTTTTATGCTCCTTTTAATGTATGAGTTCAAAATTACTATCCGTTTTGCTATCTGATCTCTTGTTCATTGTAAAATGACCATGATGCCCCTTAACATATATAAAATACTTAATTTTAATAAAACACACATAATTAAATCACAAGGGATTTAAATACATAAAAGTATAGATGTTAGTGAGATTTGGAGTATAAAATGATGATTTATCCTTTATAAATATACACTTTCTAGCACTCTACACTGAGAATTAGTGACAATTAGTTATAAAGCTCGTAGGCAGTAAGCTTATTCTTTAACATCGCTCTAGCGAAGGCTTTCGACATATTTGATGATATAAGCAAAATTAAAGTACAAGAATGCAATCCACATTTTCTTTAATATTTGTACCAAAAAATTAATATGCTTTGATTTTAAAGTAGTACTTGTGATGTTTCTATACAATTAATGCAAAAGAGATGAAGAAAATGCTTAACAGGTGGGGTAAATGGTGCATGTGATTAGGAATCAAAACTTACCCCATCCATATGACACTTATGATTCCAAGCATGCATTAGCTTTACAACCAAAATATTTATTTCTAGATTCAATGGTTAGCTTTCTTCATGTATAATCTGCAATGTCAAAGCTCATGTCATTGCTTATTTAATTTTGTATTGCTACATTTAAGATTATTGGTATAAAAGATGGCATTTATTGAACTAGTTAGGTTAATTATTTATGTTAAAGTTTATAAGCTTAGTGTACTTTGACATTGAGGCAATATTTGATAGTGAAGTGTTTGTGGTTGGTTTAGCTATTCCAGAGCAATATAGCTTGCACAAGATATGGTCTGATATTAGGAATGCTTGTTGGGGTCACCCTATTAGGGATGCGAATATGATCAATGTTCAAGTGATGTTTCCATGGAAAACTGGGCAGCAAGTAATACTATCTGATAAAGACTTGCTAGAGGCATTTAATCAACTAAGAGTAAAGGGGTACAACTAGGCTAGATTTACAATAACTGCTGATGAAGATTGTGTTTCATCTTTCTCATCAACTGTCCAACTAAGTAACAAGTCTGTTGATCAGTATGTCACACTTGAAGATCAGTTCTCAGTTCACTTAAATGAAGACATAGAGTTCGATTTGATTGTTGGCAGACCTATAGATACTCTGTCTATTGATGATAAAAATCCAAGTGAAACAGTAATAAAAGTGCTGTCAAAAGGGGATAATGATAAAAATAGTGAGGTAGCAACAAAATTGCTTCCAAATGAATAGAAATGAAACCTTAACTGAAGTTCACACAACAATTGAATAACAAGGTTGACAATAGAGATGAAGAGCTATATAACAGTTATGAGTGATTGCAAATGAACTCGATGAATTTAAAGATGATTATGAGTATGAGGCTGTTGTAAATGGTTTAGATCTAGATGATTATGATCCGAGTCATTCATTTGAAATAAAAGTGAAAGTGATAGAGATCTTGATGATTATGAATCTAGGGATGACAGTGGAGATTATTCAGAGGATGATTTTGAAGAACAAGCTTGCATTAGATATGAAGAAAATATAGGTGGCTTTGAGTTAAATTCTATTGATGATGAGATAGTGTTGAGGCCTGGACAGTTTTTTATTAGTGTGTATGAGTTTAGAAAGGTTTTAATAGTGTTTGCCATTAGGAATAGATTCAAATTGAAGAGGTTAAAAAAGGAGAAAACAAGAGTGACATGCGTGTGTGCAGCTGCAGAATGCACTTGGAGAATCTATGCAAGCCTTAATTGGAATAAGAAGTCATTTTAAATTAAGACTCATTTTTCAGACCACACTTGTCCTAAAGTTGATAATAATTATAAAGCTTCTTTAAATTAGATAGCAACCATATATCTACATTTGTTGAAAGACAACCCCAACATTAAGATTTCTATTACTGCGACTAGTTTAATGCAAAAGTATGGACTTAAATGCAATAATCAAAGGCTGTATATGCCTAAAAGGAAAGAACTTGAGTTACTTAGTCAAGACCATAAGGCTAGTTATAGGAAACTATTTAGGTACATGCATGCTTCATTGAATTCTAACCTTGGTTATATTATATCTCTTGAAAAAGATTGGTTTGGTGGTGTTGAGTTTCCAACATTCAAGAGGTTCTTCATTTGTCTCGATAGTAACAGAAGAAGATTTTTTGAAAAGTGCAGACTATTGATCGAGGTTGATGGCTATTGTTGAGTGTTAGAAAGTGCATATTTATAAAGGAGAAATCGTTATTTTATATATCAAGTATTGCTAACAACCGTTACTTTTATGTGTTTAAATTTCTTGTACTTTAATTATGTGTGTTTTATTTTAATTAAGTATTTGATGTATTTTAGGGGCATCATAGTCATTTCACAATAAACGAGAGATCAAATGGCAAAACGGACATCATTTTTGAACTCAGGACGGTCGAAAACCTTAGGAGGAGTATAAAAGGAAAAATGACACTGTTCACACGTACGGTACTGTTCACATGTACGGTACTATTCACATATACGGGTACTGTTGGTGTTACTGTGTAAATAGTGGCGGTTGACTGTACTGTGCAAATAGTGGCGGTTGACTGTACTGTGCAAATAGTGGCTGTTGACTGTACTGTGTAAATAGTGGCGGTTGATTGTACTGTGCAAATAGTGGCTGATGACGTGGCGAAATCCTGAGCGTCCAAACTGTTTTTAATCCGATGGCCATGATTTACTCGATGTAACTATAAAAAGGGGGCCTCCCCCCCTAATTTGGCACCTCTGAATCCATTTTTAGGATTCATTTTCTGTAATTCTCTCTCTATCTTGTACTTTCTACGTATTTTAATAAATTCCTATTTTGCCCCTAGTTCAACTATGAGTGGCTAATTTTCTTTCAAGCTTGGGTTGAAGGTGAAGTCTCAACATGTGTCATGGGCTTGATTTGGTAAATTTATTTTCTCTTCCCCTCTAGTTTTTGTGGATGTTTTGACTTCTCGTCGACAAATAATACTAATCTTGTCTAGTACTGCCCTGGTTTCACCGGCTCCCTAGTATAAGGTTATTATTATTTGGCACGATAAGCCCTTAGCACCATATTTATTAGAGCGTGGTTCGTGAGGTGTGGATTTCCCTCCCATGATTTAATTGGTATTAATATGGAATATTTAGCCCATGATGCATGTTGATACGGATCCAGATACCCAAGTACGTCATTTAATAGATTTACACTTCAATTTATTTCTGCCATTTTATTTCCAATTTCAGAATTTAATCTTGCCATTTTAATTTAAGTTTTAGCATATTTCAAATCATTTCCACCATAAATCCAACCACCCATTTACAGAATTAATTCTATAAATAATTAAAATCCACCTCCTCGTGGGATCGACACTCGCAACATTAAGCTATACTACAACAGATTCGTGCGCTTGCGAGTTCAATAAAATTTGCACAACAAGTTTTTGGCGCCGTTGCCGGGGAGGTAAGTAATTTTAATTCTTAGAATTAATTTTTGTGAATATTTCCATTTAATTTTCTTTTGTATTTAAAAAAAAAAGTGAATCTACACTTAGAGGTTAGTATTTCTTTTCTTTTTCTCTACTTTAAATTATGTAATTTAATTTTCAAGTTAATTTTTATTTCTTCTTTGTCATTGTTAATTTTTATTTCTTCTTTGTCATTTTTATTTATCTTATTAATTTATTTTTAGTTTATTTCACATATTTGTTCTTGTGTTTTTATAGTAAGTTCGTAATAGCGCAACAAGGTTAGTATCGTAATTTCTCCTTCTTCTTTATTTGTTTTGCTCTTATTTTTATTTTTATTTTATTTGTTTTGTTTTCCATTTATTCTTGTATTTCTTGTATGCATGGTCGTAGGTCATTATTACCCAATCTTGAACCTATAGACCTTGAATTAGAAAAAACACTTCGCACACATAAAAACATTAAAAACAAAATGGATTTACAAGCACCACAGGAGAGGCCATTTAAGGACTACTTTAGTCCCTTAGCTAATTTGAGCACATCATGTATACGATACCCTAATGTAGCTGCTAGGAGTTTTGAATTAAAACCTAGTGTGCTAAATTGTCTCCCCACGTTCTATGGCCTAGAAAATGAGGACCCATACAATCATTTGAATGATTTTCATGCAATTTGTCAAACATTTAAATATGATAATTTTTCAGATGATGATGTAAAACTTAGATTATTCCCATTTTCTTTAAAGGATAGAGCTCGTTCATGGCTTAATACATTACCTACTAATAGTATTGCATCATGGGAACAAATGGTTACAAAATTTTTAAATAAATATTTCCCAGTTCATAAAACAAATGCTATTCGCAGGGAAATCTCGGAGTTTACCCAGAGAGATGACGAGCAATTTTTCGAAACATGGGAGCGATTCAATGGGCTACTCTTGAAGTGTCCACATCATGGGTACGAGAAATGGCACCAATGCCAATACTTTTTAGAGGGATTATTGCCGAATGTGCAAGAATGGCTAATGGCGACAAGTGGAGGAGAGCTAATGTCAAAAAGTGCATCAGAGATTTGGGAATTCTTCCAGCGACAAGCGGATGATTCCCAACAACGGAGTCGATCACTCAGGAATACTCGAAGAGTTAAGGGAGTAAATGAGGTTCAAATTGGCGAATCTAGTTCAGAAATCACAGAAGTCAAAGCAATAGTTGAAGGTCTCTCTCGACAAATAGCATCGTTATCGACTGCTAAATCAATAGAGCCACATGACCTTGACTCATATCCAGATCAAGCCAATACCATAGGAGTAATGAAAAAACCATCAAATTACAACCCATACTCGAACACATATAACCCTGGATGGAGAGACCACCCCAATTTTTCATGGTCTCAAGGATTCCAACAAAATGAACCAGCAGCTCCAGCTCCACCAATGCAACCAATTGCTCAAAATCCTCAAGCCTCTCATCCCCCGTTCAGACCATTCAATCAGAACCAAAACTACTCTCAACCCAGACCATGGGAGGATGCATTCCAGAATCTCAAGAATGTTACTCACTCCATGATTGAGCAACAGAACCGCACCATTGATGGACTACGCAATGAATTGAGAGCGAGTTTCAACTCACAAGCTCAATCAATTTCAAGCCTTGAGAAGATGGTGGGACAACTTGCTTTTTCAGTTCAGACCTTGGCAATGACTGTTGAGAAAGGTAAATTTCCAAGTCAACCAGTGCCTAACCCTAAAGGAGTGCATGAAGCAAGTAGCAGTTCACCACAGCAGCATGGAGAGGTAAAAGCTGTCATGACCTTGCGGAAAGGAAAAGAAGTCGACAATAAAGTGGAAATGCCAGTGACAAAAGACAATCAAATTGTACCTGTGAACGTTGAGGACTCATCACCAGAGGAAAACGAAGACACCAACCCACGAGAATATGTTCCAAAAGCTCCATTTCCTCAGAGGTTAGCGAAAGGAAAGAAAGGAAAATCTACAGGTGAGATTCTCGAAATTTTCAAACAGGTAAGTATTAACATCCCATTACTTGATGCTATAAAGCAAGTTCCATCTTATGCCAAGTTTCTTAAAGATCTGTGTACTAAAAAGAGAAATATGCATGTTCAAAAGAAGGCATTTTTAACAGAAAACGTTAGTTCTATACTCCAACATAAAATTCCTTTAAAATGCAAAGATCCAGGTTCCCCCACTATCTCATGTAGTATAGGGAACCACACAATTGAGAATGCTTTGTTGGATTTAGGAGCTAGTGTAAATTTGTTGCCTTATTCAGTTTTTGTGAAACTTGGACTGGGAGAATTACACCCAACTCCAGTGGTGTTACAACTTGCAGATCGGTCCACGAAAATACCTCGTGGTATTGTAGAGGACGTGCTTATCCAGGTAGACAAGTTTTATTTTCCTGTTGACTTCATTGTAATTGACACTCAACCAATACAGGATTCAAGAAAGCACATCCCCATTATCCTAGGCCGACCTTTCTTGGCAACTGCGGATGCTCATATTCAATGCAGAACTGGAAATATGCAGTTGTCCTTCGGCAACATGACTATGGAGCTGAACATCTTCAATATTGCCAAACAACCTCACAACACAGATGATGGAATTGTTGATGTGGACTTAATTGAAGCATTAGTTGATAACTCTTTTGTTTCAAACCTTAGTGATGATCCTTTACAAACATGTTTAACACACTTTGGTTTGGATTTTGATATTGACAGATCGGTCGATGAGGTCAACGCCCTACTTGACTCAGCACCATCTATGGACACTAATAAATGGAAGCCAAGGGTTGAACAACTAGCGCCATCAGAGAAGAAACTCATTCCATCATCAGAATCACCACCGAAACTCGAGCTCAAACCATTGCCCAACACTTTGGAATATGCATTTTTGGGGGACGAAAGTACTTTACCGGTAATCATCTCATCATCCCTCAATGACGAACAAAAAGGTAAGTTGTTGGATGTTTTAAAAGAACACAAAGGAGCATTAGGATGGACCATAGCAGATATAAAATGTATAAATCCAGTAGACTGCATGCATTACATTCACCTTGATGAAAATGCTAAATCTACTAGGGAAATGCAACGTCGGTTGAATCCTAATATGAAAGAAGTTGTTAGAACAGAAGTCCTTAAGCTATTAGACGCAGGTATCATTTACCCAATTTCTGATAGTTCATGGGTCAGTCCTGTTCAAGTTGTCCCCAAAAAGTCAGGAGTCACTGTAGTTACGAATGCCGATAATGAATTGATACCAACTAGAGTAACTACAGGATGGCGTGTATGCATTGATTATAGGAAGTTGAATTCTGTCACACGTAAAGACCATTTTCCTTTACCATTCATCGATCAAATGCTTGATAGGTTAGCAGGTCACGAATTTTATTGCTTTCTAGATGGCTACTCAGGATATAATCAGATTCCCATAGCACCAAAAGATCAAGAGAAGACCACTTTCACTTGCCCTTTTGGCACTTTTGCATATAGGAGAATGCCATTTGGATTATGTAATGCACCTGCTACATTTCAACGATGCATGTTAAGCATTTTTTCTGATATGGTTGAACGATTCCTTGAGGTCTTTATGGATGACTTTTCTGTCTTTGGTGATTCATTTGATCAATATTTACGTCATCTAACACTAGTTCTGCAGAGATGTATCGAAAAGAACTTGGTCTTAAATTGGGAGAAGTGCCATTTTATGGTAACACAAGGTATTGTTCTCGGTCACATCATTTCGAGCAAAGGTATTGAGGTTGACAAAGCCAAGGTGGATCTCATTTCCAATCTTCCTCCACCCAAAACAGTCAGAGAAGTAAGATCTTTCCTTGGGCATGCTGGTTTTTATAGACGTTTCATTAAAGATTTTAGCAAAGTTTCTAGACCCTTATGCAATTTACTTGCTAAGGATGCACCTTTTATCTTTAATGATTCATGTCTTGTGGCTTTTGAAAAATTAAAGCAATTGTTGACAACATCACCCATCATTCAGCCCCCAAACTGGAGCTTACCATTTGAGCTCATGTGTGATGCATCTGATTATGCAGTAGGAGCAGTATTAGGACAAAGAGTTGATCGAATTCCCCATGTTATTTATTATGCTAGTATGACATTGAATGATGCACAGTTGAACTATTCAACTACTGAAAAAGAAATGCTAGCAGTAGTGTTTGCATTGGAAAAATTTCGATCTTATCTCATTGGTTGTAAAATAATTGTGTTCACAGATCATGCTGCTCTGAAATATCTTCTCACGAAGAAAGATGCAAAAGCGAGACTAATTCGTTGGGTGTTACTTTTACAGGAATTTGACTTGGAATTCAAAGATAAGAAAGGCACAGAAAATGTTGTGGCGGACCATCTCTCTCGTCTTCATTTTGACACAATTACAGAGCCACTAACATTGAATGAGTCCTTTCCAGATGAACAATTAATGAGTGTGGAAGTTTTACCTTGGTATGCTGATATAGTTAATTATCTTGTTACAGGCAAACTTCCAGAGCATTGGACTAAGCAAGACAAGGCCAAATTCTTTGCAGAAATAAAGAATTTCTTTTGGGATGACCCATATTTGTTCAAATATTGTGCAGACCAAATTGTCAGACGATGTGTCCCAGAAAATGAAATTCAGAATATCCTTTCATTCTGCCATGAACAAGCTTGTGGAGGCCATTTCAGTGCTAAGAAAACAGCGACTAAAGTTTTACAATGTGGTTTCTATTGGCCAACTATATTTCGAGACGCTTATACTTTTTGTTCTTCATGTGATAGGTGTCAACGAATGGGGAGCATTACACGAAGGAACATAATGCCACTAAATCCAATTTTAGTGGTTGAGATTTTTGACGTATGGGGTATCGACTTCATGGGACCCTTTCCCCCTTCTTTTGGCCATCAATACATCTTGGTAGCTGTTGATTACGTATCGAAATGGGTAGAAGCGATTTCATGCAGAACTAATGATCACAAAGTGGTGATAGGGTTTTTGAAAAGTAACATTGTTTCACGCTTTGGATTCCCTCGAGCGATAATCAGTGATGGTGGTGCCCACTTTTGCAATAAAGCATTCAAAGCTCTTTTGACAAAGTATTCAATCACTCATAAAGTGGCGACCCCGTATCATCCGCAAACCAGTGGGCAAGTGGAGATCTCCAATCGAGAACTAAAGCACATATTAGAAAAGACGGTGAGGCCGGACATAAAAGATTGGTCATTAAGACTTGATGACGCATTATGGGCATATAGAACGGCTTTCAAGACCCCGATTGGGATGTCACCCTATAGGCTAGTGTATGGAAAAGCTTGCCACCTACCTGTGGAACTCGAGCATCGTGCATATTGGGCCATCAAGAAATTCAATTTCGACATGCATCAAGCCAGCTCAGAAAGAAGATTACAATTGGCAGAACTTGAAGAAATTCACAATGACGCGTATGAAAATGCCAAAATTTACAAGCAACGAATGAAAGTCTTCCATGATAAGCATATTATGAGAAAATCTTTCACTCCAGGTCAGAAAGTACTTTTATTCAACTCTCGCTTGCACCTATTCTCAGGTAAGTTACGCTCTCGATGGTCCGGTCCATTTATTGTTCATACTGTTTTTCCACATGGGGCAATTGAAATTAAAGACCCAAAGAACGGTGTCACATTTAAAGTTAATGGTCAAAGATTAAAGCCATATCTAGAGTACCAACCACATGGAGAAGACACCGAAATAAATTTGAGTGACCCACCAGATTTGAATTGATTTTTTCTTTTCGGTGGTTTGATTTTTCTTTCTTTATTTATTTTTATTCTTTTGCTAATTGAATTTATTTTTGCATAAGTGTGTTTCTTTTGTCATTAACTTTTCTTTTATCATTGTTAATAATGAGTGCCACACGAAGATCGTTCCTCCTGAACATGCTTAAACCACTTCAACGTATCAAAACTCATCTCAAAAGGCAGATTCATTCTTGTAAAACACATCGCATTTGGGCTCTACAACCACCAGAGTTAGTAGCCTACGTTGAGGATTTAGAAGGTCAACTCAGAAATATTGAGAGAGGTGTTTTCGACATCCAGTTGGAGCTTGAGGTAAATTCAATAAGAGGACGATTTTAATTTTCTTTGTGTGTTTTAATTTGTTTTTCTGTTTGTGTGCTTTAGTTTGTTACCCCGGTGAAGTGGCGGATAACGGTACTCCGTGACAATCAAGTCGGTTACTTCAGTTTCCCATAATAACTGATATTCTGAGGTGAAAGAATGGACAGAACCGAGATTCTAGCGAAGCTTCACAAGCGATTCCCTTCACTCCCTCAGAATGCCCTCCTTACGATCTACAAAACTCGGTCTGAACGCATGCGACTGCTCATGAGGAATAACATACCTGCCGACATCCGTTGGTTAATTGAAGCGAAAGTACGATTGGCGGGTGAGTTACCTCCAAAATTTATTGCATACATGCCTGGTTGTGGGAAAGGAAACTATGCAAGAAAACGACGAGCTCGAAGAATTTCTGTTGCTTGTCATAAGTGTGCCAGAATGAATTGCAATAAAAACCGATGTTCTTTAGGAATGGTATCTGATAATAGGGAAGATAAAATTCAATTCATTAGGGATGGCTTGAATAAGGAGTCATTGGATGATATCCTTTTGTCTCTTGAAACGCATCCCAGTGGATATGTGCAAGGAGCGATTCTCCAGTTATGGCCATTATTCCAGAAAGAACATGCACGATATAGTCTCGGGAATCTGACTATAAAAGACCCTGTTTGCCAGTTTATAAGAAAATTGGATGGGAAGCCTATCCTCGACCCAAAGAGGGCGTTCAAGCCGTTTATGGACGTAAAACCAGAGGAAGATGTGAGCCACAGTCGCAACTACCTATCAATATCCTTTTACTTTACTGTTATTTTATTTTATTTCACTATTGCTTTATCAGTGCATTATTGTCTTTAATAATTTTCTTACTGTTTGTTTTTACTGTTTGCTTTTTGACTATCGAGCCATGTGCTTTACGCGTTTTTGACATTGACCCGCCACCTCATACACAGTTGTGATCCATTGTCACCAGGAATCTTAAATATGACTTTTTGTTAAGCACTCACAAATTGTTTTTGAGAAATATCCCAATGGCAGCTACTCCCAATAGACAATTCAAGAACATTTGTGTGCTTTCTGGATTTACCTATGGTAAACATAAAGAGTTCGTTGATGTAGCCATAGATCTTGGTCGAAACATAGCAGAGAGAAAATTACACTTAGTGTATGGAGGAGGTAACCGAGGGTTATCAAAATTGGTCTCAGAAGCTGCTCTTGTCAGAGGAAGCCAAGTGTTAGGCATCATCCCTAGAGTCCTAAAACCTTTGGGCAGTGTGTCTGACTCCACGACTGGAGAAGAATTAGTCGTCTCAGGTATGCAAGAACGGATAACTGAAATGCTTGATCATGCTGATGCTTTTATTTTCCTGCCAGGAGATCTTGCAACACTAGAGGCACTTATCACACTAGCATCTTGGGCCCAACTGCACATTCACCAGAAACCCATCGGTTTGTTAAATGTCAATAATTTTTATGATGGCTTTATCGCATTTCTTAACCATGCAATAAAAAACTACTTTATTCCTTCCAGTGCGAAAAAACTTTTTATTTGTGCTCACACTGCTAATGAGCTACTTGACATGTTACAAGCTTATAAACCAGAGCCAGACCCCTGGAGCTTTCTGTTGGAGCGTTCAAATGATGATGGTAACAATAGCCGCAGTAAGAAGTACAAATTAGATTTAACTCTTCGCCTGTAAATATTTTCTTCTGTGTTGCACCAACCAGGTGATGTCTTCTAAACTCTACTTCTTTTCTTTAAAACATTGAGGACAATGTTTCGTTCTGGTTGGGGGGAGGGAATAATGGACAATTGTGGAATCTTGGTTAAGTTTTTACTAATTTTTTGTTGTAGAAACTAACTGTTGCTAACTTTTTGTGTTGAAGATGGCTGAATATAGAGTGTAGTGACTCTAGAAACGCATCTTCATCGTTTAAAAAAAAAATCAGATATTTTCTTTTTCTTTGTTTTGATGTTCATTTTTCTTTTTCTTTTTTAATTTCTCCTTTATAAATATACATTTTCAAACAAAAATTTTTTTTGAGTCAAAGATGGCTGAATATAGAGTGTAGTGCCTCTAGAAACGCATCTTCTTAAAAAAAAATTCATTTTCTATCATTTTCTAATTAATTTTTCTGCATCATTTTCACATTTCTGCATGCATATTTTCTTTTTACGTTTAGAATAGGTTGGGGGATAGGGTGTTGTTTAAAAAAAAAAAAATTTTTTTTGATTTGTTTTAACATTGGATAACATGATGATTTCAAATTTTAGTATTTGTATTATCTTTAGTCTGAAGTGATGTTACACTATGTTTGCTACTCTACATGTTGATGTCGTAGACAAAAATGAGTTGCTTGAAGAAATGAACATGTCATAATAAATACCAAGTGAGTTTTTGAGCCTATTATTTTTCTTGGAGAGTAACCCTTTTGCCCATTCTTTATATAGCTTAGCAGTTTATTATTGTACACGATCTCTAGATTGCTTTTGAGTTAACCCTAAAAAAAAAAGAAAAAGAAAACAGAAAAAAAAAGAGTGTGTTGTTACATTTGGAAGCCCATTTAATTAGTAGATATAGAAGATTATTTAGAGTCCTAAAAGATGATGGAAAGGCCCTATTTGATCCGTTTGAGCCTTTGTAGCCATCCCTTTTATGAATATCCATAGTTAGCCCTTTTGAGCCTTTAAAAAAAAAAATTTTTTTCTTTCTCAACTTATTATCTTGACCCACTCCGATTTGGAGTATTACCCAATATCTTACAAGATCCATCACCTTTTTATGTTTGAGAAAACTGTAAATAAATATTTTGTATATTAAAGTTATGCCTAGTTCAAAAAAAAAGAAAAAAAGAAAGAAAGAAACAAAAATTGTTGCTTCAAAAAAAAAACAACAATAATAGGTGAAATCCACCTTGCAACTTTCAAAAAGAAAAAAAAAATTCTATGCATTTTTCTCAAACATACATTTTGTCTTCCTTATTTCCCTTCTTTGTTAGCTATGTCCCTAGCCTACGTTACGTCCTAATAAAAGTCCTTCTTGATTTTAGGGAACTATAATCTGAAGTAGAAGCTAGTTATATGGGCTAAAAAGATGTAGTGATGCATAAAAAATAAAAAATAAAAAATAATAATAATAAATAAAATGGGTTGACTAGCATTTTTATTTGACTGGAGATCGTATTATTTCTAAGTTAAGGGCATATTTCTTTTTGGTGAGAGCATGTGAGACCACTTCTTATTATTTTCTCTCAATTACCATTCATTGGAGTGACTATTTTTAATTGGGTTTAATTTCTTTGTGAGAGTGTCACTACTTCCAGTGAGATTTTGGGGTTTACAATGTCATTCTTAAAGGTAGCTACAACAAACTCTACTGGGCTGATTCATGTGGATGGTTGATGTGGGTGTGATGTTTCTTTAAACTTGAGATAATGCTTATACTTTTATTTGATTGTTATCATTAATCTGATTGAATAAAAAGAGGTTTAAAAAAAATCATTTTTTGAATTTTTGTTTTCGCTTTATTTGCTAGGGACTAGCAATAAGCTGGTTGGGGGGTGTGTTGAGTGTTAGAAAGTGCATATTTATAAAGGAGAAATCGTTATTTTATATATCAAGTATTGCTAACAACCGTTACTTTTATGTGTTTAAATTTCTTGTACTTTAATTATGTGTGTTTTATTTTAATTAAGTATTTGATGTATTTTAGGGGCATCATAGTCATTTCACAATAAACGAGAGATCAAATGGCAAAACGGACATCATTTTTGAACTCAGGACGGTCGAAAACCTTAGGAGGAGTATAAAAGGAAAAATGACACTGTTCACACGTACGGTACTGTTCACATGTACGGTACTATTCACATATACGGGTACTGTTGGCGTTACTGTGTAAATAGTGGCGGTTGACTATACTGTGCAAATAGTGGCTGATGACGTGGCGAAATCCTGAGCGTCCAAACTGTTTTTAATCCGATGGCCATGATTTACTCGATGTAACTATAAAAAGGGGGCCTCCCCCCCTAATTTGGCACCTCTGAATCCATTTTTAGGATTCATTTTCTGTAATTCTCTCTCTATCTTGTACTTTCTACGTATTTTAATAAATTCCTATTTTGCCCCTAGTTCAACTATGAGTGGCTAATTTTCTTTCAAGCTTGGGTTGAAGGTGAAGTCTCAACATGTGTCATGGGCTTGATTTGGTAAATTTATTTTCTCTTCCCCTCTAGTTTTTGTGGATGTTTTGACTTCTCGTCGACAAATAATACTAATCTTGTCTAGTACTGCCCTGGTTTCACCGGCTCCCTAGTATAAGGTTATTATTATTTGGCACGATAAGCCCTTAGCACCATATTTATTAGAGCGTGGTTCGTGAGGTGTGGATTTCCCTCTCATGATTTAATTGGTATTAATATGGAATATTTAGCCCATGATGCATGTTGATACGGATCCAGATACCCAAGTACGTCATTTAATAGATTTACACTTCAATTTATTTCTGCCATTTTATTTCCAATTTCAGAATTTAATCTTGCCATTTTAATTTAAGTTTTAGCATATTTCAAATCATTTCCACCATAAATCCAACCACCCATTTACAGAATTAATTCTATAAATAATTAAAATCCACCTCCTCGTGGGATCGACACTCGCACCATTAAGCTATACTACAACAGATTCGTGCGCTTGCGAGTTCAATAAAATTTGCACAACAGCTATCACTTAAAGGGACCATACAAAGGTGTTTTTCTAACAATTGTGAGCATTGATGCAAATTATGGCATTTACCCTTTGGCAATGTGTGTGGCTAAGACCGAAAATAATTACCCATGGCAATATTTTATAAATAAACTATATGATCAAATGGGTTATAATTGGTGAAGGATTATACTTTATCAATGATAAGCATAAGGGGGTGCTTAATGCCTTGGATAGAGTATTCCTTTCATCATTGAAGAGATATTGCTGTAGGCACATCTACACGATTTTCAAGCAAAATTTTCCTGGGTTGTTAACGAAAAAAATGTTTTAGAGAGCCTGTAGAAGTTCAAATGCTGCTGATTTTAACTCCTACAAAGAAGAACTAAAGACTATAACTCTTGAAGAGTATAAATGACTCATGAAAATTCCCACCATGTGTTGGGCAAAGCATTTATTCCCTCCACATACTAAATGCAGCCATGTTACCAATAATATGACTAAATCTTTTAACAATTGGATCAACAATTTCAGAGGTTTACCAATTGTGAGATGTTTGAGGAGATACAAAGGAAAACTATGCGCTTAATTTATAGGAGGGATGAGATAACCCTTGGATGGAACAGTGAGCTTCCACTAGTTGAGAATGAAGACTATTAAGAAAGAGAAAAGGCAAGATCACTTTCTGTCATCTTTGGGCATAATGAGACATTTGAGATCCTTGAAGATGTGACCAAGATTGTTGTTGTTGATCTATTGAAGAAAACGTGTGATTGTGGCAAGTGGGCCATTTTGGGAATGCCTTGCAACATGCCCTCTGTTGCATAGATGCAAAGAGGTATAATGTTGAAGACGACATACGTCGATTTCTAAAAAACTTATATTAACACTTACAAGCATCAAATCATACCAATTCCTTATGAGAAGAAGTGACCACTTTACTTCATGAAAATTTATAGCCACCAAAAACTATAAGGTATGTTGGTAGACAGTAAAACCAAGAGAATGAGATAATAAGATGAATCTTCAACCTTCAAGCGAAGCTCAAGTGTTAAGTGCTCTTGATGTGACTAGTGGGGCCACAATAAGAGAACATGTCTAAAAGCAACTTATGATCAGATGAAAAAAAGACAAGGTACATGTTAAAAATACTTAAATGTATTTGTAATTATGATTTAACTTGTAAAATAGTGACCTAATTATATGATTTTAATTTAATCTTGCAAGCACCAATTACTGACAAGAGCTCAGAACATATAGACAATCAAATAATCCAAACACTGTCATCTGCCCAGGATAATGGTATCTCTTAAATGCTTAAAATACTGCCAACTAATCTAATATCCTTAAGATAATCACTTTGTTTTATTCTAAATATGTGTTAAGATAATTAGAATAAAAATATATATGACAGAATCTAATTAGCAGAGTTTAGTGCTAAGTTAGTTACATTGTTAGCTTAACAAACCCATCAAGAGTATATAATATGTCGATGATTCAAAATCATTATATATAACTTGTGTAACTAAAACCAGTTCACTTAGTTTCAATTCACATGCCTTAATTCATAACTCTCTATAATTTTCCTTCATTTTTTTAGTTACCAAGTAAACATTCCAGAATTTGAATATATGCAATATGCTTATAGGGCATTTGACTCAGGAATGAAGTTTGATTTGAAGCTTAAAGCATCCAGCAATTTGTAGAACATTACGCATAAAATTCATGACAAGCAGAGCACATAGCTTAACCCCATACACTATTCTTTTTTTTTTTTTGCGGGGATCAGATGATGCAACACCCTTGAAGAATCAGGACATCGATAGATGGTGTATCATCTTTTGCTCACCTAACATACATGTTTTAGTTTTTTTAATTACGTTTTGTTCAAAATTATAGGCTAACGCTGTTATTGCCAAAGAATGTGTCATGTATGTTCAAATTGGCTTAGTTATTGCAAATTTTTTTATGATAGTTGCCTTTTTGTAAGTATGTATATGGTGTGCTTTATGTCTCTCGTAAGGGCTTAGTGTAAGCTAGCCAAACAATGCATGTTTAAACTCAAATTCTGCTAGAATGTAATTATCCATATGGTTATGTCTAATTAGCACTTTCAATTTATATGTTTTCTTTTAAATATTTGATAAATTAGATGTGATTGCATGTTATTTTAATCCTATGATGATGTTGAGATTACTTTGAGCTAATTTAGAGTAGAATGGAAGCTTGTCTACACAGTTTCTTTACTAAGCTATAGTTTGACAAGTCTCTGTTGTGCTTGGATATGATTTCATTGTGATTATTTGTTGTATGATTTTTGTTCATGATTTTGATATATCAATATGATTTTATTCATACAGTGTTATTATTATTGAAGTGGGTTGGTGATACAAATTAATTTGAAGTATATTGGTTGATGATTATGAGATTAAGTATAGTTAATTTTGAGTATAATGGAGGCTTGATTGGGCAGTTACTGCATTGATGCACAAAAATCTTGCAGAAGAGCATTTTATGGTGCATTTTTATGCTAATGCATGTTCATTTAGCTACTTTAGGTATTACTATATGCATTTGTTGACTAAACAATTACTTAGCAGCTATAACTACACCCATTATTGAAACTACAATAGTACAAATGAAAAAAAAAACATGTTTAGGAACAAGATTACATTTAGGCCATTACATTTTACTCTATTTTGTTGTGGTTTTTGCATCATTGACTTCAATTCCTGCATATGCTTTTGCATACCCATCAGCAGCTTATAATTTGCTTGGCATGTTCCCAAGCCATCAAATATAGCACCTCTATTGAAATCATTTGGAGATGGAATCTAGAATTTGAAATAGCCACAACCATGTTTGCTATCCATACAACAATAATATAACTTGTTTGGGTTGTCATATGATTTTGACACCTTCATAGTAGCTCTTTTGTAGCATCTACATATCTTGTTTAAAAATCGTATAAGGTTGCCATTAATCTCATCCCTCCATCCTCTACTTTCTTGCCTGCTTGATCCAATTGATTGCTGTAAACTTTCTGAAGTCATGACAAGTATGAGAGCTGAAATGCTTTGCAAACAAATAGTATTGTGCAAACAAAGGATCAAATGATGCCTATTTAAATAGAGTTGAGCAGCACTAATATTACCATTGGTTACCAACGGTAATATTAGTGTTGTTTTTATATTAATTATTTTAAAATATTTTTATCTACTTGTCTTATTATTATGTGATTGTTACTATTAAATTACTTGTTTTAAAGGCATTTTGGTCTTTTTAACACTCAATTCAGATTTGTTTAATTATATGATTGTGTAATGTCAAAAAAAATTCAGAAGGGTATAATAGCCTTTTCACTACTCTAACACATTTGGAGTCAAATGTAAAGATCGTCTACAATATCAAATAATCTTGTCATTCCTTGAAATATGTTGTAAAGGGTCTTTTTGAACATTCCCTTAAATGCCTAATGGGTGCCTAACTCTTATACACGGCCAAGGGGATATTGTCAATATATGCATACATCCTCCCTAGGTATAGCAAAGGCAAACCGCAGACGTGTTTTTAAAAATTATCCCTAAATGATAATATAAATTCAATTCAAATTTAATTATTGACTTAAAATTAATTTATAACATAAAATAACACATCATTGATTAACAATAAAAATTCATTTATATTAAAATATTATTAGATTTAATGTTGTTCAATTCAAATTTAATTTTCAAATAATATGTAGCAGTATAATTTTAATAAAATTTAGTTATAAAACTTGAATTGTGTTTTTTTTTTGGTTTTTTTTCATGTGCGGAGCTTTGGCCCAACTCAAATCTTATTGTGCTTTTAAGGTTCACGTGCTTAAAATATAGGCCTAGCTTGGCCCACATGCATGTTGTGACGCGCCACATGCCTTGATGAAGCGCTGTCATCCTGTGCTGTGCTACAGAGACGTGTGTCGTATCCATGCCGTCCTAAGTATTGGCCATCTCTAATCTCTCCAAAGATTTGAACTGAGGTAGCCAATAGAAAAAATTACTTGAAAACTATTCGATCGAGCTAATGAGGCGACCTATGTTTCATTAATTATTTTTGAACTTATTTTTTAATTAGATCTTGCAATCTTGGTCAAATATCTCGTTGGAGGGAAGACCATTATGTCTTTAATTTTAATAAATATTTTCAAGCCTTCAAAGACATGATCAAATGATTTTCAAATAATTTTATTTTACCAATCATCTGAGTTCGGATTTTAAAAGAGATAAGAGGCTAAAAATAAATATGGATTTTGTTCACCCCTTACATAAAAAAATAAATAAATAATTTTTTCAAATCAACTACTTGCATGCTTTCTCAAATGTTCTAAACGTTTTAGGCCAAAATGAAATAATTAAATGATAAGAAAACGTTGTTGGTGTTTTAGGCATGATAATTATTACTACAAGCAGCCTAATTATTGCTACAAGTACGATTTTCTCCAATGACCAAACAAGAACAAAAGTAAAATTAATCTTTAATGAATGCTAGCTATTCAAGATCACAAAGAGGATAGTGCCGTTTTTTCCTATCTAAGCATTTTCTATATTTCATTATTCTATGAAGATAGGAGGCCAAAAGATCTAATTAAACCCAGAGCAATTAATAAGAGGATCTTTGCATTTTAAAATAAATTCTTTTGCTTGTTACAGGTTGGCAAGATGGCGACCTTCTTTCATCTACCTTTCATGCATAGAATAAATGAGTAGTCTTGGTTGTTCCCCATTATATGAACTTGAAAGAGATTGCAAGAACATCAAAACAGGAACCAAATGCTTTCAGTTAGCTTTTTTTTTTTATTATTTTCGTATTGAATAATTTCGCCATTCGGCACCTGTCATCAATTAGATCACCATGACATACACAAATGGCAGGGATCAATTCTGTTATGAAATGCATGGATGACGAAAAACAAAGGCTATTGCAACATGCACATATGGCAGTAACAAAGGATATTATGTCATACACATGTTGAAAATGTGATAAAAATATGAGATTGTAAAATTTTCCTTTTAAGTTACTGAAAATCTTGTATAAATAGGCCTCTGAACCGTTAAGAAATAATAAAAGTTCTATTTGTCACTTTCTGTTTTGTCCTCAAGTTTTTTGAATGGTATCAGAGCTTTCTTGAGAGCCCTTAAACAAGGGTGGGCATATGGTTTAGTTCAGAAGGCAAAAATCAAATAGTTCAAAAATAAGCTAACTAATTGGTTTGTGTTTAATTCGGCTCAAAACTAAACCAAACTAATAAACCGATTGGTTCGCATCAATTCGATTAAAAAATTATTTAATTCAAAATATGAAACTAAAAATCAATTTTAAATACTTAAATTTTTAACCTCAAGTCGGCAGCAATCTCTCTCATGCACAAATCACTCACGCACAACAATCTCTCTCTCTCATGCATAAATCACTTACGCACAACAATCTCTCTCTCTCTCTCGCGCACGCGCAGCATCTCATGGTCATGCCGACAGCTCGACGTCATCCACAGACTCATCCTTTACGCATGGTCAACCTCTCACCATCAGCCTTTCACAATCACAGACTCATCAATCAAGGTCTCACTCTCATCACTTATAGTTTTACTAAAACCTTCAGCTGCTGCTTGACTGCCATCTTCGCCAGCACCCATCACTTACGAGTCAGCTGCCGCTTGTCTGTAGTCATCGTTGCCAGCACCCATCACTCATGAGTCAGCCGCCTCTTGTCTACTTTATCTTCGCCAGTTGCCGCTGGTCACCTCATTCATCTTACTAGCCGTTGCGGCCTCTTTCCATCGTTACTATCTCACTAGTAAAGGTGAGCAACACTAAGTCGAACTCAATTTTTGTAATTTGTAATAACAAATTAGCAACTACATTTACGCTTTGATTAATTTAATTTTTACAAGTAAAAAACGAGTTGAGTTCATTTCATCCACTGTTAGCAACTAGTTCAATTTTAATATGCCTAGTCATTGGTGAAGGACAACATTTGTCCATGAGGTTCTTAATAACGCAACTTTTGCGCAGTAAAATTAAAACAGATGGCGGAAGCTCTAGAAACCTCGGATCGACTTCATTCAAAAACGAAAATCAAGAGGAAAGATTGAAGTTTAGTTACCTCACTTGCAGTTTCAAAAACGACTTCGTGAAGTGGGAGAAAACGACTAAAAACAGCAAGCTACGAACACTGTCCAGAAAATACAGCTCTGCACGAACAGTTTCTATTTTGCCACGATCTGAGATCCATTAAGCACCCCAATTGTGATGCCTCTAATAAGTCCACACTTAGAAATGTTCTAGGAGCTCATAGGATTTGGAATCTTGAAATTTCATTAAGAAATGAGAGAGATAATGAAGAAACATGAATGCTAGCTCATGTTTATTCCTTCCACCAAATAAAGCCACCATTATCTCTAATAATAGCACCAAACATTATCATGTGCTAGACCCACCTACTTAGCCATTATTTATTGAAATTGATCTCATCACTTCAATAAACTATTTAATCAAATAAATAAATAACTAATATTAATTAATTTCGGAATTAATTAATTAACCCAATTTTGATCACATCAAATGGTTAAATGTGGGCTTCTCTTGTGACATGTTCTAATGTTTTCTCTTAATCCATATTAGATCCAATAAAAGCCCATAATTCTAAACCCAAAATTGGTCTAGAAGTCCATAATCGTATATGAACCCGAACATGTCCAAAATGGTCATTTTACGTGCTCGACATTCCATAATGTTTAATTGAGGATTTATGAAATTTATTTTGTTCCTTAAACTATTTATGGAACATGTAAATTTCTATCTTAAATCATATTTAAGATATATTTATATTTATATTCATTCTCAATGAATTATAATATAAATATTGTTTTTCCTAAAAATAGGAAATTTAACTTCTCATTTTCTAGTAACTCCTTTTTCATTTCTATATTGTGTGTGACCTTTTAGGTTCTTAGTTATAAGGTAGTAGAACTATTTTAATGATAACTTTTTATTCATTAAATGATGCTAAACTCGTTAGTCATCAATTAGAACCTTTCTAATGACCTTAAGATGCATTGGTAATACGCTTTACCAATATTGATCATAAGGTTTCTACAAGTTATGAGTGACACCTAGCAGTATATCACGACTATCCAAATAACAAGAATTGTTGGATCTATAGAACCTATTCCATTGTATCTCTATGTCTTGGTCTCTTCATCATCCATGTCCAGAGAAAAGCACGGCTTATGGTTTATTATGTTAAGCAGTTGTGCTTTATCTCAAAATAAATATAAATGAACTTGGCATGATAATATAATTTGAACTCTTTCAAATATATTTCACCTTGGCCAAGGATTTCTCATGCCAATTCATATTATCTCATAAGGACATCCTTTTCGTATATTACAAAGTGATGAATTCCATGTTGGCTATACACTTGTCTTCATACATAGCCAACCATGACAGCTATTGCTAGATCTCTTCCATTATTAGGAATCAATCTTTATGCATTTACAAATCAGAGATGTCTATGTATAAGATATCTGTTATGCCTCAAGTCTAAAGACCATTACTAAACATAGTATCTGATACAATGTATAATAAGCCATTAACACTCAAAACCATATGGCTTACTATATTTGGTCAAGTTCAATAAACAAGTTCTCTTAACAAGTACCTATGTGTTTGAATTAACATCTCATGTCAATGATATGAAACTCACCATCCATTTTAGTATCACATACCATAAGGAGTCATAACACATACTAGTGTTTATAGGAATTTATAATGTCCAATCATAAATCCACCACTAGGAACTATTTTAGAAGTATAGTACAAAGGATACACGTTTCATATTCTCGACATACTCGAGAATGTGTTCCTTAACTATTTTACTTCTTAGACTATATTCATTATATTAATATATGAATATTGATAACTTTGCCATTTAATAAATATCAAAATATTATTCAAATACAATCATTCCCTAAACAATCAAATCACCATTCGATTGGCCTTTAGAGCATATTACTAACAGTTGGTTGGTTTTATTTTTGTGATTTGTAATTGATATTTGATTAGGAAAAATACTCTTAAAATTAATTAAATTGTAAGTGAAATTACTATATATTTATTTTATTATATTATTTAAGATCATGTTTTTATTTGGTTAAAGTGCATTCTTGGCAATGAAATTTTGAAATGGATCACTAATCACATAATTTGATATTTATACTTCCATTAGCCAAAATCATGCAATTGTAAACAAATACAAACCATGTAGGAAAAAAAAATAAAGTTAATTTTTGTGTTTTTCATTACCATAAGATATACACGCATATTACTAGTTTAAGTAATTTGTTACTGTAGATGAATTAAAAGTAAATTATGATCTTTTTGTGAACAATTTTTTCTTTTAAACAAATTGTTAAATAAATCAAGATTGCTTATTTCTTCATTTTCTATGTCTAATTATTCAAGAGTTCAAGACAACCTTCAATGTGATGCTAATTATTTTGACCATAAAGTTGATGATAATGAAAATGATTCGCCAATATTAGTCACCAATGGAAACAAGAGTAAAAGGTCTTCATCATCCTAACTGCCACTACCGAGGAAAAAAATGGCCCCAAGATCAACAGTGTGCCAACATTGCACTAGACTTTCAGATAATAATAACAATTGCAAATGCAACTACTATGATCAAGAATTTGAATGCGGGTTAGTAATGTGCGGGATTAGCACTTTGAAGACTGAATACCAATAAAAGTGTAAAAAATGCAAGGGCTTTTCGAAAGACCAAATAGCTTTAACTCAAGATGTTACTAGTGATGAACTTTTAGCAAGGGGATTTAGTTAGGATGCTTGTAGATGAACAATTGTGAAAATGATTGTTCTTGATAAATTACCTTTTTTTGTTGTGGGAAATATAGTATTTATGCATTTTTATAGTTTGATGTCTCTTAGATGTCTTCTTCTCTCACGGAGAACCATCATTAAGGACACTCTTGATATGTATGTGGAGGAAAGTCTAAGTAGGAAAACTTATTGGTTGCAAATAAGCAAAGTTGTCTTTGACCACTAATATTTTTGGACTTCCATTATAACAACTAGCTACCTTGTCATCATAACTCATTTTATTGAAAAAAAATGAAATTTACATAAAAGGATTATCAGTTTAACATTGCAAACCATCATACATCAGAGAAAATTTGTAAGTAACTTGAAAAATATTTAATTGATTAGGGCATAGAGTGAGTGTTTACCATGACTATTGGCAATACAAGTGCAAATAAGGGTGCTTTTTGGTATTTGACTAATAGGGAAAGGAATTGGAGGGATAATGCCATAGTATTGAATGTGAGTTATTTGCATGTTTGTTGTTATGCACATATAGTGAATTTGATCGTTGCTAAAGATTTGAGTGAAATGGAGCAAAGTATAGTTTGAAATGCTGTGAATTATGCGAGATCTTCCACCATTAAGATGTAAGAAATTCAAATTCATGTGCAACAAGAGAACAATAATTACCGAGAAAGTGTGATTTTGGATTGTCTTAACAAGTTAAATCCTATATATGTTATGCTGAATACGATATTGAAATTTTAGTCAACATTTGATCAAATGGCACTTATAAGCTTTATTATGCTTATTTCCATGAAAAAGAGGGTGGGAACGAGAAAAGGGAGGGCAAATTTTGAATAATGATCGAGAGGGTGCTTGTTGCATAATCAAGTTTCTGAAGACTTTTCTGTTGCAACATTGGCATTTTCTTTTTTTCTTAAAGGTGGCATCAAATTTTTGTTATACTTTTGATATATGATACTGCATTTACTTTGGCTTTTATTAATCGTGTTTATTTTTTTTTAGGTGACATCAAATATTTGTTACAATTTGATATGATAAATTTAAAAATTTTTAGAATCTTTGTCTAATAATAATGATATCATTTTAGGTTTAATGCCAACTATAATAAAGGGAAATTTTGAAAAATATTGCAAAGGCTATGTCAAGATAAATTAGTTGTTGAACCATGGTTAAAAATAAAATTCTCAACACATTGGTTTGAGAAATTATATGGCAACGATGATGCCAAATGTGGTGAGATGAAAGAAATGGTGAAAAATTTGTTGACTACCCTTTATGAGCTTTACAATGCACAAGTGTAAACTAGGTGGAAATGGGAGTGGAAGTGGAAGTGTACAATCACTCAACTTTAATTTTAAATTACAGTTTATAAAGAGTTTTACAACAGAAGATTGTCCAAAATCTCTTAACTCAAGTGTTTCCTACACATACAATCACTGAACCTTGATTTTAAATTAAAGATTACAGAGAGTCCCCTTACACAATGTATGTGTTCACAAATGAAAGCTCAAAGTGTCATTTAATGAAACAATGACAAGTTTAAAGCTCAAGAGAGATTGAATACTCAATAGCAAGCTCAATAATAATTGTGAAATCTCATTTTAAGTTGAATTTGATTAAGCCTTTTTATAGTTGGAGTTGAAAACTAATTGTTATTGACTTTCAGCACATAATTATTTCGCCGTTTTGACTTGAGCAAGTGACTGTTATGTGTTGAGTGTTAGAAAATATATATTTATAAAAGAGAAAATCATCATTTTGCACTTCAAGTTTTACTAACACTTCTACTTTTATGTATTTTAATCTCTTGTAATTTAATTATGTGTATTTTATTTTAATTAAGTATTTTATGCATTTTAGGGGTGTCATGGTCGTTTCACAATGAACGAGAGATCAAACGGCAAAACAGACATCACTTTTGAACTTAGGACAATCAAAAACCTTAGGAGGAGTATAAAATGAAAAATGGCATTGTTTACACGTACATCACTATTCACATGTACAGTACTGTCCATGTCACTGTTCACAACAATGTTCACACAGACGGAACGATGAAGTGGTAGCACATTAGTAGACCAAAAATTATGTGTACGGTACATGCATATGCACAGGATTATTTTCAACCAAATTGCGTCACTGTTCAAGCAGTTGACTGTTCAAACTGCGTTCTATTGACTGATGACGTGGCGTAATCCTGAGCGTCCAAACTGTTTTTAATTCGATAACCAAGATTTACTCAATGTATCTATAAAAAGGGGGCTTTGCCCCCCTGATTTGGCATCTTTGAATCTATTTTTGAGCTCCATTTTATGTAATTCCTTTTCCATCTTGTATTTTTTTTAGATATTTTAATAAATTCTAATTTTGCCCCTAGTTCAATTATGAGTAGCTAATTTTCTTTCAAGCTTAGGTTGAAGGTGAAGTCTCAACATGTGTTATAGGATTTATTTAGTAAATTTATTTTCTATTCCCCTCTAATTGTTTATGGATGTTTTGACTTTCCGTCGATAAATAATAATAATCTTGTCTAGATACCGCCCTGATTTCACCGGCTGCCTAGTACAAAATTATTATTATTTGGCACAATAAGCCTTTTGTAATATATTGATTAGAATGTGGTTCATGAGGTATGGATACCAACCTCATGATTTAATTGGCACTAATAAGGAATATTTAGCCCATTGTACATGTTGATATAGATTCAGATACCCAAGTGACGCATTTTAATAGAATTCGCTTCAATTTATTCTCGTCATTTTAATTCAATTTTTAGGATAATCTAAGTTACTTTTACCACAAATCCAACCACCAATTTAAAAAAATTAATTCTACACACAATTAGAATAACCTCCTCGTGGGATCGACACTCCTCACTATTGATCTATTCTACAATAGATTTGTACACTTGCGAGTTCAATAAAATTTGCAAAATAAGTTTTTGGCACCGTTACCGGGGAGGTAATTTATTTCAATTCGTAGAATTAATTTTTATGAATAATTTCTTTTATACGTTTTCTTATTAAAAAAAGAAAAAAAATGAATCTGCATCAAGAGGTAATAACTTCTTTTCTTTCTCTATTCTTTACAATTCTGCAATTTAATTTTTAAGTTATTTTTCTTTGTAATTTTTTATTAATTTTTTTAATTAAATTATTTCACGTATTGTTTTAGTGTGTTTTTATAGACAGATTTTAACAGCGTAATAAGGTTAGTACAATAATTTCTCCTTCTTTATTTTTATTTGTTTTGTTATCATTTATTTTGTGCTCTTTGTATGCATGGTCGAAGGTCATTATTACATAATCTTGAGCCTATAGACCTTGAACTTGAAAAAACATTGCGCACACATAAATACATTAAAGATAAAAGTGAAATAGATTTGCAACAACAACAAACACCACAGGAGAGGCCATTTAAAGATTACTTCAGTCCTTTAGCTAATTTGAATGCATCATGTATAAGATACCCAAATCTAACTGTTAGGTGTTTTGAACTAAAACCTAATGTGCTAAATTGTTTCCCAACATTCTATTGCTTAGAAAATGAGGACCCATATAATCATCTGAATGATTTTCATGCTGTTTGTCAAAATTTTAAATATGAAAATTTTTTAGACGATGATGTTAAACTTAGATTATTCCCATTTTCTTTAAAGGATAGAGCTCGTTCATGGTTAAATACTTTGCCTGCTAATAGCATTATATCATGGGAACAAATGGTAATTAAATTTTTGAATAAATATTTCCCAATGCATAAAACCAATACTATTCGCAGGGAAATCTCAGAGTTTACCCAGAGAAAAGACGAGCAGTTTTTCGAAACATGGGAGCAATTCAATGGGCTACTCTTGAAGTGTTCATATCATGGGTACGAGAAATCGCACCAATGCCAATACTTCTTGGAGGGATTATTGCCACATGGCAAGAATGGCTAATGGCAACAAGTGGAGGAGAGTTAATGTCAAAAAGTGCATGCGAAAGGGAGCTAATATCAAAAAGTGTATAAGAGATTTGGGAATTCTTCCAGCGACAAGCAGATAATTCCCAACAACAGAGTCGATCACTTAGGAATACTAAAAGAATTAAGGGAGTGAATAAGGTTCACATTGGTAAGTCAAGTCCAAAAATTAAAGAAGTCAAAGAAATGGTTGAAGGCCTTTCTCTACAAATAGCATCATTAACGACCGTTAAATCAACAGAACCACATGACCATGACTCATACTCAAATCAAACCAATGCCATAGGTGTAATGAGAAAACCATCAAATTACAACTCATACTCCGACATATATAACCCTAGATGGAGAGACCACTCAAATTTTTCATGGTCTTAAGGATTCCAACAAAATGGACCAGCAGCTCCAGCTCCACTAATGCAACCAATTCCTCAAATTTCTCAAGCCTCTCAATCACCATTTAGACCATAGAATCAGAATCAGAACTACTCTCAACCTAGACCATGAGAGGATGCATTCTAGAATTTCAAGAATGTTACTCACTCTACGATTGAGCAACAGAACCGCACCATTAATGGACTACGAAATGAGATGAGAGCAGACTTCAACTCACAAGCTTAATCAGTTTCAAGCCTCGAGAAGATGGTGGAACAACTTGTTTCTTTAATTCAGACCTTGGCAATGACTGTTGAGAAATGTAGATTTCTAAGTCAACCAATGCCTAATCCTAAAGGGGTGCATGAAGTAAGTATCAGTTCACCTCAACAGCACGGAGATGTCAAAGCAGTCATGACCTTGCGAAAAAGGAAAAAAAGTCAACAACAAAGAAGAAAATTAAATTGTACCTGTGAATGTTGAGGACTCACAATCGGAAGAGAAAGAAGAAACCAACCTATGAAAATATATTCCCAAAGCTCCATTTCCTTAGAGGTTAGCTAAAAGAAAGAAGGGAAAATCCACAGGTGAGATTCTTGAAATCTTCAAACAGGTAAGTGTTAACATCCATTTGCTTGATACTATAAAATAAGTTCTATCTTATGCCAAGTTTCTTAAAGGCCTTTGTACTAAAAAAAGAAATATTCCTGTTCAAAAGAAGACATTTTTAACAGAAAACGTTAGTTCTATACTCCAACACAAAATTCCTTTAAAATGTAATGACCTAGGCTCCCTCACTATCTCATGTAGCATAAGGAACCACACAATTGAGAATGCTTTGTTGGACTTAGGGGCTAGTGTAAATTTGTTACCTTATTCAGTGTTTGTAAAACTTGAACTGGGCAAATTACACCCAACTCCAGTGGTGTTACAGCTTACAGATCGATCCACGAAAATACCTCGTGGTATTGTGGAGTACATGCTTATCCAGGTAGACAAGTTTTATTTTCTTATTGATTTCATTGTAATTGACACTCAACCAATCCAGGATTCAAGGAAGCACATCCCCATTATCCTAGATCGGCCTTTCTTGGCAACTGCAGATGCTCACATTCAATGCAGAACTGAAAATATGCAGTTATCCTTTGGCAACATGACTATGGAACTAAATATTTTCAACATTGTCAAATAACCTCACAATGCAGATAATGGAATTGTTGATGTGGATTAAATGAAACAATAGTTGATAATACTTTTCTTTCAAACCTTAGTGATGATCCTTTACAAACATGTGTAACTCACTTTGGTTTGGATTTTAATATTGACAGATCAGTCGATGAGGTCAATGTTCTAATTGACTCAGTACCATCTATGGACACTAATAAATGGAAGTCAAGAGTTGAGCAACTAGCACCATCACAGAAGAAACTCATCCCATTATCAGAATCACCACCGAAACTTGAGCTCAAAACATTACCCAACACTTTAGAATATGCATTTTTGGGAGAAGAAATTACTCTTCCGGTAATAATTCATTATCCCTAAATGACAAATAAAAAGGTAAGTTGTTGGATGTTTTAAAAAAGCACAAAAGAGCATTAGGATGGATCATAACAGACATAAAAGATATAAACCTAGTAGACTGCATGCATTAAATTCACCTTGATGAAAATGCTAAATCTACTAGGAAAATACAACGTCGGTTAAATCTTAACATGAAAGAAGTTGTTGGAACTAAAGTTCTGAAGCTATTAGACAAAGGTATCATTGACCCAATTTCTGATAGTTCATGGGCCAGTCCTGTATAAATTGTCCCTAAAATGTTAGTAGTTACAGTAGTTACCAATGCTGATAATGAATTGATACCAACTAAGGTAACTATAAGATGGCGCATATGCATTGATTATAAAATTTTGAATTCTGTCACATATAAAGACCATTTTCCTTTACCATTTATCGATCAAATGTTTGATAGATTAACAGGCCATGAATTTTATTACTTTCTAGATGGCTACTCAAGATATAATTAGATTCCCATACCACCAAAAGATCAAGAGAAAACTACTTTCACTTGCCCTTTTGGCACTTTTACATATAGAAAGATACCATTTGGATTATGTAATTCACCTGCTATATTTCAACGATGCATGTTAAACATTTTTTTTGATATGGTTGAACGATTCCTTGAAGTCTTTATGGATGACTTTTCTATTTTTAGTGACTCGTTTCATCAATAATTACATCATCTAACACTAGTTCTGCAGAGATGTATCGAGAAGAACTTAATCTTAAATTAGGAGAAGTGCAGTTTTATGGTAAAATAAGATATTGTTCTCGGTCACATCATTTCGAGCAAAGGTATTGAGGTTAATAAAGCAAATGTGGATCTTATTTTCAATCTTCCTCCACCTAAAACAGTAAGAGAAATAAGATCTTTCCTTGGGCATGCTGGTTTTTATAACGTTTCGTTAAAAATTTTAGCAAATTTTCTTGACCCTTATGCAATCTATTTGCTAAGGATGTACCTTTTATCTTTGATGATTCATGTCTTGTGGCATTTGAAAAACTAAAGCAGTTGTTGACATCATCACCCATCATTCAGCCCCCAAACTGGAGCTTACCATTCGAGCTCATGTGTGATGTATCTAATTATGCAATAGGAGCGATATTAAGACAAAGAGTTGATCAAATTCCTCATGTTATTTACTTTGTTAGTATGACATTGAATGATACACAGTTGAATTATTCAACTATTGAAAAAGAAATGCCAGCAGTAGTGTCTGCATTGGAAAAATTTTGATCTTATCTCATTAGTTGTAAGATAATTGTATTCACATATCATGTTGCTCTGAAATATCTTCTCACAAAGAAAGATACAAAAGTTAAAATAATTCGTTGGGTGTTACTTTTATAGGAATTTAACTTGAAATTTAAAGATAAGAAAGACACAGACAATTACAGAACCATTAACATTGAATGAGTCATTTCCTGATGAACAATTAATGAGTGTGGAAGTATTACTATGGTATGCTGACATCGTGAATTATCTTGTTACAGGTCAACTTCCAGAGCATTGAACTAAGAAAGACAAGACCAATTTTTTTTGCAGAAATAAAGAATTTATTTTAGGATGACCCGTATTTGTTCAAGTATTGTGTAGATCAAATTGTTAGACGATGTGTCCCAGAAAGCGAAATTCAGAATATCCTTTCATTCTACCATGAACAAGCTTGGGGAGGCCATTTCAGTGTTAAGAAAACAACTACTAAAGCTTTACAATGTGGTTTCTATTGGCCAACTATATTTCGAGACGCTTATACTTTCTGTTCTTCATATGATAGGTGTCAACAAATGGGGAGCATTACACAAAGGAATATGATGCCACTAAATCCAATTTTAGTGGTTGAGATTTTTGATGTATGTGGTATCGACTTCATGGGACCATTTCCCTCTTCTTTTGGCCATCAATACATATTGGTTGTTGTTAACTGTGGGGCGAAACAATTCCATGTAGAACCAATGATCACAAGGTGGTGATAGGATTTTTGAAAAGCAACATTGTTTCATGCTTTGTATTCCCTCGAGTGATAATCAGTTATGGTGGTGCCCGCTTTTGTAACAAAGCATTCAAAGTTCTTTCGATAAAATATTCAATCACTAACAAAGTGGCGACCCCATACCATTTGTAAACTAGTGGCCAAGTTGAGATTTCTAATCGAGGAATAAAACACATATTAGAAAAGACGGTGAGGCCAGACATAAAAGATTGGTCATTAAGACTTGATGATGCATTATGGGCATATAGAACGGCTTTCAAGACCCTGATTGGGATGTCGCCTTACAAGCTAGTGTATGGAAAAGCTTGCCACCTACCTGTGGAACTCGAGCATCATGCGTACTGGACCATTAAGAAATTTAACTTTGACATGCAATAAGCTATCTAAGAATGAAGATTAGAACTGGCAGAACTTGAAGAAATTCGCAATGATGTATATGAAAATGCCAAGATTTACAAGCAGCGAATGAAAGTCTTTCATGACAAGCAAATTATGAGAAAGTCTTTCACTCCAGGTCAGAAAGTGCTTTTATTCAATTCTCGCTTGCATTTATTCTCAAGTAAGTTACGCTCTCGATGGACTAGCCCCTTTATTGTTCATAATGTTTTTCTATATAGGGCAATTGAAATTAAGGACTCAAAGAACGGTGTCACGTTTAAAGTTAATGGTCAAAGATTAAAGCCATATCCGGAGTACCAACCACCTGAAGAGGACACCGAAATAAATTTAAGTGACCCACCAGATTTGAATTGAATTGTTTCTTTCTTTTCAATGATTTGATTTTCTTTATTTCTTTCTTTTTATTATTCTTTCCTAATTGAAATTAAAAATTATTTATTATTGAAAATTTCAAATATGCAGCCATTACTTTAAGCTTAATGGGTCTAATAGTATGCTACCTCTTGTACTTCATTGTCAATGTTCCTAGGGAGTATGATGGCCCGAAATAAATAAATATTGGATACAAATTTCTTGATTGAAATACCAATTTTATGTTGCCCGTGAAAAAATTTGTAGTGATAAACACTACAAGATATGTGTAGGTTTAATTGCATTGTTAATTCAAGGATCTAGAAGAGATTTATATAAAGGAGTTCAAAAACAAAGTGTTATATTTGTTTTCAATAAATATATAACTCTTGGTTTTCATAGCTCACAAATGACACATACATGTCTCATACATGTTTACATTCTCCCCTCAGTTGGAAAATTTATTTGTTATCATCAAAATCATCATTATGGAAATACACAAGTTAACATTCTCCCTTTTTTTTGTTGCAACTAGATCTAAGTGAAGGAACAAAAAAGAAGTAAAACAAAGTAAAGAACAAAAACTTGAAATGTTTTCATTGTCACAAAGAATGGCATTTTAAAAGAGATTGTCTTTATGGGATATACAAGTAAAAGGGCCAAAAGAATCAGAGAAAAGATATTGCAGTTTCTAAAGAAGAGGGTTATAAGTCAGCAGATGTTCTTGTTGCATTTAATGTCAAACAAGAAGGTAAACAAGTGCTTGATTTTGGTTGTTCTTTTTATATGCCCATTTAGGATTCATTTCACTGAATATCAAGAATTTGATGGTGGCAAAGTGATGGTGGAGAATAATACTATACACAAAATCACAGATATTGTTAATGTCAAACTTAAGATATCTGTGATTTTGCATTCTCCCATTTTGTAAAATTTATTTGTTATCATCAAAATCATCATTATGAAAATATACAAGTTAACATTCTCTCTTTTTTTGTTGCAACTAGATCTAAGCATTCTCCCTTTTTTTGTTGCAACTAGATCTAAGTGAAGGAAAGAAAAAGAAGCAAAACAAAGTAAGGAACAAAAACTTGAAATGTTAGAATATTTAATCATTTGGTCTTCATGGGTACATGACACATATCTTTCACTATAATTTTGATATAGTAAAGATTTGTTAAGTAAATTATCCTTTCATATATTATATTTGGATTAACTAAATTTAAATTATTATGCCTAAATCTTTCTATTTGTTCATCTGAATCTATAAGGTTTTTATTTTTACATCCTCCTGATCTTTCTTTTACTAAATAATCTTTTTAAATAATTACCTTCTAATTTACTACAACTACCTATCAACTTATCTCTATCTAATAGTGATATGTATAACTCTTAGATTTCTTGGATTGAAGGTTTCCTATATCCATGTTAATTTTTTTTTTCAAATATTCCTATCAAATCTTCCCATTCCGAACTTGGTATAACTTCTAAACCTTTAGTTTTATCTATTTTCTTTAATTTTGATCTTCCTTCTTCTATCTTGAAATCTTATCTAATCTTACTATATTTTGATCTTTTATAAAATTTAATTTTTCTTCTAATTCTTGAGGCTAGATCTATTTTCTCCTAAATATCTAAAACTATCTTAAAATTCTTGTTTGTTTTATGAAATTTTGATTTTAAATTTCTACCTAAATTAACTAATAAATCTACTAAACTATTTAACTGCAAATTATTTTGCTTGTAAACGGTGTCTAACGTTTCCTTCTATATTACAATAGATACTATATCTATCTAAAGTTATCTTGTTACTACGAAAAGTAATCTTTTCTAAATCTAAATATCTTACTCTCTTCATAAACTATTATATCTTCTAATTAGAATTAACTAATTAAACCGTGTTGTAATACCCGTTCGCTTGTTATGCAAGTGTTCTGTACATTGTGAGGGATGTTCTGTCCGATTAGCATCTAATTATTTATTATTCTGAATTGATATATTATTAGGGATTGGAATGTAATTTTCTTATGGCTTGCTTCTGTTTTCATTCTTCCTTCTTGTCATTTCTTTTATTTAAAATATCTGGCATTAATTACACCTAATCCTCACAGTTGATTATTCATTGTGCCAAAGGTAATTAGGAACTAGTGTGAAAAAATTATTTAATTTGAAGGAGTCATTTTTTTAAGGTAAGAGTGGTGGGTAAATTTTTTTTTTTTAAAGAAAAAGTAAAGCTTTCATTAAGAATCAATAGCGAGTAACAACAAAATCTCATCTAGGTAATTTCCCAGCCAAACAGCAGAACTAACATACTTTAAAGCTTTCTTTGCTAGCCCATGAGCAATACGATTGAAAGATCTTGAAACATGCTGGATTTGCACCCTACATAGCCTCTTTAAGTTATCTTGAATTGTGCCTATCTTCCAGAAGATTTCCGTTCTGCTTCCTTTTCTGTTACAAGCAAGATCAACCACCTCTTTTGAATCTGACTCTATGATCATTGGAAAATTTGTATTTTGAGCCACCTAGATGCCAAAAATTGATTGCCTCTACTTCGATGCAGTCCACATCCCCTTTGTAAATGTTATTCTGAACAGCTACTGCTACAACCTTTGCTCTCGAGTCTCTAATAACCACCCTGAGCCCTACTGTCTGTTTTGAGGGTCTGATGGCAGCATCCACATTCACCTTATGCCATCCATTTAGAGGAGTTAGCCATGTTTGTTGGTTGTTGCTCTAGTTCTGTGAAACAGTTTGGGTAGCTGGGATTTTAATAATTTTGTATGATTCTACAGCCCTTCCCACTAATATTTGAGCATCTTCTTTTTTCCCTTTGAAAATGAATAGATTTCTAGAAGACCAAATTGACTAGCATGTAGCAATAATCAGTTCCATGTCCTTCCTACTCGCAATTTTCCCCATCTCCTAGAGGGTGCTTAATAAATCTTGTTGAGCAAGCATCTTCATGCCCTGGTGAAAATCAGTCAATTTCCAAACCTTTTTGGCATACTTGCATCCAATGAAGGCATGAAAACCATCTTCTTTCTCCTTACTACATATGCCACACATTGGTTCTTTTATAGCCTTTCTCTTCCAGAGGTTATAGGCTATAGGAAGCATATTCTGAGCTGCTCTCCACATGAAAATTTTAATCTTTTCTGAGATCTCCATTGACCAAATAATCTTCCAATGAGTTTTTGATAAATCTGAGCTGCTGGCCAAATCTGGGGATTTCAGTCTTAGAGATAACTGATACCCACTATTAACAGAATAATTACCATGCTTGTCAAAATGCCATATCAATTGATCCAATTGAGAAGAACTTGGAAGAATGATTCTTTTTATTCTTGTTGCATCCTCTTTTGTAAATTTATGAGAAATCACATCTTCCTTCTAGGTTTGGTTGCTGATCAGATTAGCTACTATAGAATTTGGGTGTAAAGTCTGGATGGAAAAATGCTTTAGATTTTCAAGCCTTGGAATCCAGTTACTCTTATAAATATACACTTGCTCTCTGTTTCCGATCCTTCATCTTGAGCCTTTGTGAATAATATGCCTGCCCCAAAGAATACTTCTCTCCACAAATGATGGATTTGCACCTAGCTTTGCATCCATAAAACTGGAATTCTTAAAGTACTTAGCCTTCAACACCCGAGCCATCAAAGCCTTTGGATTTTGAATAAGTCCCCAGCCTTGTTTTTGAATTAAGGCTTGATTAAAGCATGAGAAATCTCAAAATCCCAGCCCTCCTGTTATCTTGGCTTGGCATAGTCTCTCCTATTTTGCCCAATGAATGCCTCTGTGCTTTCCTGCGGAACTTCACCAGGATTTTGCTATAGCTTTTTGAATGTCATCGCAAATGCTTTGAGGTATTTTAAATACACTTATAGTATATACTGGCACCGCTTGAGCCACAACTTTTATGAGCACTTCTTTTTCCCCACAAGAAAAAAATTTGCTTTCCTAGCTGGTTAACTTATTAAGCACCATTAGCTTGATATAGTTAAAAAAATTGGTGTTGAAAGTAAGAGATTATAGCCTAATTTTGTGTACATGTATTTATTGTTTCCTTGTATAGCATATATTTATTTCTTTTCCTTGTATAGCTTATTTTTCCCAGATTTCAATAGCTTCCTTATATAGCCTAGTCAGACTAGTATATAATGTAAATATTGAAACTTCTATGAATAAGAAAATATATTCTTACTATTTTTCTGATGGTATCAGAGCCCAAGTTAGGGTTTCTGGGCAGTTTTTGTTTTTCAACAAATTTTCAGCCGCCAATACCTTTAGGGCCTTATCTTGTGCTGTGACTTTAAAAATTCTGATTTAAAATGTCAGATGTGAGCGAATCCAGCTCTGGCATGAACATTAAACATGTTCAAGCCAATAATTCTGTTGACAATCCGTCATTACAGATTACAACTCACAAATTGAATGGCCAAAATTTTCTGCAGTGGTCACAGTCTGTGAAGTTGTATGTGAAGGGAAAAGGTAAAATGGGCTATCTTGATGGGTCAATAGACATACCAGAGGCTGACGACCCTTCGTACAAAATATGGGATGAACAGAACTCTATGGTAATATCATGGCTTATTAATTCAATGGATCCTCGCATTAGTCAGACGTTTCTTTTCTTATCATCAGCACGAGATTTATGGGATGCAATTACAGAGACATATTCTGATCTTGGAAATACTACACAGTTGTACAAACTTAAGTGTCGTATTCATGAAACCAAACAAGGAAGTGACACTGTGACTGCATATTACAATATCATGAATAGCTTATGGCAAGAATTGAATTTGTATTATGATGGAGAATGGAAGTGTAGAGATGACAGTAAAAGGTTTAAGAAGTTACAGGAGAAGGAGAGGGTGTTTGAATTTTTGGCTGGTTTGAATCCAAATTTGGATGAAGTTAGGGGACGAGTACTAAACAAAGAACCTCTTCCCGCAATTAGGGAAGTCTATGCATATGTGAGAAGGGAAGAAAGTAGAAAATAGGTAATGATGAATAGCACTAATACTGATAATTCTGCCTTGATTACTTGTGCTATTGATTCAGCCTTGGTAAGTGAACAAAAGAATATGAGCAAGAAGAAAGATGACAAGGATAAACTTTGGTGTGATCATTGCCATAAGCCGAGACATACCAAAGAGTTTTGTTGGAAGCTCCATGGAAGGCCACAAAACTCAGGCAAGGGTACCAAGTCTTCTGGACAAAATTCAAAGGGCTTTCAAGTTGCAACTTATAATGCCAATGCAAATTCAGGGAGTCAAGGATCAAATCTGCTCACTAAGGAACAACTTGAGCAACTTGTCAGGTTCATGAGTCAAACACCTTCTGCTAATCTAGCCCAAATAGGTAATTTTCTAAATGCTTTCAGCTTTTCTTCAAACACTTCTTGCCCTTAGATCATTGATTCAGGAGCAACCGATCATATGACTGGTTTGTCCAACTTATTCTCTACTTACAAACCGCTTTCTAGTAAACAAAAGGTGAAAATTGCTGATGGGTCTCTTTCTTCAGTTGCAGGAAAAGGTTCAATTTCAGTTTCTAAAACAATAATCTTAAAATCAGTATTGCATGTCCCTAATCTGTCTTGTAATCTTTTGTCTGTCAGTAAACTTACAAAAGACCTTAACTGTATGGCTAATTTTTCTCCTTCCAATTGTGAATTTCAGGACCTGTGTACGGGGAAGAAGATTGGCAGTGCTAAGGAGGTGGATGGACTTTATTATTTCGAAGAGGAGCCTGAAGCTTTGAGTAATCTATCCTTAGTTGACAAAATTGTTTCTCAAAGGCCTAGTGAGAATGAAATTAGTTTGATGCATCTCAGATTAGGACATCTAAATTTTTCATATTTGAAGTTGTTATTCCCAACATTGTTTAAGAATAAAAGTGACATTAATTTTAAATGTGAAGTGTGTGAACTGTCCAAGCATCATCGTACTTATTTTCCTGCCCAAACTTACAAAGTTTCACAACCCTTCTCTCTTATACATAATGATGTATGGGGTCCTCTCCGTTTTCTTAATAATTTTGGAGCTAAGTGGTTTGTCATTTTTATTGATGATCACACTCGAGTTTGTTGGGTGTATTTATTAAAAGAAAAATATGAAGTTTCTAAAACTTTTCAAATCTTCCATAAAGTGGTTCAAACCCAATTTCAAGCAAAAATTCAAATGTTTTGAACTGAGAATGAGAAAGAATTTTTTTCTTCTATGTTGGGAAATTGTTTGACTGAGAATGGAATTATTCATCAATCCTCTTGTGTTGATACTCCTCAACAAAATGGAGTTGGTGAAAGAAAAAACAGACATTTACTTGAAGTTGCTTGATCTTTGATGTTTATTATAGGGGTACCAAATTATTTATGGGGTGAAGTAGTTTTAACTGCCTGTTATCTCATAAATAGATTGCCTACTAGTACTTTGAAGTTTAAAACTCCAATCGAACTTCTTTAGTAACTTTATCCCATGTCTCGGTCCTTTAGTTCTCTTCCTCCTAAGGTTTTTGGGTGTGTTGCTTTTGTTCATGATAAGAATCATAACAAAAGTAAACTTGATCCTAGGTCTTTTAAGTGTGTGTTTGTGGGTTATTCTCCTACACAAAAAGGGTACAAGTGTTTTCATCCTCCAACTAGGAAATATTTTGTAACCATGGATGTGACTTTTTTTTAAATTAACCCTTATTTCTCCAAAACCTCTCTTCAGGGGGAGGATATCATAACTTCAACTCCACTTTTGATAGTTTGCTCTCTACAAAATCTACCACCTTCCAATAACAATCAGCAAAAAGAACAACACTATTCTTCCCCATAGAAACAACCTAACCCAAGTGATGACCAGCAAGTGTTTTCACAAATTCAACCATCCACCGCACAAAATCAAGAGGGTACTCAAAAGCTAAAAGTATATTCTCGATGAAATAAAACAGTTTGCACATCTCCTGACTGCCAAAATTCTGAACCAAAACATAGAGTTATTGGAAGACACAGGTACTGTTCAATCTGAGTCTAAATTACATTTAAACTCTATTCCATCACTTGATTTAGATTTAGATTTGCCTATTGCTCATAGAAAAGGTGTTCGAACTTGTACTAAACATCCTATTTCTAAGTTTGTCTCTTATTATAGATTGTCACCATCATTTAAAGCTTTTGCTACTAATCTGTCATCTGTAACTATTCCTAGAACAATACAGGATGCTCTTGCAAATCCAAAGTGGAGAGAAGCGATTCATGAAGAACTGAGAGCATTATATAAAAATAGAACTTGGTGTCTTGCAGACTTGCCTTCTGGAAAGAAAACTGTGGGTTGTAAATGGGTATTTACGGTTAAGCATAAGGCTGATGGATCAATTGAGAGATTCAAGGCTAGGCTGATGGCTAAGGGATATACTCAAACATATGGAATTGATTACCAAGAGACATTTGCCCCCGTTGCAAAAATGAACTCTATTTGGGTCCTATTGTCACTTGTTGCAAATTTAGAATGGCCATTACAGCAGCTAGATGTGAAGAATGCATTTCTCCATGGAGATTTAGAAGAGGAGGTGTACATGGATCCACCACCAGGGTTTGAGAATATGTTTGAAACAGGAAAAGTTTGTAAGCTGGAAAAGTCCTTGTACGAGCTCAAGCAATCACCAAGAGCCTGGTTTGACAGATTTACAAGATTTATTCTCAAATGTGGATATCGACAAAGTCAAAGTGATCATACCATGTTTCTTAAGCATGGTAAAGAAGATAAGCTTGATGTTCTTATTGTGTATGTGGATGATATCATCTTGACTGGAAAATGACATAGATGAAATTGAGAGACTCAAGATGATGTTAACCAAAGAGTTTGAAACTAAAGACCTAGGTTCTCTTAAATACTTCCTCGGAATTGAAGTGGCTAGGTCTCGGAAAGGGATATTTTTGTCATAAAGGAAATACATTTTGGATCTCTTGGAAGAAACTGGGATGTTGGGATGCAAACCTAGCAATATTCCTATAGAATCCAACCATAGACTTGGGGCAACTACTAAAAGCAGTTTGGTTAATAAGGAACAGTACCAAAGATTAGTTGGAAAGCTAATCTATTTGTGTCATACTCGTCCAGACATTACGTTTGTAGTAGGCGTTGTGAGTCAATTTATGCATTCTCCTAATGTAGAGCACATGGAAGCTGTGTTTAGGATACTAAAATATTTGAAGACATCTCCAGGAAAAGGTATTTTATTCTCTAAGAATAATCACCTAAGGGTTGAGGCATATACAGATGCAGATTGGGCTAGATCATTAGTTGATAGAAAGTCAACATCAGGTTATTGTACATTTGTTGGGGGAAATCTAGTTACTTGGAGAAGCAAGAAACAACCAGTGGTTGCAAGATCAAGTGCTGAAGTTGAGTTTAAAGCAATGGCATTAGGAATTTGCGAGCTTATGTGGCTGAGAATGTTTCTAATGGAGTTGAAGGTGTGGAAAGCTGAATCAATGAGACTGTATTGTGATAATAAAGCTGCCATTAGCATTGTTCATAATCCAGTCCAACATGATAGGACAAAACATATCGAGATTGATAGGCTCTTTATAAAAGAGAAGCTGCAGAGAGGCCTAATATGCATTCCATATGTTACTACTCAAAAGCAAGTAGCTGATATTCTTACCAAGGGATTATTAAAACAAGTTTTTCAATCACTGAATTCTAAGCTGGGAATGATAGATATCTTCGAGCCAGCTTGAGGGCGAGTGTTGAAAGTCAGAGATTATAGCCTAATTTTGTGCACATCTATTTATTGTTTCCTTGTATAACATATATTTATTTCCTTTCCTTGTATAGCTTATTTTTCCCAGTTTTCAATAGCTTCCTTATATAGCCTAGTCAGACTAGTATATAATGTAAAAATTGCAACTTCTATGAATAAGAAAAATATCTTCCCACTATTTTTCTCAATTGGTCTTCTTTCTTCCCACCATAGATGGCAATCTCATGTACCTCTCATGTGTCGAAACAACGTTCAAGTTAAAAATGCTTCCTATTTCATCCATTTGGCTATGCTTTGTGTTGGTATTGAAAAACATTGAAGACTTCTCAAAGTTGAATATCTGACCCGAAGTAGCAGCATACACTTCAAAGATCTTCTTTAGGTGCCTGCAGTCTACACTAGAAGCCCTTGAGAAAACCAAGTTGTTGTCTGCAAAAAGGAGATGAGAAATGGACAAATTTCTACTGAACTTCAGCCCCTGGATCAGCTTTTGTTTTTCAGCCTGCATGAGTAAATTCGAGAACACCTCTGCCCAAATGATGAATAAATATGGTGATAATGGGCAACCTTGTCTTAAACCTCTTTAAGGATAGATTAAACCTTTCACCTCCTTATTAATCAAACTGAAAAGCTTGCTGTGGATATACAGTTCATGATCAAGTTCACCTAATTTGCCGAGAAGCCTAGCTGTTGTATTATGGGTTTCAAGAAATTCCACTCAATTCTATCGTAGGCTTTGCTAATGTCTAGTTTGAGCGCTACTAACCCATATTTTTTACCCCTACTTTGCCTAATTTTGTTTAGGCATTCATACCCAATTATTACATTATCCGTAATTAGCCTATTCGGGATAAAAATGCTTTGAGTTGGAGAGATAATAGTATCCAAAATTTGCTTCAACCTATTTGCCAAGGTTTTTGCCACAATCCTATAAATAACATTACAAAAGCTAATTGGCCGGAAACCAGTCACTTTCCTAAGATTTTGTAAATTTGGAATCAAGGCAATATAAGTATGATTTAAAGGAGCGATACTATCTCCCTCATTTAGGATGTGCATGCAGGTAGTGGTTACACCTTCCTTGACTGAGCTCCAGTGCTTATGATAAAAGGCTGCTGGGAGACCATCTGAGCCTGGAGCTTTGGTGGGGCACATCTGAGCAAGAGCCTCTGCTACCTCCTCGGCAGTGAACTGTTGATCCAGAAGGCAATTCATTTCTTCCGTTACTCGCTTAGGTAGTTCTGCTACGGCTATCTCTAGCTGAGTTTGCGATGGATTCGTTTTGCTGAAAATGTTTGCAAAATAATCATACAACAATCTTTCCACTTCTTCTGCTTCTTCTTTCCATAATCCATCTTCATCCTCCAGCCCCATTATCTTATTTTTTCTTTTCCTCGTCGATGCCTTAGCATGTAAAAATTTAGTATTTCTATCTCCTTCTCTTAGCCAATCCGCCCTCGATCTCTGCTTCCAGGAGATTTCTTCATCAATTAGAATATTATCAATATGTATTTCTATGTTTTTTACTTCTAATCCGTTGTCATAATGGCCATAGTTCTGTCTGATTTCCTTTAACCTCTCCTTCAGCTGCTTCAGCCATTTTTGTCTACCCTTGAACTCCTCGTTACTCCATAGCTTGAGTTCAGCTACTCCTTTGACTTCCTTTGAAACAGATCAACAGGATTTCCCTTGTCCCAATGGCTTGATTCCTTCCACTCCCGCTTAATTATTTCTCTACATTTCTCATATGGGCTCCACATATCTTCATAATGAACTCTGCGAAAAGTTCTTCTGGAATACCTCAATCCACTTCCTCTTTCCAGCACTTCCATAAGAATTGGGTTGTGGTCGGAGCACCAAGTCACTAGATTCATTGCTGCTTTCTCCTGGAAATAATTGCCCCAACTCCTACTGCAAAGAAATCTATCTAATTTCTCTTCAATCAACCCAACACCAAACCTCCTATTTGACCAAGTAAAGGGATACCCCGTAAATCCCATAGCTATGAAATCACATTCCCTAACCGCTTCTCTAAAGTTAGCCACAGAGTTAACTTGTTTCTCTTTTCCTCCTAGCTTTTCATTTAAATTTAAGACTTCATTAAAGTCCCCAAAATAGAGCCACGGTAAAGAAGATAACATTGCTAACCTTCTCAACAATTTCCAAGTATGCTGTTTTTGAGCTGCTTCTGGATGACCATAGATACCCATACATCTCCAATAACTCCACTTTTCACTATAGACCATAGCATCAATATGATGACAACTGAAGGATTTTATTTCCACTGTTATCTCCGAATTCCATAGCATTGCCAAGCCTCCCCCCATTCCTTCTCTACTAACTGCAAAACAGTTTGCAAAATGCAGCTCCTAACTCCTTTTTCTCATTTGCTCCCTCATCATTTTCATCCCGCAAAAAAACAAAATTTGGGGCTTGTGCTCATGGACAAACTCCTGATCTTCTTGGAACGTTCGGTCGCTCCCCAATCCCCGAACGTTCCAGCTTAAGATCCTCATGGTTGTCGGCGGGGCTGGTTTTCAGCCACCGCCGATAATTCATTGACATTACATGCAACTGCTTCCATCTCTTCATCCTTTAGCCTCAACGTTGTAGCTTCTGTAATGTTTAGTTGAGCTCGTTGATGACAGCCATATTTCTTTGGGGTACTTCCTTTGAGCTTCTTTGAGTTTGGGCTTTCCAAATTTAGCCAGCTAGCCGACCTTTTTCCTTTTGTTTGCCCATCTTTTGTTCCCCATTTTCCTTTATGATTTCGTGCATGATATTTCCATTTCCGTCTTTTGGGCCTAAGCTTTTCATCTTTTAGCCCATTGTTGCCATCTTCGGCCTCTGACTCTATTTGAAAAGAAAGCCCACTTGCCTTTTGCTTTTGCTTTAAACTTTCTAATTTCTAGATTTTTCCTTCCACTTCTCGCTCACCATTTTCAGTAGGGGTGGGCAAAAAATCGTAGTCTTAAAAAAATCGAATCAAACCGACGGTTTTTTCTAATTCGGTTCGGTTTTAATTTTTTTTTAAAATCAAAATATACCGTTTGTAAAAAAAAACTGAAATATTGATTCGGTATTCGGTTCACTTAGCTGAACCGAAAAACCGAATTATTTTTTATTTTATTCAAATCAAACATGTGTTAATAATTTTATTCAAATCAAACATGTGTTATTTCTCTTTATAATATTATGATTATGTTTATATAGATAGAGTATTGGAGTTTGGTTATGTATTTTGAAATTTTAATATTTCATATTTTGGGAGTATTTTATTAATAGTTAGTAAGATATTAGTGATAAAATGTGTTTTGAATACTTTGTATTTATTGTTAATATTTATAATAAAATTAGGATAAATTAATTGTTGAAAAAATTATTACATTCATGAGGCCTAATGGGTTAAAAATTTAAAAATTCAAAATAGGCCTAATAGGTCCAGAACCGAAAAAACCGAACCGAACCGATCCGAAAAAACTGTTTGAGTTCGGTTCTTATTCAGTTCTTTTTATAAAATAACCAATTTAAATTAGTTCTACTTAATTTCGAACCGAACCGAACAGTACCCACCCCTAATTTCTAGCTTCTTCTTCCACAAAATTCATGTCTTGTTGTAATTTCTTTCCCGCCCAATTTGTCCCTTCACCATGAACTGCAATTTTGTCAGCCTGCTGCTCTGACCCTAAATAACTATTATTTAGCTCTCTGAGATTTGCTGCTGCTTGTATTAAATGATCAGCATCACCTCCTTGAAGTATTTTTCTTAGCTTAGTACAATAATGAGTTTTATCTGTGGGTAAAGTTAAATAAATACTTTTAGTCTCCTCTCATAATTATAACTAAAGTGATCAGTAAATGAAATTTACTTAAAAAACACTTGATCAAACCTGCTAAATAATTTGAAAGAGACAATGATCCTTCCCCTGCCTATAAATAAACAGGTTTTTTAATCAGTTTTTGAGAAATGTTGATTCCTAATCCAATCGCGAATTCACACATAGTGATTGACTTTTTATTCTTAAATACACTGTTGATTTGTGTGTGTGTGTTGATTTGTTTCTTCTCTTTTATAGTTATTTCGTGGGGCGGCTTTAGCACCTGAAAATCATGAAAATTTTCTCAATTGTCTTTCTCTACAATCGGACACCATTTCTAAAGTGATTTACACCCAAAACAACTCTTCATATTCATCAGTATTGAAGTCTTCAATACAAAATCTTGTTTTCTCAGCACCCACAAACCAGAATGTTAGCTAAGGAAATGAATACAAACATTCTGGCCAGCAAACGACAGCGTTCCAGCTCTATGCAGTATTTCAAGTAACTCACGTGAGAAGCACAATCCAGTTCGTGAGCTAAACGGCAACATATGAGTTCGTTTCATTTAAGTGAAATCACGAGCATTTCACGTGATCATTACTTAAGCTTAAGTTCGTTAAATAACAGACTCATAGACACGTGTCAATAGGCTGTATAGTCTGGGTTAGTTGAAGCTGTTAACGTGACTGATATATAAGCTGTATAGCTGCTGGTTATGGAATCAATCGAGAGAAACAGAGATTGAGAGGAATCAGAGAGAGAGAAAGATTATTGCTTGTTCTTGTTCTTTGAGTCTCTGTAAACACACTTCTTGAATCATTCAATAAAGGCTGCCTGAGGGATTCACCCGTGGATGTAAGCCATCAATGGCTGAACCACGTTAAAACTTGTGTTCTGGGTTTTAGTTGATTGCTTTCTTGCTGGTCTTTTAGTTCTGTATCTGTATTAATTCTTTGTTATAAAAGGTTTATTGGGTTTAGTTATTTCTCTTTAATTGTTCTGAAACTGAAGACTGCATCTTGATTAATCTCGTTGGGAATCTTGGGAGGATCTGGTCTTCTTGTAAGCATTAATTGAAGAACCAGATTCAACACAGAAACCTCTATTCATCATCACCCCATTTCACGTGTCCGAAATTCAAGCAGCCATTAAATGCTCCAAAAAAAGTGGTCTGCAAATTAGAGTACCAAGCGGAGGTCATGATCTTGAGGGTCTTTCCTCTATTTCTGATGTTCCTTTCATCATTGTTGATTTGATAAATTTTAGTGAAATCAGTGTTGATGCAGAAGCAAAAACAGCATGGGTTCAATCTGGTGCCACCGTCGGGCAGCTTAATTATAGAATTGCTGAGAAGAGTCAAAATCTGTTAGCATTCCCGGTACGAACTTGCCCTGGTGTGGGTGTTGGTGGACATTAGTGGCGGTGGCTATGGTGCCTTGTTGCGTAAATACGGTGTTGCTGCTGATCACATAGTTGATGCTCACATGATTGACGCCAAAGGTGAGAAATTTTGAAAAAACAAAATAGAAAAGATACAGCAAGATCACTTGAGTCGTAAGACTTAAAACTGTTTTAGATAAGAAGAAATTATGCGTGAATTATATTGTACAGGCCTTTCTTTTATTGTAATTTCCATTTAGGTTAAAATTGTAAACTTCACATAGGAGAGTTATCAGGACTTTTGACCGTAAACTTCACTTTTTAGCTTTAAATAACCTTTTCAGTATTTGTGCTCACAAGATTAACTAATGAAAGCACTCTGTTTGAAAATCACTTTTCCAGTCCTCTGCGGACACAATCAATCACTTCATGCACATCTTTGCTGTTTTAATTATTTTCAGGCAGATTTTTTAATAGAGAATCAATGGCAGAAGATCTATTTTGGGCTATTCGCGGTGGCGGAGGACCTAGCTTTGGAATCATTATTTCATGGAAAATAGAGTTGGTCGATGTTCCGTCAACTGTGACCGTATTTGCCATCCCAAGAACCGTAGAACAAAATGCAACAAAGCTACTTCACAAATGGCAATACATTGCAGATAGGGTCCATGAAGATTTATTCATCTCACCCTTCTTATATAGAGCGAATTCTACTATGGTCTGTTTATTCACATCCCTGTTTCTTGGTGGGGTTGACAGGCTACTTCCATTGATGCAGGAGAGCTTCCCTGAGCTCGGATTGACCCAAGAAGACTGCAGAGAAATGAGCTTTATTGAATCCGTTGTTTACATTAATGGATTCGAGATTAGAGTCAGTTAATACGAATATATTGATTGATGATAGATTTATCAAAAGGTTCTTCAAAGGAAAAGCAGACTATGTGATAGAGCCAATTCCAAAAGAAGCTTTTGAAGGGTTATATGATTTATTTTATGAGGAGGATCCACGAACCTACGGCCTTCTAGTATTTTTTCCTTACGGTGGAAAAATGAGTGAGATTTCAGAGTTTGAAATTCCATTCCCACATAGAGTTGGCAACAGATACACACTTTTATACTGGGCGGAGTGGCAAGATGCAACTAATGAAGCATCTCAAAGGCACAAAAATATGCTCAACAAGTTGTTCAATTATATGAATCCTTATGTAACCAAAAATCCTCGAACAGCTTATATCAATTACAGGGATCTTGACATTGGAACAAACAACAAACTGGGCGAAACAAGCGTTCAGGAAGCAAGCGTTTGGGGCACAAAGTATTTCAAGAACAATTTCTACAGGCTGGTGCATGTGAAAACTATGGTGGATCCTGAAAATATCTTCAGAAACGAACAAAGCATTCCCCCTTTCAACTTGTTGAAAGATGAACTGTGAGCGAGTCCAAAGCTTCCCTTGCTAGTTAATAAACATAGTGCTGGCAGGGCGGACCCAGAATTTTATATTACCCCGGACTAAATTAAAAAAATTTTATTTTGGAGTGAACATAAATATTTATAAGTAAAAAAAGTACGTCAAATAAGGAGATACAAAAAATCCTATAAATATATACTTTAAATAAAAATAAATATACAAAAAGATTAGAAAAAAAGATAATTCAAATATAAAAATACTATTTTTAATTTATGGAATATAACATTGCAACATTTATTAACATCTAATTATATAAGAATTAATAAATCAATTAAGAATTTCAAGTTTGAATAAATCAATATATGTAATTATAATCAATTAAAATATTACAAATAAAACTTTATGTTTGAAAAGTACTTAATTACCAAGCTTAAATAAATTAAACAATTAAAATTTATTTATCTTTTTAAATTATAAAAATATTAATTGTCAAGAGTTTCAATAATAAACTAAACTCTAACGTAGTAGAAAGGTATTTGTGCACAATTATTTCTTTACCAGACACTCTGACTCACTTTAAAAAATCATATCAAAATCCTCAAATTTTACTTTCTAGTTTATCCTCTTAGTTAATGTAACTAATAAATAAAAACTCAATATTCACATAAAAATTTTATGAAATTGTTAATAATTTTTAGTATATATCTTTTTACTATTTTTAATACTAGTGACAATGTTTTATTACATTGACATACTTTTTTAAATTAAAATTTTAAAAACAAATTAAAGTAGTAATAACATTTTAGACCCCTAATGTTTTCATTCTATTCAATAAGTATATAATTTAATCATTTTATAAAATAAGCCACTAATAAAAAAATATAATTGAATTAGGGATATATTTAAAAATAAAGTAAAAACTCTATTGTTTTATGAAATTTGATGAAAACATAAAAGCAACTGAATTAAAGACTTATATAAAAATAAAGTAAAAACTCTATTCTTATATACAATTAATCTAAAGATAAGGGGTTTAAATGATGTTTTTGGACTAGAGCGGGCCTGAGTGCTGGGTCGGATACATATATGTAATTACTGTATTGCTAAACAATTTCTGCTGTCTCTTTCTTTGATATATACTTTTGTAGCATAGCATGGTGATCATTATGTACCCTCACTAGATGTATCTACTTTGTAAGGGTTACAAGTTATTGTTTACGTAAAAGGGCATCCCTTTATAATTTTTGTTCCTAATTGAGCACCAAAAAAAAAATAATAATAATAGATAAAAACATGTATGTGTGAATTTGGTTCATTCTAATTCAATATTGTGTACCCTTATTTTTTCTGATTATATTTAAAATCATTTATTAATTTAATTCTAACTATATGAATTGCAATTTAATTATTAATAAACAAGATATTTGATTCATTGGTATTGAAAAGGAGAAAAGGGGCCAAAATTAAACAACAAATGGACAGATAAAGATGGCCAATGGGCCAGGCGGCACGTGTCCGTACGGCACGGCACGGCACGAGCACGTTTCGGTGAGGCACGAGGCACGGCACGGCACGCACGTGGGCCGTGCCGGGCTTAGAATTTTAGGCACGTGGGCCTTAAAGCACAGCACGATTAGAGATAGGCCAAAGCACGGCACTCGAAAAAACACGTAATAAGCACGGTTCATTAGTGGGCTAGCACGCGGCCTGTGAGCCATTAATAGTACGTGGGCCAAAATATATTTAAGTAAATTTTTTTTAACAAAAAGTAAATATAAAATGTTATGAAATTAAAGTACAATATCTTGAAATTAAATGTTTTAATATATTTTTTAGCATAGACTTTTAAAAATTAATTTAAATCATTAAATCTTAGTTTAAATAAATATTCTAATCTTTTATGTTTATAATTTATTAAATGAATAAGTAAATATCATGATTTTAATAAATAAAATTATAAATATCATAATTTTATTTATGATACTTATTAAATGAATAATGTTATTTATGATATTTAATTTTATTTATGATATTTATTTAATTATTTATTTATGTTTATAATTTATTAAATGAATAAGTAAATAACTAAATATCATGATTTTAATAAATGAGATTATAAATATCATAAATTTATAAATTATAAATAAAAAAATAATTTTTTTACAAAATTAATAATTAAATATTTTTCATATTAATATTAAATCATAACTTAGTTAATATTTAATAGAGATACGTTTCATTTGTGAATGAAATATTTTTCATTTTATACACATGACAAATTATGATAAATTAAAAATTATATTTTTATTAAATGAAGTTAAAGTACAATTATAATATTAGTAATTCAAATAAAATTAGGCGTAATTTGCATCACTACAGTTAACAGTACATCCCAACTAGGTTGGCACCTACTGAACCATCTATCATTTGCAAATTTACAACATTCTCACTAATAAAAATTGTTTCAAAAAGTTACAAGAAAAAAAAATTCTCTAGTCTTTGGAAGTGGCTTCAATGTTCAATACTCTGCATAATCTGGATCCACTTCATCTTGATCAACATTCAAACTCTCAATTTGTTTAATTAAAGCATTTTGCCAATCCTGTTGCACTCGACGTTCAGCATCTTCCCAATCTTTCAAACACAACAAAGAGTCTAATGTCTTTGATGACAATCTTGACCGATGTTCATCTAGAATTCTGCCACCTGTACTAAAAGCTGATTCTGATGCTACAGTTGAAGCTGGAGGGGTTAGTAGATCACGGGCCATAATGGATAATATAGGGAAAAAAGATGTCTTACCCATCCAAAAATCTAAAATATCAAAATTTTGCAATTGTGAAGGAGTTGCTAAATCTTCAAGATTGGCAGAACAATATCTTTGCAATTCATTACGATTAGTATCAATACTAGAGGCAACACCCTTACCTTTGAGTAACAAAAGGTGAGCTGGATTTTTATAAGAAGTCGATACTTGTTGAACATTAGAACATGTATTGCTTGATCCGAATTTATTTCGATAAAAATTAAAAAGTTCATGCATAGAGGACATAATTGTATCAAAATTTGTATCAAGTCCGGTTTGTAAATTTTCACTAATACCCTCAACTAAAAGTTTTGCACCAACTTCCTTGATTGTAGGATCCAACACTGCTGCAAAAACAAATAGGTGGGGAATATCTTTCCAATATTTTTGGAATTTTTCCTCCATGGTATCACAAATATTTTTAAACATAATATCCTCTCTAAAAGCCTTAAAAGTATAACTTATATTGTACAAGTGCATTAACACTCTACATGAAGTAGGCTCATAAACAGTAGAACATGCAAGAGTAGCATCATAAAATACCTTTAAAAAATCCATAAATTTAAATGCAACATTCCAATCATAATCAGTGATATGATAATCTTCATCATTCATTCTCTCATTGTAAAAACTGGAAATTGCTTCAGAATAGTTTTGACAAGAAAGCAACATTAAATATGTAGAATTCCAACGAACTTTCATGTCAAGGTTGAATTTTCTCCTTTTCAATCCAAAAATTTTCAATGTCTCCAAAAATTGTTGACGTCTTGAAGGTGCTCTAATATATAAAATGGATGCTCTAATTTTTTCTAAATAATGATTTATATGAGTCATACCAGCTTGAACAATTAAATTAATAATATGACACACACATCTCACATGAAAAAATTTTGAACCACGTGCAGGCATGAGAGTAGAAATATTCCGTAAAAACATATCAATTGCCGCTGTATTGGCAGATGCATTATCAAATGATATGCTAAACAATTTATCAGTAATTTCATATTCTCTTAAAACAGACATTATAGCTGCATAAATTATTGAACCAGTGTGAGGATATTCTAATTCACGAAATGCAAGCAATTTTTTTTCCAACCTCCATTTACCATTAATCTCATGTATAGAGTGCGAAGTCACACAAAAATAACCAACCATATTAATACCAGTCCAACAATCAGAAGAAATTGAAATAGCACCATTAAAATTGATAAAAGTATTAATCAAAAGTTTTTTCATATCATGGAAAATTTTAGTTAAATCACGTTTTAATGTATTTCTAGGTACTTTCTTAAGTTGAGGTTGAACATACCTTTGCAAAAAATTTATTAGACGTTCATCTTCTGAAAATGTTAAAGGTTGTTCTGCTGCAGCAATATACCGAGCCAATCCTTCTCGCATGTTCTGTTGTGAATATCTGAATGATGTTATACCGGAAGATCCAGAACCATATTGTGAGAGTTGGGTTTGTGTTGGGTCTTGTGGCGCGTGTTTTGTCTGACAAGTTTCCATATGTCGTCTAAGATGTCCAGTTCCACCATTGCTTTTGGCACTTAAAGCAGATTGACAATATTTGCACACTGCTTGATCCACCATTTCACCTTTTTTGTTTTGGCGCTTTTCCAAAGTAAAACATGACCAAACAATCGATGTTCTTTGTCGTTTGGAGGTAGTAGTAGGACCGGCAGTTGAAGAAGTAGAACCACTTTGACTTGCTTGAGAAATAGGAGGCGATCGTTCAGGTGGGACAATAAATATATTACTTGGATCAAATTCTGGTGCAGCAATTTCTTCATTTGCAACTTCCTCTCCCCCTTGAACAAAATTAAAATTCTCATCTAACTCGAAATGAGAGTAAGACATTTTATATAATTAGTGTTTTGGTAAATAAAGGCGCTGGAATTGTAGCAAAGAAGATTAGGAAGCAGAGACTAGAGATGATTGAGAGATAACGAGGAGATAAAGAATTAGAGATTGAGAAGTGAGAATGTGAGATGAATTGAAAATAACTTAAGCGTTTAAATAGAATAAAAAAGTAAACATATTAACGGTTAGAAACGGGCAAATAAAGCAACATTCATTCATTTTAACGGTCAAAAACGGGCAAATAAAGAAAAAATATTTTAACGGTCAAAAACGGGCAAACCGGCAAACACACTGCAAATCTACAAATCTACAACTGTAAAGCTTCCTGCAAGTCTGCAACTCTGCAAATTAAAAACTCCACATCCAACGGCTGATGCTGCAGTCTGTAGCTTACAAATTCTGTAAGCTAGTCAAGTACTCAAAATCTAATTGTTGAGTCATGACTCATGCATGCCCGAAAGTGAAATTGACTAGACTATCAACTTTTTTGTTTTTTTTTTTTTGGAAAGGCCTATACACTTTATTGTACATTCAAATAATTCAATTAATGCATAATTTTTTAATTCAATTTATTCAGTTTTTTTTTCCGTTGGGTGGGTGAGTAATGAAAATATGAAATTGATTTAAAATTTTGTTGTCATTAAAAATTAGAAAACATTAATTGATAGTCAGAGCCCGACTGCTTATACTGTAAAATTGAATAGTCATACCAATTTTATTGTTAATTCAAAAAAATAATTTGTCCGTTGGATGAGTAATTCAATTAATTCAGAATTTTTTTAATTCAATTAATTTAAAAAAATTTTATCCTTTGGTGAGTAATAAAATTAATTTATAATTTTTTATTATTTAATAATTACAAAAAAATTATTTTCTAAGTGCACCGTTGTTATTTATTTTTTAAAATAATTTTTGTAATTAATTTTTTTTCAAAACAACATATTAAATTAAAAAAAATTATGATTCATTGTTCTAAAATATCACGCAACTATCACAATATTAATAAATTCTATCACAAGTGTGTTGATGAGATAGTATTATAATAGTAAACTAATAGTACGGGAGGAGCTTGTATTCATTATGAAGAGTACTTTATTTCTTTGAATTTAAATTCTCACTCCACATCCAACGGCTGATGCTGCAGTCTGTAGCTTACAAATTCTGTAAGCTAGTCAAGTACTCAAGTCTAATTGTTGAGTCATGACTCATGACTCATGATTCATGAATGCCCGAAAGTGAAATTGACTAGACTATCAACTTTTTTGTTTTTTTTTTTTTCTAGAAAGGCATATACACTTTATTGTACATTCAATTAATGCATAATTTTTTAATTCAATTTTTCAATTTATTCAGTTTTTTTTTTGTCCGTTGGGTGGGTGAGTATTAATTTATTCAATTTATTAAAAAAAATTTATCCGTTGGTGATTTTTTTCCCACATGCCAAGTTGCCAACCAACACTTGCCTAACGGCTATATTTATATTTCACTAAATATTTTTTAACTTACTCTTTTTACTCCCACCAACAAAGTAAATAACATTAAATTTTGTCTTTTTATTACTATCTAATATTATATATACATGCCATTATGCTATGATACTTCACAATTTTTATTCTTCTTCTTTTTTCTCAAACTTTCCAATATTCTAAAAGCCAAAATCATTATGAATCCGCACCAATATAATATGAATGCAGAAGAACCTCAACACCCTCAAGAATACGGTGTTGATGTAGTTGGACCTCAACAAAACGCTAGGCTAAATCAGCCCAGAAGTCGTTTTTTAAATGAGCTTTTTCAAAATTTTACTACAATAAGGGAGGAAATAATAGATAATACTTGGCATCGTCCTTACAAGCGGATGATCTTGAGGTGCAACTATTGTCATCGAGAAGTTATTTATTCAAACAACCATGGCACCATGGGTTTACGTCGGCACGTGTCAAATTGTTTAGCTCGCCACCAGCCGAGATAGAATTAACCTTGCTCGTTTCCCGTATCCATGGTTGTGATTAATAATTTTTTTTTTGGTGTTTGTTATTCGTCAATTGATCGTAGTTTGTGTTTTGTAGTTGTAACTTGTAAGTTGTGACCTACGATTTATTATATTAATATTTCGTAGTTATGACTTATTATAATGATTATTCGAGGATTGTATTTTTAATTTTAATTAATTATTATGATCTATGGAATTAAATTTAATTAAATTTATGTGTTATGAATTATGATTGATTATTGTGAAATAAAATATATAGTTGTGAAATTGTGATAAACTAATAATAAAATAATGATGATGATGATGGGCTTAAAAAAGCACGTCAGGCACGTGGGCTTGAATAAAGCACGCTAGGCACGTGGGCTTGAATAAAGCACGCTAGGCACGTGGGCTTTTTTAAGCACGCCAAAAAAAAAAAATTAGTGGGCTTTTTTTGGGCACGGCCCACGGCACGGCACGAGCACGGCACGAGCGGGCTCGTGCCGTGGGCCGTGCTGGGCTCAATTAAAAAAAATAAGGGCACGGCACGGCACGGCCCATTAAATTGATGGGCCGTGCCGTGCCAGCCCACGAGCCCTTGTGGGCCGACGGTTGCCGGCACGGCCCATTGGCCATAGTTACTTAAATTTGACTTTTAATCTATTAGTGGTGGGCCTACCTTACAAAGTCACTTTTACTAATCTTCATTGTATTTTTTGTGGCCGTAGAAAGAGTTCTTGGTGGCTGGAGAATTTAGCTTTTAGATTTTTTAACTGTGAAATTTTACAAATATCAGAATTTATTGGTTTTCTAATTTCTCTTTTGTATCTTCCAACGGAAATCTATTAGACTCTATTCTTGACCTGCATTTAAGGTAGAAGAAATAATTATAGAGAATATATTATTTTGACCAAGACAAACATATTTTAAATGTGAAGGTAATAATTTTAATTCAAGATTAGGAGGTGATTCAATTGATAATAAAGTTATTTTTACTTTCCTGTCTGACAGATTGAAATGCTCAATAAACCTGTTATGCCTATCAGATTGCTTTTCTTCCTTCTAATCTATCTGGTTTGTTGCAACATCTTCCTCCTCTAAATCTTTAAAGGCGGTGACTTTGTTGATCTCATTACTGCAACATTTGTCAATTCAGTCTGCTACAACAAAATCCACAACACTTAGAAAATTAGAATCTTCTACTTCATCAGGGTTCTTCATAGCCTCTAGTACATTAAATGTGACTTATTGATCATTCACTCGCATGGTGAACTCTCATTTTTGTACATTTATCATAGTCTTCCCAGTTGCTAAAAAAGGTCTTCCAAGTATAATGGGTACCTCTTTATCAGCTTCAAAGTCTAGTACAATGAAGTCTACTGGGAAGATGAATTTGTCAACCTTCATCAGTATATCCTCAATTTTTCCTTCAAGATATACATGAGATCTGTCAACTAATTGTAGAGTAACTGTTATTGGTCTGCATTCCCCTACTCCCAACTGTTTAAATACAAACAATGGCATCAGATTAATACTGACTCCCAAGTCACAAAGTACTTTGCCAGTATACCTAGTTTCTATAGAGCAAAGTATTGTAAAACTTCCTGGATCCTTCACTTTCGTAGGAATTTTACTTTAGAGCAAATGACTACTTTTCTGTGTTAAAGCAACAGTTTTAAATTCTCCTAGTCTTCTTTTTCGTGCCAAGATGTCTTTTAGAAATTTCACATAATTAGACATTTGCACCAAAGCTTCCACAAAAAGTATGTTAATGTGTAATTATTTCAGCACTTCCAGGAATTTGCTGAACTGCTTGTCTTGTTTTTACTTCTGGAATCTCTGTGGGAAAAGTGGTGGATATCTAAACTGCTGGGTAGCTTCAGGAGGTACCACACTCTACTTGCTTGGTTTGTTGTAGGTCATGGCTACTGGTGTCGCAGCTTTTTTTCCAGCATGTACTGGTTGAGTTCCTTCTGAAGTTGTTGTAGCTTGGCTTATGTAACCAATGTCTTGATGGTTGGTTTTTTGTAACATGCTTTCCTCTTGAGGTGGTTTTATTGAGGAACTACTTTCCATCCCATTTTTAGTCACATCAACTCAAATATCAATATTCTTTCCAGATCTCAAATTAATTACTTTGGAGTGTTCTTTGCCCTCTCTCCTAGGGTTTCATGTGTTGTTAGGTAAACTTTCTTGAGTCCTGCTACTCATTGTTGTGGCAAGTTGTCCCATTTGGTTTTTCAGGTTCCTCAAGGATACAGCTTGACTCTACACAATTGCTTCATTCTTTGCAATGTATTCCTTAATCAGTGCTTCTAGTGAACTGATTGGATCCTGACTGATATATTTTTGCCCTTGACTCTGCTGATGAAAACGAGGAGGTTGAGTGTTCCTATTTTGTTCATTTAATGCTGAGCATTTCGATTCTGACCGCTTTATGAAAAATTTGGGTGTTGTTTCCAGCCAGGGTTGTAAGTATTTGAATATGGGTTGTTCTAAAACTGTCAATTGAAATTACCCACATAGTTTACTAAAGTTGGATTTTCAGGACAGTTATCAAAGTCATGTTTTTCACTACAGTTTATACAAGAAAGTTCAGCAACTTGTTTCACTACTGCTTGAGGAGATGTCATGGCCTTTACCATGTTAGTCAATGAGGTTACTTGCGCTGATAAGGCTATAATTACATTTATGTTATATACCCCTGCTGTTCCTCTTGCTACTAGTTGCCTGGTTGATGGCCACTGATAATTATTATTGGCAATTCTCTCTAAAATTTCATAAGCTTCAGTGTAAGATTTGGATAACAGAGCTCCATTTGTTGAAGCATCCACCATTAATCTTGTACTTGGACTCAACCCATTGTAGAAAGTTTCCAATTAAATGCAACAAGGAACCATGATGATGACACCTTCTGAACAGTTCTTTGAATTTTTCCCAAGCCTCATACAAACTTTCATCTTCAAGTTGATGGAAAGAAGTAATCTCATTCCGTAATTTTGCATTTTTTATTGGTGGGAAATATTTCATTAGGAATTTATCAGCCAACTCATTCCATGTAGTGATAGAATCAAATGGTAACAAATTTAACCATGCTCATGCTCGATCTCTTAAGGAATAAGGAAAGAGCCTTAGTCTTAAGGTATCTTGTGTTACTCCTGCAATCTTAAAAGCATCACTCACTTCCAAGAACAACTTAAGATAGTGAATTGACCAACTGTCTATAATATTTGAAACATCACTAGCTTCAATTCAAAGTTTGCGACTTTTACTTCATGTCTGATTATCCCAGGGTGCACAACTTGAGGAGTTAACACAGTATAATCTCTAATAACTCTGTCTCTATCATCAACCATATAAATAATGTTGTTATTGTCTGGCTACCTCTGATTAGCATGTTTATTCTGTTTTTCTTGAATGTTGATTAGTTGTAAGGGCCCGTGAGGTTCCAAATTTTCCACATCCTGCAAATTATTCATACCTAAAATAGTTTTTGAATTTTTTTGTTCTCTTTGCAGTCTCCTAACAGTCCTTTCAATCTCAAGATCAAATTAGAATACCACAGATCCATCTTTGCACATGCAAGTACTAATCTGCCAATAAATAGAATAAATCAAATCAAATTGGCGCTATCAAGATTTACTTCATACTTCAAAAATAAACAATCAATCATCGGTAACGGCGCCAAAAACTTGCTGGTAAATTTTATAATAAAATGTTATTAATGCCAATGTGCAAGTATACACAACAAGTAATAAAGTTATGAATATTCTAGATCATCTCCACATGGATTAATGTTACTCGAAATGCTATAACAATCACAATAGGACAAACTAACTTAAGTCCGAAGTTAACAAACGTAAAGTGAGTTCTATCGTAATTGATGATTGTGAGAGAATAAAGTAAAACAAGACCGTAATGAAATAAACTAAATTAAATGTGTCTAAGATTCAATTGAGGCTATGGTAGTTGAATGATCAAACTCTCCTTATGGGCTGACTGTTTTTCATTAAGTTAACATCAGTTGTTACGGTAAATGCTGCAGTAATGGGCAGAATTAATCTGCATCCTCAGCTGTCGCATATTGGAACTCTCATACCCTTAAATATATTAGCAGTGACCAATTGCTAATCTACTTACGATGTGGCCTTATGAACCTTTAGTCGATCCACCCTACAATGTGAGCACATATGTCTAATGTGTTACAAATCTTAACTTCAAGTATAATCCTTATGGGATTCAAGATAACTTAATCCAGAAAACTAACGGTATGATCAATTAATATTCTAATAATATCCGCTAAGACATGCCATTTTGCTGCTTTATCTTAACTTGAACTATTAAATGAGTGGTCAACCGAAATAACAGTTATTTTAATAATAACTACTAGAGTAAAATGCTACAGTAATGACATAACAACACATAAGAACAGTCAAGTACCCAATAGATTGTTTGTCACTTAACTACAAGCAAATCTAGTTCATATTCTGAATGAGAAAAACAAACATTAATATATTGTTCACGAAATACATCGGTTTAATCAAAGAGTAAAGAAAAAAACAAGTAAAGAACGAGGAAAATTGAAACTTAACTACAAGCAAATCTAGTTCATATTCTGAATGAGAAAAACAAACATTAATATATTGTTCACGAAATACATCGGTTCAATCAAAGAGTAAAGAAAAAAACAAGTAAAGAACGAGGAAAATTGAATCCAAATAATGCTGTTGGATTCTTCACCAATGCAGACTTGGTTCTCTTGAATTCTGATTGTTTTATTCTTTTCCTCTCGATTTCTCCAATGTTAATTCCTTGCCGCCGTTTTATGTGGTGTGCACCATCCTTTTATACTGCAAACTAGGGTAAATAAAAGTCAGTGGACGTGCATTAGTTAAATTAGGAAACATGCATATCACAAATCTACAGCTGACCCGCGCTTAAGTTCTCTCTCTCCGTGCTCCCAGATTGCTACAACACTGGTTGCTCTAACAACAGTTACAATACTGCATTGTTCTCGATTGTGCTTTACTTCTTTTGTGGCTTTCTTTCCTCCTCTTGCTAGTCTAATGTCTCAGCATCTCTTCATGAATTAAGAATTTCTGAAAACCTACCATTATGCACTTGTTTGGAGCACAAATTACTGTGATTCAAGCAAAACTTATTAAGACTCAACTAAAATGAATGTTTATGCGAAAACTAATCAAAATGTAATAAAAACATCTTATTTGCTCTCTAAGTTATCTTGATTTAAGTCTAGAACTAATGTAATAACTCTCATTTCATAGAGTTATCACATTTTCAACAACCTCTATGACATGTACTACACTTATAAGAATGCCTATGAAATTTAGAACCTGCTTAGTAAAAAATATATTATAAAGGAGGCTAGATCCCAACAATACTTTATTAGTGACTTTCTACATTTTAATATGGTAGATAATAAGTCTGTTACATATCAAATTCATGACTACCATCGATCAGTTGATAATATTAAAAATGAAGGTATTATACTTCCTGCAAGATTTTTAGCTGGCTGCGTAATTGAGAAACTTCCAGAATTATGGAATGGCTATATCAAAACTGCGAAGCATAAGAAGAAACCTATGAGCCTTGAAAATGTAGCCGTGCATGTTAAGATCGAAGAGCAAAATAACTTAGAGACATGGCCAAAAACCTTCATTCTAATGCAAATATAATTGAGACTAAGCTCAATCTGATCAGAAAAAGAAAAATCCCAACAAGAAATTTTTGAATAAAGGTAAAAATCCTATAGCTAAAAAGAAAGGTCATTATTATGTTTGTGGAAAAATTGGATATTATGCCTATCAATGTAGAAATAAACCTCAGAGAAAGGGAGACAACAAAAATACTCCTAAACCCAACCTAGCTGAAGGAGATGAAATTATTGTTGCTGTGGTTGTCTCTGAAGTGAACATAGTTGCTGAATATAATGATTGGATGATTGATTTTGGAGCCACCAAACATATTTGTGGTAACATAAATTCATTTTTTTTAGTATACTCCAATGAGGGAGGGAGAAGAATTTATTTTCCTTAGTGATTCTCGATCAACGCTGGTCGTAGGCAAGGGAAAAGTTCTTTTCAAACTTACTTCTGGGAAAACCCTCTCACTGAGTAACGTTCTCCATGTTCCAGAAATTTGATACAACTTGATATATGTTTTTGAACTGGGCAAGGCTAGGGTTAAAGTGTCGGTAAAAGGTATTATATTACCTTTATTGATGATTCTCAAGATATACAAAAATATATCTATTGAGAAGGTGAATATGAAAATCAACTTACTAAAAAAAATCAAAAGATTAAGAACTGATAGAGGAGGTGAATATGACTCAAGCATGTTAAATACTTATTGTGAGAATCATGATATCATCTATGAAGTGACACCTCCCTATTCACCTGAATCTAATGGTGTGACTGAAAGAAAAAATAAAACATTAAAAGAAATGGTAAATTCTATGTCAATAAGTTCTGGAGCACCGTTGAATTTGTGGGGGGAAAGCAATGCTATTAGCTTGCCACATTCAAAATAGCATACCTTATAAGAAAACAGGAAAGACGCCCTATAAGTTATGGAGGAATTATAGGCCAAGCTTATCGTACTTCAAAATATAGGGGTGTTAAGCGACGGTTCTTAAATCAGTTCCTAAAAGAACTAGGTTGAGATTTAAAACTATTGACTGTTTATTTATAAGGTATGCCTAGAACACTGCTACTTATAGATTCTTAGTACCAAGAGATGAGGGATATTCATTTTTTAGGCAAGTACTGTCATTGAATCTAAGAATGCTAAGTTCTTTGAATCTATCCTTTTTAAGAAAACTAATACTAGTTGTTTACCCCAGAAAGAATTAATTAGTGATCCTGTTGAGAGTTCAGATGTTAAACCAAGGAGCAGTATAAGGATGAGAACAACCACTAGTTTTGGTGAAGACTACTATGTTTTTCTTGCCGAGAATGATCCTCATACTTTCAAAGAAGCAATGGCTTGTCGCGATGCAATTCTGTGGAGAGAGGTAATTAATAACGAGTTGAACTCTATCATGAGCAATCATGTATGAGAGTTGATTGATTTGCCTTCAGGTACTAAATCTATAGGATGCAAATGAATTTTTAAAAGAAAATTGAAAGATGATGGATCAATTGATAAGTATAAGACAAGATTAGCTACTAGACAATTGAATTAAATTGGTTTGCTGCAGATTATTGACGAAGCTGGTGGCTTGAATTTTTAACTTAAATTTGGCTTTTTATTTATTAGTGGTGGGCCTTCCTTACAAAGTCACTTTCACGAATATTCTTTATATTTTTTGTGGCCGTAGAAAGAGTTCTTGGTGGCTGCAGAATTTAGCTTTTGGACTTTTTACTTGCTGAAATTTTACAAATATCAGAATTCATTGGTTTTCTAACAGATGAGGCATCATGTTATTGTGCGGATAAAAACAAAATGGGCCGTGCACGCCGTAATTAAGGACCAAAAGACAGTGCCTGCTGGTGCGGATTGGTACGGATTAGCATAATTATAAGCACCAAAGCTGGTTCTGGTTATTTATCTCAAATAATTTATGGTTTCATGTGTGAAATGCGCTATCGTTTTTTTTGGTTGCAGTGGAATGACATTTTTTTTTTCCTTCAGTTTGATGCTGATTTGAAACTACAAATTAAGAGAACATTAATATGAAGAATAAGAGATATCGCATTGCAGAAAAGACTTGACTTGACTTGTTTCTTAGTGAAGTAAACAACTTCTAATCTGTGGCTGTTGAAGTTGATCTGTGTATAATGCTAAACAAGATCAACTCTACTGCCCAGGTTGCTTTATAAAATCCCTCAAGATTCAATACTCAATCAATTTCGATTCAAGAATTGATCAATCGATTAACAAGAACCCTAACTACCACTCTCAGGAATTGAAACAAAGATCTAGAAAACAGAAATCAAAGCAATCACGCAACAACAAATCAATTTACCTGATTCAGTCTTTTGCAAGACCTATATCCACGGGTGAAGCCATCAGAGAGTTTCACTGATGATTCAATGAAGGATTCTTTACAAACCATGAGTAATCAAGTACAGTGAACAAGATTAGCCTCTCTATCTCATAGATAACCGACTGTAAATCAATCCACACGCGCCTGAAGTAAGCTAGATAACCAGCTGGAAAACTGAATCTGTAACAAACTTTTACTTCGAGATTGTACAGATGAAGGACACGTAGCTTAACGGTTTTAACCGCTCTTATACTAACACCAAGTTTCATACGATAAAACTTATTAAGAACCTTTCGGCGTGAAAAAGGTTTGCGGCGTTGTAATAGGCCTCCAATAGGTAAGATAAACTCGAAATACCCTTCTTTATCTCATACTATTGCTTCCATACATAATCAAATTAAAAAAAAAAAAAACACTAACAAATTTCATAGTTGGAATTCGAAGTGCCATGCTGTTATTATTTAATATCAATAATTCATACTGCAAAGGCATAGTCTTCTTTTTTCTCTCAAATAAAGAACTCATTGACGCCAAGTAATGAGGGAATGCTAGACGTTTGGAACTTGAGGCAACGACCAAGCAACTGCATGCAACAGTCTTCTCTTTTTAAAAACATCACAAGCTTGATATTTACACAAAGAATACTTTGAGACATCCGAAAAAGAAAAAAAAAAAAGTCGCAAAAACTCATTACAGATCCATATTTTGGATAAAAGTAAAGTCACAACATAGCTAGATATGGATGGAACTAAAACCACTATATAGATCTGAAAAATAAACTCCTTTCGCCCAAAACAAAAAAACAAAAAAAGAAGAAGAAGAAAGGGGTGGAAAAACTGAAAGTTATAGAGAGGATGTTCACTCGAGAACGAGAGAGCAAGAGGTCCGTGAAATATGTGTGGGGGGTGGGGGGGGTGGGGGGTAATAAACTAAAGAGAGAGTTGTGATTGATAATTAATATATTAAATCTCATGCATGCAGTTGCATTTAACATAATTTTTTCTCAAATTAATTTGAAATAATATAACCTTGAGAGAAAACAAACAAATAAAAACAAAGAGGATATATTTCAGAATTATTCTCGGGGACGGAACTTACAATGCCAACATTCAATAAATAAGGAGTTTTAGGTAAAAGAAACAGCTTAGCGTCTAAATTCTAAAAAGCAATTTAAACTTACAGTAATGAATGTCAGATTCTATTGAGTTCTTGCTGAAAATCAGAAATCTCATCCTCCAGAGCTATGTGTCCCACACTCTTAAATACTTTCCCGCGAAAACGACCCCCATGCCGCCGCCGCCGCCCCCAGCCTGCTGTTGGTGCTGCTGATGAGAGAGCGGACAAAAGCCATAGGGCTGCGGCACCCTGTAAGCATTATTATAATAACCACAAAAAAAAAAGTAGACGATACTGCTTCTGGATAAGCACCGGGCTGCTCAACTTATCGAGATCTAGTCGTTGGCGCATCACACGGTGTCAACGAAAGACACTCGAGATGAATATCAACTCCACAAATCCAGCACCTGTAGCGCCAAGAACTGCACTCATCTCTACAAACCATATACCAAGTACGGGGAAAAGGCTACCGTAGCGTCAAGGGTTGCGCTGGGTCCTCGACGCGCTGCACTTGCTGAGGTACAAGAAAAATAGTCTTGACTGACACTGAAATAGTGTTATTAAGCAATTTTAGTAATAATTCTTAATTGTGTTACTAATTTAACAATCAGTAGTTAGTGACATTAGTTTGTAGTTAGTGGCGGAGTTAGTAAGAGACGAGCAGGGGCAGCTACCCCTGTCTAGAAATTTAGAAGACCTTTTCGTTTTTAGCTTGTTAAATTATAAATCTGCCCCCGAAAGACTTATTAAATACATTAAATCTAAGTTCAAAGTGTATTACAAGATTCCGGGTCTAAAATTTATTTTAAAATCACACAAATATTTACACACACATGAAAAAATGAGTGTATGTGTGTGTATATATAACAATAAATTTTGGTATCTTATATGTTTTCTTCCTTGTATTGTATTTAATGTTGGTCATAAATTTTGTCCTCAGTTTATTTTTTGCTACACCACAGTTTGTGATTTCAGGAATTATTGTTATTATAGTATCACCAAATTTATAAGACTATAGTGTTAACAGTTTCTTGTACATATTAAGTGTCAATAATTTCTTTCACTATAGTATCATAATTTTTATCATACTATAACTTTGGTAATTGCTGATACATTTTTAGTGTAAACCATTTCACTCACCATTAATATAGCTTAGTTAAATTTGCATTTCAAACTATTTTTTATTTATGGTTATTTTATTTTTACCATTAGATTGTGTCATTCAAAGACAAAAATTAAGCTCAACCAATTAAAAAATTAAACTCCCCAGTAATTTTATATCTCAAATCTAATATCCTACATTACATCTCAAATACATAATTTAAACAAGTACCAAAAGAAACACAAATTTAGTAGATCTAAAAAATAAAAATTATCCTCGGTATTTCTATAACTTGAGCTTCGTTGTTTTCCCACATACAAGTGCAGCATATAGTTTTAATTAGTATGTAATGCAAATTAAGTTTTAGATATTTAGAAACAAACATGCACACATGCACACATACATTACTTGATTATTGTATGTTACAAGTAACTTGACAATATATATGGCCCCATTCTTACTACGAAAGTTCAACCATAGTTTACTCATCATATCCCTTTAACTTTAAATAAGTCAGTATATATTACAAACTTCAAAAGTAAAACAGCAATATGACCCCAATCACTCAAACATTCTCCAAAATTACAAAAAGTAGCAAAACACACTAAAATTAGCCAATGGAGTCGCTCAGTTTGCAAACATTCTTCAATGAAATCTACTCCAAGTTCAATTAGTTCAACTCTGATCCATGCAAAAGAATAAGATTCAAAATTTTCTTTTCTTTTTTTTAAATGGATTTTTCAGAGGATTGACCTACGGTGCACAATGCCCTTTCTTTTTGTCTTTTTTGACTTACCCCCTAATCTCTTCTGTATTTACAGTTTATTAAAGTAATTTCTTTTTCCTCTTTCTTCAACCCCTCACCTCTACACTCTTCCAATTTTTTTTTTTTCATTTTCAATTAAACCTATAATCAATCAAGTCAAATCAATAAGAGAAACTTGACGTTCTCATTGAAACTACTTGTTGCCTTAAGATTCATTTACTCTATATCACATAAGTAATAATGAATTGAACTTTTTACATAAAAGAAAATCATATAAATATATTTTTGTACCCATAATCTATTCATCATACAATGAAATTCAGTGGTAAATAAATTGAAATTTTTTATATTTTATTGTGTCTTCTTCCCCTCTTCGCCTCCATGTGTCTCCCCGTTTTCTCCATAAATAATCTAACTCTAGGGCTTTCTAATAATTGGATAATTATTATTATAATAATTATTATTTTATTAGTAAAATTCCTCTTATTATGTCAATGAGTTTGTTTTCTTAGGTAAAAAGAATATTTTAGCAAATGATCAAAAGTGAGAACTTTAACATAAATTCAAAATCCGTTTTAGTTTCATACATTTGGCATCTTTGATCTCTTGATTATAACTTGCAAAAACAGGTCATATAACACAATGGTGATGATTAGTGATTCGTAATGAGAGAATTTGGGAAAAAAAAAGATGCTTGCACAAAATTTTATAAAATTTAACTTTTATACATGTTTAGCAAATATCAGGGATTGCATTGTTAATAAACAAACAAGTACATCCCTGCCCTTGAAACTACTTTTGTGTAGATGCAATAGTGGCATCACAAAACGACAAAAAAAGAGTATGGTGTATGCACATCCTTTTTTAGAATGAAAAAAAGTTTTAGAGAAAGATAATTTGCACCTAATAAATTGGTAGTATCTCAATTAAGGAAGGAAATATATCTAGAATTAGATATTCTCTCTATTTCTTTTTTAAAATTTAATACAACTTAACTTTTTATCTTTTGAGCCATTTTTAATTGAGTTTTAATACCACATGAGCAATCACAGCCCTTGAATTGAATTAAATAGTTAGATTTTAATGTCCAGATTTAAGTTAAAATGTTAAGTTGAAGTAACCCTCCCTTCGCTACTTCAAGAAAAGACTTTTGTATCCAGCTACTTGCTTATTGCTTGTTGTACCAAGTGCCACCCTTCATAATTGGCCCAATTGGCAAGTAATGGATTATATTTTGAGAAAATTATTGAAGAAATATGTATCTCATTTTCTTATTTTTACAATAGGATTACATAATACATATATAGATTCTTAACTACATAACGTGCAAGAGTAGGAAAGTAAACAATTAACTACAGACCAAGAAACTAGGAAACAAACTCTATCAAAAAACTAAAATTCTATCCATATCTTTTTTTCTTTTCTATCTCTATCTTTTTTCCTTAAAAATAGATAGAAAACATATGACTTTTCCACACTCCCCCTCAAGCTAGTTTGAAGATATCAATCATTCCCAGCTTGCTAGTTAGTGACTCAAAACTTGATTTATGAAGTCCTTTAGTAAGAATATTAGCTATCTACTTTGTTGTTGGAACAAATGTCATGCATATCAAACCACTTTCTATTTTCTCCTTGATAAAATGGCAATCCACTTCAACATGTTTAGTTCTGTCATGATGAATAGGGTTATGAGCAATGTTTATTGCTGCCTTGTTATCACAATACAACTTCATAGGAACATCAATAATAATCTTTAATTCTTCAAGTAGCTTCTTTAACCACAAAAGTTCACAAATACCATGTGCTACTGCTCTAAATTCAGCTTCGGCACTGCTTCTTGCAACCACTGATTGCTTTTTACTCCTCTAAGTTACCAAGTTTCCTCTTACAAATGTGCAATACCCTGAAGTTGACCTTCTATCAATAACAGATCCAGCTCAATTTGCATCAGTATATACTTCAACTTGCAAATTGTTATTTTTCTTGAATAACGGACCTTTTCCTGGAGTTTTTTTCAGGTACTTGAGCACCTTGTAAATAGCTTCCAAGTGCTATTTACATGGAGAGTGCATAAATTGCTAATAACACTTACTGCAAAGTCTATGTCTGGCCTAGTATGAGATAAGTATATCAACTTCCCAACCAACCTTTGGTAACTTTCTCTATTCACTGATTTTCCTTCAATTGCACATCCCAATTTGTGATAAGGATCAATAAGAGTGTCTTCAGGTTTGCATCCCAACATGACAGTTTCCTTAAGCAAGTCTAAAATATATTTCCTTTGAGAAACAAGAATGCGTTTATTGGATCTTGCAATTTCCATACCCAAAAAATATCTTAAGGGTCTAAGATCCTTCATCTCAAATTCTTTGGCAAGAACCTTCTTAAGATTTTCCATTTCTATTACATTGCTTCCAGTCAAGATGATATCGTCTGCATATATAATGACGATCACAACACTAGCATCAGTGAAGTGTTTAAAAAACATTGTACGATATGCTTGACTCTGTAAATATCCAAAGCTACGAATAGATTTGGTAAATCTGTCAAACCAAGCTCGAGGAAATTGTTTTAAGCCATAAAGTGATCTCTTCAGCTTGCACACTTTTTCATTACCATATTCATTCTCAAAACCTGGTGGTAGATCCATATATACCTCTTTTTCAAGCTCTCCATTAAGGAATGCATTCTTGACATCTAACTATTGTAGTTGCTATCCTAGGCTTGCTGCAAGAGACAACAAAACCCAAATGGAATTCATCTTTGCCACGGGAGCAAATGTTTCTTAGTAGTCAATGCCATATGTTTGTGTAAAACCTTTCGCGATGAGCCTAGCTTTATACCGCTCTAGTGACCCATATGCTCTGTATTTAACTGTAAAAATCCACTTGCAACCCACTGGTTTTTTCCTTCTGGTAACTTGACTAATTCCCAAGTTTTTTTTTTAGAGCTCTCATCTCTGCATACATAGCATCTCTCCATTCTGGAATAGAAAGAGCATCCTGTACAGATTTTGGAATTGCTATAACAAACAAATTAGTTGTAAAAGCTCTAAAAAATAGATATAATCTATGATATGACACATACTTAGAAATTGGATGAAGAGTACAAGACCTAGTTCCTTTCCGTTGTGCAATGGGAACATTAAGATCATTTGTAGTTTCCAAAACAGATTCTGAAATAGGATTAGAATGAATGTTACTTGCAAGTTCCAAGTTGCCTGTGTTTGGATTTGAGTCTTGGCAGTGAGGAGAGGAATGATGATTTGACCTTTTCGAATGATTTATCATTATTCACAATTGATGGCATTGTAGAAGAAACAAGAGGTACATAAGACATAATAGGCATTGGAAGAGATAATTCCCAAAAATGATCTTTCTGAGTATAATCCTCCCCCTAAAGAGAAGTTTTGGGAAAGAAAGACCTATTTTCAAAAAATGTAACATCCATTGTGATGAAGAATTTTTTAGACAATGGATCATAACATTTGTAGCCTTTTTGAGTAAGAGAATAGCCAAGAAATACACATTTTAAAGCCATAGGATCAAGTTTGCTCCTGTTCTGTTTATAAACGTGAACAAAAGCAATGCACCCAAAAATCTTTGGTGGTAAAGATGTGAAAAACTTAGCGAAGGGATAAAATTTTGTGAAAACATTTAATGGAGACTGAAATTAAACATTCGGGTAGGCATACGATTTATCAAGTATGATGCTGTAAGAATGGCTTCACCCCTTAAACTGTTTTGGCACTTTATTTGTGAACATAAGAGAGCGTACAACTTCTAATAGGTGTCGATTTTTCCGTTCAGCAACACTATTTTGCTGAGGAGTATCTACACAAGAGGATTGATGCACAATGCCATTTTCCATGAAATAATGACCAAGGGTAGTAGCAAAATATTCTCTCCCATTATCAGTTCTAAAGACTTTGATTTTTGTTTGAAATTGTGTTTGAATCATGGTATGAAAGGTTTTAAAAACTGTTGCAGTTTCTGATTTTTCTTTAAACAAGTACACCCAATAAACACGAGTGTGGTCATGAATAAAAGTTATGAACCATTTAGCCCCCGAAATGTTTGTAACACGAGAGGCTCCCCAAATATCACTGTGTATAAAAAAAAAGTGCAGATTTTTTATACAGCTATGAAGGAAATGATGCACAATGATGTTTAGACAATACACAAATTTCACTCTGAAACAATGAAGAATTTGTATTCTTGAACAGTAAAGTAAACAAATGTTGTAAATAAGAAGAACTAGGATGACCTAATCGGAGATGCCACAACATTATTTCATCTTCAATAGAGAAAGGTAGTTCATTATTTGCTGCCTGAGCTTCTCCACACAAACTAACATCCTCCTCGAAATAGTACAAACCATCTACCTCTCTAGCACTGTCAATTTTCTTCCCCGAACACAGGTTCTGAAATTCACAATAGGAAGGAGAGAATTTAGCAATGCAATGAAGATCCTTGATAATTTTGCTGACAGATAAAAGATTACAAGACAAATTAGGAACATGAAGAACAAATGTTAACACCAACTTTGTAGAGATAGGAATAGATTCTTTTCCTGCTACAGAAGATAGTGAACCATCAGCAATTTTAATTTTTTGACTACCAGAACATGGAATATATGAAGAAAATAATTTAGAATAGCTGGTTATATGATCGATTGCTCCTGAATTGATGATCCATGGATCTTGTTTCTCATAAACAACTCCTAAAGCAGTGAAATTATTACCTTTCTGGGCTAAAGAACTAAAGGATGAAGGATTTGAGAGAGATTGTGACTAACTTAGAAACCTGTACAATTGCTCTAACTGCTCTTTAGTGAAGAGCTAAGATTCGGTTTTTGTCGGCTGATTCTCCCCAACAACTTGGAAACCACGACTATATTTACCACATAATTTATTGTTTTTCAGATTTGGAGGTTTTCCATGAAGCTTCCAACATGCATCTTTGGTATGTCTTGGCTTGTGGCAATAATCACACCAAACTCTGTCCTTCTCATTACTCTTCTTCAGGTTTTTTGTTCCACCAACCAGTGGAGCTTCTGGTGTAACAGAGATCAAAGCTGAGTTCTCTGTTGAAGAACCTCTCATCATCACATTCTTTCTACTTTTCTCTCTTCTTATATAAGAAAACACTTCCCTGGTAGAAGGAAGAGTTTCTTGCCAAGTACTTGCCCATGGATTTCATCAAGGTCTAAACTCAAACCTGCTAAGAATTCAAATACACGCTCTTTTTCTAACATCTTCTTATATTTAGCACTATCAGCAGCACATTCCCACTCGCCATCATAGTACTGATCTAACTTTTACCATAAGCCCTTCAAACTATTGTAGTATTTAGTCACTCCTTGACTACCTTGTTTGGTTTCTCGAATTCTGGTTTTTAGATCATAAATCTGAGCAGAATTTCCCAAATCAGAATAGGTCTCGGTGACAGCATCTCACAAATCTTTTGCTGTTGGCAGAAACAAGTAAGTTTGACCTATTTCTTGTTCCATTGAATTCACTAACCATGACATGATCATTCAGTTGTCAGCATCCCAAGTTTGAAACTTTGGGTCTTCTTCAATTGGTACTTTAATTGAACCAGTAAGGTAACCAATCTTCTCTTTACCTCTGATAAACATCTTCACAGATTGAGACCACTGAAGAAAATTTTGACCATTCAATTTATGGGTTGTGATTTGAAGTGATGGACTATCATTAAAAATATAACTTGATGGTTGTAGATGTCGTTGCAACTGCTCTGAAGATAACTCAAAAGTTTCTTGCTCGATATACTTTGACATTTTTATTCAAATAGAATTGAAAACTAAACCCAAGAATCAAAGAGCGGCTTTGATACCATGAGAAAATTATTAAAAAAATATGTATCTCATTTTCTTATTTTTTACAATATGATTACATTATATATATATATATATATATATATATATATATATATATTCTTAACTACATAACGTGCAAGAATAAGAAAATAAACAACTAACTACAGACCAAAAAACTAAGAAACAAACTCTATCAAAAAATTAAAATTCTATTCCTATCTTTTTTTTTAATCCCTGTCTTTTTTTCTTAAAAATAAGTTAAAAAACACGTGAGTCCGCACATTTCATTTCCAAAAATAGGCCATGGGCCAATTTCAGAAGGCACATTTCTATCTAAAGTAAATGATTCTTCCATGGAATGAATATCCAATTCTCTCACACGGAAATCACATTTCACAAACTCCCTCACACTCGCAAACTCTCCCAGAATCCGATACCATCGGCTGCATGGCGTGCAACATTAATATTAGTATCCGGTGTTCCACCGATACGCCGCGTTTTGCTGCCACTTGTCAGCTCCAGCTCAATTCCCGAAACCCTCGCTCCCCTCTTCTACTAAAACTCCTTCCTTCTCGGGCTCTCATTCAGCGTCCCAATAAGGTAACGCAGCTCTGTTTTCGCCATTTCCCTTTATGTTTTTCTCCCCTTTAAATATTGTCTTAAAAACCTAAATTTCACTCTTGATTTTAATTCAGATAGCGTATTCCTCCTACACTCCGCGGCGCAGCTACGTTACCGTGAGGTCTCATATGGCCACTGAAGAGAAGTCGATTTCCGGGGACCGAATGCTTGTTAGTTCACTCTAATCTTGTTCTTTGCCAACTTAAACGGTATCGTTTTGACTGTGGATTTTTTGCAGGTGTTTGTGCCACCTCATCCATTGATTAAGCACTGGGTTTCAATTTTGAGAAACGAACAAACTCCTTGTCCTATTTTCAGTACGTTGAATTTGATTTTATTACTGTGATTATCAGTGGCATTATAAAGTTAGCTTTTGTTTTGTTTTTTTTTTTTTTTTTGGGGGCAGGGAATGCAATGGCTGAGTTAGGGAGACTACTTATGTATGAGGCTTCGAGGGATTGGTTGGTAAGTCGTTACAATTAAATGTTAACAGCCAGCCGGAGTCGTAAATGTAGTTGCTCAATTTTTATGTATGAGCAATTTATAAGTAAGCTTTTTGAAGTTAGTTTCACAATTTTCATTATGCATTTGAGACACTTGAATAAGTTATCAAGCTGCATGAGGTTTAATTGTCATATTCTCTGTTGCTGTATCGATATTCTAGAAATTCATTCATGATTAGAATGTCCTAGAATCAGTAGTGCTGAACCTAGCGCTTTTGATATTTCTTTAATATTTTTTGCCTAAATATCTGTGTTATTGTTGCTGTCAGCCTACTGTCTCAGGGGAAATTCAGTCACCAATGGGTGTTGCTTCAGTTGAATTTATTGATCCGAGGGAGCCTGTCGCGGTAAGTATCCACTTGTAATTTTTCTTGTTGCTACTTTACCATACATTGCATAAGATGTATTTATCTTGCATCTGATATTTGTATAACTAGTTTACATGGTTTCACTATCCATGCTTTAATTAGTTCAGCTTTAATGTTAACATTTCTATAACTATAAGTGAGTTCTGATTGAATGTAAATTTATAAAGGTTATTTTATTGGAAGTAATGCCAATTTGATGTTTTAGCTATACCTATAGCTGATTCTTGTTTAATTTTGCAGGTTATTCCAATATTGAGAGCAGGTCTTGTTCTTGTGGAGCATGCATCGTCAATCTTGCCGGCAATAAAAACATATCATCTAGGTAAAGTAGTATTGGTGCATGCAGGCATGGTTGATGAGGTGTCTTTGGGCCTGCGTTTCGTTTAGTTATAACATTGGACGTGTAAAGGAGCACTGAGATTCTTAAACATAAACTGTTATTTGTAAATTGTGGACGCTGATTTTTGCCAACTGCAGAATGTAAGTGTGCACTTGTAATTATGGTGATCATCCGATTTGCAGTTCTTTTCCTTTTCTAATTTCTAGAATTTCTGGTCACTACCCCCTTTTGACCACTTCTAATATTTGTAATTTGTAGTTTCAAATTGTTCTGTAATCTGGAGATCTCTCTTTCCTTTTCGGTTGAGCATTTATTTACTTAGTGCTCTGTTTTTGAAATTAAGGTATAGCCAGAGATGAAGAGACGCTTCAGCCATCGATATACCTGAATAAGTAAGAATTCTCTATTACATAAATCAGGAAAGTTTATCTTCCTCTTCCTACAAAATGGCCTTCACTATCTGTTGTTTAAACAAAGATCGATAATAACTTGTCTTATTTTTCTATCTTAGTGAATTTCAGAAGCAGAAAGCACATGTTTTAGACTTTGATTTCTTACATTGTTTCCCAAATTCATTTGTCAGTTTGTGTAGAGCTAACTTCTATTTAAGATCCTTTAAATTGGTTGGCCCTGATATATTGTGCTTTCACTTCTGCAGATTGCCTGAAAAATTTCCAAAGGGATCACGAATATTTGTGGCAGATCCTATGCTGGCAACAGGTATTTGTGATGTCCTATTCGCTGAAATTCTTGTTTTCTATTTACCATTTTCAGCACATAGCTTTTTCTAACTTTGCTCTTTTCTCTTACAAATGAAGAAACTTGTGATGTTGCTTGAACAAAACTTCTCTCGGAGTTTTACTGTTAACATTGCAGAACTATATTGGGGTTCAGCTTCTTCTGATTTGTATTCATTATCAATCATTTGTCATGCTTAGGTTTGTCTTTGAACAATCTCTTAGAGTAATTAGCTTACCACTGAAAGTAAGAATTCGCCGCCACCACCTCCAGTTTTTTTGGCCCAAAGATATGCTGCCTAAATTTTTATGCTTTCTGCATCGTGTGATATTTACTGGTATGTTTCTTTTTATTCTTTTTCCACCAGCATAAATTGATTTTTCTGATAATTAATTTCAGGTGGTACCGTTGTGGCAGCTGTCAACCTTGTAAAGGAACGTGGGGTGGAGAACAAGCAAATTAAACTGGTAAATAAATATTTGGGCATTCTTTGTTATTTTCTATTAAAGCTTTTATGTAGATGCAGTTTTACATCAGCAAGTTATTAGGGATGTGCCATGTGAGGAAAGTGTTATAATTAATACAAAAAAGTAGTTATAATATATGCCAGTTTTGTAGGGATGTAGTGGTCTTTTCATGAATTATTATAGTCTATGATTTCTTATAACAATTTCCCTGTTCTGTTAGTGGTTTTTTAAGATCCACTGATGTTTGCATATTTTGCTGTGATGCAAAGTGGGGATCAAGAGCCTTCAATAGAAAATCCCTTATATATAATTAACGTTACTAAATAGCTATGATTCTAAGTGATTTGTTTCCATTGCTTCTGATAGATTAGATCCCAGTTGTCTAGAAGGTTTTTAAGCATTAGTAGTCTTTCTGGGCCAACTTTCGCACTGGGAAAAATCAGGCTGCCCTGTCAACATGGTGGTTTGAATTTATAAGATGACGAGCTCCATTGAGTTATAATGTCAATAGTAATGATTAGTATTTATTATTTTCTTTTTTTCATCATACCACTCAAGATATTGCACTGTCACAGATATCTGCTGTAGCTGCTCCTCCAGCCCTCCAAAAGCTCAGCGAGAATTTCCCTGGGTAACAATAATTTCATGCTCAAATTTCAGTCTGAGAGTCGGACATTGCTAAAGCCTTTTGTATTTGGTATTTTGTTTTTCAGGCTTCATGTGTACACCGGAATTATTGATCCCACTGTCAATGACAAAGGGTTAGTAGTATTTTTGATAATCATCATGTAGATCATTGTGTCTACTTTTAAACTTAGAAACATGAATATTAATAACAGATGCTTTTGTTCAATTGATTCAAATCTGTGTTGAATGGGCCGTTTCAGGTTTATAGTTCCTGGGCTTGGAGATGCGGGTGATCGTAGCTTCGGGACGTAAAAGTTACGCAGAGTAATACTAGCAACAGTATGTCACCCTCATTGTGGGTGCATTCGGTTCTACACTATTGCTTTTTATCGGCTGTAATTTTGACATATTGAGCCTATCATCAATCTAAAAGCTTTCTTGAGTTTTTAATCGTGTTGGAATCTTGATTTGTTTAGTTCAAACAATTTCTAGATCCATGTAAAATGACTGTAAATGCTAGGTCAACTGGGTAAATATTTTGTTAGTAAATTTGTTCCTTTTTTTTGACATTTTTTTTAGGTTCTGTGCCCTTTGGTCCCAACACCTTGGTATTAAGTCAACAACAGAGGACTTCCGATCCTTGGTTGAGTTCTGAATCTCTGCAACAACCCAGAATATTTCAGCTCTGAAGTTACTCTGTGAAATTTGACTGGGTGGCATAAAAATTGGAATGGAAGGACAGGGACATTTAACATGAACATCAATTTATTGCACCAGACTAGTAGTAAATAATCATCACCACATCACAAGTATGGAGGTCGATTAACTGGGAAATTAGAAAAAGAAAGAGAAAAGTGATATTATTAAAGTGACTTAAATGATTTAGAAACGAACATAAGAATTAGACCGGAAGCTAAATATCGTGAACTAGTAAATAAACAGAAGCTGAAATTAGTAACCACCGTTACCTTCACCGCAACCACCAGTGGCAGCAGCAGAAGCTACTGCAGAATGTTCAAGGACACCAGCCGCCACCATACCAAAACGAAGCTCGTACGAGAATTGAGGTCGTGAATTCTCTTGGTCTTTATACCAGCCTTATATTCAGGGATGATATTCAGGGATGCAAATGATGAGCAACAAGATAATTGCACAAATGGTGAAAGCGGCAAGTAGGAAATGGCTCCTCTAAAGAAGTTGTAGCGGTACGTTTCATCTCGTGAATGTGTACTAATTGTTTTGCATCTATCACCCGCTTGACTTTTTTTTCACAAACAGAAGTTACAGAACTAACCAGTTAAGACGCCTCTTCTGTTTTCTTTTTTGGTCTCAAGAAACTCCAATTACAGGGATCCTGCAAATATTTAAATAGTGCATGTGCTCAACAGATTGTTTTCAACAATATGCATTGCCAATATTTAATTGAAGTCGTTTCAATTTCTAAAGTTGAAAAAACTGTATTTTGAAGGTTCAGAAAGAGGAATCCCACCTACTTATTCAGATCAAACTTAGCGTTTCTCCTTTTTCTTTTTTGTATGTTGTTGCCTGAGATTTTAAATGACTCACAGAAAGAGCCTTCATTGTCATTTTCTTATATGACTAAGCCACATTTAGTGTATGAGTGAATGATATGAGCTAATATCTCTCTCTATGCACAGCTCTAATACACCATACTACATAATTATGCGCTTGCTCTCAAGAGTATCATCCTGAGTAATAGAGTAACAAGGATTCTCTCTCGAGTGCTGCTTCTTAATGTATTTCATGAACTATGCTTATTGTGCTTATTTGCCTATGCTCTCAAAAAGGAATCAACTTCCGTTCGTTCGCGCCCTCGAGTCCCTTCACAGGAGAGGGCATTTTAAAATTACAGTATGAACATCAGCTCTAGTGTGATGACAAGTCATCAGGTTGGGCTGACTTGGCAGCAACTTACAAACGAAAAAAGATGAGTTGGAAGGATGACTCAGCAGCTTCTCAAGAACGGTCTAGAGTGGATTGAAGATAAGAATTTATATGGAGACAATGGACAGGTGGTATACTACTGCAGGCACTGGCGGCCGTTAGATTAGATGAATTGTAACCATTAGATTAATATCACAGTCGCGAAGGAAACAAAGCTGTCTTGTAGGGCAAGGCAAGTTAGGTTGTATATATTCAAGAAAAAGAAATGCGATCGGTAGCTACGCATTTTATACACGCTCTTTGTATTTGTTTAGTTCTTTAACCTTTGCAAATTTAAACTTCGATTGCACTGCACATAATGAATTGCACTATACATAAAAGTGAAGGATTCAAATCTCCAGTCCCATTGGTTATGGGAGTAGAGAAAATAAATCTTATAACTAATTAATTATTGTTTTACTTCTTGTGAAAGTGGTAACAGTATGGGTATTTAGGAGGAGTGTTGGATCGAATTTGAGGTTTATAGGAACTACACTACCACAGAAAGTTAATGTTAAGAGTAGATAGAAAAATTGTTATGGATGTCATAAAAGAGCAAGATGAACAAAATCTTGAAACAAGAAGAGTGAAGATTTAAAGTCACACTAAATAAGCATAAAACACATACTTAGATCATGTTTGGTATTAAGCTATTGTAACTTAAACATTGCAGCTGTTGTAAAAAAAAATGCTATAAATATTGATAACGTATAATAAATATGATGTTTAAATAATAATTTAATAAAATTAATAAAGATATTATACTACAATCAGTCGTGGCGTTTTACTACAATCTTTCTGTTTCTACCCAAACACTTTAGGTTAACAGTAAACATGTTGGAAGATAGTTGATTCTTAGATTAAGGTGTTCGGTGAAAGTCCGTTTTAACTCAAGGTACTTGCATAACAAGACAAGCACAAGAATCACTCGATCAGTAAGCCCTGGAGCACTAATTTGTGCATCTTTTATATTGTATGGACTGTCGATATGCGGAGCTTGTCTATGACTCGGGGGACATTGTCGTGCTACCATAGGCCCTTTTGCTAGGATTCCTCTCTTTCTAAGTTGGGATCTTCCGTATTATTCCTTTTTTTTTTTTATTGTGAGTGGCCCGTGTTGAGTGCTATTAATATGTACAATTCTAACTCTTGAAGATCCATTGGTTTTCCGAAGATTTGACATAGCCTCGGTTTCACCTTTTTGTTAGCACGGTCCAAGAGTGACTCTTTTGTAATCTTTGGTTTTGAGTAGTCTTTGGAGTAACTTAATTGGTGAGGAGGAGTTCCCAACTCCCTTATCGTCTGTTGTTATTCAATTAATTTTGGCAATGATTATCTTTGGTTGTCCTTTGGGCTTAAATCTTTGTTTGATAGTCACATTGAGTTATTGAAAGTAACCTCTTTTTCTTTCTCTTGATTTTCTTTCTAGTATATAAAGAAAGACATTTAGGGATTGGTATGATTTTATGTCTCTTCGTTCCACTTGAAGAAAAGAAGGAAAAAAATAAGGGATATTTCAATGCTTATATTAACCCTTTCTTTATCTTTTATTAGGTGCATTAAGAGGAAAAAGGGTATTCATTCAATGTCTGGATCTCCTATTTGTTAATCTAATTATTCTCTTATTCCTTTTGGTTAATAAGGGAGTCAATAAGATATTAATTTAACACAATAATAGTTGAAAATTAAAGGATAGCATTGATAAGGGAATAACTTATCTATGAAGATAAATAGTACGCTACAAGCCAATTTCAGAATGCCTGATTTAACAACGAGCATAATAAGTTGACGGATTATAAAGACAAAAAAGACTATCGTACAAAGAAAAATAATACACTTACTGCATTTTCATGGACATTGTCAATTATGTGATCATTACTTAGCCATTAAATTTTGGTTTGCAAGTTTTATAGCTTAAAAGAAAAGCTACCATCTATGGAGTGAAGATGAGGGCTTTGTAGTCTATTAAGGACTTGAAGCTATTGGAGACACCAAAAAGGCAAGCCAAGTCAAAGAAGAAGAAAGGGAAGTAATCCTGGATAGAGCGCACAGACCATAATTCCCAATCTTAATGATGGAGTCCTTGGAGAATTTGGTGAACAGAAATAGCTACTGGTCTCTGAAAAGAGCTTGAAGACTTGTATATCAAAAAAGTATTTGACAAATAGAATGTGTTAAAAAAAAAAAAAAACCTATACTTTAGAGATGCAAGAGAGTGGTTCAATAACAGAGTATATTGATGCCTTCAATAAGATCATTCTTGATGTATATAATGCATCCACAATAGCAACACTAACTAATCAAACTACATAACCAAATTTTCTAATTTAAAAAGAGAATTATGGCTTGCACTTGGAAAAAAAGGGGGTCTTATATAATACCTACATTCGTAAAATACATGCAACATTTGTTCGAAATATTCGTGACTCTAGCATTATTGAAACTATTAAAACTAAATGCAAAGAAAATTAAAAATCATATTCCGACTCTTAACACAAGTTAATATCAATTGGTCAACATTCAACAGGCACTTGCTCCTCCACCAGTTCCTCCTGCTCCTCCTCCGCCGCCGACACAACCCCCTCCACCACCAAAAGCACCTCCGTCAAAAGTGCCACCGCCAATGCCACCAACGCCATGATGATGATGATGACCACCACCACCGAACCTACTTCCGGGGCTAGTAAATCCAACCCTGCCACGACGAAAGTAGCAACCCACAAGAATAAACACAGCAGCTACCGAAAACCAAACTATGATTATGATTTTCCAAATTTCCATCTTGATTAGCGCTCATATATCAACGATTTAACATGTATATCATTATCTATAACTTAGCTTTAATTTATAGTATGGCACATTTGACAATTCAATCCGATTCATGTCTTGAATTTTCTTTCCAAAGAATATTTGTATGCCTCCCTAATTTTGTTGTAAATGTAGAAAGATTGCAATTCGGTATATCTAGTTGATTACGTTAAAGGAAATTAGGCTGGTTCGCTACTATTGGCTAAATTATTTTTCCTATAAATGCTTTGATTTGCTATCGCAGATTACGCGTGTGGACCTATTCCTGATCGTAAAGACTATCATCACAGTCAGTAATTGAGGCTCCGTTGATTTGAACTGGTTAATCACCATTGAAATTGACCAGGTTCTGCAAATATCAGAAGATACGTACAAAATAATGAGAGTGGGACAAATTAATTAACAGGTGTTTGTTAGATCGATATCAGCCAAATTATATCTCTATATATGGTGAAAAAATTAAATTTTGCGATTGGAATTGCGTTGAATCACAATCAGTCAAGATTTGTCTCTTGATCGTGACAATCATAAAGGTTAATTTATTAAGTTCTTCTAAACCTCATTGATGTGTAAGAATTTATCAGAAATCGAAAAAAAAAATCAATTTTCATTTTAATTTGCATAGTTTGGCGGCATAATTGAATTTTAATGAACCCATCTTAAATATTGTCCGTAAAAAATATTTTACATATCCAGCAATATGAGGATATGTATGTGGAATAAGACTGAAGGCCATGAATCTCAAATAAAATTGAAGTTGAATAACATTTGTTTGTACAATTAAAGTTGTATTGCACATATAGCAGCCGGTACACATAAATTATGACTCTTTCATAGGGATGACAAAAATTTCCACGAGATGGGTATCCTTGAGGATTTTCTCCATTCGGGGAGGGTATGAGGATAATTTTATACCCAATTTCTTATTCGGGGAAGGGACGAGGAAATTTTTTTACCTAATTTCTTATTCGGGGAGGGGACGGGGATGAGGTGTAATTCCCATCTCCTACCCATTTCCCCATTTTAATTTTTAATTTTTAATTTTTAATTTTTAATTTTTTAAAATTACTAGTAAATAAATTATAAATTTTAAATTAAATATTGGTAAAAATAAAAAGATCAAAATATTTATATTATTAAAATTTTAGGCCTAATTAACTAATTAAAGTCTTAAATTTTTATTTAGGATATTAAAAAGACCGAGTAGATTCTATTAGCCCAATATTTTTTTTAATTTTAATATTCTTTAAATATTTTAAACTTAAATATATTTTTTATTTATTTTTAGATGTTGTAATTGCCTGCAGCGAATCACAATTTTAATATCTAATCTAATCTAATCTAAGATTTGCTCTTGATTTGCTCCGATTTAACTATGGTGTTGTAAAGGGAATAGTCCACATTTATAAAGTGTCCATGCCACCATTGAAGAAGTTAATTTTGAATCTAAATTCGATTTTATTTGTAACAATTTTGTATTAGACTATTAATTTGTTCGTGATAGTTTGTAAAAGAAGTTTGTATCCCTTGCATATTGCGTTATTTATTAATTTAATGTATGTGACTTTTGTAATAGATATTAATGTAAGATATATTTTCGAACTTTATTTTTATTTAAATTTTTTATTTTAATATGATTAACTCAAAATCGAAAACAAAAAAAAATGTATTAGTTATTTAGGGATCGGGGACCCTCGGGGATCCCCTGTTATTATTCGGAGAGGAGATGTAGATTCTCTCAAGTAATTCTGACGGGAACAGAGACATACACAAAATATCAAAGATAAATACAGAGAGATCGCTCCCCTCCCCTCTCCATTGTCATCCCTACTCTTTCATCTTGGTTTGTCATAGGCTGATTTTAAAGGTCAAAGTCAAATGATTTTATATTTGCTGTTTTGGCTTGTACGTTTTCAATCTTTTTAGATAAGAAGCCTGCTATTTAGATTGAGAGAAAATAAAATAAGACAGAAACAATTATTATCTCTCTTGTCCTCTCTGTGGGTCCAAGGAGAAGCAAGTTATAAGTCACTAAATGCGGCAACACGCTGTCGTTTCTGTCTTTATTTTATGGTCCTTTAGTTTAATTATTATTTTCCTTTAGATAAAGTTGAATTTGAATAAACAATGAAAATAAATGATAAAATAATAATCCTGCATATGTTACATGATAACAAAAGTAAGAAAATAATTATTACTCTCGTAAATTAAATATTCTTATACATAGGAAAGCACTAGTATGTAAAAAAAAAAACTGACAAAATGAATTATATATAAACCATGTGGTTTTAGAAGAAAATAATAAAATAATTGATTAACATTAACGTGTATTATCAGCCTTTAATCTCTTTAGCATTTTTCTTAAACTCTATATACACGTCGTAAAATTATGAACATAGTTGCCAGTAAACAACACTAGGGTTTAATACTGCTGAGTCAACCGCCACGTCACCCTCCGCCACCGCCTCCTCCAGCACCACCACTATCGAAGCTCCCACCACCCCCACGACCGCCAAAACCACCTCCTCCGCCACCGCCAAAACCACCTCCTCCGTCACCGCCAAAACCTCCTCCTCCAGCATCGTAGCCTCCATCACCTCCTCCAAAGTCGCCTCCACCACCACCGTCGTCACCGGTGCCTACGTCAATACGAACATCTCCGCCACCGAATGTACCACCGTACGTTCCCTGCTGATACCGACAGCAAATCGTGATTATAACAGAAAAGAAAAAACAAGAAAAGAAAACAAAAAATGCTATGATTGGAGCTAGCCAAGGTTCCATTATAATTAAATTTCCATTTTTTGTCCCAGTTCTCTATATCTCTAGCTATGGCTCGCTTATTGCTTATATATAGCTGGCTACATATACATACTGTTACGACTGATGAAAAGTCAACTCCTTCAAAACTTCAACCTTCGACCTCAATGCAAGCTTACGCGTACTTTACGAGTTTCAAATAAAATGTGCTCTTAACGGTTCAAAATAAAAAATGGAGGATATATGTTATTATACTGTTTCATGGCGAAGCGAGCTGACTACTTCTGACAATGAGACCATACATTGATTTCAAGAAGTAGACAGCATATTCACTTCCAGTATTGATTAAGATAGCTTTAATAGAAAGTTAATTAATATTTAAGAATTGAGGCTATGAAAGGCAAATGAATTTTTCTTTTCCCCTCAATTGAAATATGCAGAGAAATGCAAAAATTTTCTAGTCAAAAGCTATTGCTAAAAGCATCATTTACAAATTTTATACTGACACAGTTTAAGCTAGGTATATCTATTTTAATTAATACAAATGGATGAATTATTTAATAATTATTAAAAATTGAGGGATCCGAATGTCAATCATATCATATGGTGGATCATAAGAGAGTATAAAGTGATGAAGTGATGTGAAGGGATCCCATTACTTATTTATTAGATGATGAATATCAATATTTTTTTTCACTTGTTACGCGCAAGCGTTGGTTGATTTTAATATGATTTGTCATTCATGTAGCAATGTGTTGATTTTACAAGACCTATCAATAAATGATATTCAATTCTGTCTCCTCTTAGTGAGTCTAGAAGCCTAGACCACTTATTTCACTCGAGAGATTTTAGCAAACTAACTAGCACCGATGGTACAAATTATATATTATAACAACTATTTAATATCTATCGTAGAAGGATCATGGGGATCATTAAAAAAAAAAACCACACATTATTTACTTAAAAATAGAAAAGAAAAAGGTGATGGGGGAAGTTCTTAAACAGTCGTCAATGCAAAAACAACAAGATAGATAGAAATAAAAGGATAATCCATTAAATTAAGAAAAAAAAAACTACAAAAATAAATAATGTTAATATGTTATAACAATAAAACTAGATCAATAGAAATATATGACAATTATCATGTATGCGTTCATGAACAAGAACAGCTTCGGGCTGCCTTCAGCCTCCGCCTGTCCCTCCAGCATGATCATTCCACGAAACAACTTTTCTTTTTGCTACTTCCATCTTTGTGATCAGCAGTTATTGTTGCATATTTATTCGGCTTATTCTTACGCCTAGACATCCCAAAACAACCCATAATTAAGTTAATTAACTAAGATTTTGATCTAGCTGCCAAAGAACGTAATGATATACAATGTTGAGGGTATAAATCGATATACAAACATATGTAATCAGGGGCGGACCCAGGGCTTAAAATTACCCCGGGCTAAATTTTAAAATTTATATTTTGAAGGAAACATAAAAATTTATATGTAAAATAAGTACATTAAATAAGGAGGAACACTAAAAACCTTATCCTCTAAATATGTACTATTTATGAAAATAATTATAAAAAATGAATAGAAAATAAAAGACAACTCAAATATGAAAATAATATTTTTCAATTACAGAATTTGACATTACAACCCATAATAACATGTAATTATATAAGGATTAAAAAATTAATTAAGAATTTTAAATTAAAATAGATCAATACATGAAATTACAATCAATTAAAAAATGCAAGTAAAACTTTTATGTTTGAAGTGAAGTACCAAATTACCAGACTTAATAAATTAAATAATTAAAAAAATTTCTACCCTTTCAAATTGTAAAAGTATTATTAGTCAAGGTTTCAATAATAAACTAAATTCAATTGAAAATAATATAATTGAATTAGGGACATATTTATAAATAAAATAAAAACTCTATTGTTGTAAAAAATTGATGAAAACATAAGGGTAGTTGAATTAGGGACATATTTAAATATAAAATAAAAACTCTATTATTATACTAAATTGATGAAAATATAAGGGTAATTAGTTAGAGACCTATTTGAATATAATATAGAAACCCTATTGTTATACTAAATTGATGCAAAAATAAGGGTAATTAGTTGGGGATGTATTTGAATATAAAATAAAAACTCTATTGTTATACTAAATTGATGAAAATATAAAGGTAATTAAATTAAGGATATATATGAAAATAAAATAAAAACTCTATTATTTTACTAAATTAATAAGAAACTAAGGGGTATAAATGATTTTTTTCTGAACTAGACCGGGCTACAGCCCGGTCTAGCCCACGTTTAGGTCCGCCCCTGTATATAATTATCTCCAAATGCTATATATATATATACACACACACAAACACACACACACAATGTTGAGGGTATAAATCGCTATAGAAACATATATAATTATCTCCAAATGCTATATATATGGGTGGGTTCAAGAGACACAATTTTAAACACAATTTTATAACTATTAGATTAGAAATAATTAAGGGTTAAGATTAATGTAGTAGGTCCCTTACAATAATAAATAATTGTCCATTCCTCTCTCTGACTATATATATATATATATAGGGGATGGATCAGTAGACCCCTAAAAATACTCATAATTTTACACTAATTAATATCCATTAGATTTGAATTGAATCAATGGATGAGATTAATTGAAATTAAATCTTCAAGATGTTTTAATATTCTCTCCCTCTATGTGGTCCCCACCTAAAATTTTTCTCACTGTTTATTTTCCCTTCCTTCACATGATGTCCTCTCTCTCTTCTCTTCTCTTGTTCTTTTTAACCTATGACTTTTCATTTGCTTTTTTCTTTCTTCCTCAATCATAAAAAGTCTTAACTCTTTCTAGCAAAAATTCTTTATTCTCTCCAACTTTTAACTCCACAACTCTTCGTGAAGATGCCTGAAAATAATGAATATTTGGTATGTGTCATACTTTTATAATTATTTATTTATTTTTTACAATTAATTTTACCTAACTTTTCTAATTCGTAATTTTTTCAATATTTTTATCTTTTTATACATTATTTATTTTCCTTTCAATTGTTTGACACATTACAGGGAAACAATTGCGAAGAGGTTGAAAACAATCTTGAACAATTAGAGGCACCATATGTGGGGATGCTTTTTGAAACATTAGAGCAAGCTAGAAACTACTATGAAGATTACGGTAGACAGGAGGGGTTTTGGATTCGAACTCGATCTTCTTCCAAGAGTAGAGTAGGCTGCAATGAGGTGACTAGTGGACAATTTACTTGTGCCCATCAAGGGAAGCATGTGCCAAAGATTGATAGGCCTAATTTATGGAAGAACACTATGAAAAAATGCAAGTGAGGTAAATACAAAAAAAAAGTAGAACTTGTTCAATAGTCAAATGTGGGTGTGAAGCTAGTATGCGGGTTATGTATGACAAATGGTCAAACAAGTGGAAGATTACGATTTGCAGGGACTCTCACAATCATAAAGTAGCTACTCCTGCTAGAAGAATAAAGATGAAGTCAAACAAACACATGCCTAAAGCTACTAAGAATTTAACTGAAGCTTTTAATAGAGAAAATTTGCCTATTGCAAAAGTGAGTTCAATTCTATGAGGTTCACAAATGGGCATATAGATTGCTAGAATCACTTAAGGAATGTGTGTTATAAGCAATTGGATGGAGGGGATGCCCAATCAGTCCTTATATATTTCAAGAAAAAGCAAGCTGAGAAGCCTCAATTTTTTTATGCAATCCAATGTGATGAAAATGGGCAAGCAAGCAATTTTTTTTGGGTAGATGCTCGATCGCAGTTGGCATATCACTGTGTTGGGGATGTAGTTTCATTTGACACAACTTATAGAACAAACAAGTATAATACGCCATTTGCACCATTCACATGAGTGAACCACCACTTATAGTCAATACAATTCGGTTGTATACTTCTACAAGATGAAACAGAGGTAACATTTTAGTGGCTTTTTGAGACATGGCTTGAAGCTATGGGAGGACGTCCTCCAGTTTCTATCATTACTGACCAAGACTTGGCAATGAAAAGAGCAATTATGACGGTTTTTCCAAATACTCACCATCGATTATGCCTTTGGCATATTAAGAAGAAGTTTACCGAGAAGTTGTCACATGTGTACTTCAAGAAGTCAAGATTCAAGATCGGATTGAAAAATGTATTATGTCTACTTACAAAGTAGAGGAATTCGAAGAAACTTGGAAGAGTTTGATTATAGAATATAAATTGGAAGACAATGAATGGCTAAATCATCTATATGAAATACGTGCTTCTTGGGCACCTGTTTATAATCGTAGTATTTTTTTTTACTGGAATGAATACTACAAGACGAAGTGAGGGCATTAATTCATTCTTTGATGGCTTTGTAACATTCTCGACAAATCTTAGAGAGTTTATTGTGAAATATGAAGAAGCATTGAAAAAGATTATTGAAAAAGAAAGTGATGAAGATTTTGAATCAGAACACAAATATCGAATTGTCAATGATGAAGAATTTCTTTTGAAACATGCATCCCAATTGTATACCAGAAATGTTTTTAATAAATTCAAGGATGAATGGAGCCAAGTTAATCGATACAAAGTTGAAGAGAATGGATGTGATGCTAAATTTCTCAAGTACTTAGTGAGAACAAAGTTTGGAAAATCTAAAGAGTTTATGGTGAAGTTAAATCCGCAAACTTTTGAGGGCACTTGTGATTGTAAAAAATTTGAGTTCGTTGGAATACTTTGTAGACATATGCTGAAAGTGTTTGTTCGTTTAGACATTGATAAGCTGCCGAATCATTTTATTCTTCCAAGATGGAGACAAGAGGCAAATAAATATAAAAAGATTGATTTGAGAGATTTTTTTAAAAGTGATGGTAAAGAAGAATTAGAGGCTTTGAGACTAAGCCATATGTGCCACCAAACTACTAAATTAGCATGTGATGCTGCACCTTTAAATGAGGCATACTTGATTTACATGGATGGTATAAACGAGCTAGCAAAAAAGTTGTTAGTTTCAAACCAACTAGCCACTGTTTGCCAACATAAAGATGATCCTTGCTTTAGCATTAGTTCATCTCAACCATTACTTTTGGATCCAAATATTTCACAAACCAAGGGTCGGAAGAAAGATGTTAACAGCGCTGGCAGAATCAAAAGTGGTATTGAGTTGGCTCTTGGCAAGAAAAAGCGGAAGTGCAATTTATGCAGCAAACTTGGACATGATAAGCGTATTTGTCCTTTAAATCCAAGTAGAAAAAGCATTGAAATATCAAATCCAAGTAAATTGTAAATAAAATCTTGTGATAATTACCTTTCAATATTAAGGATCTCTCTAAAAAGTTTATTTTTAATTATTTGCAGAAATACTACGAAATGAAGAAATGAGTTAAATTGATATCAATATAATCATGAAGAGGATTGTTGTAAGTATGCTTAGACTTTGATTGATTATGTTCATTGAAATTTATCTGTTTAATAGCCAACTTCTTCAATTTTTAGTTCTTCACTTGTATATGTGATTTGAGTTTTATTGTGCATAGCGATTGCCTCAAGCTATAGGCTTAAGTTGTATTCTGCAGACCATTGATGCTATTTATTTTTCTTCGTTGTTGTTTTCATTCGTTTCCCCTCTTATTTTCTTTTATTGCCAGTTTTGCATAGCATTGTTGTTGAAATCCTTCCAGGAGGACTCAAAGAGTTGGGCACCAAAATCATTGACGAGGAATATTGAAGCAACCAACTTGTTTCATTGGTTAAAGAAGTCTCTGTAATTTTGTCTTATTAAGTCATTTTGAACTTATTTTATGGACCACTTAAAGCAAATTCTCAAATTAATTATGACGTAATACTATTAATTTTAAGTAGCATAAGGCAAGGTTTCTATTTGTTTGCTCAAAATTGCTATTATTTTCTCTTTCTTTATTTTTATTCATAATATAGAGTAGAGATCATATTCTCATTTGCACATATTTTTTTCATGTACTTAAGATTATAATATTTTTATTCATAATATATGGTAAATATTTATACCAATGAGATCTAGACTTGAGATTTGAAGAAAAACTTCTAATGTCATGTCGTTGCCAATAAACATCCTTTTTCACAATAATTTTTTGTTAAACTTGAGTTTGATGACTGTTTTGCTGGGGGGCTAGTTCCGCTAGTTAAAATTAATAATTTTGTGCTTTCAAATAGTATGTGGAGAGAGAAAAAAAGTGAAAGAAAGATTTGTAGAGTTAAAAGTTGGAGAGAGTAAATAATTTTTGCTGGAGAGAGTTAAGACTTTTTATGACTGAGAAAGAAAGAAAAAAGCAAACAAAAAGTCATAGGTTAAAAAGAACAAGAGAAGAGAAGAGAGAGAGAGAGAGAGAGCACATCACGTGAAGGAATGGAAAAAATAAAAGAGTGAGAATAATTTTAAGTAGAGACCGTATGAAGAGAGAATATTAAAAGATCTTGAAGATTTAATAATAATTTTAAGTGGGGACCACATGGAGAGAGAATATTAAAAGATCTTGAAGATTTAATTTCAATTAATCTCATTCATTGATTCAATTCAAATCTAATGGATATTAATTAGTATAAAATTAAGAGTATTTTTAGTTGAAATTGAAAATTTTTACTTTTGATTTGATAATTAAACAGTTTGACTAATCAATTCAAAGAAGTCTTAGCAGAGACTCCTATTCAACTTCATTTTGCGCATGTTACTTTTACAAGTCAGAATTTATAAGGTTCCTGAACTAAGTCAACCAGTGCAACGAAGTTGGAAAAGTAATCATATAAGCAACTATGTGTTGGGAAAATATGCTCTTTAAAAGCATATGTGTTTATTTAATAATAATAAACATTTTTTCTGATTAATAAAATTAATGAGGTATTTATTCAAATATCTTGATTGCATTAATATTTGTATTAAAGTCCATTTAATCATATTATATGTATTTATGTAATCACCATGTGGATTCACAGAAAACATAAATACAAGTTATCTTATGATTAAATACATTTAGTTCGCAGTTGATAAATAAAGTTGGGCACTTTATTTAGGTGTAAACTGTAATAAATTCATTGAATGATTTGTCTTAATCATGTATGAATTTATTGATGTAGTATGACTACATTGAACTGGATCACATATGAGATTTAATTAACTTTGTAATAACTGTCAGACTTATTAAATCTCATAGGCGTTGATTTTACTGTAATCTTAATCTTGAGTTAACTATGATTTCGTGATTGTGATTGTTATTCCTTTTGAGTTACTAATGGGCACGACACATCCTTGTGGTCAAGATTACCCGGTATCTTGGTGGGAGCAATTATGAGTATTGGAGATAGATTAACAATATAGAATTTGTACAACACATCTCTTGATAGGTTTTCGACACTTGATCATAGAATTCTCTGGCTAGAGTGTGTTAACATATTTAGTATGTTGAAAATGATCATTAGAGAAAACCAGTAAGGATCAAGGAATAAGATGTTATTAAATTGATTGGACAATTGAGATATCAATTTAATTAACGATGTGGTACAAAGGATTGTGCAGTAAAGAAATCAATGTGGCTTGGGACGAATTATTATTCGAGCATACAATTATGGAAGTCAGTTCCAATCTTTTAGTGGAGTAGATTTGGAATTAAATAATTGGGCTAGTTTAATTGCATACCTAATTATTGTAGCCACTATTGTATGTTCCCAAATGATTCCCGGGTTAACTCATTTAATTGACTGCACCACTACTGGACTAATTATATCTTTTAGTAGGAGGCTCCATTTAATTAGCTAACTCAATCACTTGCTGCCGTTACTCTTCAGGCAATCCTCTACAGGAAGGGCCAATGGCTACGTCCCGTCGGTTCGTCTACCCGGACACCGTGCACTTATGTGTAAGGGGTCTTATGTTATTTTACATGGTGGGTCCTTTATTAAAAGAAAAATAAACGTGAGTTTAATTTAGGGTATTATTTGGAGTCTGGGGTTTTCACTAAAAAGGAAATATATAAGGCTTATTTTCTCTAAAGAAAAGAGAGAAGTCACTTCATACAAATCTGAGAATAAGATTTTTCTCTCTATTGTTGAGAGAAAAATTTTCTCGTGCTAGTTGCTTTGGTAGTGATAAAGGCGCCGACATGTCAAGTACAGATCGAACCTAAGTCATAACCTGAAAGATCATTGGTGACAGTTCGTGATCCAACAAGCGTGCTGGTGATGGATCATGATCTAACAAGAGTGGTGGTGGCGGATCGTGATCTAGGAGCCTAAATCACTTCAGCGGAAAAAACAACTTGGATTTTCAAGGTACGATTTCTAGAATACAAATTCTTATATATTATATGAGAGCAGTCTTTAAAAGGTTTTATAAAAAAATTTAAAAACCTAATTTTTTCCCAATAGTATGATCTATGAAGGAACCTTTTTTCTTCTGAGAAGTTGACTCTTGAATCTGCATTTTTTTTTCCCTCATGAAAGGGTTAAGTTGCGGCAGAAGAGGAAAGAATTAAGATAGGCGGAAACGTTCGCGGCTTTTTTTTTTTGGTGGGAGCACTACTATTTCATTAGCAGCAAGACAACTTGAAGAAAGATAAATAGATATTTCATGCTGTAGTAATATTAATAGTGTAGCATATAAAACGACAATATTGTTCATATTACAGAATAACAGTTTCTGTTTTCCTATTGTCTTGTTGCTATTCAAATAGTTTTTTTTTTTTTTTAACCAATGATGCTAAAGATCCAATGTGCTTTACATTCTAATCAATGCGAATGAGTGACACATTTAATTATCAATTTATTGGATGAGTGATAGATAGTCATTGTCTGCACATGTAGTCAAAGAAATTTTTATTGTAGAGACATACATGATGAATGAAAGCTCTAGTCCTTGTGATGATAAATTTTAAAATATATGTGAGGTATTATATCAGTCATATAATAAGTAAATAATATCATGATATGTGTATATTTAAATTGAAAAATTACCATACAAGTGATAACTATATTAAATTAAACTACACATGTCATTCATACATTAATTAGTTGTAATACATATGAGGTATTCGATCTATAATTTTTCCCTTGTGATAGTTGTATTTTACATAGCTCTGATGACGAAAATTCTAATAATATAAAATTTTAAGGTTAAACAATACCGAAATAAAGCGGTCAAAGGTGGCTATAGTAGTCAGTGATGCTCGATGGTCGCCACAAGTGAATAATTTGTAATTTTTGTCAAATAAATTTAATATAGATGCTAATATAATATTACTAACTATTATATAAGATGCTACAATATTTGTTTAAGTCTATATTACACCAAATATGATATTGTGATATAAGTTGATGCCAATTCAATGCAATGCAGTTGATCTGGTCCTTGCATCGAATGAATTATTGAAGCTTTATGTTGACTTGAAACCGATCTGTCACGATTGAAATTGATCTGGTCCTCCGGAAAACAGAAGACACGTACTGGAATTGCGTTGAATCTTACACAACGAGTAATGATTTGTCTCTTGACCCTGATTATAAAAATCATGTGGCGGATATATTTCATTTTTATCGTTATCTAATGTTAATGATTCATTTGCTGATTTTTTTTCCTGATCTTTACAGTGACTATGAGAGAAGTAAAAGAAAAAGAAAATCATTTAATCAAGAAAGGTAACGGAGTGTACTCCATTGGACGTCAATAAGAGAGATTAATGATAATATTAGTGTATAGACAAAATTAACGAACGGAATTATTGGAATCCGAAGGCTATGAATTTCAATTAAAGAAATAATTTTTCATTTTTTATTATTTGTTTATATAAAATTCGTAATACTGCTTTGCCCACACATGATATACATATCTTCTTCTAGATAAAATCTTTAAAAAAAACAATATTTGATCTGCATCTGCATGCATGTCCGAAAATTACAAATGTTAAATTGATGAAAAAAATTTAAAAAAAGATTATTATTTTTTCACGATGATAAATATTGTGAAATAACAAATCACTATATGAATTTTAGATTCGATCTATTGCTTTTTAATAATTTGCTAGTATGCATGCATTCATAACAATAACGAACGGCTATATATATATATATATATATATATAATAACTAACACTTAAAAACTATGACAATAAAGTAAAAAATTATTCTTTAATGGTTTGTGGATATTTTTTATTTTGAATTATCTTTTTTAATGATAAAGGAATGGGTAAATTTTAAATTAATTTTTTAACCTCTTACACTCTCAATATTCAATCTTGAGTGATCAATTAAATAAAATTATCTGAAAACCACTCAATTAAACTCTTAGGGAAACATTTTGTAGAAATTAATTTTGCAAGAATGATATATGTATAAGGATTGGGAAAAAAGAAAAAATTAAAGAGCAAAGATCACAAAATTAATTAAAAAGAAATTATGTAGCTTTTATTTAGAAGTTTTTGTCTTTAGTGATTTTTTTCCCCCATTTTGCACATGTTGTGGGTGCTGATTTCCTAACAATAATTACATCGTGCAACGTGTACATTGTTTGTGAAAAGAGAACGATATGCACCACCAATGGACCCACCTCAACACTAACTTTTTGGAGCAAATTTGTCATTATTTTAGAATTTAAGGAAATTTTGTCATCAGTCTAACCTTTATTAACTCCAGCTAGGGTTAGGGGGGTTGGCGTTGGCTCTCTCTTGAGGTATATTATATATCTTCAAGCATAAGACAAACAAAAAAATGACAAGGATCTCCAAATTTGAAAAACAAAATATATAATAATAGTCCTGACTCATGAATTTAATAATATGAGGTAAATATTCCTTTAACTCCTATATTTGGTAAAATCTCACAAGACACCCTCATATTTTATTTTGGTCATTTCTTTTTATTCCATCGGTAATATATTTAATTGGTAAATACAAATTAACAGAATACTGGCAATGGCAGAAAAGCCATAAACAGTATACAAAGAATTCAAATAAAAAAAATCGAAAACAAATTCAGTCCACGAATTTATTGATTAATACCAAAGAAATAAAATGAAAAGGCCCCTCGTAAATTAATCAATAATGAAAATAAGAGAGACAGAAAAAAATTATAAAAAAAAAAGTGTAGAGAGATAGTGCATCATGCACATAGCCACATATGATGAGTTCAAGCACGTCAACAGCCTCCGCCTCCGCCTCCACAGCCGCCACCTCCACCTCCGCCCCCACAGCCGGCGCCTCCTCCACCATGGTCGTGATGATTCGCAGCAGCAGCATCAGCAATATCAGCACCGGACTTGACGCCCTCGCCGCAGCAGCTGATTAAGCATTCGAGGAAACTGTTTTGCTTTTTCTTGTTTGCATTTTTATTTGCCTTCTTCTTAGTCTTACCCATGGAGAAATCTAATTAATATTGAAGTCTTTTATTTTCGTTTTATCGATATTTTACATAATCTGCGTATGTGATATATATACACACGCGTACACACACAAAATATCATTCTCTTTAATAGTATTACTTTCTAATTAATTAAGGTCGTTGACTTGACTTACTAATTCATAGAAGTCCTATTACGCGTCTCCTGACCGTGTTATTGGTCTCAATGCCTAGCTTCTAGGTTTTGGGAAGGCTCTTGGATCATTCGTGCCACGATTAATTCTAAGCCAAGATAAGAGGAGCATTGAATTAATATATACGTACATTCAACTAGATTATTAGTCTAAGAATTTAAGCGGTTTGTGTATGAAATGATTAACAAAGATGGTGCCAAGTGCCAACCTACCTAGACCTTCATATCTATATGCAAAAGCACTTCTGCGGAGCATGCAGGAAAGAAATTAATTACATTTTTTAGTTATGTTTTTGTGAGAGTGCCTGAGACCTCTTGGCTTACCTTTTTATGTGCATATTTGTCAAAATAAGTGGCTACAGGATCTAGACACCATATCTAAAAGCAGCAAATGTTGAAGGAAATGGTGCCGCCAAGGAAGAAGAAGAAGAAAGAAGTTTGAAGAAGAAAAATGGAGGCACACGATTTTGACAAAGAAAAAAAAAAATAGATTAAACTAATAGCTAATTTTGGCAATAAATCACTACAAGAAAAAAAGAGATACGACAACAGTACTTTAGCAACGTGCGTGTAATGCATGTTGTAAAACCTGACATTTAGCAACATTCGAAGATCGAATGTTGTTAAAAGTTGCAAAAAATTGACCTTCAACAGCATGCTTTAGGGTGTGTTGCAAAAGACACTATTGCTACAGTCTGTTGATTGTGGTTAGGGGTGGGTATTTTACCTGATCCGATCCAACCCGACCCGACCCGATAAATTTTGGGTTCGGGTTGGATCGGGTAGGGACCTAAACCCGATCGGTTTGAAATTTTCAAACTCGATCAGGTTGTGATTGGTTCGGGTCAAACCCGACCCGATCCGAATATCCGATTGGGTTCTAAAAAAAATGTCATATGTATTATATATGTGCTTTACTGCTTCTTTACTCTGCTAGATTTTACAATTGTTTCATTTTTTCTTATAAACTCAGGCACAAAAAGAGAGAGTTAAAGACGAGATTATTGATGCATTATAAATAGAGGTAAAAACAGCTCTAAATCGGTGAGAGTTCAGATGCATTATAATTAGCCACAGTCAACACTCAACAGCAACTACACTCTACACAAGTCAGTCACACACATACGCTGCTCGGCTGCTGCACAACACACACACAACTTGTCACAACTCACAAGTTGCACAGCACACAGCCACACGGCTGACACACACATACGTTGGCACACTGCTGCACACACAACACAACTACACAAGGAAGTCACAAGCTGCACACTTGCACAACACAGTAACACACACAGAGAATGATAGAACAAAACAAAACAGAGCAGAACACACACGAGCTACACAGCACACACACACACGCTGCACAGTCACTCAAGTCGCAACAATTCACTCGCAAACCTAACACACACACACACGCTGTCAGCCACAAGTTCAAACTTCAACAACTAAACCTAACACAAACAAGTTCAGCTGCAACCTGCAAGTCTTCAACCACCAACCAGCCACCACAAGATGGATTTGTTACTGCCAACTGTTGAAGAAATCACGATCTATTGTTGCTAAGTGAAGTCGTGACCAGCCATGAGCCGTGAGCCGTGAGCCATCGGAATCCCCATCGATCTGCTGCTGCCTGTTGCCAACTCAAGTGAAGCCGCGATCTGCTGCCAAGTGAAATCCCGTCCATCCAGTCGTGAGCCGTGGCCACCAATCTACTGCTTGAAGGCCGAATCCTCTCCACCCAAACTCGATTTTGAAACTTCTGATTTCCACCTTCCACTTTCAACTTTTTGAGCTTCAAGGCTCAAGCTTTTTGTCTTTTTGACTCCGTTTGGCGTTTGTTTCCTAAGTGGCTAGGCTGGCTGCTAAGTACTAACCCATTTTCAAACCCGATTTTCAACTTTTTAGTTTTCATCATTCACGGTATATAATATAACTATATATATTATATACACTATATAATTAATTAATTATATATGCTAAATAGTTTATTATGTAATTCAGTAATTATTTATTATTTAATTGTTGTAATTAACTAATTATGTATTTATAAATATTAGTAATAAAATCAAGGAAATTTTGTTAATTATTGAGCTCATCAGAAATTATTTTTTTCATATATAAAAAGGAATTGTTGATTGGTGGGTTTTGTTAATTGATAATTGATAATTATTAATAATTGAAATAATATTAATTGATAATTATTAATAATAGTTAATAATTGAAATAATATTAATTGATAATTGTTAATAATAGTTAATAATTGAAATAATATTAATTGATAATTGTTAATAATAGTTAATAATTGATTTTTATGAATAAATTAGCACATTAGGTAGATTAAATATTAAAATTAAGTATTATGTTGTATATATTTTATAATTATAATGTGTTTATGTTATGTAATTATGTGTACTTGTGTAGTAGCTTCAAGCTTTCAACCCTAAACAAATTAATAAATTCAATTAATATTTTATTATATGCTAATCATCCATTAAGTTGTGAAGTACAAGTGACCTGGACTTGAAATTATAGGATTTAATTTATAATAAGAAATAAGATATAGATAGACAAATAATATCATATTAGTTATTATGGGTAATGGGTAATTGGATATTATAAATTAATTAATTAATCATGAATTTCTTACTTTTGTTTATGGAGCATGAACAACTTGAATTGAAATTACTAATTTTTATTTATGGATTATGTTAATAATATTTATGTGTTTTGATTTTTGAATTAATGATTATTAATTATTATTTTGAATATTTAGATGCTTGGACAGTCAAGTTCGAATTCGATGAGTGACGATGAAGACCAAAGCGTACAAATGGAAGGAACCCATAGAGGAAAGGAAAAAGCGAAGCGGAAAAGACCGACAATGAAGAAAAGATCGGCAGTATGGAATCATTTCACTTTACTCGAGGATAATCCAAACAAATGTACGTGCAACTATTGTGGTAAGCAGTATCAATGTCATTCAAGGCTTGATGGGGTTACAAATATGACAAGGCATATAAAGACATGTGAAGCATACAAGACATTTCGGGCATAAAAAAGTGGAAGTCAACAAAATTTGACATCCGAGGGTGGCGAAAAAAATGCAAGTAATTTGGTTTTGGGTAAAGGATGGAGTTAAGACGCGTGTCGAAGGGCAGTAACTAAAATGATTATTATGGATGAGTTGCCGCTCAGTTTTGTAGACAACAAAGGATTTAGGCATTTATGCAGTGTAGCTATCCCTCAGTTTGTTATGCCATCTCGAAGAACAATTGGTAAAGATGTTATGGAGTTATTTTTGGAGGAAAAGGCAATGTTGAAGAGTTTGATTTGCAACAACAAGCAGCGGGTGTCTCTTACAACTGATTTATGGACTTCTGTTCAAAACATGAGCTACATGGTGATTACAGCTCATTTTACTAATAGTGATTGGTATTTGAATAGGAGGATTGTTAGTTTTAGCGCCATCAAAGATCATAGAGGGAAGTCGATTGGTAAAAAGATTGTGGCTTGCCTACAAGATTGGGGGATAAAGAGGTTGTTTGCAATAACTGTTGATAATGCCACTGCAAATGATATTGATGTTGGTTATGTTACTATGCAGTTGCTTAGTTGAAGGAATGATGATGCAATTGTGTTGGCGGGACAATATGTGCATATGCGTTGTTATGCACATATTTTGAATTTGATTGTTGTCTCAAGATTAGAAGAGTTGCATGCTAGTGTTACCGCTATTCGAAATGTAGTGAAGTACGTGAGATCCTCCAGCATGAGGCTGCGGACATTTAAACAATGTGCTGAGTAACTGAATTGTCCAAAAGGAATTGTTGTTTTGGATTGTCCTACCAGGTGGAATTCCACTTATTTGATGTTGATGACTGCACTGAAATTTCAAGCGGCATTTGAAAGAATGGCAGAAGTGAATAAACCTTAGGAGGCATACTTTTTTGAGAAAGAAAATAATGTTAGAAGGGTGGGCCCACTTGGACCGGATGACTTAGAGAGTGCCGAACGAATTGTGAAGTTTTTGAAGGTATTTTATGATGTCACATTATTGTTTTCTGCCTCTTTGAGTGTGACTTCTAATCTTTGTTATGATACTGTTGGCTTAATTGAGAGTTCATTGACTGCACTGCAAGAAAGTACTGATCCTTGATATCTTCCATGGCTTATAGTATGAGGGAAAAATTTGACAAATATTGGGAGTTCACAAGAAAGATAAACAAAATGTTGATTATTGCTTCTATTCTTGATCCACGAGCGAAAATGGATTTTGCTAAATATATTTTTGAGATCATTTTTGGCAATGATAGTTTGATGGTTGAACAATGACCAAAGCAGTGAATGACTTGTTGAATGATTTTTATGATACATATAGTGCATTCTCCTGTAGTTTCACACCATCGATGTGTGGTGAGAGTGGTCTTAGTGGCAGCTATGGAGGTACAAGCTCTTCTCAATGTTTTACAACTGAGGCTAATTTAGTGGATGCTACTGGTGGTGAATATAATGACGCTTTTCAAGTATCTCGCCATTTCCTTAGATATGCCAGGAAGGTTTCTATTCAGAATGAGAGTAAAAGAGTAGTATCTGAGGTGGAAAGGTACTTGAAGGACCCAGTTGAAGATTCCAACAATCTTAAACTTAATATTTTGCTTTGGTAGAGAGTGAATGGATCGAGGTATCCAATTCTTGAGAAAATTGCAAGAGATGTCCTTGTTGTTTCTGTTTCCACAGTGGCATCTGAGTCTGCCTTTAGCACCGGGCGTCATATTATTGATGAGTATAGGAGTTCTTTAACTCCGGCTATGGTTGAGGCATTGATATGCACTGAAAATTAGCTGCAGTCTAAACTTTTTGCCAACCCCATCTACAACCTTCAAGAAGATATCAATGAGCAAATGTTTCATATGGAATTACAAGAAGGTAATGTTTTTAATTTTTTATCATACATTAAATACATAATATATTTAAATGCATTATAACTTTATATAGAACATCTACATATTAATTTTTTTTTTTTGGATTTTATAGAACTTATAAGATCGCAAGCTTCGACAGTGGAAGCGGTGAGCGCCGACATTGGTGTTATGGATTTTTGAAAGATAACTTTTAATATATATTATTATTCATAATTTGATATTATAGTACTATTAGTATTTGGTTGTAATTTAAGCTCATATAATTATAGTTGTTATAGTTTTAAATTTTAAGTCTGATTTGTAATTGTTTTAGTTAGACAAGTTGAAGTTCATAAAATGTTATTATTGTCTAGTATTATTATTAACTTGATTTGGTGATGAATGCCATAAAATAAGCATGATATAATAGAAATATATAATCAAGTGTGTATTGAAAAATTTGGTAAACATATATATTTATTTGTGATTATAAATTTATAATGATAATATGATATAATAGAAATTAGAAAGATTGTAACACCCCTTAGTTTAATTAAAGATATGAATTAGATTTATTATTTGTATTTGTGTTTGATGTGTAATCTTATGAATTTGGTTTATTTGCTCAATTTTTTATATGAATTGAGTTTGTTCATTTGGAACGTGACTTAAGGAAAATATTTATTATACATTTTCTCAATTTTTTTTAGGCAATCGGCACTTGAACACGGAGCCATAGAGGAACCAAGGTGGAGGAACCAAAAAAGCTTATTTAGTTTTAATGTCTGAACTTTGAATTTTGTGATTTATGTTTCTAAATAACTTAATTTTGTGACTTTATGAGTTTGTGTTTCAAATTTTTAAAGACTAATATTTAGAAATTGTGCTTTAGACTTTGTAAGTTTGTATTAATTTTAACTTTTATTAAGTTTGGAACTTTGGATTTTATTGATTGAGCAAATAATAGTCCTAATTTTACCCTCAAAGTCCAAGCCAATAGGCATATAATCATATTATAGCATTTTAACTTTATTCATTTAAATTAATAACATTTTCTTTTCTTTTTTTCAGTTGAAAATTAGTAAAAATGACTACAATTAAGAAAAATATCTTAAACCTTTCATAAAAACAACAATAATAGGAAAAAAAGAGCTCAAATTTGTATTAACCGAATTTGACCCGAATTGACCTGACCCAAATTGACCAGAATTTGAATCGAATTGACTCGACCCGAATTGACCTGAACTGACCCGAACTCAATCCTACCCATTTTTAATTCCAACCCGAACACAACCCGAATTTATGAATAGTTCGGGTCGTTTCGAGTTGGGTCATACATTCGGGTTGTGTTCGGGTTGATTTTTGTCTAACCCGAATAACCCGAAACCCAATCAGGTTGACCCGAACCCGACTTGAACTCGAAAATGCCCACCCCTAATTGTGGTGGATTTTATAAGCCAAATGACAACGTTGAATTTAAGCACGTTGCTAAAAATCTAATCTGCAACAACATTCTAAAACATTCTCTTGCTTGTTGTAATTTGTATTCAACAGTGATATATTTTACCATAACTGATAAATGTTTGATTTACCATTTTTTTTCTATGTAATTGCAAAGTCCATTAAAAAAAAAGTACTACTAGCAAAGCAAATGATTTTAAATAAAAAGTGTTTTTATATAATAATTAAATTTATCAAAGTATCGCATTTATTTATTTTTATTTAAATTTAAATAATACATTATCTACCACAAGCAATTTTTTTAAATAACATAAAAAAATAAATTTAAATCTATTTATTATTTTTAATTCTATTGCATAATGCTAAATCTAGAAAAAAAATTCATTATCTATATAAAAAAAATTAATTCTTAACAGTACATGAAAGTGTGTCGTTTCCTGTATCATAACTACAACATCTAATACATTATCAACATTGTATAAAAATGTGCTTAAAGTGTTAGAATTTTTTAAATCATCTCTCCTTTTTTGCTCTCGCAGCCTTGAAAACCCAAACGGTCCCTGCCCTCATAGTCCTTGCAGCTGTAGACGAAGATGAAGACAAAGACCCACAAGAGCAGCCATCATTGCCGAGTAGTGAAGCTGAGATAGATTGGCTGTTAAAACCCCAACTTAAGTTCACACCTTTTTCGAAATTGCGTCTCTCTCTAGCACGCCGTCAAAGCCCACAACCAACATGGACATCAAGAGAGGAGAAAGCTTGGTTGTGGTAATTTACAAATCTCTTCTTCATTCATTTAATTTTTTTTTAATAAAAAATCTATTAACCCTAGATTTGAACTCAATATTGTTTCCTTTCTTGAAAATGTTCTTTTTTTTAAAAATGATTTATTAGTTTAAAGCGCTAGTTGATGAGATGAGTTAATTGTTTATATATCTTGGTTTAATTGATTTTGAATTGGGTTTTGTTGATACAAAGCTAGAGTTAGATTGACATCTTCAAATTGGTGTGAATCCAACCATGACATATTTGCTTACTTGAGGAACATAATTTCATTTTTTTTTCATGAGGTACAACTAGAAATTCTTGTTTATTTTTTACTGAATTGACCATAGACAAATTCCCCTTTTTCTTTTTTGGGGGGAGTATTGAATACACCCATCGGTCTGAGCTTCATGTGATTCCTCCAAAGAGACATGTTAGGTTCGGGGCATCCCAATTCGATTGCCTAGGATGACAGTTTCATATTTCTAATATGTAAAATCAAAATTTCGATCAAATCACACATCGGAATATACTAGGCCTTCTAATTCCAAAATGAAATACTTGTTATTGTATTCAAAGGAACAATAAAAAGAAGGACTATTTCCATTCTTTTGATTGAATCAAGAATAAAAATTTGTATTTGGTGTATGGATAAAAGTTATTTTGTCGATCCATATATGTCAAAATTCGTCCAACAAAAGAAATTGTTTTGAATTATTAAATTTAGTTATTTAAACGAAATAACTCCTTTTTTAAGAGGACTCCTGACAAAGACGTCAACGTTGTAATTTTGAATTTTCATTTCATGATTATTTTAAATTTATATCCTATCTTGATTACATATGATTCTCTTGTTCAAGTTCGAGACTCCAGAAGTTTGTCAGTCAACTCATAGAAACAACCGCCAGTGTGGTACTGGGAGTATGTCACAGAGATCAATATTACATACTGTATTCTAATAGAGGATGGAGAGGTATCAACTTTCCATGAAGTTTTAACTAACTCAAATGTTACTTTGTGGATGACAACAATGTCGGAAGAAATTGAAGCTCTACACAAGAATAAGATATGGGAACTTGTACGCTACCACATGGAAGAAAATCTATTGGAAACAAATGGGTCTACATGATCAAACGTGATGACAATTACTAAGTGGAGCAGTATCGTACAAAATTGGTGGTGAAATAATATGCTCAGAAAGAAAATATTAACTTCAACGAGATGTTTTTCCCGGTAGTTTAACTCATAACAGTTAGAATAATCTTAGTAATATGTGCTACATTTGACCTACATTTAGAGTAGTTAGATATAAAAACTGTATATCTTCATGGAGAACTTAAAGAAGAAATTTATATACACTAATAAGAAGGTTTTACTAAAATAAAAAATAAAAACTTAGTTAACAGGTTAAATAAATCTCTATATAGTTTCTCTAGTGCTCTATAGGATAATTTTGGATTATATTAAGTCGGGCGATTCAATTGGGGTCCATGATCCAAGTGTTGATAGTTGCGTAGATGCCAGGTAGCTGCGGTAGGTTCAGACCAATAAATGTTATCTATGGTTAGATTGGGCTTGAGGACTAAACTAATTTGGACTGCCCAAAAGCAGAAGAATGTTCGATAGATTCAATTTGATATATCTATAATTTCGTCATGCATGGAAGGCCGATCTTGGAAGGGGAAGGCGAGAAATGATGAGTAAAACGACAAAAAAAAAATCTATAAAAGATAGACACGTATGAAGTTCAAAAGTTCCACTTTGTGGGAGAAATCGAGTTATTTCCACTACTGAAGCACAGGGAAAATTTATGGTCAATATGTCTCCCCATTTGTTTGGAAGCATAGCTTAGATCGAGATCGATCATTTAATCTAACTGCGTTTGTATATCAAGTGATGAATAGGAATTCATCTTTATAAGAGTTTTATTGAAATGGTGGGTGACTTTTGCTATAATATATAAATATATAATCTTTCCCACAAAACCTTCAAGATATCTGATCTTATAGGGAATATTTCGTAGCTAGCTATGCGATATCCCTCGATGGAGTATATACAATAACTAAACTTATAATAGAGCTCCATTAAATGTTTTCTTCGACCACTTGTTTTCACTTTTATTTGTCGCACCCTGCTTTTAATTTGGTACAACCACAACTCTCAAATCCCAGCTGAAATTTAGATCCCAAACAGCCTCCAAAAGATGTATAGATGTTAAAGAATGCAAGAAATTAATGAAGTAAAATTCTTAGATAACAACTTTAAGAAGATCGATGTTATGCATGTTGTTGCGCACGTTATACATGTTGTAATAGTGCATCTGATTAAATATAAGAATTTCAAATACAAATCACCTATTGAAACTAATTAATAAAAAATAAGAAAAAGGACATGTACACTCTCAAGATTTGAGAAAATAATCAAAAAAATCTCACAAGTTTTCATAAAGGGATGTCAAGATCCTTTTTTTTTTATCATAATACTCTTTGACATATTAATCCAAAAAAGCACTTTAATGTTTTATAATAAATAGATGTATACTATTAAAATAAATGCAATAATGTATACATTTTAAAATAATTTCAATTTTTAAAAAATTATAAGTAATGGGATTTTTTTTCAACTGTAAAACATATTTAACCCAAATATTTATTTACAATCTCCACAATAAATATAAATATATTATTAAAATAAATATAATAATTTAAGTACTTAAATTTATTTAAATATTTTACTATTAATAGTCTATTAGATAGATTATATTTTTTATTTCTTAAAAATTTTAAAGTCAATTTTTTAATTACTATATTCAAATAGTATTACGATGAAAAATGACTCTTTAGTATCATTATTTTAAAACTTAGGAATTTAAATGATCATTTCTTTAAATCTTAAGGATGCAGTTATCTTTTTCCTTCAAAAATTATATTGACTCTGCTGAGCAATCCTCTATACACAAAATCGAATTCTTGATTGATGATTTTCTAGCTGTTCCACACAAAAAATAGAATGCCCTTTTTTCTATACGTTAGTGTCTGCAATACCAACCACCTAATAATGAATGGAAAAGGAAAAGAGAACAGAAGAATAATATTACAAAAAGGAACGAAAAACTCAAAAAGAAGAAAGAATAAAGCTATAGGCATGTACTTTTGTCTAAAAGAATATAACAAATAATGTTGAAGTCGGATGATCAAACTCCGGCGTAACCGCCGTCGCAAGTGCAACTACTGGTGCCGGTGCTTATATCTCCATGTTGGCGAGGTTGGGTGCTGAGGCAACAGCAAAGTAGCCCTATCAATAACATAAAACCCATTGCTGAGGCCAAAGCTTCTACCCAGTTCAGATACTGCCCCATATTCTTGATCCTTTTGCTTCTGTCTTTGCAACTCTTGATGCTTTTGGTCATCGTCTCAGCGCTGCAGCTAGCAAGGTCATTTGCATGCACAGCTAATAAGTACTCAGTCGAAGAACCTTGGATGGCTAAGGCTAGCAAATATTGTTTTGGAGAAATAGAAATGAATTAACGCTGGTTAGGGGCTGAAGAGAGAATAGTGGTGCACAACTGCACATGGACTGAGCTTGAAAGAGGTCGAACTAACATGGGCCAGCCTGTGAATTTAAACAGCTACCGTTGCTAAAGCTCTCCATCCAACTCTTCTTCGTTTAAAGTTACAGGAAAGTTTTTTACTTTTTATACGTGTTGATGATGATTTCTTTTTCGTTGGGGTTGGGGGGTGGGAAGGGTCATTAAGGGTATGTTTAGATGTATTAATTTATAATCAATTTATTTTTTGTGGGGGAGTGCCACTCACAAACCGTAATTGAGAAGAAAGCAAAACGGGATGGAGAATTCTCTTATGTTAGTGCACAACGTGATCCACACACTAGACACTTTCTTTCATGATCGTATCCTGTAATAATTTAATACAGAGATATTATAGCCAGGTTAGCTAAAAAGTTTCCTTTTGAAATTATTCCTCTCTTGCACCAATTGGATTGGAACCACACCATTTCATTTTTTTGGCCACCACCGTTCTTTTTTTTTTTTTTTTTTTTGATCTTTCGGGGTACGAGGTACCCGCCATACCATGTACATTAATTGCAATTGCTCCGAAATCTTTATTGAGCTTTAACAATAAATTTTGAGAAAATACCGATGATAGTGCGCACAAATCAATTCATGTAGGATTCATTGAGAAACTTTCCCATTTCCCACGATAATGAGCAAACTGGTTGGGACCAGAGAATTCAAAAGATGCCAAAGAAGTTGCTTCACGGCAACCTCTTCACTCTCATAGTCGTTAGCTGTGCTCAATATTTTTTCTTTCACACATACGTAGACCTGACATAATGTGGCAAACAATTCAGGGTCGTGGACATGAGGGCGGCTTTATTTACTTATTTATGATTTAAGACCCACAAGTTATGGCTCTCAAAATGTCGATTGTTTTGTGTGCCGTCTGCCGTGAAGTATATGTAGACTCAATAGAATATCTTACCTGACATCCCCAAGTCAAATTTGATTGATACTCCCAACCAGAAATCGCCCACCTTTCTGGATTTGGTCAAAGGTAAGGTCCTGCTTTGCGCTCTAACCATCGATCGCAACCATTTTAGTTACCCAAAACCATGTCTCTTCGCTGAGCTTCTTTGTAAGAAAACAAGCCCCCATTATACATATACATGAACACATGAGCCAATCTCAATGTGTCGCCATATTGACACAATGATCCATGAACAACCAGAACTCTAATAACCTCAGAAATGCAGCAACCATTTTAGTTACCCAAAACCATGTCTCTTCGTTGAGCTTCTTTGTAGGAAAATAGGCCCCCATTACACAAATACAAGAACATGAGCCATTCTCAATGTGTCACCATATTAACAAAATGATCCATGAACAACCAATTATAACTACAATTGCGCAGACATAAAACACTTCAGCAACAATAAGAAAAATTTTTACGTGGAATCACGTGAGTAATATAAGGTCAAGGAAACAAGAAGGTTACACTATTAAGTCATTGAAGTCATGCATACATAACAGTTCTGCATTGTAAAATTCTAAAATATCTAGATGGGGCAATAAGAACTTGCCCAGAATTTCTAAGAATCTTCAGATATAAACCTTTTTTTCCACTTGGTCCTTTATAGAGTTCCTTCCAATATTGATTATCAATGAAAACAGTTTTCTTTACAAAAAACCAGACCTTACAATTTACACCCTTTAGGAGCAAAAATTAGCAACTTCACCTGAGAATTCTATTCAAGACATGCAATTATTTTATTGCAAACAGAAGAAGCAATTAAGGCCACTCCAGAACAACAGGCTGTATGAACCTCGCAACGAAAAAGGCAGTTCCTGCAAAAACGCAAATGCTGTTATTACAATAACAGATAGAGGCAAAAAATTAATGTTCATGCAAAATATATTACTAATGTATCCAACAAGTGAGAGCCCAAAAGTCCAGCTTATGCATTGCCATATGTCATCTCCTAATATCTATTTTTCATTTTACTTCCTTGAAAATCTGGATGTGGCACTGGCAATGATACCACACAGCTACATACGTATATACAAAAAAGAATTTGTACCATAGTTTGTATCCAAAACATTATTCTTCTTAATACACATGAACATCATTACCTTATCATATTTAATCATTCGTAACCCAAAATTACAAGTAGAGGCAATAAAAAAGTTAAAAAGAATAATACTTATTCAGTAGAATAATAATATAGCAGAGACATAAAAGCCACAAATTTACAACAAAACACCATTAATACCTCGTTTCGGTGCCCGGCACTCAAAAGTCAAATTAGCAACTTTTATACGAATTTTCAAGTGGATGAGATTGGTCGAGTGGTCTCAGTTGGAGATGGGATTGCATGTGTTTATGGATTGAGTGAAATTCACGCTGGGGAAATGGCTGAATTTACCAGCAGCATGAAAGGGATAGAAAAAGGAATAAATAGACACAGCCTTTTTTTTTTCCTTTGTTTTTACTACAGCGGCGAAGTTGAAACAAGCTAATTATGCATAACAGGTAAGAATCAAACTCCATCCTGTCAGCAATAAAACCCATCTAAAAGGAGAAAGTGTCTAAAACAAAAGCCTTAAGCTCTGCTAGTGTTATACAGCAACTGTGCAAGCCCACTAAAATTATGAATTGATATAAAGTACAAAAATTGAAAAATAGGCATAATTATGAGCAAGATAGAAGGGGTAAATTTTTAATATTTTCCAACAGTTAAATTTTTAATATTTTCCACTCTGAGTAAACAATTACCTCCAAAGTATAGAAAAATAAACTAAGATATCCAATTAAAGACAAATAATCAAATTGAACAACACATTAATAGCTAAAAACAAGAAAGAATAACAAGAATAATATAGCATAAAACTACAGATCAAGCTATAAGCAGATTGTATTCGCAGCAGCTGTTGACAATATGACAACATAAGAAGAGTGTTTGCGCCGTACACGTGGACACTAGGCAAAAAACATTAATGAGCCCAAATCTAGTATGAAAGTAAATTTTGCAAAACAGATTTACTCACTTCCTACAGAGGCGTATCAGCTACAGCTCACTATAATTGCGCCAAACAGCACGGAATTCCTCTCTGAATGTATTCAGACGTGCTTTCAAGTTGGGAGTTCGAAAACTTGCATGAAGGATAGTGGCTGTAAAACAGAACAAGGAAAAGAGAATAAATTAACTAAAAAACATACAAAGAACTGAAAGGGAAGAAACTTGAAAAATGGAAGGGGTACACCTACCAAGAAGTCCAACAGCAAGTGCCCATAGAACAGTCAAGAGACCACAGGAAACATACCAAAGTATGAAACTCACTACAAAAAAAAGGGGAAAAGAAGAACAATTAGTTGAATATGTCACCAGTTAGATTAATTTGCATCAGTAACTCAAAGAAAAAACTACTCAAAAGTTTCATATACCGCAAGAAAATATTAAGACAAACACCCAACGAGGCCGACCACATATATAGATTGCTCTTTTCGCTGATGGACGCCCACGAATAACAGGTCTGAAATAATAATTCCAGTAATTAAGCTAGTGATTCTAAATGCTCCAGGGGAAATATGATAAACAAAAAAGAAACTTACGTAAGAGGAGGCCTCATCTTTGCAGCTAGATGTGGAGAAAATTGCCTCACAGTTCTTGTCACCTTCTCATTGAAAGTACCTGCAAAGCTGTAGAAAGAATTCTCAACAACCATGTGCTAAAGATTATAGCATGGTTACTGACTGGAAAATAAGGCTTATTATACCTTAAGCTTAAGAACTACACCCACAGAAACACACTACAAAAAGAATTAATAACGCACAATATTTTTATTTTAAGTAAAAGGCTAATAAATTCAAGCTATCTCTACTCTAGATCCTCTACTCTAGATCAGGAGCGATGGCATCATGCCAATACTCCAAAGCATCCGCTAAAAGCACACGTTTGTTTCCCACAATTGATATTTAACAGCTACCACGATCACATCTATTTCGCTGTACTCCAAATCAGGCTGAATCAAATTAAACCTCAAAACAGTCCAACTGCCTGACACCTAGTAGAAACTGAAGACACTATACTGAATTGAATGAGGGAATCCACAAATTAAAAAATAAATTAATAATCCAATTAACCTGAGCAGGATAATAAATCCTGTCAGATTTCACAACTGAAACAAAATCCAAATTTAAATGACAATTTCTGCTGAGTTTTCAAACCCGCAAAAGGAAACAATAGTCACAAAATAGTTTGAGACAGCTCAATTGAAAATTTGAACTGTAAGTAGACTTTATAATCCAGAAAACATAATTCATCCACATCCAAATGTTTTGCAGAGTTATGGCAGTTTATTAAACAAGAGAGCTCAAATGACCAATTAGGCAGCAAAAGTTCGTTTGATTAAAAAGGGTAAGAAAAATGGATATGACTAGAAAATATTCTTACAATCCAAAAATTTCACCAAGTTGTTTCAATGTTACTTAACCCAGAATCAGAACTAAAATGCTCTGTGTGTGGGTGCATGCACACACATACATAGTAGGTATAAAACAGCTTACCTGTCATTGAGAAATGCAATACTAAGGGCTGTCAAAAGAGCAGCAATAATAGCAACAGGTCTCCTTAGGAAACCCAACCCTACAATTGAAAAGAAAATATTAAGAACAAAGTACACACATGCACCGAACAAAGAAAGATGAACCAAAGATATTTTGTCCACTCACCAAGAATGACAGTAATCATGATAAAGTAGTTTGTCCGGTAGCTGCAAAAGCATGCAAAGCTCATTTATCAATTATTAAGTCAAACATAGAAGTGTAATTTTCATCCAACAGTTTGCAATCATCCATCTCTTTGATTGCAGCAACAAGAAATATTCTTAAACCACGCGTTATTCATCATTCAAATATGCTAATATTCATACCGCATTTAGTTATGAGTAGTATTATACAAACTGGCTACAAATAAAGTCACAATTTCTTTCTTTCTTTATTTTTTCCCCCATTCCCTGATACATATAACTATAGAATAAGTGTGGATTAATTTTTTCAAATTCTTCTGCACGAGAATTTCAGCAACAGAATGATTTTACATACTCGCGATCAGAAATCATCCAAAATCAGTTCACTTATGTGTGAATTAGTAGATGACCTAATAGAGCAATTTTTACATCAATTAGCAAACGCCTGTCACAACCCTAATTGAGTTGTTTACATCTACTTTTGAACACAGACAACAAAAACCGTCAAATCACTGAACATATTATTTTCCTTTCCCCAAACATTCTCGGCAACCAAACAGAGGCAGTAAAACGACGATCAGAATTCCGAAACCAAACGATCCAATCACAAGGACAAAAAGAAACAGCAAAGAACAAGGGAAGAAGACAACGAAACAGGCGATTGATCTTACTAGTAAAGATTGCATTTCAATCGGCTGTTCCATTTGGCGGAGGATCTCGGAACGGTGAACCTGGAGAAGAACTCGGAGAGAGGACGCGGTGGCGACGACCAGTCAACTTCACGAAGCGCGTCGATAAGATCTTCTGCTGTTACGTTTCCCCAATCCATCGCTTGATTACTACTATTGTTATTATTATTATAATATTCCGCTCTTCCGAAACCCTAGAAAACGATTTATTTTGTGCAAAATAAAATGAAGCGCGAAACCCTAGGCAGATTAAGAGAGAGTCGATGAAGAGAATTGAATTGAATGAGACTTGTGCAGCGAGCAAGGGAATGACTTAACGGCAAGGAACAGTCGTGAAATTTCCACGAAATGTAGCCCTCTTGAAAAAGAAGGAATCTTCGGTTAAATTATGAAAATTAATAATTATTATTAAATATTGTCTGAGCCCGGGTTCGAACCGGGGACCTTTAGTGTGTGAGACTAACGTGATAACCAACTACACCACCCAGACGGCTATGTAAGGCTTTTCCTCATTTTTATATATATAGAATTTTATCTGATGTAAATGATATGATATCCCTTCCAGCAGGAGGTGGCAATTTCTATTAGGCACGGATTTATAGCGGACTCGGGTTGATTTGAGGTGACACGGGTGTCATGTACAAATTACAATGTGTCACATTTATTAAACTATTTTGACTCGTCATCATCTAATATTTTTTTCAGATTTTAAATAGTATTTAGATGTTTTTTAATTAAACTGATCGAGAAATGTTTTAAATTTTTAAAGTGAATGAAAATCTAGCGTTTCCTTTCTTTTTTTATAAGGAGTGTTATTAAATGGCTAAACAGACGTCGATAGAAATAGTAGCACATGCGATCGTTTTTTGTGGCTCGTTCTTTCTCTTTATTTTATGCATTACAAAATTTTAAAAATAATTAAAAAGCTCATATGGAAATTGACAGGAAATCTAGTACCTTATCCTCATTCTCATACACCCACATGCCATTTTGCATCACACTCATGAATAATAGAACCATTCAACACTACCACAAACATAGCTGCATCTTATCTCAATATTGTTCTCGACACTGTTGACGACGACAACACTATTTTTCCCTTTGCTTTACAAAAGATTTGTTACTTAAAAAAATAACACATTGACGATGAAAGTCGTTGATGCGGCATCACGTACAATGACATGACTGTTGCCACCACACCGACACATCACGCCGACAAGGTCATCACCAAAGGTCCCATTTAATGATCTCTCTCTCATTCATACATAATCAATTTTGTTTCAAATAATCTAAAATAAAAATTTAAATTTTATAATTTATGATATATGATAATTTTGTACAAAAGTTTTAATTTTGTGATTTATGATAAGTTTTTGTATGATAACTTGAAATATTGTATGCGAAACAACGATTTAATTATTCTAACATATTATTTCTACACCTGAGGTTGCCTTTTTAGTGAGTAATGCTTCAATCTTGGCTCATTTTAAGTTTTAGCTGATTTAATTTTTTTTAATTTAAATTGTTAAAAATTTAATGGATTAAACTTTCACTAGACAAAAATTTTATAAAAATTTGAAATAACTCATTATTAATACGCATGCTAATTATTTCATAGAAATGGAAAATTTGGAAAATGAGTGAGCAATTGAAGATGTACAATTGAAAAAATATGAGCCAACTCTTAAAATGTTATTTGATAGCAATGAGGAAGTGTTTGTATTTTATAAGCCTTATAGTAAACAAGAAGGGTTTCTTGTGAAGGTACAAACTACTAAGAAATGGAGTAATGAGATTGTTAAATATATGACATTTGCATGTGGCCGTAGCTGCAAGTTAGAAAGTGAACCTAATAATTTATTGAAGTCAAAACCGATTGTGAAAAATGGTTATAATGTTAAAATTAAAGGTTGTGTAAATGAAGATAGAAAATTTGTTCTTCAAATTTTAAATCTCTAGCACACTCATGGATTGAATATGAACAAGCTAAATATTTCTCTTACGATCACAGAATTGGTGCAAGTGCAAAAAAGCGTATTAAAATGAATATTTGTACAAAAATTAACATTCTCTAAAAATTTTAATTCTATTATTGTTGAAACTGGTGGACATGAAAATGTCTCATTCTTAGAAAAATATTTTAGAAATCTTGTTGATTAAGTAAGGTGATTAGAGCTTGGAGAATGAGACACTATGACAATTTTGAAGTAATTAAAAAAAAAAGAATCCAAGATTTTTTTTTAAGAATTGATTTGGATGAGCAAGAATGATTAAAAAATGTATTTTGAGCATATTTGAGAAGTAGGGTAGGTTATAAATATTTTAGAGACGTCATCACATTTGACACCACATATCTCATCAATAAGTAACATGTTACTCACTTCATTTTTTAGAGTTAGTCATCATGGCCTCTCTATATTTGTTAGGATGCAAATTGATTTCACACAAGGATACAAGAATATTTATGTAGTTATTTGAGGCATGACTATCATGCATGTCCAGTTCCCCTCCTATTAATATCATTACAGATAAAGATAAAGTAATGCACAAGACACTTGAGAATTTTTTTTACGACTAGACATCAATGGTGTTTGTGGCATATAATAAAGGGAAAATATCTATCGTCTGCCCATTTTTTTAACTTTTTCAAAAATACACAATTTCTTTTTTTTTTAGTTGGAATCCACCTAAAGTTACATTTTATTTCACTTTTTCACTTTCGTTTGGAATCCGTTAAGAAAACTAACGGAAACTTGAAAATGACAATTTTACCCCCAAAACGAAAATTACAATTTCACTCTAAAATATGCCAAAAATAATCAAATTTAATTATGAATTTCATTATTGGTACGTCAATGAAGTACAAAAAAACTTAACTATTAAAGATTATAATTCAATGAATAATAAAACTCTACTTATCTTAAATTCAATCGATGGTTTGCGAGATTGAGCTATTTTTAATACTACTGTTATAATTTAGCATTTTAATTACATACATATTTAAAAAAAATGCATTTGATGGTTGTAGAATTAATTTCTTTATTGACTGGTGGGAAAAATAATTATATTTAATCTAATTATTTTTAGTAAATTTTAAGGTGAAATTGTAATTTTTATTTTGGGGGGTAAAATGGTTATTTTTTTAAGTTTCCGTTAATTTTCTTAATGAATTTCAAACGGAAGTAGAAAAGTGAAATAAAATGTAACTTTAGGTGTTAAAGGTGTTCTGAAACGAATTACAGTTTAAACAAAAAAACATATTCCAGAGCAAATCTCAAACATCTCCGACCTCATTACTCTCTATCAACATCTCCCAAAGTTATCTCACCTCTCCCCTCTCGTTATTTTTGTTTATAGCTCTCTCTTCCCCGTGACTATTACTCCTCTTTCAACCACAACCCATAAATTGTGCACAAGACTCTCTCTCTTCTTCCTTTTTATCCAGATCTACATCACATATCTCTTTCTGACTATGTCTAACATCACTGGTCTGTCTCTCTGTGTGCCTAAAATTAGTTGTTGCTTTGTGTCCGTTGCTACTGCTGCTCAATCTCGACCATTGCAGCCGTTTTCTTTGCTTCGTCTTTGCTCCATCTTTGCGCTCTTGCTGTAATCTGCTACATCGCCTGCTGTAATATGCTCACTTACTACAACCACTCTCTTGGCTTTATCTTTGCCCCATCTCTCGCTGGTATTATTCTTTAATTTTTCTATTTCAATAAATTTTGAGTGTGATTCTTTTTGTTTAGCTTCGACCTATATCACGTTCAATTAGTTTTTAGGCAAATTAGATGTTTGTATCTTCTTTAAGATATATTAGAAAAGGGAATGATTTAGTATTAACATTTTTAGTTGTTGCTTTGTGTTTGTTGCTTGATTTGAGCTTTCCCTTTTTTGTTGCTTTGTATCTGTTGCTTGATACGTGTTTGTTGTTTGATTTGTCCGTTATGTTTAATTATTATTGGCTAATGTCTGTGGGCTTAGTTGTTTTTATGAAGATTCTTAAATCTAATGTAAATTATTGTATTCACATGATTGTGATCAGTTTCTTTATTGCCAAATGTATGAACATGTTGCCGATGCACATATTGAAATACAAGTGTGCAACCCAAGAGGGGTGAATTGGAATTTTAAAACTTATCCTAACAATTCCACACAACAATTTAATCTAATGCCTTAATAAATTCAACAACAATAAATTCAATCAAGCACAATATTAAAAGAGTAAGAGAAGAGAAAACGAACGCAAGGATTTTTATGTGGTTCGGCTATCCCCGCCTACGTCCACGCCTCCAAGCTCACTCGCTTGAGGATTTCACTATCCAAGCCTTTCCAAGGCTTCAAGCTTTTACAATTGACTTCAAGGTGTCAATAAACCTTTACAACAATAGATTATATCCCCAATCTCTTTACCTCAAGTGTTTCCCACACTTGTAATCTCACAATTTGATAAATGAAAAATACAACACTCAATCTCTCTTTAAGAGTGGATATACAAATTGAAGAACAATGATGATACAACAAATGATATACGAAATAGAAGCTCAATATATGTTGTGTGATCTTGTTTTTCCTTGCTTGGATCCCCAAAAATGAATTGGCTTTGAGTTTATATAGTTTGAGCTCAAAACCTAGCCGTTATGCACTTGGCAGCCCGAAAACGGTTAAAGGTTAACTGTAAACGGTTAACCGTTTGCGCTGGTCAAAGTTACCGTTGAGCTAAATTTCAAATAAACGGTTAACCGTTTTCTATAAACGGTTCACCGTTAGTTTCCAGTAACCTGCAAAACAAATTTCACTTAAGCTTTCTCAATAAACAGTTAAAGGTTAAAATAAACGGTTAACCGTTTTCAGTAAACGGTTTACCGTTTTGTTCCAAAATCATCATTTTAACAAAACTGGACAAAACAAGCTTTCTAGACGTTATCGGTTAGCCGTTTTAAAATAAATGGTTAGCCGTTTGCTACAGTGATTGCTACAGTGCTATAGTAATTGCTACAGTGAAATTATTTTTCAAATTCACAGTTTAACCCCAAATTTTTATAAACTATATTATGACCCAAAAAGTTATAAAACTTTGCAAATAGGTCCAATTCCAGAAATTTCAAATAATACTTTGTTAAACTCAAAACTTTCTAAAATTATGATATATTCCAAAATGCTATGACACTTTTCAAGTAAGTCATTCTCCAAGATTTCAAGCAATACTTGTTGATTTCAAAGTTTTTAAAATTCTTTCAATTAAATCATAACTTGAAAAACAACCAATTTCATACAATCATTTTTCCATTAAATATAAAACCTTTATAATATGAAAATAATGATTTATTTAAAATGTATAAAACATAATTTGAGCTTTAAAAGATTAATCATTCTTAATCTTGTTTGTTATCATCAAAATCAATATTATGGAAACATATATGTTAACACATATTAAGTTTGTTGTCTACCATTCTAAGAACATTATTTTGACATGAATTTGTGTTATTAAAAAAGAAAATAATTTAGGAAAATTCAGCATTTTTTCTCCAAACACTTATCTGTCATCCACTTTTATATTATTGAATTTGATTAATTTCAAAATTTTAAACCATGTATATTTAGAAATAGTTTCTTTAATTTCATTAATATTTTATATATGTTTTTTTTAAAAAAAAATTTAGTAAAAAGATATGGATCCACATGATGTTGATAGTAAGGATAAGGTGATTAGTCTAGCCAGACTGAAACTGCTTTTATTCGTATAATGCATAACCATGTTAAAAAAGGTGATCTACAAGCATCATGTTTCACTAAGAAAATTTGGACCACTATAAGTGATGAGTTATTTGAACAATTCCAAAAAAGATTTACTGTAGGGCAACTTAAGTCTAAGTTTAATAGGTTGCTTAAAAAACATTGAGAGTTTTCTAACTTAATAGCTCATATTGGGTTTGCTAAGGATCCTATTTCAAATACAGTCACAACATTGGAAGTTGTTTGGGCTCAATATGGTAAGGTAAAATCTATAATTTTGGAGTATATTGTATAGTTTCATATAGAAATAAAATATATTTTATTTTTTTATATATACTTATTTTTTTCTACAAAAAGTGTCTGGAGTGAAGCCATATCGTAAAAAAAGTTTAGAGCACTATCAAACTCTAAGGGAGATATTCAACACCACTACAGCTTATGGTCATTTATGTTTTTCCTCTAACCAAGTTCCATTGTCCTCCAATGAGGATTGTGAATTGAAGAGAATTTTCTTAGTCATGGAGTTCATGTTGATGTTGAGGATGATGTTGATTTAATGGAATCACTTTCCAAGAGTAAGCTAGAAAAAAGGTCTCGTCGGCCAATTGCAAAATCAATTGAGTGTGGTAAAAAACAAAAAAAATGAGTTTGACAATTACTTTAAAATGACGACCAGTTCAATAATGAATGCTAGATTGAAGATGGTTAAATGTAAAAATATGGAGTTAACTTCTCAATGTGTTGAAAAGTGGTCTATTGAAGAGTATATCGAAACTGTGGAAAAATTGAGAGATGTTGATGGAGATACATACAACAAATTGATGGATAAGCTAGTGCCCAATATTGAATAGAGGAAAGCTTTTCTATGCATGCTTGAAAATAAAAAAAGATATTGGTTAACTAGTTTGTAGTATGTTCTTTAAAATGTAATGTGTTTAACTTGAATGTTGTTGGTTGTGAACTATGCACTTGTTCATTTTATACTTTGAACTTGTAGTACTTTTATTTGTTGAACTTTATTTTATTTTATATTTATGAGTTGAAATTTATGCATTGGACTTTATTTTTTTTTATAGGTTGAAATTTATGTGTTGGACTTTATTTTATTTTTATGGCTTGAACTTTGTAATTGTTTTATTTATTTATTTGATACAATATTACTAAATGGTGTACAAATTCGTATTTGTATGTTCAAATTATTATTATTTTTATTTCAATTATGATATACTTGAGATATAATTGTGATTTTTTTTAATTGGAGTAGAAATATGAACAACAACAACAATGGAGATGATGATATTGAAAGTTTAACAGATATTGAAGAAGAAGTTTTAGAGGTTGTCATTGCTGTAAAGATATATGAGAAACAATAACGTGCTATTCAAAGACATTGCTATACGAGACAATTTTCTGAAATTAAATTTGTTCAAGAGTTGTTAAATAGCCATCCTAATAGGATGGATAACATGTTTTGTATGGATGAAGAAGTTTTCATTCAATTGTGTTATACACTTGAACATTTACAATTGTTAGACCACGATAGACATGTTTGTATTAAGGAGGCTGTGGCAATGTGCTTATATATATTGTCTCCTGGCGCTATTATACGGGTTGTATCTGAGTGTTTTCAACGTTCAGTTAATATAGTGTTTACACATTTTAAGCGTGTGTTAAAAGTAATTTATTGCTTGGCAAAACACATTATATAAGCAAAACCTCAAGGGGAGATGCCACCAGAGATTAGAAACAATCCAATTTTTTCCCCACATTTTGAGATAAGAAATTTAATACATGTTACTTTAATGTTTATGTGATATTAATATTTGGTAAATAAATTAATAATTGTTATATATTTTTACAGAAGTGTATTAGTGTAATTGATAGAACTCATATTGTTGCATGGTCACCAGAACATAAACAAAAGATGTATCAAGATAGAAAGACTTATGTGACTCAAAATATTATGTGTGTGTGTTCTTTTGACATGATATTCACATTTGTATACGCGGGTTGAGAAGGTATTGCAAATGAGTCAAGGATGTTTATAGATGTCTGAAATAGACTAGAATATGGGTTTCCACGTCCAGAAGAAGGTAAGAATATAAGTGTGTGTGTGTGTGAGTTAGTATCTCTAGCCTTTATTTTTTAATTATGTTATGTTTTATTATTTCTATATTTTAGGATATTATTACATTGTGGACTCTGGATACATAAATATGAATGGATTTTTGACACCATATAGAGGTGAGAGATATCATTTACGTGATTATAGAGGATTAGACCGAGCACCTAGAGGTCCTCAAGAATTATTTAATTATAGACATTCATCATTGCGTAATGTAATTGAGCGATACTTTGGTATTTTAAAAGTGCGATTTTCAATTTTAAGGGATATACATAATTATAGTTTATGTAAGCAACGTTTAATTCCAATTGTATGTTGCGTTTTACATAATTTTATTCAACAAGAAAATGCAAGTGATAAGTTGTTTGGGGACTTTGATGTGCAAGATTTGGTTACCAACGAATAATGAGATACTAATAGGCCACTTACTAATATTGATTTATTTCCAGCAAGAGCCACCAAGATGAATGCTACAAGAGATAAGATTGCAGTTTCTATATGACATGATTACACAAGTAATGCATAATGTGTATCACATAATTTTTTATAATTATTTTGTTTAAATCAGGTGTTGTAATATATATCTTAATTATAGTGCAAAAGTAATGACAATGTAAAACTTCTTTTTTTAATTAATGGTAATTTGAAAACTTTATCATCATGTCATTTTTTATAATATTTTTGCTTTAATTATTATGGTATATTTGTGCATGCAATAATTGTCACAATTATTTTCAACTATAAGCATAACTTAAATGCTTAGTAAAAACTGTTTTTGAAAAATGTATTACTGAATGCATATTCTCAACTTTTACTATTTTCAACTGTATCTACCGAACATATGTTACTGTTTTTAGTTTTAAAATACACGATATAGAAAATGATACTAGCTGCATACTTAAATTTGAAAATGTAAAACACCATTTTCATTTTTATTTTTATTTTCAGAAAATATAAATTTAGAAATAAAACCGAACAAGCCCTTAATATTCAAATTCTGGACACAATTATTAAATAAATTGTCAAGATACAGTTTAAAAACTTATTTAAACGTGACACCTGGACCGAAATGGCCACCTTAACTACCATGTAATTTCATAAAAGAAAATAATAAAAGGCTCAATTTAACATCAATGTTAACAAAATTGAAAAAACACCAATCGTAAATTGTAACAACAGTGTTAACAAAATTAGCCATCATTTGGCGACCACCACAAATAGAGGTCTTGGCCAGCCCCCACAAGAAAAATGAGAAAAAAAAATTGCACATATTATATTGTTTAATTAATGAGTCATTCTTATGTGTGTATTTGTTTTGGTGTGAAGTGAGTTAAAAGATTTAAAAAATTTATTACACTAAAAAAATAAAAAATTGTGAATTAAAGTTTGTATTTTCCTTCTTTTTTGGTTTCGTTCATTAAGAATCGATACTTAAGTATCAATGTTAAATTAGTCCCTTATTTTTTATAATTAAATAATTATTATTATGATACATGGTAAAATTTATTTATAATATGGTAAAATTTATTTATAATTTTTATAATTTTTTTTAAAAATTTAGATGAGATTAAATCCCACTTATTGAATATCAACTTTTACCTTAAATTTACTTGACATTGAAAATAATACACATTTACGACTATCTACTCTTATATCATAGACATACTATTTTTGTAATTACAAAGACTAATAATTTTATCTTATTTTTTCCTTATCAGCAAAATAGAATATCCTAATACCAATACTAACTATATCATGATTAAACCAGCACTACACGAAAGTACAAAACAATATTTAATCCTTTTAAAATAGAAATCAAGAAGCAATCTAGGATCCCGCAATCGAAATTCAAAAAAGAAAGGGGCGCATCGGAGCAAATAAAGGCCGAAAAGTGCTTTAAATTTCTTAACCACTGATCTCATGACACGTACCAAATCCTAACAATAATTGAACTAGGTCCCATTCCACCATCACCTACCGAAGCCAAGAAATATAATTGACCAATGGCAAGCCAAGAATGAACCAAACAATCGAGTTGTTGCTACGACAACCGGACAAGGCACTAACGGTGCACCGTAGCACCAGCCGCATGCTAACATCTGCTCTGTCTTCTCCTTTTTAACTTCTAGCTCCACGCTTCCCTCTCTCTACACAGAAGCAATCAAATCAAAAATACTACTAATCCTCAATTATTTTCAATAACCCACATTAATTACACTAAATTTTTATTTCATTAAATTCAAAAAAATCAGGTATAAATTCAAACAAAGCTTTCTTAATTTCTCCTCCCCCTCCGTCTCTTGTCTCATTTATCAAAGGATCCAACAATTCAGCTCCGGGTTTACTTTTTCGCTATTCGGAGCTAATTCGGGTCGGATATTAGGGTTTTGAAAAAGTATTTTTTTCTATGTCGCAAGCGACGGGGAGGGGCAGGGTGGTTGGAGACTACTTGGTGGGTCGGCAAATCGGGTCGGGTTCGTTCTCGGTTGTATGGCACGCGAGGCACAGAGTCCATGGAACGGAAGTGGCGATGAAGGAGATCGCCATGGGTCGACTCAACAAGAAGTTACAAGAGAGTCTTATGTCAGAGATTTTTATTCTAAAGAGAATTAACCATCCTCATATAATTCGATTACACGATATAATTGAGGTTAGTCAATTTATTAATTACCTTACCTTAATTAGATTAGTTATTATGTTCATTGATTTTCTTGTGCAGCTAAAAAATTAGCTTAGCTTCAGTGGTGTTGACTTGTGCATGTATTGCTTTGGAACATGAATAAAATGTGAGCTTATAAATTCTCTAGGTTCCTGGGAAGTTGCATCTTATATTGGAGTATTGCAAAGGTGGTGATCTATCTATGTATATTCAACGGCATGGATGTGTACCCGAAGAAACTGCAAAGCATTTCATGAAGCAGCTAGGCATGTGCTGAGACTTTTTTGGTTGTTTATGCTGCGTTTTCGATGATTGAGTCCTGTAGTGATGTTTGGAAATTTTGTCATTTGCAGCTGCTGGCTTACAAGTTCTTCGTGATAATAATCTCATACATCGTGACTTAAAGCCCCAGGTATAGTATGTTTGAGCCAGAGCTATGATTTGTTTCGAGCATTGTAATTTTATCCATGATGATAATATAGTTCAATAAAGATTGCAGAAGGCTAAAGAATGAGAATTGCTAAGTAGTTTGGTGCTGACATGGGATATCCTTTGATATCAATCAAACCTGTCCATTTAATATTAAAAAAAATTCAGGTGTAGCATTTTATTTATATGTTTCATTTTGGAACAGAATCTCCTTCTCTCCACAGATGATGACAATGCAGCTCTGAAGATTGCAGACTTTGGATTTGCAAGGTATTATTGATAATATTGTTATATTCATCTCTTTCTGTTACTCGCTATTTATTTACTCCTTTCTCCTTCATCCATGCTTGTTCAGTCTCACATACAGGCATGCCCCACCCACTTGTGCTTCTTCCCATAGATAATTATGAATAAAAGTTCATTTTAATCTTCTGGCAGATCTCTGCAACCTAGAGGACTTGCAGAAACCTTGTGTGGTTCACCCCTTTACATGGCTCCTGAGATTATGCAACTTCAAAAATATGATGCAAAGGTGATGGTTGAAATTTTTTGATTTGTTAGCTCTTTTGCTTGAATTGCCTACGTCTAACCTTGGACTAAATGGACAGGCAGATCTCTGGAGCGTTGGGGCTATTTTATTTCAGCTTGTAACTGGGAAAACTCCATTTACAGGAAGCAATCAAATACAGGTATTCTTAGTTCATCTTTCTCCCTCTCTCTCTCTCTCTCTCTCTCTCTCTCATTGATTTCTTAGAGTGATAAGTGAGTTTCTATGCTGTTACAGCTGCCTTACCTTATCTTATATTTCTGTTGTGTTGTACAGTTGCTCCAGAACATTGTGAAAGCAACTGAATTGCATTTTCCTCCAGATGCAAAAATCTTGAGTGCTGACTGCAAAGATTTATGCCAGAAATTGTTAAGGCGTAATCCAGGTATGTAATGGATGTATGTTTAAATTGGAGACTTATCTGATCTAATGTTCTGAGAAAAGGTGTATTTGGAAAATGAATGTGTTCAAATAATTTTGCAAATGTTTATGCTGTGACAATAGGACTGAAGAAAAATAGATCATAGTCGGGTGCTAAATATTCATTCTGTGTTTGTTAATCAACAATTCAATGAAATGGTGTAATATGTGTTAGAGATGAGATAGACAACCCCACTTTATTTCCTATGTTATTTTTGAACATCAGGATGAATATATAGAATTATTCAAAGTTCAAATTACTAACTCATTTACAATTGCCAAAGTTTGGTCTGAAGTGCTAATATCTGAAATGAAACTTTGTGTTTCCCATACCTTGATCCGAGTTAGGGCTGCTTAATAGAAGTAGCAACACACCCATATAAACATAGTTGGGCTGCTAAACTTCCTATGATGTTTCAGCGTGCCTAATTTAATTAACTTTCCTGTGAATGAAGCTTACTAGATTTGTTGACATTTGAGTCATTAGTAAAAGAGAATGCTTTTCATGGTGATGCTAGTTTTTGTCGCTTCTGAATCATTTAGATTCCTAACTATTCGATTTAAGTTTGCTTCTGATGCAAAGGTTAAGCACTGACCAATTTTCTCAAGACAAGTGATAAACAGAATGATACAAGATAGTCATAAGTATTACTCTTATCTCTAGGTGGAATCTTTGTAGCTTTTGCTTAATCATCTAATAATGCATAATCCCTTATTGATGACTCTTCTCCTTATCCTGGTATTTTCAGTGGAACGCTTAACATTTGAAGAATTTTTCAATCATCCATTTCTTTCTCAGACGCAACCAGATCAAGTTTTTGGGTAAACTGGGCAACCTTATCTATCTTTATGATACTGATAGAAGATTCTTATTGATTTCTAAAACGACAGAAAACTACTTGCAGGAGTAGGATGTTTTCTAGATCAGCTGATGATTTTCCCTTTTATGAAAGTAAATCTGTGAGGGATGTGGTGGAAAGTTCTCAAGATGATTGTCTACCTTTCTTTCTGGATGATGATTCCAGTGGTCCTGAGGGGAGCCCTTCCTTTTCAAAAAGGAGATCCTCAATGAAGTCTACTTATGGATTTTCTGTTGATGCAAAACATGGAAGGGAAGCAACATCAAGTGCTGTAAACAATCTGGACCTTAGATATGGCAATAAATTGGATAATACTAATCTTAGACATGATAGCTATAAACTTTCAGATGAAAACCTGAATGAACCTCCGAAATGCTTGGACCAAAGATTGGCTAACACTCAATCAAAAGGTATCAACAATCCCAATCTGTTCCTCTTTTCATTTTGCTAAATATATTTTCTGTGACCAAACATGTGCTGGCAAAACTTTTTTGTTTTAATGTTCTCATTATGGCTTCGACAGTTGGGGATTCACTCGACTTAGTTGATCAAGATTATGTTCTTGTTTCGGGACCTCCGATGGACACATCGTCTTCTTCAACAAGTGTTTCCAAGCCAACCCATATACCAAGAACTTCAGAGAGACCCCTAATATCTGTTCCTAAGTGCACTACATCTAGTGCCCCTGTGCCAATCATTGGTGCCACAAACAGTAAGATCAGCCATATTGGAAGCTTGGAAAGTCAGAGTTCTGCTCCTGGGACTTCTCTTGGATCTACAGATATGGGAGATGCTCTGGAGCAGCCATCAACTCACTGCATGACAAGGATAAAATCATTGAAGCGGTGTGCATGTGCCATCACAGAATTAGTGAATGAAAAGGTGAGCCATGGCATGCCCATTTGTAATTGAACAGGTCCATCAGGGTCTGATGGATGATAAATGACAACACAATACTACATTGGGAATCTTCTTTCCTTCCTCTCTCCCCCAATGTCCACATCCAAGCGCCCTCCCCCCAGGGTGCACGTGCGCGGGCACCACAAAACATATTTTCTTTGGGAACATGATCAAATTTGGCCTAGTGCTAAAACCAGTCAAGAGTATTTATTTCCTGTCTCTGTTTGATTGATGTCCAAATTTTGAAATACTTACACCAGAGCAGCAACAGCTGGTCTTGACATTTAAATGATTGTTTGACAGACTCTAGTATTTTGTATCTAAAGGGCAGACTATATACTATAGTGAGCTTACAGAGGGAATGGGATATCAATGTCTTGGTATCTCTATAAGATGTAAGGAAAACAGTTCATTTTGTAGCATGACAGAAACCGATCAATGTAAGCATAAGCTAATTAGATTTCATTGGTCAAAGTATGGTAAAAGATTGAAGTTGATCCTTACTGTTGGCTGAATAAATTTGTTAGCGGGCATGATCAAGTAGCTTTTATATTCTCTCAGAATGAATGATGGTTGCTGTTTGCATGTGTGCCATACGTGCTAGTTTAGATTTTCATAGCTCTATAAAGCATTGTGGATCATAATTTTAGTGGTCTATTGGGGAGATTATTTTTCAAATGTTTAAATTTTTACTTTTTCCTGAATAGATTGTGGCAGGTAAGCATCTAGAAGGATTCTCTATCCAGCTTGTGATTCTTGCAATTTGGAAGCAAGCATTGCATATCTGCCATACGCAGGCTGCCTCAGCTATGGATGGAAGTCCAAGTGGAGAGAGTACTAGATTGAGGAGCTCCAGGAAGAAGCATGGTACACCTGATACAGAAGATTGTCCTGGTGTTAATACTCGAGGGCTCGAGGATATGTCCTCTCAGATCGAGAAGGAATTTCTCCGGGAAGTTGAGCATGCCGAGGAACTTGCAAAGGTCGTTGAACCTGGTATGGCCTTGTTTATTTAACTATTTAAAATGGTTTTATAAACCACCTCATTTTCTTATATTTTAGCATTGCTGCATGATTAACAAGCCTGTATGATTCCTATACATTGGGAACTAACATTCTTTTTTTGCCTCTTATTTTAAGCCAGTAGTGATAAATATTCAGAATAGTAATTATATCTTTTCTGGGGTCTCATGTATATGAAAATACTGGACAGTCATTAACAAAGAGGATACTAGATAAATAGAGAGTAATCTTTATTATTGGAGGTTGCCTATTATCTGTGTAGAATAGTAGTTTGAGAATCCATTAGTTAGTGCTAAAAGTTCTACATGCCAAGAAAAGGGGCACTTGGTGCTGACTGGTTCTGGTTTGAACTCCATGTATCCATAGACTTTGTGAAGCTGTATTCATGAGGATACTATCTTCATATCCAAAATATTATATATTTATCAAATAATTTTGGCCATCTTTATATCAGAGGCTATGAATCCTTCTGGTATCCCTGCTGACCGGAAATGTGTATGTACCTAATGTTGTCAAAATGTAAGATAAAAAGGTTGCTTGTGTATGTTTTCATTCTGTAATGTTGTATTTTCATCTTTGCAGGAAGTACAGAGATGCCAGATGCAATGGAGACAATATTTCAAGCTGCCCTTGCTTTTGGCCGACATGGGGGAGTGAGTATTCTTTGCATTTTGTTCCATTTGTCATTTTTTTTTCATTTAGCCTGACGGAACCCAATTCCCTTCCCTCTCATGTGAGCGAGGTTTAAACCTAAGACCTCTTGGTTTTTCAACAGCAGATTTTCCATTTGCCATTATCTGTGTGCATTTCCTCATTAAACTAATTCTGTTTTCTTTTACTATTTGGTGGTGAGGTATGCTCTGCAGTTAATGTTGATATGTTCTAATATGATGCTAGAATCAAGTAAGGTTTTGTATTTTGATTTTTCTCCATTTGGTGTTGTACAAATTGGTTATTCTGAAACGGGATTAAAGTTATGTCATCTGTAACACATTACTGCACCTCCTGAAAATGTTTTTAAATAAAGTTGATAGATATTAAGTACACTAGTAATTCCTTGAATTGTTGCATATCTTGTCAGGTTGATGAGCTCATGGGTGATATGGAAAGTGCAACTTTGTTGTATTCAAAAGCAGTGCGATTGTTAGTCTTCCTTCTAGTCGAAGCGCCATCTCTCATCCTCAACCCACCTTTTTCTCTTACAAACTCTGACCGATATAGGCTCCGGAATTACATCGAAATCCTTAATAACCGACAAGGGCATTCAAGATCTCAGAGAATAGCTCTTCTCAAATGCCAGGATCAAGCATAACTTATAATTTTTTTGTGCCTGTTTTGCTCATGGGTTGGCCTATTTTACGTTGTAAAATGTATTTATTTGTACAGATATTCTTTCTGGTGACTTGAAATTGGATTGGGTTGTTGTAAAGGTAGGTTTTGGAATATTCTCATTTCTCTGATTAAAGAATGACAAATTATAAATTCTTTCTTCAAATCGTGCTTCATTTGGTCAGTTGCTTGGATCCATGGTGATTGGATAACAAAATTCTATTTGGATGGTTTTATTTGACTGAAATCAAAATGGGTTTCTGTCCATCTTGGTCAATGCGACGCAAAGTCGTCGATTGTGTTCAGCGTTGATCAGATAGGAGGCTAAGGTTGGCTTCCAGAAGTCGTCTTGTAAGTTTCCTCTTTAGGACAGAAATTGGTTAATTTTCACACCCAAATATTTTTAAACTATCATAAGACTTCGCTTTACGAACCAATGTGGCCCCAAAATAATGGTGTTGGGGTTGATATGACTTGTCGAGGCTGTAGCCAAAACTGCCATGACGACGATGATTAAAAAATATATTCTGATTGAAAAATCAGGTAAAGCCCGGAACCAGTCTTTTCTTTGGAAACTTGGTCAGCGAAAAGCTTTTCACCAACTAAAACTTCTATCCAAATTTTGTAAGCTGATCCCCTAGGTTTCCATGAATCCAATTTCTTCATCATTTCTCACTGTTCTTATATTTTTACTCTTGTGTTTTCAAACATCGGAAAGCCAAAACTTCTTGCGTAGGGGCTCTTCTCTATCTGGTGAAGATAATACAGTCGTGTTGACTTCCCCAGACAAAACATTCAGTTGTGGCTTTTATGGCCTCGGTGGAAATGCTTATTTGTTCTCAATCTGGTTCACACACTCTAGAGACAAAACTGTTGTTTGGACAGCTAACCGTGACAGACCAGTCAACGGCCAGGGCTCCAGAGTTTCTCTGCGGAGAAATGGCGCCATGGTCTTAACTGATGTTGATGACACAGTCATTTGGATGACTAACACAACCTCTACTGGTGCTGATAGAGCAGAGCTTCTGGATACTGGAAATCTTGTTCTCAAGGACAGACATGGTAAAATCCTATGGCAAAGCTTTGATTATCCTACTGATACACTCCTTCCTAGTCAAGTATTTAGAAAGAGCACTAAGCTGATTTCTGGAGTAGGAAATGGAACTTATGCATCTGGGTATTTTAGTTTATATTTTGATAATGATAATGTATTGAGGTTGATATATGATGGGCCTGAAATTTCAAGTGTGTACTGGCCAGATCCCGATTTTGATGTGTTCCAAAATGGAAGAACAAAGTATAACAGTAGCAGAATAGCTGTTTTAGATGATTTTGGCAGTTTCTCATCAAGTGATGAGTTGAAATTCAGTGCTATAGACATGGGTTTCGGGATAAAAAGGAGGTTGACAATGGATTATGATGGAAACCTCAGGCTTTACAGTCTTAACAAGGTGACGGGATCATGGATGATTTCTTGGCAAGCTCTTATGCAGCCAGGTAAAGTGCATGGTGTCTGTGGTAAAAATGGGATTTGTGTTTATACACCCGAGCCAAAGTGCTCATGCCCACCTGGGTATGAGGCAACTGAGCCAGGGGATTGGAGCAAAGGTTGCAAGCCTAAGTTTAATAGAACTTGTTTATCAAGCTTGACGGAAGTCAAATTCGTTGGGGTTCCAAATACAGATTTCTATGGTTTTGACCTCAACTACAGTAAGACTATATCAAAAGAGGCTTGTATGAAATTGTGCCTGGGTGACTGTCGGTGTTCAGGATTTAGCTACAGGCTAACAGGTCAAGGGCTCTGTTTCACAAAAAGTGTACTTTTTAATGGCTTCAAGTCTCCAAATTTTCCAGGCATCATATATATAAAATTGCCAGTGAGTGTGGAGGCATCAGAACCTGCCATTCTAAACGGCACTAATCCTGTATGCCGGTTAAGTAAATCTCAAATTGTGATTGGATCTCCATCTATGTATGACACCACTGCTAAGAGAGTGAGATGGAGCTATTTTTACTGGTTTGCACTGGCAATTGGCGCAATTGAAGTTTTCGTCATTGCGTCAGGTTGGTGGCTGCTCTTTAGAAGACAAGACGTACCGTCTTCACTGGAAGAAGGATATCAAGCATTATCAAGTCAGTTCAGGAGATTTAGTTATGCTGAACTCAAGAAATCAACAAAAAGTTTCAAGGAAGAGCTAGGCAGAGGAGGCTCCGGGGCTGTGTATAAGGGTGTTTTGGCCGATGGAAGGGCAGTGGCTGTGAAGAGACTAGGAGATTTACATCAAGGAGAAGAAGTGTTTTGGGCAGAAGTGAGTACAATTGGAAAAATCTATCACATGAACCTGGTAAGAATGTGGGGATTCTGTTCAGAAGGCAGACACAGACTCTTAATTTATGAGTATGTTGAAAAGCAATCATTGGACAAGCATCTCTTCTCTTCATATTTTCTTGGGTGGAAAGAGAGGTTTAAAGTTGCCTTGGGGACAGCTAAGGGTCTAGCTTATCTTCACCATGAGTGTCTGGAATGGGTTATCCACTGTGACGTGAAGCCTGAAAATATACTTCTGGATAGTGAATTTGAGCCTAAGATTGCTGACTTTGGTCTAGCCAAGTTGTCTCAGAGGGGCAGCAATAGTTCTCAATTCTCTCAGATTCGAGGAACAAAAGGTTACATGGCTCCAGAGTGGGCTTCAAATCTTCCCATCACTGCCAAAGTTGATGTGTATAGTTATGGAGTTGTGATCCTTGAGATGGTGAAAGGAATTCGGCTTTCAAACTGGGTGGTAGAGGATGGTGAAGGGCAGGAAGCAGAGTTGAAAAGATTTGTCAGGGAAGTGAAAAGGAAAATTCTATATGAAGAGGAAGCATGGATTGAGGAAATAGTGGATCCAAGATTGAAAGGAAAATTTAACATGAACCAGGCTGAAACTTTGATTGGAATTGGGATATCCTGTGTGGATGAAGATCGAAGCAAAAGGCCAACAATGGATTCAGTAGTCCAGTCCCTGTTAGAATGTGAAACTGAGTCTGAAATCCACATTACAAACTATCACTGATAAGTACTCTTTTCTTTTCTAGCTACAGCATATTTTTGTGCTTTGATGACTTGGACACAGTTTTATTTTGTAAAATCAACTGATGGCTTTTTCAAATGTAATATTTCAATTAATAAGATTCGCTTAGTATTTGCCTTTGCTAATATTCCATGATGAAACAATTTTTGTTGGATTGGATGATGAAATATCATCAACAGAAAAGAAACATGTAGTTAATTGCCAAGTCCTCTCCAATAGGTAGCTTTTACTGCTTATGCACAATAGATATGCTGTCCCAAGAAATTTAAAATTGAAAAAGAAAAGAAACTAAAACTGGAAATTCGTTAGCATTGCAGTCAAAGGAATAGATATCTGATACGAACTGGGCTTAGATGTCATAGTTGTAGAAATTTGTAGCACAGACCTGAACTAATAGCCTGTTTGAGAGTGTGGTGAGGTAGTTGGGCTGTCAAATTCCAGTTACTAAAGTGTTTGGTAACACAGTTGGGCTTTGGTAGATTAGCAATTTTTTTTTAACTTCTACTCCACAGCAGCTGCAGCTTAAAAGCTCCAACACTTCACTTCCAAACACACCCTAACAAATGCCGAAGCAAAGTAAAATCGATCTCTTTATAATTTTGCTTTCTTTTAGCATGGTTTTCATTGGCAAGGAATGCCATTTCTCAGTGAAAGTGCTAGATTTCGATATTCAGGTAGAGATAAATTAACCATAAAAAAACACCTCAAAAGGTACGGTTGCCTCTCCCACAAAGAAATTGAAAAATAAGGAGAAATTTTCATGTTGCTGACTATATATTCTGCAGAGAGTGACATGTATATGCAAAAGCATTGCATTACCGATAGAAACAGAGAGAGAGATCATAGAAAAAAATCAACCGTTAAAGATCCTGTTAGAAGATGTGTTTAGGACTATTGATGTGGAGTTATAGAATTTGCTTCTGTTGAATGTTTCAAATTTTTCCTATTTTTTTGGTGTTGGTTATTTATTTTGTTGATTCTTGCTGTGATTGTGGCACAATCTTTGGACCATGATTCTAGTGGGTTGTTATTTGGTTTTGGTGTGTTATTTAAGCTTTAAAGTGTAATGTTTTTAGTTAATGAATTGAGTGAAGTTCTCTTGACAATTTACGTGACTCTCATTTCCATTTGTAAACTTTGTTTTCTTTTCTTATTCAAGTAACAACATCTGGTATCAGAGATCTTCTTAAGGGATCTGTGTTTGAATTTGTCAAGTCATGGAAGCCGAAGCCAATTTCTCCGCAATTGCTCCGACGGTGTTTGACAAAAACAACTACTAGCTTTGGGTAGTACATATGGAGACATACTTGGAAGCTTTGGATCTTTGGGAAGCAGTGGAAGAAGACTATGAAATTCCTGCACTTCCAAACAGTCCCACCATGGCACTGATAAAAGCACATAAAGAAAAAAAGACAAAGAAATCAAGGGCAAAGACCTGTTTGTTTGCTGCAGTCTCATCTACCATCTTTACTCGCATCATGTCGTTGAAGTCAGCAAAAGTGATATGGGATTATTTCAAGAGCGAATATGAAGGAGATGAAAGAATTAAAGGTATGCAGGTCCTGAACTTGATCAGGGAGTTTAAACTTCAAAGAATGAAGGACTCCGAGATGATCAAAGATTACTCTGACAGACTTCTTAGTATTGCAAACAAGGTGAGGCTTCTTGGATCTGAATTTACTGACTCAAGAATTGTACAAAAAATTCTTGTTACAATACCTTTGAAAATACCAAGGATTTTTCAAAGATTTCCTTGGCAGAATTGCTTAATGCATTACAAGCACTAGAACACAGAAGACTGATGAGGGGGCATACAACAACCGAAAGAGCTTTAGCAGCCAAACATCAGAACATGGCCAAAAACAAAACAAAGAAGAAAGACTTTGAAGGAAATGGGGCAAGTACAACATCTGCGAATGCAGAAGAAAAGAATGAAAATCACAAGAAATCTTATCCACCTTGCAAACATTGCAGAAAAAAGGGTCATCCTCCGTTTAAATGCTGGAGAAGACCTGATGCTTAGTGCACTAAATGTAATCAGATGGGGCATGAAGCAGTTATCTGGAAAAATGAAAATCAACATGGTGAAGAGGCAAAGACAACTGGTCAAGAGGAAGAGGATCACTTGTTCGTCACTACATGTTTCTCTGGCATCGAATTAAGTGAGAGTTGGCTTATTGATAGTGGTTGTACTAACCACATGACACATAACAAGGATCTATTCAGGGAACTAAGCAACGCAAACTCGTCAAAGGTTTGAGTTGAAAATGACACGTACATAGCTGTGAAAGGAAAAAAAAACAATTGCAATCACAACATTTTCAAGTACAAAGTTGATTTCTGATGTGTTGTATGTCCCTGAAATTGATCAAAACTTGTTAAGTGTTGCACAACTAATTGAAAAAGGGTAATAAAATTGTATTCGAAGATAAAGTTTGCTTAATTAAAGATGTAGAGGGAAAAGATATTTTCAGAGTAAAAATGAAAAGGAAAAGCTTTGTTCTAAATCCATTGGAGGAGGAGCAAAATGCTTTCTCGATAAGAAAATATCACTGAGTTATGGCATAAGAGGCTTGGGCATTATCATCATCAGGGGCTGCTGCAGATGAAATCCACGGGGATGGCAAATGACCTTCCAGAACTTAATGACTATATTCTAAATTGCAAAGCATGTCAGTTTGGAAAGCAAAGTAGGAGACCATTTCCCAAGGCCACATGGAGAGCAACAAAGAAATTGCAATTAATTCATACTGATATTGCATGCCTAGTAGTCTTTATTATGTTGTATTCATTGATGATTTCACCCGTATGTGTTGGATTTTTTTTTTTTGAAGCACAAGTTGGAGGTGGCTCAAGTTTTCTAGAACTTTAAAGCTAGAGTTGAAAATGAGAATGGCTGTAGAATTCAGACTCTTAGATCAGACAATGGCAAGGAGTATACCTTTAAAGTATTCAATCGCTTTTGCGAGAAGGCTGGCATCCAACATCAATTAACCACTCCATACACTCCACAACAAAATGGAGTGAGTGAGAGACGAAATAAATTTATATTAGAGATGACGCGATGTATGCTACATGAGAAGAACTTGCCAAAGCAAATTTAGGCTGAAGCTGCAAGCACTGCTATCTTTTTGCAAAACAGGCTTCCCACAAGAGCATTGAGAGATAAAACACCCTTTGAGGCTTGGTATGGCTATAAACTATCTTTAAAATTTCTTAGAATATTTGGATGTCTGTGCTTCACTCATGTTCCGCAGATTAGTAGAGATAAACTAGATAAAAGAGCACTTCCAGGCATCTTTATTGGCTATAACTCCGTTGCAAAAGCTTATAAAGTTTTCCAATCACAAACTGAAAAAATTATTATAAGCAGGGATGTGAACTTTATAGAAGATGAAGAGTGGAGTTGGGATGATGCAAAGAAGATGGATTCAACCTCAAAAAAGCCAAAACTCAAGTTTCCTGTTATGGACACAGCAGATCAAAGCATTGAAGATTGAGAAAATGAAACGGTGGATGACAGACCTATTAGAGGCACAAGACCACTTTAAGATGTTTATCAAAGATACAATGTTGCTGTGTGTGAACCTACAAATTATGAAGAAGCTAAGAAGGATTAGAATTGGGTTACGACAATGAATGATGAGCTGTTCATGATTGAAAAGAATAAAACATGGGAGTTGGTTGATCGACCCAAAACATGAAGGTAATTGGAGTCAAGTGGGTGTACAAAACCAAGCTTAATGCTGATGGCTCAATCAATAAATATAAAGCTAGGCTCGTGGTCAAAGGATTTGCTTAAGTACCTGGCGTGGATTACTTAGATACCTTCGCACTAGTCACTAAACTCGACATCATTAGGCTGTTACTAGCTGTTGTAGCACAAAAAAATTAGAGGGTGTACAAGTTAAATGTCAAGTCAGCGTTCTTGAATGGTTTCCTGCAGGAGGAGATTTACGTAGAGCAACTAGAAGGCCATATAAAGGAAGGAGAAGAAGACAAAGTGTATCTTCTTAAAAAAGCTCTTTACAGCTTGAAGCAAGCTCCAAGAGTTTGGTACAACAAGATTAATGAATACTTGCGAAACTTGGGATTTTTTAGAAGCTTATCTGAATCAACATTATATGTCAAGCACAATGGTGCTGACGTTCTTATCATTTCATTATATGTGGATGACTTGCTCGTGACAGGAAATAAAAAGTGTATTGTGGAGGAGTTTAAGTAAGAAATGATGGAGATTTTTGAGATGACAGATTTTGGATTAATGCGTTCTTTCTTGGAATGGAAATTGTAGAAAACTGTGAATTGGTCCCTCTTTTTCTTACTTCTAGAACAGTATGTATAGGGAATATATACAGCAAAATAAGAGAGAAAATAAGAGACTATATCTATCATTTCCTAAATAATAGGAAACAAAATCTGGAAAGAATTCTAATGAATCTTTCCATTATAATTTAACTTATTCCTAAAATAGCTTAGATTACAAATAAATCCTAACTTTGAACCTTTATTTTCAACACTCCCCCTCAAGCTGGTGTGTATTTATTATACAAACCTAGCTTGTTACTTAAGTCTTCAAAGTTAGGTTTTGACAGTGCTTTAGTAAGGATGTCTGCAATTTGTTGTCTAGTTGGAATGTACTTTAGTTCCACATTTCCACTAGTGACCTTCACTAAGATGAACTGCCTATCAATCTTGACATGTTTGGTTCGATCATGATGCACTGGGTTTTTAGCGATGCTGATTGCTGCTTGATTGTCACATCTCATTAGAATGGATGAAGGGCTGCACACACGGAGTTCCTTGAGTACACGCTTTATCCAAATTCCTTCACAGATTCCATTTGCCAAAGCTTTGAACTCTGCTTCTGCACTACTCTTAGCTACAACTGATTGTTTCTTACTCCTCCAAGTTACTAGCTTTCCCCAGACATTGGAACAGTAAGCAGATATTGATCTTCTATTTGTAACGTCTCCAGCCCAGTGTGCATCGGAGTATATCTCAATATTTCTATATTCAGATTTTTTGAAAAATAATCCTTTTCCAGGTGTCATCTTCAGATACTTCAGAATTCTAAAGACTGCATCCATATGTTCCTCTGTAGGATTGTTCATGATTTGGCTCACAGCACTAACAGCAAAGCCTATGTCCGGACGGGTATGTAAGAGATAGATTAAACGACCAACCAGCCTTTGATATCTCCCCCTATTGACTGGAACACTATTCTTAACTGAGCCTAGTTTCTTGTAGGGATCCATAGGAGTATCTACTGGTTTGCACCCAATCATACCAGTCTCCTTTAGTAGGTCTAGGGTGTATTCTCTGGGAGATAACAATTTCCTTTCTAGATCTTACCACCTCTATCCCAAGAAAATATTTGAGATTCCTTAGATCTTTGACTTTGAATTCCTGAGCTAGCTGTTTTTTCAACTTCTGCAGTTCTTTCTTATCATTTCCTGAGAGAATGATGTCATCAACATATACGATTAGGAGAGAGATCTTCTTTGCTTGTGATGTTCGGAGGAATAGAGTGTGATTTGCCTGACACTGAGTGTAACTAAGTCTCACAACTGCCTTCGCAAATCTATCAAATCATGCTCGAGGGGATTGCTTGAGCCCATACAAAGATTTCTTAAGCTTACACACTTTATTTCCAGTAAGATTCAGATCAAGACCCTCGGGAACTTCCATAAACACTTCTTCTTCAAGATCGCCATTGAGAAACACATTTTTTATATTTAGTTGGTATAAGCACCAATCTAAATTTACTGCTAAGGAGAGCAAGATTCTGATGGTGTTGAGCTTCGTAACCGGAGCAAAAGTTTCAAGATAATCAATCCCATATGATTGAGTAAACCCTTTAGCTACAAGACGAGCTTTAAGCCTCTCAATGCTTCCATCTGCCTTGTATTTAACAGTAAAAATCCACTTACATCCAACTGGTCGTTTCCCTGCAGGAAGATCTGTTATAACCCATGTATCATTTTTCTTAAGAGCATTTACTTCTTCATGAACAGCTCTCTTTCACTCAGGGTGACCAAGAGCCTTTTGTATGTTGTTGGGAACATGTAGATTATCTAAAGAAGAAACAAAGGCTCGGTATGATGAGGATAAACTATCATATGAGACATATTTGGCAATTGGATGAGTAGTGCAACTTCAAACCCCCTTTCTTTCTGCAATTGATTTATTAGAATCATCAACACTTGGAACTATGAACTCAATAGAGCCAAGACTATCCATACCTGTGTTGTCTTCACAAGAGCTTGGATTTAGTTCAATTTTTTGGACATGTGGCTGAGTTCCGTGCTCTATCTGCTCTCCGGTTCTTCTCTTCCTATAAATATTGAGATTATCAACAGCAAGCTGTGGAAGAGGTGAGATTAGAGGCTGTAGTTGATGAGCTGATGGATGACGGGGTGACTCGGCTGATTGTGGTTGGGAGGACTTAAATAACTCAAAAGGTTGTGAAGATGTTGGGAGGATTATTGATTGTGGCTGTTGGATAGATTGATCATGCGTGGTGGTTGAGTTATGAGGGTTTTCATGAGGGGTTTCCAGCCAAGATTGCCAAGAAGATTCCCAAGGCTGATGTTCGCTCGTACTCTGCCCCTGAACAGTAGTTTTGGAATAGAAAGGTAAGTTTTCAACAAATGTTACATCTCTGGAAATGTATATTTTTCTGGTGTGAGGAGAATAGCATTTATATCCTTTTTTATGTGGAGAATAGCTTAAAAATATACACTTGAGAGATCGGGGATCAAGTTTGGTCCTGTGTTGAGAGTGAACATGGACATATACTGTGCAACCGAATATTTTTTATGATAAATCTACTGAAATAGTCCTAGTGTGTGGAAAGAAATTGAGAAGAACTTTTCTTGGGCAATGAAACCCCAAAACTCTAGAAGGCATTCGGTTGATTAAGTAGGCTGCAGTGAGAACAACTTCACCCCAGAAAAAAATAGGAACATGAGACGAGAACAAAAGACAGCGAGCCACTTCAATAAGGTGTCGTTTTTGCGTTCAGCGACCCCATTTTATTGTGGGGTGTCAATATAAGAACTGATGTGAAGAATGCCTTGATGGAGAAGATATGAGCTAAGGGAGTCTTTGAAATATTCCTTGGCATTTTCAGTTTTAAGGACTTGGATTTTGGTATTGAATTGGGTTTGAATCATGGCATTAAAGTTTTGGAAGATTTGACTAACTTCGGATTTATTTTTCATGAGAAACACCTAAGTGAGACGAGTATAATCATCCACAAATGACAAAAACCAGCGAGCCCCATAAACATTTTTAATTCTTGAGGGACCCCACACATCACTGTGAATTAAAGCAAATGGACGAGAAGGCTTATACTTAACACTTGAATAAACATTTCGAGTATGTTTTGCAAATTGACAAATTTTACAATGAAAGGATAAAGGGTTTTTATTAATGAATAGATTGGGAAAAATTTTTGCGAGATACATGAAACTAGGATGACCTAACCGATAGTGTAATAGAACGATTTCACTATCGTTATTGACATTTGGACTAACAATAGAATGAGGATAACTAATTGACAGACTATTAGACTTGGCACAGTTTGCTCTTGAATCTTGTATGAAGGAGGATTGATCGTTTTTGAGTAGATAGAGTCCAGAACATAGCTCAGCACTGCCAATCGTCTTCCCCGAATTCAAGCCCTGAAAAACACACATATTTGGATAGAATTTAGTTACACAATTCTGATCACGAGTGAATTTACTAATTGAAAGTAAATTGCAAGCCAAATTAGGCACATAAAATACAGAGTTAAGGTGTAACTCCTTAGTGAGTTTGATGGAACTTGTCCCTGCTATTTTTGTGTGAGAGCCATCTACAATCCGGGCTGAAGTGCTGTTGATGCTAGCTTTATAATCCTGAAACATTAAGGCATCTCCAGTCATGTGATCAGAAGCACTAGTGTCAATTATCCAGGGTTTGCTTGCTCCATTAGTGGCTGCAAATGCTAAATTAGTCTCTTTCTAAGCCACTAGACCTGTCTCTGCATTGGAGTTCAAAGTGGCTTGATCGAAAAGCTTTTGAAGAATCTCCATTTGCTCCTTGCTGAATGGATTTGGCTCGGGTAGGGCCTGATTGTCCGTGGTGGATGCTGCATGAGCACGAGATTCACGGTCACCTTTGGAACGAGGTTTCCAATCAGTAGGTTTGCCATAAATTTTCCAACAACTCTCCTTATAGTGGCCTACCTTACGACAATGATCACACCATGGTCTTTCTTTCTTTGTACGATTTTCACTAACCCCTTCAGAGTTGGATACACGGGCAGCAAGTGCAGAGGCATCCAGTATTGGTTCTGATGACCCCATCATCACCTTTTTCCTACTTTCTTCACGTCTAACTTCAGAAAAAGCTTCATGAGGGTGCGGTAGAGGCTTTGTCCCAAGTACACAGCTCCTAACCTGATTAAGATCTTTATTGAGTCCGAGGAGAAATTTAAACGTTCTCTTCTGTTCCACAATCTTCTTGTACAAGGTTGTATCATCGGTGCACATCCAAGGGTATGTTTCAAATAGATCAAGGTGCTGCCAATGCTTAGTCAGAGTATTAAAGTACTGAGTGACAGATTGTTCTCCTTGGCGCAAGTCATGCATGATGGTTTCAATCTGGAATAATTCTAATGTGTTCTCAGAGCTAGAATAGGTTTTCTTTGCAGTATTCCATATGTCATTTGCAGTCCCAAACAGAAGAAAATTCTCACCAATATCATTATTCATGGAAATGATAAGCCATGACATGATCATGTTGTTCTCTGACTTCCACCTTTTGAAACTAGGATCTGACACCTCTGGCATGGCCGCCTCACCCGTGAGATAATCATCCTTACCCTTGCCGCAGATGAACATCATGACAGATTGTGACCACTGGAGATAATTGTGGCCGTTCAATTTATGACTGGTAATTAAGATCGGTGAAGAATCAATTCCACAATGAGTTGCAGTTTCCACGTTTCCTTCAGACTGTGATATTGTAATGGATGTTGATGAAGAAGCCATCCTATATTTTGTCACAAAGAATACAACTGATGGGAGATGATAGAAGGTTAATATTGTTGAAAAGAGGTGGTAGAGGATAAGAAGGAGATGACGGCTGATAGGAGAACTAGGGTTTAAAGCCTAGCTCTGATACCATGTAGAAAACCGTGAATTGGTTCCTTTTTTCCTTACTTCCAGAACAATATATACAGGGAATATATATAACAAAATAGGAGAGAAAATAAGAGACTACATCTATCCTTTCCTAAATAATAGAAAACAAAATCTGAAAAGAATCCTAATGAATCTTTCCATTATAATTTAACTTATTCCTAAAATAGCCTAGATTACAAATAAATCCTAACTTCGAACCTTTATTTTCAACAGAAATTAAACAAAATGAAAATGAACTCTTCATCTATCAGAAGAAATATGCAATGGAAATTCTGAAAAAGTTTAAACTTGAAGAATGCAAAGAAATGAGCACTCCAATGAACTCAAAGGAGAAGCTTTGTAAAGAAGATGGATCATAGAATGTTGATCAGGCATATTTCAGAAGCTTAATTGCTTGCTTGATGTATCTCACAACAACTCGACCTGACATTTTGAATGCTGTAAGCATTTTGTCTCGGTTTATGCACTGTGCTAGCAAATGGCATCTCAAAGCTGCAAAAAGGGTGCTTAGATATGTGAAGGGCAAATGTAATTTTGGCATTAAATTTACAAGAAGCCAAGAGTTCAAATTGTTTGGTTACTCAGATAGCAATTGAGGAGGTTCCATTGATGATATGAAAAGCACCATTGATGATATGAAAAGCACTTTGGGCTACTGTTTCACACTTGGGTCTGGTATTTTCTCTTGGAGCTTGAAAAAACAAGAAATTGTAGCTCAATCCACTGCTGAAGCAGAATTTGTTGCTGCAACAGCTGCTGTAAATCAAGCTTTGTGGCTGAGGAAGATTTTAATTAATCCTAACCTGAAGTAGGAGGAAAGCACAGAGATTCTAGTTGACAACCAAGCTGCTATTGCAATCTCTCAAAATCCTGTGTTTCATGGGAAAACTAAGCACTTTAATATTAAATTATTCTTCTTAAGAGAAGTGTAGAAGAATAGAGTTGTTAGTCTTGTTTACTGCAAAACAGAAGATCAGGTTGCAGATATTTTCACCAAGCCATTGCCGGTTAGCGAGTTTGAGTTTTTCAGAACAAAACTTGGTGTTTGCATCTCCTAAAGCAAGGAGGAGTGTTAGAAGATGTGTTTATGACTGCTGATGTGGAGTCATAGATTTTGCTTCTGTTGAATGTTTCAAACTTTTCCTATTTTCCTGGTGTTAGGTTATTTATTTTGTTGATTCTTGCTGTGATCGTGTCATTATCTTTGGACCATGATTTGAGTGGGTTGTTATCTGGTTTTGGTGTGTTATTTAAGCTTTAAAGTGTAATGTTTCGGTTAATGAATTGAGTGAAGTTCTCTTGACAATTTACGTTGCTCTCATTTCCATTTGCAAACTTTGTTTTCTTTTCTTATTCAAGTAACAACAGATCCAAACAGTGTTTCATAAATGAGTTGGTTAATAGTGATTAATCCATTTAAAATCGGAGTTATAAAGTAAAATCATAGATAAATAAAGCCTCTAAATCTGACTAGAAACACGGTGATCACTTGTACTTTTGATAAAAAATAGGCGGCTTCGGCTATGCCGCCTTTACATTCTGAATAGAATTCTGACGAGGAAAAATGGAAAGAAAAGGAAACTCAAACCCATATACTGTGGAGCTTTATATCTTTAAGAAGTTTTTTCACTTGAGTTCAAAATTGAAACGTCTTATGTTCTTGTAACATAGAGTGGAAATAACACAACTTACTAAAATTCGATCAATGTTCTTGCTGTCAATCTATAGTACAGTCATAAGTACGACTCTCATCTCTAGGTTGAATCTTAACTTTTGAAGGATTTATTCCTTTCTCAGACTCAACTAGATGAATTTTAAGGTACAGTGGGCAACCTGATCTGTCTTTACGATTGGTTCAAAACATGAAAGGAAGTAACGCGTTGAAATTTGAAAATGCAACGAGTTCATTAACATCTTTTCACTTTCATGTAGAATATGATGAAATTTGGCTCAGTGCAAAAACTACTAAGAGAATTTATTCCATGTCTGTTTGTTTGATTGATGTCCAAATTTTCAAATACTTACACAAGAGCAGCAATGGGTGTTCTTATTTTCGACATTTGTTGTACTCTTTTAGAACTATTTAAATGGCCTCTGTTTTATAGACCCTGGCAATTTGTATCTAAAGGGCAGACTATTCCAGTAGGGAACTCGCAGAGGGAGTGAGATCTTATCATTATCTTGGTGTCTCTATTAAATCATGAGGGAAAAAGTTCATCTTGCAAGCATAGCTAACTAGACTTCAACGATCAACATAATGCAAAACATTAATGTTGATCTTTATTATTGGGTGAATAAACTTGTAAGTGGTCATGATCTAGTGTTGAATTCACTTGGAATAAATGATGGTTGTTGATTGTATGCGTGCCATACTTGCTGGTCTAGATGCTCATAGTCTTCTGTTAAGCATTATGGATTATAATTGATGTCCGGTAGAGAGCTTAGTTTCAAAATTTTGATATTGATTCTTTTCCCTGAATAGATTGAGGCAGGCAAGCATGTAGAATATCAAGTGTAACACCCATATTTTGTATTATTATTATTATGGAACATAATATTTTAGGTCAATGATAGTGTTTTAAATTTTAAAATCACTAAATTATTTTTTTAAATATATTAAATACCTTATTAAAAAAGGAAATAAAATCCCTAATGGGTAGGGATATTAAAATGCTTGGCTTATAAAAACCATTCTTACCTTATTTTTGTTTCTTAAAACCCTAAAGACTAATCAAGAAAAGAATATAGCAGTGAAACACAAGAGTAAATTCATGTTTTTGAATAAGAAGAGAGGAAGATTTTGATTTTGTTCCTATTTACCATTAAATTAGTTCTTTAGTTTTGATTATTTTGAAGGTAGGTAAAAATTTATAATCTTTAGGTAAAAATTTATAATCTTTTGAACTTCTGATTTTGTTTTTGAGAAGATTGAACTTCTGGTTTTAATTGTGATTTTATGTGATTGATTGAATGATTTTTTTTTTGTGTTGTATTGATAAAAATGTGAAAACATCATCGTGTATTGATATATGTTGTTACTGAGTGAAAATAATGCTATTATGTTATCCTGAAAAACTGTGAACAATGTATATTTAATTGTGTACGACTACTATTTTCTTTGAGTTTCATACATATGGTTTATCAAACTAGACACCTTGACCTTTCTATCCATATGTTATTGTTCAAAAACTCATTGTATATTAATTGTTTTGATTTTTCGAAATTAGAACACTTGTGCTGGAAAATTCTGATTTTTAGTAACAATTCTCACTTCTCCATTTTATTTCATAACCCAAACGACTTCTGAAAATTTTGGGAATTTTTATGACTGTACATATATATGTCTTGTTTCTGTGTTTTTAATTTCGTAATTTTTATCTTAATATAAAAATCACTAAAAACCATAGAGTTGGCTTCTGCAATCCTGGAAACTGTTTTCCAGAATTGCTACGACTGGTATTAAAGCGAGTTTAGGTTACTTTTTCACTATTAAATGCCTTATAAATTTTAATATGATTCCTTATAGTCTCCTCTGATGGTCAAAACTTGAATCACTGTTTTTCAACATGTTTAACTAAAGTTATGAGTTTTTTGTCAAAACTTGAATCACTATTTTCAATGTGTATAACTAAAATTATAAAATTTTGAACCATCAATCCTCTACTTATATTGTCATTGGATAGTTTTGATGTTTTTATGAAAAATCAATTTTCGAAATGTTTATGAACTTTAATTAATCTTGTTAAATTTCTTATTGAATGCCAACATCTTTATAGTACTTTTTGTAATATTTATAATTTTTTCAACATAGTTATAGCTTGTTAGAAATCAGCTCCTTTATGATGATTTAGCATAGTTTAACGAATTGATGTGCTTAAGTAAGAGTATATGATTTAAGAATTTTTGGATTTTCCTATCAAGATCAGGATTGAATAAAATATTGATAAGAAAATTGTCTTAATAATTTTAGGCCAAGAGTGAGGTCATATGATTGGGGTTACCGTTGATTGTTTTGGATCGAGGTAAGTAAATTCACTTATAATGTTATTATAAGTATATATATAAATATTTATGAATACAATAATGTTGTCCAAATGTATTGGCACTTCATGGTTTTGAAGTTATTTAAAACATTTTCTTAAATGTGTTCTAAAAATAAATTTAAAATACTTGTTTTCAATAAATGGTTTTCTTTAAAAAAAATGCAAAACCAGGTCAATTCAGTGTTTTATAAGAGCGTTTTATTAAAATGTTACTGAAAGATTAAAATTGAAAGACTGAAAACTATATTTAAGGTTTTGACTCATAATATGTAGTTACTGTTACTGATATAACCAAACAGTAGTTGTATTGTGCGCACATACTAATGATTATTGTAGGGTAAAGTACCCTGAATGAACTACTGGCCGGGTCACTGGGAATACATGTGACATATTGAACTATTGGTCAGGTAGCCGGGAATACATGTGACATACTGAACTACTGGTAGGTTCGACGGGAATACAAGTGACACTATATGGTAAGAGTGAATTGAACAAATGAAAGGTTTTATTGATAAATGATTATTTATTGAAAATGATTATTAAGTTATGACTTAACTGATTATGAGTTTTACCATATATGTGTATTAAATTATGAAATGATTTCTATTTGTTGATTTATGTTACATTGTAATGATGATTATGTATTTTATCATTATTAGTAATTTTATGCATAAATTTGCTTACCGAGTTGATGACTCATCCCTCGTTTCCAATCTTTTGTAGACTGATTTTAGAGATGTGGGCTTTTGGCCTAGAGAACAGGATTTGTTAGCTGAAAAACGTTAGCAGCTTTTTTTTAGACAAATAAATTATTGCTACTTTGGTTATTGTTCGGAGTTGAATATTTGGTTTGGAAAATTATTGTTATATTATTTATTTTAAAGACTATGTTTCGACTATGACTATTGTTAATTTTCTTTTAGAAATAGCAATAAGATTAATGTTACGAGGTCTTATTCCAAATTTCTCTTGAGGTTCGTGGGGAAATTTGAGGTGTTACATCCTCCTTATGATTCTTCCAATTTGGAAAGCGAAGAGAGTACTAGATTGATGAACTCCAGAAAGAAGTATGTACACCTGTAACAAAAGATTGCCCTAGTGTTAACACTCAAGGGCTGGAGGATTATGTCCTCTGAGATCGAAAAGGAAAATTTTTCCAGGAAGTTGAGCGGGCTAAGGAATTTGCAAAGGTCATTAACCCCCGCATGGCCTTGGTTATCCAACTATGTTAAATGGTTCCAAAAACTTATCCATATTCTTATATTTTTTAACACACTACATAATTAATAATAGCCTGTAAGATCAAATGATTCCTATTATTTGATAACTAACATTCTTCTCTAAGCCAATAGTGAGTGATGAATCTTCAGAATGATAAATTATATCTTTTTTGGGGTCTCATGAAGACGGGAAATACTTCACTCATAAACAATGAGGATACCAGCATGTTAATGCAAAGCTGATGTGAGATCAGATTCAATTGGACTCCATGATGATTGGTAGATGACCAATCACTAGCCTTGTTTAAGAACAAACACAAACTTAACAAGATTAAACAAAGAAACAAGACCAAACGAAGCAATCAAAGAAAACCATAAAATATTTTACACTCAATAACAGAGCATAAGCACAAAATTGTGACAATCACAAAGAGATCTTCATGCACTTCCTGTATCAAAGAACTTAACCAAGTTTACAGAGGACATTACAATTTTAAATTTCATTCCCTAACTCTCAGTGTTGGACAAGATACAAGCCCTTGAAAAATAGCTAATGCTGCAGCTTAGAAACCCTGAAAAAGACAACAGAAGCAACTTAAGCAAATGGATTTTGTTAGCCATAGCTTTCATATATGCTTTTCCTGCCAAAACGCACAAGTTGGAGTTTAAGTACATAAACTGATAGGATTTTACAAAAGACCCCTGGAGAGTTTACAAATTCATTATTAACACCCGAAACTAAATGTTAATCAAAACCTAACATGACTAAATAATAATTTTTATTATTGGAGGTTACCTAATATTTGTGTAAGATAGTGGTTTGAGAATCGATTAGTCTGTGTCCAAATTGCTATATAATACCAAGAAAAGGATTGTGGAGTGGTTCTTTTTTAAACTTCACACGTAGCTATAGACATTATAGAGCTGTTTCCTTTAGGCCTTAGGCTACTATGCACTTAATATCCAAAATATAATATATTTATCAAATAATTTTATTCATTTTTATATCATAGGTTATGAATCCTTTATACTTAATCACTAATGTTGTTGAAATATAAAATAAAAAAGTAGCTTCTATATTTTCACTCCGTAATGTTGTATTTTCATCGACCGAGACTGCAGAGACCAGAGAATGGCTCTGTTCAAGTGTCAGGATCAAGCATAACTTATGATTTTTGAATGTATCTTGCTGATGGCTTGGCTCGTTACACTTTGCACAGATTTTCTGCTTAGGAGAAAAGGTTGAAGTGATCGAGCTAGTCACTTGTCTTAGATAAAAGGACACAGCAACCAGTCCCATTTTGGGATCTATTATTTTTTAATATTAAATTTTGGTGGTTTAAAATATTACCCACATGAAATACTACATTAGACCCGATAAATATACAAGCCCTTATAACTGTTGTAAGGTGCAGCCCTCCGTGAGTCCTACTTGGGCCAACGGTGGGTACTATTCACGTGAGAGGGCTGCACCTTACAGCAGCTGTAAGGTAGCAAGCTACCAATGAATAACGTTGATGACTGAAATAAATATTTCTTTCTCTCTAGTGACTTGGAATTGGGTTGGTGAGTTTGCAATGATAAATATTGAAGATGCCCATCAGTCCACTAGCACGAGGCACAGTATACGTTAGTACAACATAACACTAGCATGATCACATTTCAGCAAGACAAGAGGTATGGTACAACATGTATATTCATACACAAAAATCAATTGCTCGTGGATGGCACAAAATAGGTTACCGTCTATATTCTTAATGGTTACCATCCATATTCTCGATGACACACAAAGTACTTGATCAAGTTGTGCAAGATTTTGTAATTTGTGTTTGGTAAGTAAGAAAGTTAACTTGAAAATGAAAGAGAGATAAAAAAGAATATGTAATTTATTAGAATGAACTCAATTTAACAATTATGATCTAAGCTTTGTATTTATACATCATGAAAATGCATTCGCTAGAGTTTGTTATAACTTCTACACACGCTTAACAAGTTTGTTAACAATAAGCTGAGTCAGCTAACTAATTGTTACACGTTAGCTAGGAGGTCATCAAGTGTGCTCATCCTCACAGCTCCAACCATGCTCTATTGTTGGGAAAATATGCTCTTTAAAAACATGTGTTTATTTAATTGTAATAAAATTTTTTTCTGATTACTAAAAATAATGAGGCACTTTTTGCAAATATCTTAATTGCATTAACATTTTGATTAAAGTCCATTTAATCATATTATATGTATTTATGTGATCATCGTGTGGATTCACAGAAGACATAAATACAAGTTATCTTATGATTAAATAAATTTAGTTTGCAGTTAATAAATAAAGTTGGGCACTTTATTTAGGTATAGACTGTAATAAATTCATTGAATGCTTTGTCTTAATCATGTATGAATTTATTAATGTAGTATGACTATATTAAACAGGATCACATATGAGATTTAATTAACTTTGTAATAACTGTCAAACTTACTAAACCTCATAGGCGTTGATTTTACTGTAATCTTAATCTTGAGTTAATTATGATTTCATGATTTTAATTGTTATTACATTTGAGTTACCAATGGGCATGACATATATTTGTAGTCTAGATTACCCGGTATTATGGTGGGAGTATTTATGAGTATTGGAGTTATAAATTAATAATATAGAATGTGTACAACACATCTCTTGATGATTTTTCGGCACTTGATCATAGAATTCTCTAGCCAGAGTGTGTCAACATATTTAGTATGTTGAAAATGATCATTAGAGAAAACCAGTAAGTATCAATGAATAAGATGTTATTAAATTTATTAGACAGTTGAGATATCAATTTAATTAACGATGTAGTACAAAAGATTGTGCAGTAAAGAAATCAATGTGGCTTGGGACGAATTATCATTCGAGTATACAATTATAGAGGTCAATTCCATTCTTTTAGTGGAGTAGATTTGTAATTAAATAATTAGGCTAGTTTAATTACAGACCTAATTGTTATTGCCACTATTGTATGTTCCCAAATGATCCCCAGGTTAGCTCATTTAATTGACTGCACCACTATTGGGCTAATAAGTAAGATAACTAGCTATTTAGGTCAAAAGCCTAAATATATCATTTAGTGGGAAGTTCTATTTAATTAGCTTGTGTGTAAGGGGTCTTATGTTATTTTACAAGGTGGATTCCCTATAGAAAAAGCAACGTAAGTTTTTTTTAATTATTTGGAGCTTAGGGTTTTCATTAAAGGGCGATACAAAAAGCTTATTTTCTCTAAAAGAAAAAATGGTAGTCACTTTATACAGATCAGAGAAAAAAAATTTCTCTCTATTATTGAGAGAAAAATTTTCCCATGCTAGTTGTTTTGGTAGTGATAAAGGGGCCCACAGGTCAAGTGTAGATCGAACCTGAGTCATAACCTGGAAGATCATTGGTGACAGTTTGTGATCTAACAAGCGTAGTGGTGACAGATCGTAATCTAACAAGATTGGTGATGGAGGATCATGATCTAGGAGCCTAAATCATTTCAATGGAAAAAGAAAAACCAGATTTTCAAGGTACGATTTCTAGATCACAAATTCTTATATATTATATGAGAGTGATCTTCAAAGGGTTTTATAAAAAATTTAAAAACCTAATTTTTCCCAACAATTGGTATCCGAACCATCTCTTAATAATATATAAGAATTTCGTATGAAATTATTCTTGAAATTTATGTATTCGAGTGAGACAATTTATTTAGATATATATTATTTGTGTAATATATGAATAAAGCAAGTTTTGGTTTGTCTTAATTCATGGTTAGATTTTCCGTTGTATTTTTTCTTTGGATCTATAACAAGAGGGGCGGTTTTTTGTCACCATGTTTTCTTCTTGATTTATTTTACTGTTATAGAATTTTTGTAAGCCAAAATTGGCCTAGGAAATTTGTAAATTAATCACGGATGGCAAATCAAAATGACGGAGACCGAAAATTTGGACAGCGGCAAACAGCTGTCAGCAGCGCATGCTGTCAGCAAGTGCGCGTAGTGGCAGCAACGCGTGTGGGAAGCATGGCTTGTGTGTGCAGCACATGCTGGCATAGGGTCCTCATGCAGCAAACAGCGCATGCTACCATCGTGGCGAGCAGCGCACGTTGTATGAGCAACAAGTTGCACGCGCGAGTTTGGTGCGTTTCCGGCGGCGTGGCGGCGGGTGGTTTGGCGTCGGAGATGCGTTGGAGATGGCTGGCATCTCTGAACAGTAGTGGCCTTTGTGGTGATGGCGGGAGAGAAAAAGATGGAATTAGGGTTTCAATGATTTTTATCATTCATATCCCTATAGTTCTATAGTTTTTCTCTTCGAGTAGATAAGTTTTAATTTTTTGTATTTAAGTCCAAAAATAGTCTTGGACTTAAAGAATCCTAGTTTTAGGCCCAATTTAAAGTTGAGCTTAATGGATTAAAATGCATAGATAAAATTGAACACATTAAATTTATTTTTGGTCCAAAAGTTTTATTTTAATAAAAAAGTTATTTTTTATTTATATCCTTCCAAAAATTAATTGGACCAATTATAAATTTAAAAGCTCAATTTCCCCTAGTCCATTAACAAAGACAAGATTATGGAAGATGGACATTGACAAGAAGCCTAATGAAGATTAGGCTTAGAGTTAATGTATTTTTTTATTAGAAAAATCATGAATTAACATTATTTAATTATTTTTCTATATGTTATATTTTGGATGATAACATACTATGATAACATGTCATATATGATAGGTAGTGCCACTCTATGCATAATGATACATGTCATTCATTAATTATGAATTTCATTATATTGTTTGAAATTTGCCTATGCTCAATAATATTGGATATCATCTAGAAAATATTATAGGAAGCATGCAATTAACAATATGTATGTTTTAAAAAGAAAAAATTAATTTTAAATTATTTAGTGGGAGAGGGAAAATTCAAGATAATTTTTTTCCATGGGCTCCATTGTTAGTTCAATAATAAAATTATATATATATACCTTGACTTCATGATACAGTGATGCTTCCTACGGAGAGTATATATATTAGATATTTTATTTGATGAACTTCTTCAAAGATAAAATTGAAATATTTTTCAATCGATTGTCTGCCCCAACAGTGACTATTGATATGAAAAATATGTAGATTGAAACAATAGTTCTACACTCAACTAAAATTTGTTATTAACTTTACCAACGAAGCTCTGTTAACAAATTTAGGCCCAAAGGGATAACGATAATTATTTATTATATATCTACATAAAAGTAAATAATCTAATGGATAATTGATTCTACTAAGTGTAGACATGACTTCCCCAACGGATAGCTTGTCAAAGCGGTACTAGATTATCGTTACAATAAATTAAAATGCATTTAAGATTTTTTTCATTTTTGTCGTTTATTGTGAATATTGTTTCAAAGTATTTATGCATGTTTATTTTTTTCAGAAAATGTCTTCCATCAACCCATTATTAATTATCCTTGTTAAAAATGAACTCACTGGCGAAAATTATTTAGATTAGAAACACAATCTATTTAATATTCTCACTGCTAAGGGCTGCAAATATGAGTTGACACAGCTTTGCCCTCCTGAACCATCCTTATACGATTATAGAAATCAAAGGGAGCCTTTTGAGAAATGGCGCAAAGCTAATAAAATGACTAAGTGCTATATATTGGCTTCGATTTCTGTGGAACTGCATAAGAAACATCGGAGCATGGAAACAACCATTGAAATAATGGCTTGCCTTCATTAAATGTTTGGGCAAAAGGCAAGAAGTGGCAAGCCAAAACGCAAGTGTTACAAATGTGGACATAAGGATCACTGGAAGAAAAATTGTCCTAAAATTATTAAAATCAGGTATATGAAATCTTTAAGCTTCCTAATTAGTTCAAATTTCTATTGATTCATACAATAATGAATTCTGAGATAACTAATCTTATTTGTAATTTATTTATTTGGTTTTTAAAAAGCCAAGAGATTAAGTGAAGAAAACTTCAAACAACAGTTGAGGACATGCTAGTTTATATTAATTGAAAGACTAGATCAATTTACAAGACTTTAGTTTTGATATTTGTCTTTATTTTTCCAAATATTAGAGGGATTTAGTTTCGATGGCTTGTTTTAATAAATAGGAGTACACTGTTATTTTTGGATCCTCTGTTTATTACTTATTTTGGTTATTTATGAAGACAATTTATATCATAGAAGTACATTGATTTATTCAAAATAAGATGTAATGATAAAAAGTATATGCATTTATCTAAGAAAAGAAATATTTCTTCTAACCAAAAATCACCTCTGATATTTATGCTTAAGTCATATAAACTATAATAAGATTTTAAGAAAATGATTAATAATAGACTTGTTGGCCTATTAAGATTGATCATTGTAACTCTATAAATCTTATTTAGAAAAGTAATATGACAAGGATGTCTTTTTTGAGCTAAAAGCATAACATTATATTTGATGATTTAGCGCATACAAATGTATATGGACTAATGAGTTTACATGTTATAAGAGATTATGAGTATTCTATCAATCTTGTTGATAAATATTCATTTTATTTATGTTTCTCTAAATGCGTCATGACTCCATTGCTTTTGAAATTTAAAAGAGTATATGGATAAGACATAAGCAATTAGACAAGAACATAAAAAAACTTCGATATAATCGAAACAAAGAATATCTTTATGGAGAATTTAAGCACTATTTGGTTGTCAATGAACACTATGATACAATAGTGTAATTAAATGGAGAAACAATATTTTTTTGGATAAGACACGATATATACTAAGTGTTTTATCATTTACCTTTTTCATTCCAGATACTAGTATTTAAAACTATAAAATTTATTAAATTTAGTTTCATCCATCTCGGTGTCTACTACTCCAAGAAATTATGAAAAAGTCACAAATATGGTTTGAGACACATTCATATTTAGAGTTTACTAGTATTTCTACTAGAATTGGAGGTAGAGAAGATGGATTCGTGTTCAGAAGATTGCATGTTTTAGGTATTTTAAAGGAATAAAGGAAAATCTGAATTATAGTCCTCAAGATAAGAATGTATTTATAGAAATATTCTTTACTTTCTTTAAAGAAGACTATATAATGACTTATAACATAAGAGTAAAGTAAAATTAGAGAAATAAAAGAGATTAGGTTGATGTTCAGCTTTCAACACCTATCATAAAACAGGAAGAACAATAACAACTAGCTGATCAGCACAGAATTATCCTTGAACAACCATCACTTTTAGAACTTCGTCGTAGTGGGAGGGTAACCAGGTTATCTGCGAGATACATGCTTTTGGGAGAAACCTATAAGGCTATCTCAGATGAATATGTACAAGATCTCACTAGTTACAACGAAGCTCTAATAGATAGAGATATTGAATTTTGGAAAAAGGCCATGAATCAAGAAATAGAATCTATGTATTCTAATAAAGTCTGGGAACTTGTAGAGGCACCAAATGGGGTAAAACTTATAAAGTGCAAGTGGATCTACAAGAAAAAAAGAGGAGTAGACAGAAGGGTGAAAATATTTAAAGAAAGATTAGTAGTCGAAGGGTTTACTTAGAAAGAATGAATTGATTATGAGGAAACCTTTTTCTCCAGTTGCTATACTTAAATCCATCAGGATTTTGCTCTCCATTGCTACATTGCTAGATTATGAAATTTGGCAAATGGATGTCAAGACTACATTTCTAACAGGCATCTTAAAGAAAACATCTACATACTGCAACCAGATGGATTTATACAAAAAAGGCCAAGAACACATGGTATGTAAGTTGCAGAGGTCCATTTATGGATTGAAGCAAACATCCTGATCATGGAATATCAGATTTGATCAAGCGATTAAATCATTTAGATTCATTCAGAACATTGATGAACCATGTGTGTACAAGAAAATTCAAGGAAAATTTGTAGCCTTCCTAGTTCTTTGTGTAGACAATATTCTCTTGATTAGAAACGATATAGGAGTGTTGACTACAATAAAGATTTAGTTAGTAAAATAATTTGATATGAAAGACCTGGGAGAAACAAGTTATATTCTTGGTATCAAGTTACTACGATTCCAGAAGAATAAAACTTTAACTTTGTCTCAAGCGGTCTATATCGATAAGATATTAGCTAGATTTAGCATGGAAAATTCCAAGACTGGTTTATTACCATTCAGACATGGAATTACATTCTCTAAGGATCAATCACTTAAAACATCTGAAGAGATAGAGAGAATGAGACGAGTTCTCTATGCAGAAGCTGTAGGAAATCTCATGTATGCTATGCTTTGTACTAGGCCAGACATCTGTTTTACAGTGTAGATGGTTAGCAGATATTAATTTAATCCTAGACCTCAATACTATACTGCAGTCAAGCATATTATAAAGTATCTGAAAAGAACTAAAAATTATATGCTTGTGTATTCTGGTGATGAACTTATTCTAGTGGGTTATACTAATTCTGATTTTTTGTCAGATAAGGATTTTAGAAAATCAATTTCTGGCTATGTGTTTACATTAGGAAGTGGAGCTATTAGTTGGATGAGTGTGAAACAATCTTGTATCATAAACTCCACTACTGAAGCTGAATATGTGGCTACATCTGAAGCTGCAAAAGAAGCTATATATGCTCCGCAAGTTCCTACAAAATCTTGAGGTGTTACCTGCTGTAACTACACCCCTTAAACTATTTTGTGATAATGGTGGTTTAGTAGCTCAATCTAAGGAACCACAAGAAACAAAACATAATGACAGGGAGTATCATCTTATAAGGGAATAGTGTAGAAATGTTATATGACAGTACCCCAAATGACATTAGATGCTAAATGGCAGATCTTATTACAATGGCCATTAGTGGGAAACCTTTATAACCTGCACTTAGAGCCCTAGAGCATGTGCAATATGCCAGATATGCTTTGAGAGCTAGTGGGAGATTGTTGAAAAAATATGCTCTTTAAAAGTATATGTGTTTATTTAATTGTAATAAATATTTATTCTGATTAATAAAAATAATAAGGTATTTTATGCAAATATCTTAATTAATTTTTTTATTAAAGTCCATTTAATCATATTATATGTATTTATGTGATCACCGTGTGGATTCACAAAAGACATAAATACAAGTTATCTTATGATTAAATAAATTTAGTTTGTAGTTGATAAATAAAGTTGGGCACTTTATTTAGGTATAGATTGTAATAAATTCATTGAATGATTTATCTTAATCATGTATGAATTTCTTGATGTAGTACGACTACATTGAACAGGATCACATATGAGATTTAATTAACTTTGTAATAACTATCAGACTTATTAAATCTCATAGGTATTGATTTTATTGTATTCTTAATCTTCTATTAATTATGATTTCATGATTGTAATTGTTATTCAATTTGAGTTACCAATGGGCATGACTCATATTTGTAGGCTAGATTACCCGGTATCTTGGTGAGAGCATTAATGAGTATTAGAGTTATAGATTAACAATATAAAATTTGTACAACACATCTCTTGATGGTTTTCAACACTTGATTATAGAATTCTCTGGCCAGAGTGTGTCAGCATATTTAGTATGTTGAAAATGATCATTAGAGAAAACTAGTAAGTATTAAGGAATAAGATGTTATTAAATTTATTGGATAGTTGAGATATCAATTTAATTAACGATGTGGTACACAGGATTGTGCAGTAAAGAAATCAATGTGGCTTGAGATGAATTATTGCTTGAGCATACAATTATAGAGGTCAATTCCAATCTTTTAGTGGAGTAAATTTGGAATTAAATAATTAGGTTAGTTTAGTTACAAGCCTAATTGTTACAGCCACTACTGTATGTTTCCAAATGATCTCCGGGTTAGCTTATTTAATTGACTGCAACACTATTGGGCTAATAAGTAAGATAACTAGCTATTTAGGTCAAAAGCCTAAATATATCATTTAGTGGGAGACTCTATTTAATTAGCTTGTCTGTAAGGGGCCTTATGTTATTTTACAATGTGGATTCCTTATAGAAAAAGCAAGTAACGTAAGTTTTTTTTTTATTATTTGGAGCCTAGGGTTTTTACTAAAGGGAGATACAAAAAGCTTATTTTCTCTAAAAGAAAAATGGGTAGTCACTTTATACAGATCAGAGAAAAAGATTTTTCTCTCTGTTGTTGAGAGAAAAATTTTCTCATGCTAGTTGCTTTGGTAGTGATAAAGGAGCCCACACGTCAAGTGTAGATCGAACCTGAGTTATAACCTGGAAGATCAATGGTGGTTCGTGATCTAACAAGAGTGATGGTGATGGATCGTGATCTAACAGGAGTGGTGGTGGATGATCGTGATCTAGGAGCCTAAATCACTTCAACGGAAAAAGGCAAATCGAATTTTCAAGGTACAATTTCTAAATTACAAATTCTTATATATTATATGAGAGAAATCTTCAAAAGGTTTTATAAAAATTTTAAAAACCTAATTTTTTTCCCAACATCTGTAACATCCCCTCATATCCGGGACATTTTAGCTTGCTGGGAAGTTAAGAAACTAATCAAAAATCAGTGGCTTGGTAAGTATATCTGCAGTGTGATCTTCATTCAGAACAAATTGCACAACAATCTTTTTAGCTGCTACTTTTCTCTAATAAAATGAATATCTAGTTCAACACGTTTAGTTTTAACATGATAAATTAGAATATAAGCCAATACTATAGCACATTGATTATCACACCACATTATAGGTGTTGTAACAAGTTTAATATTCAATTCACTAAGTAAAGTTTGAATCCAAACAACCTCAGATGTAGCTTAAGCTAAAGCTCTATACTCAGCTTCAGTAATGGATCTTGAAACCACTGGTTGCTTTTTAGAATATCAGGAAACTAAATTCGAACCGAGATAAACAGAATATCCAACAACTGATTTTCTATGATCTTTGTCACATGCCTAATTAGAATCACTAAAATAGTTCACCTGTAATGTTCCATAATGGTAAAAATGCAAACTAAAGTGAATGAAACCCTTTAAATACTGCAAAAGTTTTTTGCATACTTCCCGATGTTCTGTTGTTGGTGAAGACAAAAATTGATTGAGTTTATTCACAGATAATGCTATCTCAGGTCTTGTTAGGGTCACATACTATAAGGCCCCAATTATACTTCTATACTGAGATGCATTAGAAATAGTTGGACTTGATCATTTGCTAAAATGATGTCCTGTTGACAGTGGAGTAGGAACTGGGCTATATATTTTGCTTGAGAAAGATAAAATCCAGTTGCTGTCTTTGAAACTCCAATCTCAAGAAAATAGTTGAGCTCCCCTAAGTTTTACAAAGCAAAAGTAGTCTGTATATTGTGAATTACTTGCTGCACCAACTGATAGTTAGAGCCAGTAATAATTCTATCATCAACGCGTACTGAACCAAGTATAATATGATCATTTTCCCACTTATAGAAGAGGAAACTATTAGATTTTGAGTTTAGAAAACCCCATCGAACTACCATAACAGTTTTAAACTTGTCAAACCATACTCTTGGAGCTTACTTTAACCCATAGATGATCTTCTCGAGTTTGCAGACATGATGGAGCTTTGTAGTATCAGCAAATCCTTCAGGTTGTACCATATATACATCCTCAACCAAAATGTCATTTAAGAAAGCATTATTTACATCAACATGTCTAAGAATCCATTTGTTCATGATAAAGAAGCTCAAAACTATTATAACTATCGAAGTTTTCATAATTGGACTGAAAGTTTATGTATAATCTATTTCATGTGTCTAATGGAAACTTTTGGCCATTAGTCTTGCTTTGTATCTAAAAATGGTACCATCTGAGTTATGTTTTATTCTAAAAACCCACTTGTTTCCTATCACTTTGATAGTGTTGTTGGTAATACTAAACCCCAGGTATGACTGCTTTGAAGAGCTTGATACTCCTCTTGCATTACCTTAAACCATTTTTGATCAGATATTGCTTGGGAAACAGATGTATTTTCTGAAGGTATGGCTAAAAGAGCAACAGATAAGAATTTGGCTTGTAAATACTAGCCTTGGATCTGGTAATCATTGGATGTCCTACTAGTGGTGCAGCGGGTATTACATGTGGTGGTGATTGAGTGTCATTCAAGGGTTGAATATCATACAATTTTGTGTATGAGGATCACTATCAAAAGATGATGAATAAAGAGAATGTACCTCTCTAGGAGCTGTTGATGAAGGCTCTGAGGAAACACCTGCTAGAAGAGGTCGTAGAGGAGGTTGCAGTATTGGAAAATGAGAAAAGAAAAGAGTGGAGACAATAGAAGAATTTGAGACTGTATCAGTTGAAATACAAGATTAAGTGATAGAAAAAAAATCTGAACCAGAGACATATGTAAAAAAATATTCATCAAAGATTACATGATTTGGGATATACACTCGACCAGAAAAATGAAGATATTGGTACCTTTTATGTTGAGAGCTATAGCTGATCAAAACACATCTATCTAATCTAAACTCAAGTTTATGTCTATGATATGGCCTGAGATAAGGATAATAGGCACAACAAAATGTTCTAAGAAAATTATAATCAGGTTTTTAATGAAAAAATTTTTGGTAAGGAGAAATATTATTCAAAGTTGATGTAGGTAATCTATTGATGAGAAAAACAATTGTATGAAAGGCATTCCATCAAAATTTCAATGGCAAATTTGCTTAAGCTAACAAAGTGAGGCCAATATCTACAATATACCTATGTTTTATTTCTATTATACAATTTTGATGTGAATATGAGGACAAGGATGACTGAATTGAATTTCAAACTGAGCAAGATAGGTAGAAAAACTTATAAATTCCCCTCTCCAATCTATTTGAATAGTTCTTATATGTTTATGCAGGTGTTTCTCAATGAAACTTTTAAAGGTTATGAACACTTGAAGTGCATCAGATTTAGCAGTCAAATGACAGATCCATGTAAACCTGCTAAACTCATCTAAAAGTGATAAATAATAAGAGTAACCTTGAGTTTAAGTAACATGAGATAGACCCCAACGATCAACATACAAAAGTTGAGGAGACTTTGTTGTTTGTGTTGGAACAGAATCAAAGTGTAACAAATGACTTTTGCCAAATTGACAAGCATTACAAAAATTCAGGTTTTTGGTTTTATTCAAAGTAAAATTAGTATAATCCTTCAATACAATTTCGAGAGTATGAAAAGTAGGATGTCCTGACCTTTTGTGAAGCAGATTGATATTTACTATACTTGCATTAACTATCAAGGCTGACTTACATGAGTTATTATTGATAAAGGAAGAACTATTCAGGACATCGGAATCATTACAAGACAAAGAAGGAAAATAAGCAAACATAAACTCAATTTTGTTGAAAGAAGGTTGATAGAACAAAGCTGAGCTATCATCAAAGAGTTAAGATGTAATTTAGACTTGATACAACACTCTTTTTGTAATTCTTTTGAGCAAGATGATTCCTGAGCTCCTGCCTTGACAAAACAAAAATTTTCAAGAAATCAATTGTAACATCATTGTCAGCTAAGAGTTTTAAGACACTAAGCAAATTCTTGGTTATTTGAGGAACATAAAGAGCATGATTTAGCAATAAAGGTTCATGTGTGGCTGTGGCTAGCAATATTGATCCAATTTGTTTAATATGCAAAGAAGAACCATTCCCAACAAGCAATTTTTCACTCTCACTATAAGCTTTTGGTTCAAGAATTTTATCTAAATCATTGGTGATGTGATTAGTTGCACCACTGTTAATGTATCAGGTAAGATCTTCAACCATTTCTAGAGTAGGAACTAAAGGAGCTAAAGGAGAACAACCATTGTAATCTCCATTAAAGCCAAAACCAAGTGTTGAAGAACTGGCACCAGAGGAGTTACTAGGATGAGAAACATAAAATTTAGCTGGATTTGAGTACATCATATAACTTTGATATTTAGGATCTCTTGGCGTATTAGAATTTTTAGGATTAGGATGACAAAAAACATTGCCAAAATGAGAATTAAAACCTTTGCCATAGGCTCCATTAAAAAATCTGCCACCTACATTTCCAAATACTCTTCCAAAATTTATTTGACCAAGCCTAAAATTGCCTTTAAAAGCTCCTTTTGCTTGATTCCTTAAAGGTACAAAAACAGAATTGTACCTATTTTTGCACTCATGTGCTCTATGACTAGGTGCAAAATAGATTTGGCAAATGATAGTCGAATTAACATCACCAGACTATCCCATACCACTGCCAATAGCAAAAATCCCAAAGCCAGTATAGTAACCTCCTCCATAAGTTCCATTATTGTATTTTGGATTACCACCATCATGTTTTCCATAATTAAATTGCTTTTGAGCTATATTAGCCAACAAATTATGAGTCATATCACTAGTAATTTTGCCTTTCTTCTACTCAACTCTATTTTCATGACTCAACGGCAATGAGTAAAATTCATTAAGATTAATCTTGTCACCTTTAGTTAAGACACTAATAACCAGAGACTCATAGTCAGATGAATCCAGTCCAGTCAAAACATATTGAATAAAATCATTTAATTTAACAAGTTTTCCAGCCAAAGCTAAGCTATCAGATACTCTTTTCATTTTAGCAAAGTAATCAATCATCGACATTGATCCCTTTTTAAGTATTTGAATCTGCATTTTAAGAGGGATTATTCTAGCCTGAGATTGCGAGATAAACTTACTAGTGAGTGCATCTAGAAGTTTTTTAGCAATGGAAAATTGAATCACTGTTGCAAGCAAGTTTTGCTGAATAGATGACATCATCCAGCTCAGAATCAATTAATTAGCCTTCATCCAAGCTGTATATTGTGGATTAATCTCTCGATCCTTTGTTCTTTTTAAATCAGTAGCTCCAGTGCTAGCTGATAAGAGAAATTGCTCTGGACAAGCTCGATCACTAATGATGAAACTTTCTAAGTTGTTTTCTTTGATTGATGTTAAGATCTGAGTTTGCCAAACAATGTAATTATTCTAATCCAGTTTAATAAGAGTAACAAAACTATAAGATCCTAAGATTTCATTAGAGCTCATCATTGTTTGCTCTGATACCGTGAAAGATTTTGTAATTTGTGTCTTTGGTCAGTAAGAAAGTTAACGAGAAAATGAAAGAGAGAGATAAAGAAGAATCTGGAATTTATTAGAATGAACTCAACTCAACAATTATGATCTAAGCTCTGTATTTATAGATCATGAAAACGCATTCACTAGAGTTTGTTATAACTTCTACACATGCCTAACAAGTTTGTTAACAACAAGTTGAATCAGCTAACTAATTGTTACACGTTAGCTAGGAGATCATCAAGTGTGCTCATCCTCACAGCTCTAACCATGCTCTGTAACATGTTGAGCGTTGGGGAGATTGGAATGGAGTCTGAGGCAGCTTCTATAAATCGTCTGTCAAGTCTTCTCCTACGACCAAAATTGGGTAATTTTCTCACACCTTTTTATAAACTATATTTTAGTTTTAGACTTTGCTTCACGAAACTAAAGTGGCCACTTGTATTTGGGGAAAATGACAGTAGTATTCCCGTGAATTGACAAAATGATTCCGGAAATCTCATTATTTTTTTTGAAATGATCGCATAAAATCTTTAGGATTATCCTTTGGCAACAGTGACCAAATTTTGTTTCATTTAGCCTTAAAAGAAAAAAAAATCTGAAAGGTCATTTGCGAAAACAATTGGTCATGATGACCGGGTTGTCAAACCACAGGAGTTATATCACTGTGGCCATATTTACTCAAACAATAATAACGGGCAGTGACGTCCTCTCCTTGTCGTGAGAAATGCAACCAACCAGATCAGGACAATGACTACAAGATTTCTGTTGTACATTACCATTGATTCGACTCTTAAAAAATCAGCAAAGAAAGACAAAAATCCTGAGTTCTTTTTAACCTCTTCTTCGACCTCTGCAAACTTGAACACCAACAATCTTTTCATAAATCAAAAATTCTAAACCATATTCTGTTAGCATCATATACCACTCCCAGGCTTCAATGTTTCCAAATTTTCCATCACTTCTCATTGTTCTCATAGCTTTTTTCTTCTGCTTTCAAACTTCAGAAAGCCAAAACCTCTTGCCTAGGGGCTCTTCTCTATCTGTTGAAGATAATACAGGCGTGTTGACTTCCCCAGACAAAACATTCAGTTGTGGCTTCTATGGCCTCAGTGGAAATGCTTATTTGTTCTCAATCTGGTTCACGCACTCTAGAGACAGAACTGTTGTTTGGACAGCTAACCGTGACAGACCAGTCAACGGGCCAGGGTTCCAGAGCTTCTCTGCGGAGAAATGGCGCCATGGTCTTAACTGATGTTGATGGCACAGTCATTTGAATGACTAACACAACCTCTACTGGTGCTGATAGAGCAGAGCTTCTGGATACTGGAAATCTTGTTCTCAAGGACAGAGATGCTAAAATCCTATGGCAAAGCTTTGATTTTCCTACTGATACACTCCTTCCTAATCAAGTACTTAGAAAGAGCACTAAGCTGATTTCTGGAGTAGAAAATGGAACTTATGCGTCAGGGTATTTTAGTTTACATTTTGATAATGATAATGTACTAAGGTTGATGTATGATGGGCCTGAAATTTCAAGTGTGTACTGGCCAGATCCTGATCTTAATGTGTTCCAAAATGGAAGAACAAATTATAACAGTAGCAGAATAGCTGTTTTAGATGATTTTGGCAGTTTCTCATCAAGTGATGAATTGAAATTCAGTGCTACAGACATGGGTTTCGGGATCAAAAGAAGGTTGACAATGGATTATGATGGAAACCTCAGGCTTTATAGTCTTAACAATGCGACAGGATTATGGATGATTTCTTGGCAAGCTCTTATGCGGCCCTGTAAAGTTCATGGTGTCTGTGGTAAAAATGGGATTTGCACTTATACGCCAGAGCCAAAGTGCTCATGTCCACCCGGGTATGAGGGAACTGAGCCGGGTGATTGGAGCAAAGGTTGCAAGCCTAAGTTTAATAGAACTTCTTCATCAAGCTTGACAGACGTGAAATTCGTCAAGGTTCCAAAAGTAGATTTCTATGGTTTTGACCTCAAATTCCGTGAACATGTATCAAAAGAGGCTTGTTTGAAATTGTGCTTGGATGACTTTCGGTGTTCAGGATTTAGCTATAGGCTGACAGGTGAAAGGGTTTGTTTTACAAAAGGTGGGCTGTTTAATGGCTACAAGGCCCCAAATTTTCCAGGAGACATGTCTCTAAAATTGCCAGTGACAGTGGAGGCATTAGAACCAGCTATTTTAAATGGCACCAATCCTGCATGCCAGTCGAATAAATCTGATATATTGGTTGGATCTCCATCGATGTACTACAGAAATACTAAGAGAGTGAAATGGAGTTATTTTTACTGGTTTGCAATGGCAATTGGTGCAGTAGAAGTCCTCTTCATTGTTTCAGGTTGGTGGCTGCTCTTTAGAAGACAAGGTATACCATCCTCTCTGGAAGACGGATATCGAGCATTATCAAGTCAATTCAGGAGATTTAGTTATGCTGAACTCAAAAAAGCAACAAACAATTTCAAGGAAGAGCTTGGCAAAGGAGGCTCGGGGGCTGTGTATAAGGGCATTTTGACCAATGAAAGGGCAGTGGCTGTGAAGAGACTAGGAGATTTATATCAAGGAGAAGAAGTGTTTTGGGCAGAAGTGAGTACAATTGGAAAAATCTATCACATGAACCTGGTGAGAATGTGGGGATTCTGTACAGAAGGCATGCACAGACTCTTAGTTTATGAGTATGTTGAAAACCAATCGCTGGACAAGCATCTATTCTCTTCAAATTTTCTTGGATGGAAAGAGAGGTTTAAAGTTGCCTTGGGGACGGCTAAGGGTCTAGCTTGTCTTCACCATGAGTGTCTGGAATGGGTTATCCACTATGACGTACAGCCTGAAAATATACTTCTGGATAGCGAATTTGAGCCTAAGATTGCTGACTTTGGTCTAGCCAAGTTGTCTCAGAGGGGCAGCAATAGTTCTCAATTCTCTCAGATTCGAGGAACAAAAGGTTACATGGCTCCAGAGTGGGCTTCAAATCTTCCCATCACTTCCAAAGTCGATGTCTTTAGTTATGGAGTTGTGATACTTGAAATGTTAAAAGGAATTCGGCTTTCAAACTGGGTTGTAGAAGATAGTGAAGGAAAAGAAGCAGAGCTGACAGGGTTCATCAGCGAAGTGAAAGAGAAACTTCTATGTGGAAAGCAAGCACGGATAGAGGAAATAGTGGATCCAAGATTGAAAGGAAATTTTAACAAGAACCAGGCTGCAACGTTGTTTCGAATTGGGATATCTTGTGCGGATGAAGATCGAAACAAAAGACCAACAATGGATTCAGTTGTCCGGTCCCTGTTAGAATGTGAAACTGAGTCTGAAATCCACATTACAGGCGTATTTTCTGTGCTCTCATGACTAGGACACAATATTTATTACGTAAAATCAACTGATGTTATTTGCACGCGTAATGTATGAATTAATAAGAGAATAAATAGTATGAGACTTCGCTAGCATTCCTGAATCAAATATTTTTTTTTGTTTTGGGTTTTGGATGATGAAATATCGTCAACTGAAGAGATACATGTAGTTAATTGCCAAGTCCTCTTCCGCAGGCAATTTGTCTTTCCTGATACACTATAGATATGTAGCAAAACCCTGGAACTGCTGTCCATTGAATTTTTGAAATCCAAAAAGGAAGAGAAAATTTGTAGCAGAGACCTAATGTAACAAAATACAGAGGCAAAGGCAAATTGATCTTCTAAAAAACCTTCTTATTTGTTGCTTGGTTTGGATTAGCAAGGAACACCGCTTTTCAGTGAAGGAGCCGGATTTCGCCATTCAGGTAGAGAGAAATTGACGATCAACGGGGAGAGGCCATTGCTAAAATCAACTGTTGAAGATTTAAACAGATCTTTCATAAATTAGTGTGTTAATAGTGATCGATCAATGACCAATTTATCAAGTCAACTTAAAGATAAACTGAAGCCTCCAAATCTGAATAGAAAGACGTGTCACCAATAAGAATGTGAAGCTGAATCAGAATTCCACATTAGCTTGGTTTCTCTATTAGATCACAAGGAAAAAGTTTTCATTTTGTTGCATGACAGAAACCGTATAGCTAGTTAGACTTCAGTGGTAAACATTAGGTAAAACATTGATGTTCATCATTATTCCTGGGAAATTTATGTTTATTTTCTAGATGTAGGCTGATTATTAAAAATCTAAATTAATTAAACTAAATTATTTTCAGAAAATGAAGTACACGGATGTTTTTACATAATTCAAAGAACAATTCTATTCCAAATATTAAGTAATTCACTGAGTATAAGAAGATTACAACCTATTAGACCTACGAGATTCTTACATGATTTCAAACTCCCTCTTACTGTTACCGCCAATTTAGTTGAATCTACTTAATGAATCTGCTTAGTTAACACCATTCGTCTTTTATTTGCAACCTTAATGTGAAATCCATTCACTGTTGCAAATGACGGTTTCCCCAGATCGACCAATCAATAAACATGTCTAATAGTAGACTAAGATGGATATAAAATATGAAGACAAAAACTCCATGAATAGTTTTGACAGGTAGTGTTCAGACAATACTATTCAGTTATACTTGGCACCCAATACAGTTCATGCTGACCAAAATTCTTTTTCTTTGCTTGTGGTGGACTGATATTCAATATGTAGGATACATCCATATTTATAGGAAATGGTGATATTCCTATAGTAAATCATAAGGAAAAAGACATTCTTACTACGGATTACGCAAAAGATTGCACAAAACTGTGAGTTTTGAAAAATTATAATTACAAAATTTAGATAAAATCTCAAAAGTTAATCATAGACATCCCTATTTGAATTCATTTGGATTCATTTAGATTTTGGGTTTAGTTGATTTCCGCAAAATGGTATCAAAGCCAAGTTTTTGGTTTAAAATATAAAATGGACGAAACAGTTGTTTATTCGATTAATAATGGAAGATATAATTTAATGATGGATAGAAATACAATTAAAGATAATATAACAAAACATAAACAATATTATTATTCAGAGGTTAATATATTGGATGATAAACAACTAATACAATTTTATTTAGCCAGAGTTCATGAATTTAAAATTGGAGAACTCATCATATTAAAAAGAAGAAATTTAAATATTGATCATATTCTTCTCTTTAGGACCAAGAGAGAAGAATATAGAAATATTTTTTTATGGAAACAATGGAATATTAACTCTATTGAAGATTATGTAGATGATCTTATAATTGGTTATAATGGATTTTTAAATGTTAAACAACGAGATGAATGCAATTGGAATAATATCAGAAGTAAATATTATCCTTCTAGCAACATGCTAATAGGATATAAAGATTTAATTATGTATAAACTTTGCTATATACATAAAGGATTAATAGAAAACAATATCCCTAAGGATATAAGAAATATTATATGTTATAAACACTTATTAGAATATAATGAGATATTATGCAGATGGTACTATGAATAAATTACCAAAACCATTGTTAATTTCTCAAAATATTGAAACCAGCATATTACCACCTTCTTGCTATAGGCATAGAGGATTTACTTATGGAAGATTTCAACCATTTGATTTAGTAAATGATTCTGATATGTGGGGAAATAATATGTTAAATTGGATTTCATTATATTTATTAAATAAATCAGGAAACCCTAATTTAACCATAGATAATATAGAAAGTATAAATAAGATACTTAAGATTAAAAGATTTGATGTCAAAAATATAAGACGAGTCAAAATGATAGGAGAGCGAATGAGTGAAGAATTTAATTTTGTTAAACGAATAATAAAAGACTTTAAAATTGAAGATCAAGATAGACTAAAACGAGAAATCTTTAATATTATGAACAAAAGTTCAATTGAAAATAAAATTAAACAAGATTGAAATCCAACTACAAAAAATTGAAAAAATCGTTGAACAACTTGGTAATAAATTTGCTATAAGCATAAATGGAAAATTACAAAAGGATTGAAGTACAGAAGATCAATAACAATTTGGAAAAATTACTTATAGTAATTCATGAACAAAACAAAATTTTACGAGATACCATAATTCACTATAATGAAACAAAGATAAAGAAATGATAACAATATCTAAATTGATATTTAACAGAATAAACAAAGACAAAAAATTAATAAGTCTAAGGATGCTAAGTGAAAATATAGAATTAGCTAATCAAGGAATATTTGATAAAGAATCTGGATACGAAGAAGAAGATGATATAGTCATTAATTTATAGGATATTGAAAATAGAATAGAACATCTAAAAATGAATGAATCAAAGCCAAGTGTTTTTTAACAAGGACAAACTAACAATAGAGCTTCCTAGGCTAGGGAAGAAATACCAAGAAAGAACACAAGGTCAATATTTTAATATTAACAAGCCTAAAAAATATTATAAAACTCTAGGAGAATATAGAGAAAGACCAATCAATCATGATGGCATATGGTTAGATTTAAACTGCATCAAAGATAGAGATAAAACAATTACTGCTTGAGTTAGATCTATGAAAATGGCTTTTGCATTTCACAAAATTGATAGGGATAATAGAATAGAATTCCTTAAAATTTTGTTTATAAGAATTGTTTCTCATTGGTTTATGGGATTAAATGATAACCATGAAAATAGAATATTGTATGGAGAAAATAATGATCGAAACGAAAGTGTTGATCAAGTTTTAAATAGATTCAAAAATGAAATAAGAAAAGAATTCTTGGGAGAAGATTGGGAAACCGATTTTCAACAAGAAATAAAAAGAAAACATATAGAAAATTTAATGAAGCTAACAAGGCTTGAAATATGTAATAAATGTTATTTAGAAGAATATACATGTAGCTTCGAAGAATTATATTAAAAGTGTGAATTTAATAAAGATGAAGATAATATATGCTATTATCATGATCTATATTTTGTAAAGATACCAAACCCATGGGGTAAAAGGATTATGTTGGAATATAACAAAGAATACAAAGATATCACAGAAACTAATACATTAGGAAATAGGATTAGATTTTCTCAAAATAGAATTAATGAATGGTGTTCTGAAATAAGAGATAGAAAACTTATGAAAAGACAAAATTGAGGATTATGTTGTTCTAGATTAGAAGATCCGCCAAGATTTGGATGTTTAGATAAAATCTATAAACACAAGAAGAAATTCAAAAAGAAGAGATTCTTTAAAACCAACAAAAAATATTACAAGAGAAATAAAGGTAAGATCCGATAACACTCAAGTCAAAGGATTTATATTTAATAAATTGCCTAATCTTCCTCAATATAAAAGATTAATTAGACGACAGCAGTTTTTTACTGAATATGATTTTGAAATTGAATATATTAATAGATCTAGTAATTGTATTGTAGATTTTCTTAGCGGAGAATACAAAGGAGTAAAGCCTTTCCAAAATAATTAATGGCATAATAATGTGCTCTGAAGGTCAAGAATTGCTTCTCAAAGGCAATAGTATGATTTACAATGGGCCTGCCATGATAGATGATGCCCATGAAGAATTGAACAAACTTTGCCCAGACAAAAATTTGCAAGATCATCTAGAAGTCCAAACTTCATAACAATATATTAGCAATATGCTAAAAGGTCAATTTTAAGGATCAAACTGAGGGTCAGACCTCCCAGAGTTCTTCACAGAGCTCAAAGGTCACACATCTAGAGAAATTTCTCACAATCAATGATCTCAAAGATCAATATGCGAAGAAAGAAGAATCGTCAGGATCTTCAGTGAGCCTAAGACTACAATATGATAAAAGTAGATAGTCCATCTCTATGGTTAAAATACCATTAGGAAGTGACTACGCTTATGATTATAAAAGAATTGGTAAAATAGCATATGAGATTCATTCTAGTCAAATTATTATATCATATCATTCATGGTTATATCCAAGGATAAACTTTGTGCCAGAAGCTGATCCAAAACTAATAAAAGACATGTTTGAATATGGTTTTCTTAAACTTGTTTATGTCAGTAATGATTGCAGAGAAATAAAAGAGCTCCCAGCAAAAGTTGCAAAGGCTGTTAATGATCTTAAAAGGATATCTAAAACAAAAGAAATGATTTTTGTCAAGATCCTCATAGCTTGCCCTGAATACTATGGTAACTAGTGGTATCTAACACAGCACATGATTCAAGTTGGAATTAGCAGTAGAAAAGTTAGTCCAACTATTGATTTAAATCAAGCCTACAATGGTTATGATCCTGAATTATTCAAGCCAAAAGCTCTCACCAGCAAAAGAGTCATAAGAATGAAGGCCCTTTATGAATCTTTTAAGAGGATAAGTAAGAAGAAAATATGGCTCTACGAAGCCACAAAAGAGCATATAATCTTTTCTATGAGTAGAAGAGAAAATATTCTAGCCAGACAGACCATATTAAAAAAGAAAAAGGGCATATACGAAAATCTCGTAGAATCCAGCTTGCCAACTCACCACAAGGTATGTAAGGTGCTAAAACATCACTCATCATGTGGCTACTGCTACAAAGGATCAAAAGCAGATTCTAGTGGGGAAAACATATCTCTAGATGAAGATCTGATAATTGGCATGTGACGAGGACCACTGAAAAAGATAAAAGGTGCTATCCAAAAATCATTAATAATTCAAAAAGAGAGATTCCAAAAAAGAAAAAGCTCACCAGAAGCAGATACAGGTTGTTTGCCAAACATGAAAAAGAGACAACTAATGGCTTCAATTATAAAGAGGAGGTCACCTTATCCAAAGAAGATCGAGAATCCACCACAAGAATCGAACGTGTGTTATGTAAAAGAGATAACTTTATCTCTTTAGGATTATAAAACAAAAACATGTAAAAAGGGAAAGATATCACATGTCTAACCTTCAATTACTTCTATATTCTCTGTAACCCTCCTTTGTAAACAATTTCAATAATGAAATAAATAAAAATCTTTTGAGTGAAATTATCATCTTCCAAATATCTTATACATCTTTCGAAAATTAACCAAGAACCTTACCAACCAATACTTGTACTAAACGAAAAAGATTTTCTATTACTAAGCACTCTTCCAAAGACAACTACAAGGGAATCACTTAGACATATCCTATTAGGCCAGTTTGTTGTGTGTTGTGTTGGGCCGTGTGGAACAATCGTTGAAGTGATCTTGTATGATGTGTGGATCTATGGCAATGCTAATCATGGACCTCACTATGGTTGGAGGCAATTAGTGAGTCTATCTCAGTACACTGGTTAGTGATATGAACTCTTCTTTTATTTTAGCTGCAAACGGAAGCATGTTAGGCCTTGTTTGTTTTCTGAGATGTTGAAAGATTAAAAGTGATAAGAGTAACTCAATTTCTTAAAAATGGAAAGGTTTGTTAATAAATTTCTAGATGCAATAGATCATTTAGACTTTTGCCGAGAATATCAAGTTGCTTATACAATTTCCTTGATTAAAACTAGATTAACTGCAAACAAATGCTTGCATTAATAGAATCAATTTTAACTACCCTCGAAATAATCCAAGACAGGTGCAAGACTAATAATAGAACTCAAAATCGAGCGAAAAACAATGGATAATAATAATAATAATAATATAGAGATGTTGATTCAAGATGGAGATCTCAAATTACAATTTATATGTGAAAGCTTTGATAGAATGTATCTAAGCCGGGAAGATAGCTTAGGAGTATACATAGATATGTTAGAAGAAAAAATTTGGTCTATGACTCAAAGAAGACAAATGATTATAAATTCAGGGATTAGTTTAAGTATAGATTTTTATGAAAAAGATAATCATTTAGAACTTTATAAAGATATAGTCAAAACTTTAAAGAAATTTAAAAATAGATGTAGAAGAGATGGAAGGAGAAATGCTCCAATAAATCAAAATTAATAAAATTCATAAATTCCAAAAATAACACGAAACTTTGAAATAATTTGAAAAGAGATCCTCATTGTACTAACCTTTGTACCCACTTTTGTGAGAATATCATTGTTGAAATCATAATAGAGTACATATTCCTTTTCAATTTTGATTTGCTTCCAAAATTAAATTCCTTATATCCTAAATAATCTCCCTAAAAGAAAATCTCTATATCCTAAAAAAAATAACTAAATTAAGAAGTCTCTTGATTGATGTAGATTTTAGTTTGAAAATTACATTTCAAAATGATACAAATCTTAAATTGTCACTAGATGTCAACTTATTTAAGACTTTTAGGTTTTAAGAATCTTTCCCTTTGGCATCCTTTTGGTAAAAACTTTTGACAAACTAGTCTTTAAAGCATATCATGGCGTTGGAGCAAAAGTCTGCATATAAATCAATTAAAGAACTAACCAAAACATAAACATTAGAGCATGTTAGTCCAAAAATAAATAAACACGGCATGAATAAAAATTTACTTCGTTTCAAGAATAAAAATTCAGTATTCTCCTCAATCAAGCAATTCTTTTCTAAAAACAAACGTGACTCTCCTAAGGAATTACTACTCCCCCTTTTTTGCAAAAGAATCCAAAGTATAATTTAAGAAAATAGTCTAAGGTTTAATGAGTAGTGAATATATATGTTTGCCTAAAATAAAGACTCAAATAATGATCGCCATGCAAGAATATTCAAAATAAATATTTTATGCGTGAAATACCTAAAATTAACTTTTAATGGAACTAGTGACAAATTTCTTTGACATATTCTCACAGTACATACAAAATCAAGAGAATTAGGAATTAATCACTCAAACTAATTAAAGAATATAAAGATTTAAAATTTCTTGCGTATGTGAAAAGCAAATCATTCAAAATTCATTATCAAGTCTCTCAATATCAACAACTTTAGTATAAAGAAATAGAATGAACAAGTCAAAGTAACCTTGTAATCTTCACCTCAAATAAAACTTATTGAAATAAGCAGGTAGTGTCTTTTTTTTTTCTTTTTTTTTTCCTGTTCTTGGTTTGCTTTTGCTTTTGCCCTTTTTTTTTAACCTTAGTCGGAGCTTTTTTAATCTACATCTAAAGGTAGCCTTTTCTCAGGGTATATCATCTTCTATCTTGTGATACTCAAACTCATATTACTTAAGAATAGTTTCATTCTTAAGAGTTATAGGTAGTTGTTTATGAATGTGTTGCCTACACATCTTGATAACTTATAATTAAGATAAGAATCAAAGGCAAATAGTCAACGTTTAATCCATTATTCTCAACTTCAAAAGTATCATTTTATAGAATTAAGAATTCAAAGGCAAAGGTGCATAAACATTTTAAACTTATCAAGAATTATTTCAAGCTTTCAAGTTCTCAAATAATGAACATATCATGCACACTGTAACTTGAATAATGAACATATCATGCACACTGTAACTTGAATAATGAACATATCATGCAATCTAACCTGCACAATATAGTGCGATGAGAGGACTACACAAAATAAATATATAAAACGCTTTTCTTTAGAAGAATAGAAGTCTTTAAATTCATTCGGAATAAGTTGCTGCTTGCATGTGTGTCATACCCAGCTTAGTTCAGATGCTCTAAGTCTTATGGAAAGCGTCGTGGATCATATTTTTGGTGGTATCTGTCGAAAACTCAATTTTAATCTTTAATATAATTTCTTTTTCCTGAATAGATTGAGGCAGGTAAGCACCTAGAATACCCACCTTGTGATTCTTGCAATTTTTTGAAGCAAACATTAAATATTTGCCATAAACTGGCTGGCTGGCTATGGATGGAAGTCGCCATAAACTGGCTGGCTGGCTATGGATGGAAGTCCAAGCGGAGAGAATACTAGATTGAGGAGTTCCAGGGAGAACCCCGGTACATCTGATACAGAAGATTGTCCTGGTGTTAACCCTCAAGGGCTGGAGGATATGTCCTCTCAGACCCAGAGGTAATTTCCGGGGAATTTGAGCCTGCTAAGAAATTTGTGAAGGTCATTGAACCTGGTATTGCCTTATTTATTTTACTATTTTAAATGAATTGAAAACTATCTCGTCCTCTTATTAGCATTGCACCATGATTAATAATAGCCTGTAACAAATATTCTTTTTTAAGCCAGTAGCGAGTGATGATCTTCATAATAGTAAATTTTATGTCATTATCTTTTCTGAGGTCTCATGCAGACGAAAACACTTAAGTCATAAACAAAGAGGATGATAGATTGTTAATGCACAGCTGATGCAAGATCAGATTCAATTGGACTCCAGGATGATTGGTAGATGAACAATCAATCAAGAGCCATCTCAAACTAATATGATTAAACAAAGAAACAAGATCAACCACAACAATGAAAGAAAACCAGAAAATATGAACACTCAAGAACAGAGCACAAACACCAGAATTGACGATCAAGAAGAGAGGCTTACACTTATCTTTATTAGAGAATTTAACTCAAATTTACAGAGATATTACATGGTACAAAACAAGCTAAGATTTTTCCGTAAATCTTAGTCTTCGACAAGATACAAGGCCTTAAATACTACCTAATACTCAGGTTACAAAACCCAAAAATGTCAAACTTAAACTAACCCATTCTCTTCTCCCGCTAAAACGTACAAGTGAGATATTAAGCAAATAATATATCCCTTAGATTTTACAAAAGAACCCTGAGAGTTCACAAATTCATCATTTACCCCCCAAAAAATAGAATGTTAAATTAAAAAAAATTATCTTTATTATTGGAGGGTCCTATTATTTGTGTATGATAGCGGTTTAAGATTCAATTAGGCTCCGAATCTACGTTGATATTTGTTTACGCTTAATTTTTACTTTGATTTGATTTACACTTAGTTTGAGTGCTTTAGCAAGTGTCACCGAATTTGGTTAAAACTTGATTTCAACAAATAAATTTATATTTTAGGGTAATTGGGCTAAATGAGTGATTTTTTTCGAGTGTGTTATGGTTCTTATGATCTGTATTTAGTTGAGGAGACGTAGCCTAGTTGCTTTGCATTAGAAACTGAATGAACAGTGTTTGGATCTTGAAATCATGAAATAACCTACAAAATAGAGATAATAAAGGTTAGAGATAAGGCCAAAGGTGGTTGATGACTGTTGAAAAGTCAGCAAACCAAAACCAACTTTTCAACAGCTAGTATGCAAGCTTTTGAGAAAATACAAAACGTGTTGAAATAATTGGCCAAATTTGACACCGGCCCTTAGAAATTGAAACCAAATAAGTTGGTAAGCATGTGATAGTTTGACAAATTCACAACTACCTTGACAAATTGGCAAATTGTTGGTGAGCAATGAATTTGTAATAGTGCAAAATACTTTCTATAAATAGAGGGAGATTTTCATTTGTTTAGCATCCCAAAATTTGTTAAGCTTATAAGTTTCTAAACTTTTGAGAGTGAGCAATTGGAGAGTGTGTGTGAGAGTGTTGGGTGTATTTGGGTTCTGAAAAAGTGAGATTTCTTTATTCAAATTTATACTCAAATAATTGTTAATAATACAAATATTTTTCTCTTGCTCCCGTGGACGTAGACATATTGTCGAATCACGTAAATTTTGTGTCCTTTATTTTTCTGTGATTATTCAGTGCACTTGATTTTTCATTTTGCGCACAACAATGACCATACTTGGATGCTCAAGTCAAGTTTCACGGTGATTTAACAGATGTTAAGAGTTTAAGAACCTTAGAACCACAACAACGGCAAATATTAAAGGTTAAAGAAGAAGTTTGAGAGAGCAAGAGAGAGATGTCGGATCTTGTTAAAAATTAAACCTATTGGGCTTAACAGGAGTGTGTCTGACAGTCCTTTTCATCATTTTAAGCACCTTGACAAATTTTTATTGATTTTTCCCTCCTCACGTAGGAATATCTTCGTCACTTCTCTTGAATGGCAACTGCTGGCGCTATCAGCAAGCTCAAAGGCCAAGCTGCAAATGGCGTTTGTTAGTTGGATCTTTATCATGTTGTGCATATTGCTTGGATAGATTGGTTAGTTCGGTGAAGCAACTTTAAGATAGCTGACGTGTCTCTGTTTTGTTGCTTACCCTTTTGGATGAGTTGTGGAGTTATAAATTATGAATTCTTCCTCCAATTGCGCTCCATCCGTCAAGTGCTTGGTTCCATGGTGATTGCTCTGCGACTGAAAGTCATAATCAAACAGAAACATTAATTGCAAGTGGAAAATACAAAATGGGTTACTGTCCATATAATCAATTTCACACAAGGTCGTCTATTGTTTCGAGCGTTGAGGAGATTGAGGTGGAATCTGGGGCCTGCTTTGAGAAGTCGTCTATCAAGTCTCCTTTTAGGACGAAAATTGGGTAACTTTTTCACACCACTATTTTTATAAGCAATCTTTCATACTTTGCTTTACGAAACCAAAGTGTCCACTGCATTTGGGGAAAATGACAACGACACTTCCATGAATTTGGCAAAATGTTAACAGAATTATCTTTTTTTTTTCTTTTTTTTTTAAGAAATGATCACATTTGGACGATTTTACCATTTAACAACAATGTCCAAATCATGCATCATTAGGTAAATCTAAATTATCACCCAAAAAAAATCTGTATGATCACTTTTAAAAACCTAGAGATTTCTAAAACCATTTCGTGAAACCAGGGGTATCGTTACGTTTCCCATGAACTTCAATCATGAAAAATCTACAAAGATTAGCATACATCCTGAATCCCTTGGAGATTTCTCTTCTATGAAAACGTGAACATCAACAAGTTCTACCAAATCAAAATTTTAAAGCAAATTCCGTAAGCATGATATCCCACTCACAGACTTTAATGTTTCCAAAATTTCCGTCGTTTCTCGTTGTTCTCGTAATTTCTTCTTGTGTTTTCAAACTTCAGAAAGCCAAAAGTTCTTGGCTAGGGGCTCTTCTCTATCTGTTGATGACAAATTAGACGTGTTAACTTCCCCAGACAAAACATTCACTTGTGGATTTTATAGTCTTTGTTGAGATGTAATTAGTAATTTAGTAAATTGAGCAAGGAGTTTGAAGGGTTCTATGATTTGTTTTCTACATTAATTAAAGAGTAGCATTTATGGTTGCAATATGGCTTGGGAAATCTAAAGAATGATTGATGTAATCTCTAGAGTTCGTTAATGCTTATAAATATGAACTCTAGTTGTACTAAAAAATAATAGGGGAGAATTTAGAAATGAATCAAAAGTTTTTTAACAATAAACTCTATTCTTAAATAAAATTTATTCTACAATTCTGCTTGCACCCAACAAACTTGATATCAGAGCTTTTCCAAAACACCTTCTAAATGACATCAAATACCCTGCCCACATTATTTTCATATAGTCCCAGTCAAGTTCCAATATATGAAGGAGTACATTTTGAATACTGGAGTAGTCAAATGGAAACCTTTTTTCTCTCTCAAAATTTATGGGATGTTATTGAAGATGGATGTGCTAAACTACCAGAATTCGGGAGTTCTTCAAATTGGACTCAAGCACATAAATAGCAATATAAAGAAAACATACAGAGAAATGTCACAACATTTCGATATTGTAACATATGCACTTTGATTTTCTATTAAGTGTATGATTTAATTTTTCCGGTTCAAGTCGAGATAAATTAAGCGCAATTTAAAGCTCAAGTGGTCGGATTTATTTTTCGTTACGGGTCCGGTATAAGCTTAATCTGTATTAAGCTTGTTAAAAAAAAAAAAAGAGAAGAAAATCGGGTTTATATGTTTTGGTCGGGGGGAGTTGTTTGGAAATTTTGGATTTTAGAAAGAGAGAGAGAGAGAGGGAGAAGAGTTGACCCGTTTGACCCGACCCGTTGACCCGCGACCCGCGACCTTGACCCGGCCATTTCTCCCGATTCCGGCCACCTCACCGGCCGTGCTTGGTACCGTTTTGAAGCTTGAGAGACGAACAACGTATCCCTGCCATCCTCGTCGCCGGAAACTGCCTGGAACGCCGCCGGTTGAAGCCCGAAACCTGTTTTCGTCGCCGTCGTTTTCGCCGGATTTTTGGCACGCCACCACGTGAATCTTGTTCCTCAGCTCACCAGCGTCATTTTCCGACCGACCCCGTCACCTGAATCGGCCGGATTGCCGCTGATTTGCTCTTGGAAACTCGCGGCTTTGGGAGCTCGATCCGCCGCCGTCGCCGCGCGTGGGAGGTCACCGCCGCCACCATTGGACTCAGCGTGGCCGGAACTATCAGACCTAAGCTCCCCGTCGCCGTTGATTGAAGTCCGGTCACCGTTGACCGGCAGGGGCAATTCGGTAATTTCACAAAACTTTGGGGTGATTTTTTTAATTTGTGAAATCTGTGGGTAAATTGGTAATTTGAGGTTAGGGCAGTAAGGTAATTGTGATTTCGAGGATAATTCGGTAATTTAAGTTGTTAAGGACATTTCGGTAATTTTACGCTCCGAGGGTAATTTCGTAATTTCGGACATTATGATTATTTTCGTTATCCGAGTTGAGAATAATTTGGTAATTGAAGATTTTACGGATATGTTGGTTAAATAATGATGTTGAGGGCATTTTGGTAATTTTGGCATGTAGGGGTATTTTGGTAATTATTTACATGCGGGAATAATTATTGTTGTCATATACTCGTTTCGAGAAGCATTATGTTATATTAGTTGTTCGGAGAATGATTATGTCGTTTCCTTGATTAGGAGGATCCGCGAACGAGAATCAACCCGCGGACGTTGTTGATACCGAGTCTGGTTATCATCATTGTGAGTGGAATATACAAAACTTATTTTTATAAGTATATGTTGATTTTATGATACAGTGCAGTATGTTTTGAAAAATAAGTATTTGATGCTTCGATTTAATGATTCTAGAAAAGTGAATTTATTTATATGTGTTGATTTTATTATTACTAAGAAAGAGTTTGCATAATGATTTTATTACTGTTTTTAAATAAATGCTTGATATAGAATTGAATGGATTTGATATATGTTGAAGAAAAAGAGAATGAGATTTCAAATGAGATTATATGTTTTCGTATATGTGTATTAAATGTTATTTGAGAAATTATTAAACAGTACCCTTCCCTCCAGATACAGAGAAATAGATACTATGAGATGAATACAGATATACAGATGAGATGAGATAGAGGCTTTTGGGGCCCGTTTGAACACACATAGAGGCTTTGGGCCGTGTGTTTGGGCGCTTTTGCCTTTTGGGGGCTTGTGCATGCACAGATATTGAGATGTATCAGTTATGAGATGAGATTTTCCATATCTATCCGTTGTAGCTCCGGGGCGTGGCGGTACCCAGATAGTACGTCATTGCCTGTCCGTCGAGGTCCGGATATGATAAGATCATTCCCCTGGGTACTTGTTTGATGATAGTTTTTGATATTCAGTATTTGATATGATAAGTATTATGATTCCATCGATTTTACGCAGATTTATAAACAATAGTATTTCAGTGACTGATTATATTTAAATAAGTTCTTACGATATTTTGATGAAATTGATTTTGAGAAAGAGAAATTAGTTTAAATAAATTTATTTTTCGGAAACTAGTATCCACTCACTGAGTTTTATACTCACCACGTTTTTATCATATTTTTCCCCCCCACAGGAGATTTGCAGGTACATCAGTCGACCCAGCATCGGTAGTTAGATTTGTAATTGTGGCCACGTGATGGTACTAGGAGTCATAGAGTTAATATTTTAATAGTTGTGATTTGTATTTATGGTTATGTGTTGTATTTAAGGATAACCATTGTATTTGTGTTTATATTGAAGTGATTTGTGCGATATTTGGGATAATGACAGGAGAAGTTGGATTTGAAATTTGGATGATTATTTAGGAGTGTTGTTTTGTACATTGTAATATCGGGAATGTTGTATTTATAGGGGAGGTTCTGCCGAATTTTCGGTAGAATCTTTAGATATTATTATGAGTATCGATCCGATTTTACGTGATTAGAAAGACTCGCCCTAGGAGTGCGGGGCGGGTCGTTTCAGATATACCCAATAAGTGTTAGTAAGTCAATTTTCCCCATAATTATTTGGTCAAAAAGGCAAAACATGCTTGGGAAATTCTAAAAAAAGAATTTCAGGTTTTGAAAAGGTAGTCACCATTAAGTTGCAGGCTTTATGGAAAGAGTTTAATAATTTATCAATGAAAAATTGTAAAGGAGTTCGAGATTTTTGCAATAGAGTAACTAAGATTGTGAACCAGATTAAAGGTTGTGGAGACACCATTTAAAGATGAGAAGTTGAATGAAAAGGTGTTGAGATGTCTTCCTTTAAAGTTTGATCATAGAGCAGCAACCATTGAAAAATTCAAGGGATCTGTCCAAGATGACTTTTTCATATTTGTTAGGATCATTACGGTCTCATGAGCAAAGAATCAATTGATCTTCAAGTCAGCCTACGAAGCAAGCTTTTCAGTTCAAGACTAATAATTTAGATCAAAATGGAAGCATCAAGAAAGCACAGAAGGATGAAGGCTCATCTCAAAAAAATGGACAACGGGGCAAAGGGTAAAAAGAACAGAACGACAACAGTAACAAGTGGAAAAATGATAAAGGGAATTCACAGCAAAATTTTGATTCTCAGTGCATTATTTACAACTAATCTAATCATGAATCAAAAGATTGCTATTATAAATACACAAGGTGTCGCATTCCTAACGATTCTCAAAGGGATTGATGATATCAAAATAAAAAAAGGGCAAAAAATGAGCCAAATTTTACGAAGGAAGGTAATGAAGATTACTTGTTTAATTCAATTAAAGATATGGAATGATAACTCTATGAAATGAGAGTTATCATAGCATTTCTAAGCTTAAACTAGCATTAACTTAGAGAGGAAATGATGAATGTTTATCCCATTTTTAGTTATATTTTGCATAAGTGTCTATTTAAGTTTAATAATAAAAGTTTGATATGTTTTAGACCACTTTATGCTCTGATTAAGTGCACTATTGTAGGTGACTCAAAAGCTCATGCCTTATTAATGGATGTTGTAAAAAAGAACTGCATTGCTGTAGTAATAGGCCTGCAAAAAATGATAAAGGACTAATCTACATACGAACAAAAACAAGTCTGAACTAGAGAATGTTGTAGCAATTGCTATAGCAATCTAGGATCTAATATATACAAAAAATTTCCTAGACTATCACGTGCTAACAGAAAAATTTTGCTGCAACTTTTATTGTGCTGGCATTGTCATGTGCAGAAAAACAGTGGCATGCAACACACAAAAAAAGAACATGATCCTAGTATGTTAAGAAAAGACAAGTATCCTCATGCTTTTTGGTAGCCCTAATTTGAAGATATAAAAAACCACATTTTATAAAATAAAGAGGACAACTGAAAGAGCCAAAAAGGGATGCAAAAAGAGAGATTTCAAAGCTTGACAAAGGGAATTTCCGTGGAGAAGAAAGAGAGATAACAAGCGTGACTTTGGAATCTTTTCTATTTTAACTTTTTCATCATATTTGATTTTTTTTATCTCTTTAATAGTGTATTTAATAGCAAACACTTGTGTTCTTCTTGTTTTCATGATCATCATGGGCTAAACTTTAAGTTAGTTGGGCTTTAAATACACTTAATAGTTAATTGACTCACATATGAATGTTGCCCAGAATCTGCTATAGCACTTTGTTTTAATTTTACTTATTGTAATTTTTTATTTCAGTTAACTACCTATTTAGTGGATACTAGCTAAAAATGAGCCTAAAAAAGGTCTAACTTAGTGGAACAAAATAAGACAATACATGGCTTTAAATTGGGTTTCCCAAGTTGAGTTATTATCGATTTGAATAGGGTCATGCTCAATATAATACTAGTGGAGAACTAGATATAGGGATTAACCTTGTAAGACAAATAGAGTTTAACATGTATAATGTTATATCTAATATTAGTTTAACAATTAGTCAATGTTAGATTGCATATAGATATAAGATATCTAAAATGTGACAATTGAGGATGCATTAGAGATTTTGTCTAGTGTTGTGGTAGATAATGTAGCAATTGTGCCACATTTAAAAGAAAGTCAATAACCAATAAGTGAGTTTAGAACCCAACTACCCCTTTTCCGTTGAGAATATTTTTGTGTTTGACTTTGGACTCTTTTTAGTGCATTCAATTTACTGCATTAGTAATTTTAGTAGATTTCTCATCTCATTATTTATTTTGTTTTACTTAGTTTATTAAAATTGCACTGTTAAGATTGTTGTAGCAATTCATATAACATCAATCTCTGTAGAAACGATCTTGATACTCATCATTATATTACTTGTTGTGTATACTTGTACATTGATGACCCACAGCACACTATTGAACGTGAATAAAAAAAAATTTGGCACTTGGATAGTGTAGCAACAACATGACTAGAGAACGTGACATTTGCATCAGCCTTGACCAAAGTTGTAATGCAAGTGAAGCTTGGAGATGGAAATATGCAAAAAGTTATGGGAAAAGGCATTTTTGATGTCCATACAAAGCGAGGTAACAAAAAGCTCATTTATGATGTTCTTTAAGTTCCAAATTTAACTTAGAACCTATTGAGTGTGGGGTAGCTAATTCAAAAGGTTTTTTTATTTATTTATTTTGATAATGAAAAATGTAAAATTATTGATAAAACTAATAGTTGAATAGTGGCTGTTGTTGAAATGTCAAAGAACAAGGTTTCTCCTCCTGTTATGCCACCTGATGAAAATGTTGCTCTCAAAATTGAAAATTCAAATTTGTCAAATTTATGGCATCTCAGATATGGCCATTTAAACTATAAAAAGATGAATTTGCTTAAGCAAAACAACATGGTGATTGGTTTACCCGATGTTGGAAGACATGAAAAAGTTTACGAGGGCTGCCTATATTGAAAAATGCAGAGGCTTCCATTTCCTAAAACTTAATGAAGAGCCAAAGCACCATTCGAGTTGGAAAATGTTGATATTTGTGGTCCTACAAGGACTCTCTCTCAATAACAGAAGTTATTTTATTCTTTTTGTTGATGATTATACAAGGATGATGTGGATTTATGTTTTGAATGAAAAATTAGAAGCTTTCTTAAATTTTCTTCAATTTAAAGCTCTTGTTGAAAGGCAAAGTGGATGTAAGATGAAGAACATGAGAATTGATTGTAGTGGTGATTTTATCTACTCTTCATTTATGATTATTGCAGGGATAATTGAATTCAAAGGCAACTTACTATCATCCGATGTCCATAGCAAAATAGAGTGGCAGAACGGAAGAGCACTCCAATACTAAGAAATGTTCTATGAATTACTAGTTACTTCTGGAAACTTTATTTTTAAGGCTAGTTGGTACCCACTTTTGACCCAGTAATCCCCTTTTTTGTCGTAATCCCATAGAACTTCGTCTTTTGATTGCTTTTTTGTAAGTGGTATCTTGAGAATTATTGTTGTATCTACTTCCATTAAGTGTTAGTTCAGCTTGACTTCATCCCATTGATTATTAGCCTTTATTAAATCTGCAACCACTATGTCTGCAGGCAAGGTTGGGGGAGAAATATGCTTAAATATATCTAGTTTTAATAGCCAATTGTCCTTATAGATTGAGATATTCATGTCGTTACCTACTCGTCATTTAATACCTCTCTTGATCACTTGTCTACCCCGAAGAATACTTCTCTAAATAAATGATATGTTGGACCTTGCTTTTGCACTAAAAAAACTACAATTCCTGTAGTATCTTGCCTGTAAGACTCTTGAACACACTCACTGCATAAGCTTGGATTGTTTGGGTTGCTGCTTTAATCAGAACATCCCTGCCCCACTAAAGAACATTTTGTCCTACCACCTTGCAATCTTGTTTAACACTTTAAGCTTTGCATAATTAAAAAAGCTCATTTTCTTTCTACCAATCATTGAAGGAAAACCTAAGCACTTTTTTATATTTAAAGACCACATTTAGCTTGAAAATGCCCCGAATAACAGCCGTTTGGCTTTTTGGAATTCTGCCATTAAAGAACAATGATTATTTTTTAAAATTAAAGATCTACCTTAAGGTTGTTGCGTGGTTATAAAAAAATTTCTTCAAATGCTTGCATTCATCCACTTATGCTCGAGAGAAAATCATACTATCATCTGTAAAAAGCAAATGAGTAATTGAAACTTCATTTGCAAGTCTCAAACCTCGAATTAGCTTATTGTTTTCTACCATTACCAACATTTTGGTGAAAGCCTCTGCACATATGATGAAAAGATATGGAGAAAAGGGACAACCCTGCCTCAGTCCTCTTTTGGACGAATCAGACCCTTTGGCACTCCATTAATAATCATCGAGAGTGAGACGATAGTAACATACCTCATTATTAAGTCCACCCATTTAATTGAAAAGCCCAACATTATCATTGTTTATTTAAAAAATGACTACTCAACCTTGTCATATGTCTTACTGATATCTAATTTGAGAGCCACCAGATCGTTCATCTTTTTTTTGCAGTGTCTTATCTTACGAATGCATTCGTAGTCAATAATGACATTGTCTATAATGAACATATTGGATATGAATGCACTTTTGTATTAGGGAAATGATATGTTTCATTCTATTTACAATAGCTTTAGCTACGACTCTATAAGTGACATTACAAAGGCTAACAGGTCTATAATCAGTGACTATCTTAGGATGTGTAAACACGTTGTAACTACTCCATTGCGAATTGATTTCCCATGCTTCTGGAAAAAGACAGCGGGTAAACTATCTATAACTGGGGCCTTTGTGGGGCATATTTGGGCAAGAGCATCCTCTATATCCTCTAGTGTGGATGGCTTCTCCAGCTAGGCATTCATTTCTGAAGTTACTTTTGCAAGCACTCCTCAAAGGATAGTTTGAATTTGGCTCGGGGTTAGGCTGGAAGAGTTGAAAAGCTCTTGGAAATATCTGCAGAACTCCCTTTTCTATTTCATCTCTCTCTCTTTTAGCCAAATGCCTTGAGATTTTTCTACCCCCCACGCATTATTCTTTCTTTTACGAGTAAAGTCTTTGGCATGGAAAAACTTCGTATTTTAATCCCTTTCTCTTAGCCAGTCAACCCTCGATAATTGCCTCTAGTAAATCTCCTCATCTATTAACATGGAATTAATCTGACTGTCAATCCTTCTGATCTCCTCTCCATCTACTAGTTTAGAGCTCCCTTGTTTAGCATTATGTAAACACTTAATCAATTTTTCTTGTTTTTTTTCCTGCTTTTAAACTTGTTTTTGCTCCAAAGCTTAAGTTGAGCTAAAGCATTTTTTACTGCCCTTTGAAATTGTTGCATAGGGTCCCAAGCTCTATTTAAAAAATAAAAAATAATTGAGTCTGTGCAAAAATATATTTTGTAACTAATTTTAGGGATAAAAATGTCATTTTGTGGCTATTATAAGGGCAGAAACATCATTTTGTAATTAACTCTAGGGCCAAAAATATTATTTTGTAATTAACTTACTATTCATGTTAAGTTAACGGATTGTCACATGCTCGCCTATTTTTAAAAAGAGTAATGATATAACCACAAACTCTTGTACAAACTTATTTTGTACAAACTGATGTGGCATAATAAGATTGGTTAAATTAAATATCACTTGGCTCACATAATTTGTTTTTATTATTTTATATTTTTCATTCAACCAATAAATTAATGTCACGTCAATTTGTACAAAATAAATTTATATAAAAATTTATGATTGTATCATTACTCTTTTAAAAATATTTCACCTTTTTTAAGTTTGACAAAAAATCAGTCAGCCCCCAAAACAATTGGTCATTATGACCAAGTAGTCAAACCACAAGAGTTATCTCACTGTGACCATATTTAATCACACAATAATCACGGGCTGCGACAACCTCTCCTTGACATGAGAAATGCAACCAACCAGATCAGGACAATGACTACAAGATTTCTGTTGTACATGACCATTGATGCGACTCTTCAAAAATCAGCAAAGAAGGAAATAAATCCTGAATTCTTCTTAATCTCTTCTTCGACCTCTGCAAACTTGAACGCCAACAATCTTTTCATAAATCAAAAATTCTAAACCAAATTCTGTTAGCATCATCTACCACTCCCAGGCTTCAATGTTTCCAAATTTTCCATCACTTCTCATTGTTCTCATAGCTTTTTTCTTCTGCTTTCAAACTTCAGAAAGCCAAAACCTCTTGCCTAGGGGCTCTTCTCTATCTGTTGAAGATAAAACAGGCGTGTTGACTTCCCCAGACAAAACATTCAGTTGTGGCTTCTATGGCCTCAGTGGAAATGCTTATTTGTTCTCAATCTGGTTCACGCACTCTAGAGACAGAACTGTTGTTTGGACAGCTAACCGTGACAGACCAGTCAACGGCCAGGGCACCAGAGCTTCTCTGCGGAGAAATGGCGCCATGGTCTTAACTGATGTTGATGGCACAGTCATTTGGATGACTAACACAACCTCTACTGGTGCTGATAGAGCAGAGCTTCTGGATACTGGAAATCTTGTTCTCAAGGACAGACACGGTAAAATCCTATGGCAAAGCTTTGATTTTCCTACTGATACACTCCTTCCTAATCAAGTATTTAGAAAGAGCACTAAGCTGATTTCCGGAGTAGGAAATGGAACTTATGCGTCGGGGTATTTTAGTTTATATTTTGATAATGATAATGTATTGAGGTTGATGTATGATGGGCCTGAAATTTCAAATGTGTACTGGCCAGATCCTGATCTTAATGTGTTCCAAAATGGAAGAACAAATTATAACAGTAGCAGAATAGCTGTTTTAGATGACTTTGGCAGTTTCTCATCAAGTGATGAGTTGAAATTCAGTGCTACAGACATGGTTTTCGGGATCAAAAGAAGGTTGACAATGGATTATGATGGAAACCTCAGGCTTTATAGTCTTAACAATGTGACAGGATTATGGATGATTTCTTGGCAAGCTCTTCTGCGGCCCTGTAAAGTGCATGGTGTCTGTGGTAAAAATGGGATTTGCACTTATACGCCAGAGCCAAAGTGCTCATGTCCACCCGGGTATGAGGCAACTGAGCCGGGTGATTGGAGCAAAGGTTGCAAGCCTAAGTTTAATAGAACTTCTTCATCAAGCTTGACAGACGTGAAATTCGTCAAGGTTCCAAAAGTAGATTTCTATGGTTTTGATCTCAACTTCAGTGAACATGTATCAAAAGAGGCTTGTTTGAAATTGTGCTTGGATGACTTTCGGTGTTCAGGATTTAGCTATAGGCTGACAGGTGAAAGGGTTTGTTTTACAAAAAGTGAGCTGTTTAATGGCTACAAGGCTCCAAATTTTCCAGGAGACATGTATCTAAAATTGCCAGTGACAGTGGCGGCATTAGAACCAGCTATTTTAAATGGCACCAATCCTGCCTGCCAGTCGAATAAATCTGATATATTGGTTGGTTCTCCATCGATGTACTACAGAAATACAAAGAGAGTGAAATGGAGTTATTTTTACTGGTTTGCACTGGCAATTGGTGCAATAGAAGTCCTCTTCATTGTTTCAGGTTGGCGGCTGCTCTTTAGAAGACAAGGTATACCATGCTCTCTGGAAGACGGATATCGAGCATTATCAAGTCAATTCAGGAGATTTAGTTATGCTGAACTCAAAAAAGCAACAAACAGTTTCAAGGAAGAGCTTGGCAAAGGGGGCTCGGGGGCTGTGTATAAGGGCGTTTTGACCGATGAAAGGGCAGTGGCTGTGAAGAGACTAGGAGATTTACATCAAGGAGAAGAAGTGTTTTGGGCAGAAGTGAGTACAATTGGAAAAATATATCACATGAACCTGGTGAGAATGTGGGGATTCTGTACAGAAGGCATGCACAGACTCTTAGTTTATGAGTATGTTGAAAACCAATCGCTGGACAAGCATCTATTCTCTTCAAATTTTCTTGGATGGAAAGAGAGGTTTAAAGTTGCCTTGGGGACGGCTAAGGGTCTAGCTTATCTTCACCATGAGTGTCTGGAATGGGTTATCCACTGTGACGTGAAGCCTGAAAATATACTTCTGGATAGCGAATTTGAGCCTAAGATTGCTGACTTTGGTTTAGCCAAGTTGTCTCAGAGGGGCAGCAATAGTTCTCAATTCTCTCAGATTCGAGGAACAAAAGGTTACATGGCTCCAGAGTGGGCTTCAAATCTTCCCATCACTTCCAAAGTCGATGTCTTTAGTTATGGAGTTGTGATACTTGAAATGTTAAAAGGAATTCGGCTTTCAAACTGGGTTGTAGAAGATAGTGAAGGGCAAGAAGCAGAGCTGACAGGGTTCATCAGGGAAGTGAAAGAGAAAATTCTATGTGGAGAGGAAGCACGGTTAGAGGAAATAGTGGATCCAAGATTAAAAGGACACTTTAACAAGAACCAGGCTGCAACGTTGTTTCGAATTGGAATATCTTGTGTGGATGAAGATCGAAACAAAAGACCAACAATGGATTCAGTCGTCCAGACTCTGTTAGGAGGTGAAGCTGAATCTGAAGTCCCAGTACAAACAATCCCTGATTGCGTCTAAGTATTTTTTTTTTCTAACTATATATTCCGTATTTTCTGTGCTCTCACGACTAGGACACAATGTTTATTACGTAAAATTAACCGAGGGTATTTGCACGCGTAATGTATGAATTAATAAGAGAATAAATAGTATGAGACTTCACTAGCATTCCTGATTCAAACATTTTTTTTTTGGTGGGGTATTGGATGATGAAATATCATCAACTGAAGAGATACATGTAGTTAATTGCCAAGTCCTCTTCCGCAGGCAATTTGCCTTTCTTGATACACTACAGATATGCAGCAAAACCCTGGAACTGTTGTCCATTGAATTTTTGAAATGCAAAAAAGAAGAGAAAATTTGTAGCAGAGTAACAAAATACAGAGGCAAATTGATCTTCTAAAAAATCTGCTTGCTTGTTGCTTGGTTTCGAAGGAGCCGGATTTTCAGTGAAGGAGCCGGATTTCACCATTCAGGTAGAGAGAAATTGACTGTCAACAGGAAGAGGTCATTGCAAAAATCTACTGTTGAAGATTTAAACAGTTCTTTCATAAATTAGTTGGTTAATAGATTTCGATCAATCACCAATTTATCAATTCAAATTATAGATAAACTGAAGCCTCCAAATCTGAATAGAGACACATGTGGTACTAATAAGAATGCAAAGCTGAATCTGAATTCCACATGACAAACAATCACTGATTGCATCTAAGCTTTGAGCTTATTTTTTGTGCTTTCATTACTTGAACAGTTTAAATAGTAAAATCAACTCATGGCATTTCCACATGTGATATTTGAATTACTAGCAGAATGCTTAGTATGTGCCTTCACTACTCAAAAGTATTTATTCCTCGTCTAATTGTTTGATTGGTGTCCAAATTTTCGACTACTTGCACAAGAACAGCAACCGCTGGTCTCATTTTCGACATTTGTTATACCCTTTCAGAACAATTTAAAAGGCCTTGTTTGACAGACCGTAGCAATTTGTATCTAAAAGGCAGTCAATCACAATAACGAGCTCACAGAGCTAATGGGATCTCATCATTAGCTTGGTTTCTCTATTAAATTAGAAGGTACAAAGTTCATTTTGTTGCATGACAGAAACCGTATAGCTACTTAGACTTCAATGATCAACATTAGGTAAAAGATTGATGTTGATCCTTATTCTTGGGAAATTTATATCTTTTTTATAGATGTAGGCTAATTATTAAAAACCTAATTAATTAAACTAAATTATTTTCTGGAAATAATTTTCACATAGTTCAAAGAACAATCCCACCCGAGATATTCAGTAATTCACTAAGTATAAGAAGATTACAATCTATTAGTTTCTTACATAATTTCAAATTCCCTCTTACTGTTACCACAACTTTAGTTGAATCTACTATACTACTTAATTAGCACCACTCCTCTTTTATCTACAACCTTAATGTGAAATCCATTCTTCTCCAAATAGACCAATCAATAAATGATGTCTAATAGTAGACTAAGATGAATACAAAACATAAAAAAAATTCCATGGAAAGTAAATCATCCAAAACTCATTATTAAGTCTCTCAATATCAACAACTTTAGTATAAAAAAAAAATAGAATGAACAAATCAAATTAACCTTGTGATCTTGATCTTGAATTAAAACTTATTGAAACAAGTAGGTAGTGTCTTTCTTTTTTTCTCCTCTTTTGGGTTTGCTTTTGCTTTTGCCTTTGCCTTTTTTTTCATATTATTTTTTTATACCACCTTTTAAGGTAACCTTGTTTTCATAGTAGATTATCATATATCATATTTTGTGATATTAGACTTAGATTCTTTTTTTTCTGAACCACGAGATAGTACTGAGTTGGCCCAACTGTGGGAGGCACCTTCAAGCCCGTACCATAACCCAGACTAATTTCCGCTCGCACCGGATCGGCCTATAAAAGATAAAGTGCAGGCCAAAGTGGTGACTTCATACAAGAGTGGGGCTTAAACTCCGAACCTCTCTTAAGGAGTGAGAGTGCCGAACTACTCACACCAACCAACTTTGGTTTCAGACTTAAATTTCATTCAAGCATTTGCAAATAATGCAATAAATATGTTGTAAAATGCAATCTAACCTGCTAAATGTACTGCGATGCACGACTACACAACATAAATATCTAAAAAGGTTTTCTTTAGAAATCTTTTAAATTCATTTGGAGTAACTGATGGTTGTTGCTTGCATGTGTGTCATATGTGCTTAGTTTAGATGCTCTTAGTCTTGCGGAAAGTGTTGTGGATCGTAATTTTGGTGATGTCTCTTGAAACTCAATTCTGATCTTTGGTATCATTTCTTTTCCTGAATAGATTAAGGCAGGTAAGCATCTAGAATATCCAGCTTGTGATTCTTGCAATTTTGGAAGCAAGCATTACATATTTTCCATAAGCAGGTTGCCTGGCTATGGATGGAAGTCCAAGCAGAGGGAGTACTGGATTCAGGAGTTCCAGGAACAAGCCTGGTACACTTGATATAGAAGATTGTCTTGGTGTTAACGCTCAAGGGCTGGAGGATATGTCCTCTCAGATTGAGAGGTAATTTCACGGGAATTTGAGCCTGCTAAGACATTTGTGAAGGTCATTGAACCTGGTATTGCCTTAGTTATTTGACAATTTTAAATGGATTGAAAACTATCTTATTCTCTCATTAGCATTGCTCCATGATTAATAATAGCCTGTAAAATCAATTGACTCATATTATCTGATAACAAATATTCTTTTTTAAGCCAGCAGCAAGTGATGATCTTCATAATAGTAAATTATATGTCATTATCTTTTCTGAGGTCTCATGCAGACGAAAATACTTAAGTCATAAACAAAGAGGATGATAGATTGTTAATGCACAGTTGATGCAAGATCAGATTCAATTGGACTCCAGGATGATTGGTAGATGAAAAATCAATCAAGAGTCATCTCAAACTAATAAGATTAAACAAAGAAACAAGATCAAACACAACAATGAAAGAAAACCAGAAAATATGAACACTCAAGAACAGAGCACAAACACCAGAATTGACGATCAAGAAGAGAGGCTTACACTTTCTTTATTACAGAATTTAACTCAAATTTACAGAGACATTACATGGTACAAAACAGACTAAGACTTTTCCGTAAATCTTAGTATTCGACAAGATACAAGGCCTTAAATACTACCTAAGACTCAGGTTACAAAACCCAAAAATTATAAGAGAGATTATAACATTTTTCAATCTTTGGTTTGATATTTTGGAATAAAATAGTTTGCCGCTTTTTAGAGAAAATGACTAACCGTTTAATTCCAGAGAGCATGTTTTCTGTTCTAGAGAAAACGGCTAACCTTTTGGAGAAAACGACTAACCGTTCTTTATAGAGAGCAACTTATTTGACATTTTGGAAGAAAACGGCTCACCGTTATAGAGAAAACGGCTAACCGTTTACTTCCAGAGAGCGTACTTTTGCGTCAACTAGAAAAACGGTTAGCAAGCTTAGAAATTTCAATTGTCAATCAATACGAAATCAAACCAAAAAGAATGTCTTTGAAGAAGTATCTTTTTCTAATGGTTATATTATTTTTAAATAATCATCTTTTCATTAAAGAAAGACATACAATTAGATTAATTATCAGATTTTGTAAGTTTCATGCATGTTCTAGAAATACAATCTTATTTGCTAGAGATTGTATTCATGATTTGATATATCTTGGGGGTAATTTGCCATTAGAACTCTATAGCAAACCAATATTAGTGAGGGAAAATAAAACCTTAAAGGAAAGTATGTAAACACGTCTCAAATCCTAAGAAATTTTCTTTGTTCTTTGCCTCCATATTCTTATTATTTCCTAACAAAAATGTCAACTTAAGCTAACCAATTCTCTTATCCCGCTAAAACGTACAAGTCAAATATTAAGCAAATATATCCCTTAGATTTTACAAAAGAACCCTTAGAGTTCACAAATTCATCATTTACCCCCAAAAGTACAATGTTAAATTAAAAAATAATAATCTTTATTATTGGAGGTTCCTATTATTTGTGTATGATAGCAGTTTAAGAATCAATTAGGCTATAAATCTACATTGATATTTGTTTACGCTTAATTTTTATTTAGATTTGATTTACACTTAGTTTGGGTACTTTAGCAAGTGTCACCGAATTTGGCTAAAACTTGATTTCAACAAATAAATTTATATTTTAAGGTAACGGGGCTAAATGAGTGATTTTGTTCAAGATGTGTTATGGTTCTTATGATTTGTAGTGAGTCGAGGGCAGGTAGCCTAGTTGCTTTGCATTAAAAATTGAATAAAACAATGTTTGGATCTTGAAATCATAAAATAACCTACAAAATAGAGATAATAGAGGTTCGAGGTGAGGCTAATAGTGTTAATGACCACACTTTGATGCTCAAGTCAGGCTTCTTGGTGATTTAACAGATGTTAAGAGTTTACAAACCTTAGAACCACAACAGCGACAAATATTAAAAAGTTGAAGATGAAGTTTGAGAGAGCAAGAGAGAGATGTCGAATCTCGTTAAAAATTGAATCTATTAAGCTTAACAGGAGTGTATCTGACAGTCCTTTTCATCATTTTAAGCATCTTGACAAATTTTTATTGATTTTTCCCTCCTCACATAGGAATTTCCTCGTCACTTCTCTTGAACGACAGTTGCTGGCGCTATTAGCAAGCTCAAAGGCCAAACTGCAAGTGGCGTTTGTTATTTGGATCTTTATAATGTTGTGCTTATTGCTTGGATAGATTGGTTAGTTCGATGAAGCGGATTTAAGATAGCTGACGTGTCTCTATTTAGTTGCTTACCTTTTAGATGAGTTGTGGAATGATAAATTATGAATTCTTCCACCAATTGCACTCCATCCGTCAAGTGCTTGGTTCTACGGTGATTGCTCTGCGACTGAAAGTCATAATCAAACAGAAACATTAATTGCAAGTGGAAAATACAAAATGGGTTATTGTCCATATAATCAATTCCAGACAAGGTCTTCTATTTTTTTTAGCGTTGAGGAAATTGAGGTGGAATGTACGGCCTGCTTCGAGAAGTCGTCTATCAAGTCCCCTTTTGTAACACGACCCGTCCCGACCTACCTATCAAATTTGAGGCGAATCGTGCGGATTACTAACTAAAAATTATAACACAAATTTAATTCATGAAAATATGTATATAATATGACATTTCTTATAAACACATAACAATTTATGTGCCTTTTCTGAAACCATATATAAATTCAAAACTTGCATAACTTATGCCTCATTGTATATACTGACATTACAAGTATATTTACATATAAAACATGAGCAACATAAACGTGTTCAAAATACAAGACATGCAGCAATGCGTCTCGTGGCCTAACCTCAATTCATTAGAACTTATCTGCACGAAATACTACAGAATCCTGGCAGGAAAAGAGGTAAATAGGAAAATAGTGAACTTGCGGCTCAATGAGTGAATGTAATTATATATATTAAAATAATTATAATAATGATAATAATATAGTGTACTAGTGCTTGTGCATAATTATGTGACATAACTCCATATTAAATATCATACATCACAAACTGCACCAAATAGTACCCAAGGAAAATAACTCTCAATACTCATCGGGATCATCATCACACAAGTAGAGCGGGGGAAAACCTCTCAATACCCAGCGTAATTAAACTATCTCACACGGGTAGAGTAACTTAACTCTCAATACGCATGCACAGAGCCTATGGGGAATTGTACGCATATGGTGACTGGCAATAACATCTCATGACTCAATCAAACATATAATATGTGTACATAAAATCATAACATGATATTAAATCACAATATCAAATGTAAATGCTTCACGGAATACATAATAGTAATAATAGTATACAATCACAGATCTTGTTTCACTCTAGGGTTCGTTAGTGCTCTTGTAAGTTCATGGATTCTCAAGTCCCTACTAAAGTACAGGGTTCGAAAATTAACTATTAAAACTTATACTTATCATGCAAACTGTAACATAATTGCTCAAATTTCATAAATCTATTACCCACTGATCCAATGGATATAATTCTAAGCATCTAATCTATTTTTTGTAACTTTTCTTTTCAATTTCTCTCTTCCCCACTCTCGGCTTCTTCCTTTTCCTCCTTTCTTTTCTTTTCTTCTTTTCTTTTTCTTTTCTTTTTCTTCTTTTTTCTCTCAGTTTCTCTTTTTTTTTCTTCTCTCAACCTTGGTTTGTTTTTGCTCTATTTTGATCTCGGTTACAATTGGATCTATTAACAAGCAGCTCTCGATTTATATAAACATAATCACCGCCTCAAGCAAATGGGAGGAACATGCATGCGCCAAGCAAAGAGGTGAAGCAAGCAGCTTGTATTGCATGCAATGGGCAAGTGGCCACTTATTTTCCTAAACACGTTTGGCTTTCTCTTTTTTTTTTTTTATTCCAAGAGGTGCATGACATTTTAGGACGAAAATTGGGTCACATTTTCACACCACTATTTTTATGAGCTATCTTTCAAACGTTGCTTTACGAAACAAAAGTGCCCATTGCATTTGGGGAAAGTGACAACGACACTTCCATGAGTTTGGTAAAATGTTCGCAGAATTATCTTTTAAAAAAAATGATCACATTTGGATGATTTTACCATTTAACAACAGTGTCCAAATCATGCATCATTAGGTAAATCTAAATTATCACAAAACAAAATCTCTATAATCATTTTTGAAAAACTAGAGATCTCTAAAACCATTTCGTGAAACTAGGGGTATTGCCACTTTTCCCATGGACTTCACTAATGAAAAATCTACAAAGATTAGCATACATCCTAAATCCCTTAGACTCTTCTCTTCTCTAAAAACTTGAACATCAACAAGCTTCTAACGAATCAAAATTCTAAAGCAAATTCCGTAAGCATGATGTTGAAAAGTCAGCAAACCAAAGCGTGTTGAAATTGGCTAGCCAGCATGCAAGCTTTGGAGAAATACAAAACATGTTAAAATTGGCCAAAGTTGGCACCGGCCAACTTTGAAGTTGAAAACATGTTTGTTGAACCGAAAATGAAGAATGGAAATAGGGAATGAATTTGAAAATAATAATAATTAAAAATTATATTTTTAATTATTTTATTCTTAGCATAGTAATTCATTTCTCCTATAAATAGCTAAGGATTTCATTCATTTAAAAGTATCCCAAATTTTTGAAGCTTATAAGTTTCTAAGCTTTTGAGAGTGAGCAATTGGAGAGTGTATGTGAGAATACTGGGTGTATTTGGGTTATGGGAAAGTGAGATTTCTTTACTCAAATTTGTACTCAAATAATTGTTAATAGTACAATTATTTTTTCTCTTGCTCCCGTGGACGTAGGCATATTGCCGAACCACGTAAATTAGTGTCCTTTATTTTTCTGTGATTATTTGGTGCGCTTGATTCCGCATTCTGCACACAACACATGATATCCTACTCCCAGACTTCAATGTTTCCAAATTTTCCTTCATTTCTCATTGTTCTCGTATCTTTCTTCTTGTGTTTTCAAACTTCAGAAAGCTAAAAGTTCTTGCCTAGGGACTCTTCTCTATCTGTTGACAACAAATCAGACGTGTTAACGACAAAACATTCGCTTGTGAATTTTATAGTCCCTATTGAGATGTAATTAGTAATCTAGCATATTGAGTAAGAAGTTTGAAGGGTTATGTGGTTTGTTTTCCACATGAATTAAACAGTAGCATTTATGCGTGCAATATGGCTTGGGAAATCTAAAGCATGATTAATGTAATCTCTAGAGTTTGCTAATGCTTATAAATATGAACTCTAGTTGTACTAAATAATAATAGAAGAGAATTAAGTAAGGAATCAAAAGTTTTGTAACAACAAACTCTGTTCTTAAATAAAATTTATTCTACATTTTTGCTTGCACACAACAAATTTGGTATTAGAACTTTTCCAAAACACCCTTTAAATGGCATCAAATACCTTGCCCACATTATTTTCATATACTCCCAATCAAGTTCTAATATTTTGAAGGAGTACATTTTGAATATTGGAGTATTCAAATGGAAACTTTTTTTCTTTCTCAAAATTTATGAGATATTGTTGAAGATGGATATACTGAACCACTAGAATCCGGGAGTTCTTAAGATTGGACTTAAGCACATCAACAACAGTACAAAAAAAACATACAAAAAAATGCCACAACACTTTTGATATATCCACCAAGGTGTTAGTAAGCCAATTTTTCCCAAAATATTTAATGTCAAAAAGGCTAAAATGCTTAGGAAATTTTGAAAGAAGAATTTGAATGTTCTAAAGAGGTAGTCACCATCAAGTTGCAGACTTTGTGGAAAGAGTTTGATAATTTATCAACAAAAGATTGTGAAGGAGATCAAGATTTTTGTAGCAGAGTAATTGAGATTGCGTAACACCTCAGCCCGAACTCTGAGAGTAAATCTAATTGCAACTCATATGTAGACTTAAATAACTCTTTACAATTGATAATAATTCAAGCTTCAATTATAAAAGACAACGGAATAATTTAAGAATTTGGCTAATCTGGCCAAATCATCTACCATCCTCAATTGAAGTCTTTCTCACTCATTACGAATTAGCCCTGACTTCTAGAAATTGAATCACAATAAATTATAATAAGTACAAAACTCAATAAGTAAACTAGTTTTTCTTATACTAAAATACATACATACTTATACATAATGCAAATGGATGATATACCATGATCTTTTCAAAATACTTGAAACAAATTCATAAAAATCTATTTATGTCGTTTTCAAACTTTCACATTTTTTTTCAACAAAATACATATCCTGCAATGTGGCACTTTGCACCATGCGTGGCACTTTGCGGCACCTCGGCTCTCGAGAGGTAGCCCCCGCACAATTTCAAGAGGTGGCCCCTAATGCAAAATCTCATAAAGCAGAAATTTCATTTGTTAAAATCTACTTTCTCAATCATAGAAAACTTAATGCATTTTCATGCTTATGCCAATGAAATTTTACACATACACATGCTCATATACATAATCACACTCAATACATAATAATACATCACATAAGCACCTGGGCAGAGACATATAAATTCATATCCGTGCATATCAAAACTAGGATTTTCAGACAAATCAAATATATATATTGTTTATTGTGATTCAATTAAAAGTCTAGTTTACTTACTTCTTGGCATCATGCAACAAAATGCATACTGATATCATCAATCTAAAAAATCATCAATAGAATCCTCATAAGATAAAATCAAGTCCTAATTATTCTAATTTTCTCAAATATCTCATTTTAAACAGCTCCTAAATTCAACCTCAAGTGTCTTCAATGTTCGGGCCTCAAAACATAATAGTCCAGATTCTCCGATTTTCTGCAAAATCTTAGGTTTCTACTTCTATTGCAAATATCTAATCATGCTTCTCCATAAAAAATTAATGAAAATCAAGAATTAAAACTTGCCTCCAATCTTCTCTCAACAATATCCAATTCAAATGATGCAACTATATCTCATGTGTTACTCATGTCATAACCAAGAAGAAGACTTTCTTCTTCTTCTTCTTCTTCTTCTTCTCTTTTTTTCCTTTTCTTTTCTCTCTTTTCTCTCCATTTCTTTTTTTTTTCCTCTCTGTTGTTTTTTCCTTATCTTGGTTGATTTTTCTCTTTCTCTCTCTCTCATAATGGGAAAGACATCTTATTCTTTCTATACTAGGGTAAAAAGATCATTAAAAAGCTAAAAATATTTAAATACCCTTAGGAGAATTGGGGTGTCACAGATTGTAAACCATATTAAATGTTGTAAAGAAACCATTGAAGATAAGAACATAAATGAAAAGGTGCTGAGATGTCTTCTTTCAAAGTTTAATCATGAGCAGTAGTCATTGAAAAATCAAGGGATCTATCCAATATGATTTTTTTAGATTTATCAGGACCATTACGGTCTCATGAGTAAAGAATCAATTGATCTTCAAGTCAGCCTACGAGGCAAGCTTTTTAATCCAAGATTAATAATTCAGATCAAAATAGAAGCATCAAGAAAGGCCAAAAGAATAGAGGCTCATCTCAAAGAAATGGACAACGTGGCAAAGGGAAAAGAGAACAAAACTATAACCGCTACAAGTGGAAAAATGATAAAGAGATTTCAAAGAAAAATTCTGATTCTTAGTGCATTATTTGTAACTAGTCTAATCATGAATCAAAATATTACTGTTATAAATGACCAAGGTATTGCATTCCTAACCATTCTCAAAGGGATTGCTGGTATCAAAATAAAAAAGGCAAAAATGAGGCAAATTGTACAAATGAAGGTAATGGAGATTACTTGTTTTATTCAAGTAAAGATGTTGAACGTGAACCAAAAAATTAGTGGTACTTGGATAGTGGTTGCAGTAACCACATGACTGGAGAACGTGATATTTTCATCAACTTTGACCAAAGTTTTAATTCGCAAGCGAAGCTTGGAGATGGAAAGATGGAAAAAGTTGTAGGAAAAGGCACTATTGTTGTCCATACAAAGGGAGTGACAAAAAGCTCATTTTTTATATTCTTTATGTTCTAAATTTAACTCAAAACCTCTAGAGTGTAGGGCAGCTAACGAAAAGGGTTTTTCAAATTTATTTTGATGTTGAAAAAAGCAAAATTATTGGTAAAATTAATAATCGAATAGTGGCCATTGTTGAAATGTTAAAGAACAAGGTTTTTCCTCTTATTATGCCACTTGATAAGAATGTTGCTCTCAAAACTGAAAAATTAGATTTGTCAAATTTACAACATCTCATATATGGCCATTTAAACTATAAAGGGCTGAATTTGCTTGAGCAAAAGAACATGGTGATTAGCTTACCTGATGTTGGAAGACATGAAAAAGTTTGTGAGGGTTATATATATGGAAAATGCAGAGGGTTCTATTTCCTAAAACTTCATGGACAGCCAAGGTTTCATTAGAATTAGTGCATGCTGATATTTGTGGTCCTACAAGGACTCTCTCTCTCTCTCTCAATAACAGGAGATATTTTTTTTTATGGTTATACAATTATGATGTGGATTTATTTTTTAAATGAAAAATCAGAAGCTTTCTCAAATATTCTCCAATTTAAAGCTGTTATGAAAAGGCAAACTGGATACAAAATGAAGACCTTGAGAATTGATCGTGGTGGTGAATTTATCTACGCTTCATTCATGAATTATTGCTAGAATAATGGGATTCAAAGGCAATTCACTATCAGTCGAAATCCACAACAAAACAAAGTGGCAAAATGGAAGAATCATATGATTGTAGATATAGCGAGAAGCATGTTAAAGGCATTCCTAACAACTTATGGTTAGAAACATATCATACAGTTGTGTATATTCTCAACCGGTCTCCTACAAAAGCTATCAAAGACAAAACTCCATTTAAAGCTTGGCACAATTGAAAGCCAACTATTGATCATCTGAAGATTTTTTTGGAGTATTGCTTATGCACTTATTCCAGCTTAAAACAAGGAGAAGTTTGATGAAAATTGTGAAAATGATTTATTTATTGGCTACTATGATGACACTTAAAAGGGTTTCGGTTGTTGAATCCTACAACAAATAAGTTTGTTATCTCAAGAGATGTTGTATTTGATTAGGCATCGGCTTGGCAGTAAGAAAAAGATCAATCTCAAGCATCTAGCTTTTTTGAAGCCCCTGCATCTCCACCAAATTCATCACAACAAAATAATTTGGAACAAAATTCTCCAAATTCAGCAGCAGAAAGTTCTTTAAATGATGAGAACCCTCCAAGGAAGATAAAGTCATTGAGAGAAATTCATGAGTCATGTGATATGAAGTAAAAGGTGAAGAAAACAAAGTTTATCGACATAGAATTTGAGATGACAGATTTGGGCTTAATGAAATATTTTCTAGGCATTCAAGTGAAGTAAGCAAAGGAAAAATCTTTTGTTGTCAAGAAAACTACATAGAAGTTTTGTTAAAGAAATTCCACATGTTCAAATGCAAACCAGCACTTACTTTTATAGGTTTGAAAGAAAATTTAAAGCATGATGAAAAAGAAGAAAAGGTAAATGCAAGAATCTATAGAAGCTTAGTTGGTTTGTTGATTTATCTCACCAACTCAAGAGCTGATATTGTGCACTCAATTAGTGTTCTTTCCTGATCATGAATGATCCAAGGAAGTCCCATTATATTATAGCAAAAGAAGCTTACGGTATCTTCAAGGAATAAAAAAGTAGGGGATTATATATGAAAAAGAAGACAATTGCAAGCTTGTTGGTTTTACTGATAGTGACTAGGCTGGTTCCCTTGATGACAAAAAAGCACATCAAGATATTTATTTGTTTTGGAATAAATGTTATTGCATTGAGTTCAAGGAAGCAAAAGTCAGTACCTTTATCCTCAGCCACGGCAGAGTACATTGTAGCAATTGAATCATCTTGTGAAGCTGTTTAACTTAGAAGAATTCTCAAGGATTTGCAGTTTGATCAAGAAGCCGCAACAACAATTTATTGTGACAATATGTCAGCCATTGTTATGGCAAAGAACCATATTTTTCATGCAAAGTCTAAGCACATTGAGCTGTATTATCACTACATATGTGACTTAGTAAGCAAAAGAAAAGTTAACATGGAGTTCATTAGCACTAATGAGCAACTAGCAGATTTTCTTACCAAAGCAATTATCACTGAGAAGTTTGAAAATTTCAAGAAGCAATTGAAGATTACTAATTACGAAGGGGTGCTGAGATGTAATTAGTAATCTAGAAAATTAAGCAAAAAGTTTGAAGGGTTCTGTGGTTTGTTTTCTACATGAATTAAAGAGTAGCATTTATGCTTGCAATATGGCTTGGGAAATCTAAAGCATGATTAATTTAATCTCTAAAGTTTGCTAATGCTTATAAATATGAACTCTAGTTGTACTTAAAATAATAGAGGAGAATTAAGCAATGAATCAAAAGTTTTTCAACAACAAAATCTGTTATTAAATAAAATTTATTCTACACTTCCACTTGCACCGAACAGTCTCGGTGAAAATGCTTATTTATCTCAATTTGGTTCACAAACTTTAAAGAAAGAATTGTTGTTCAGACAACTAATCGTGACAGACAGATCATTGGCCAAGGTTTTAGGGCTTTTCTGAGGCGAAATGGCGCCATGGTCATAATTGACATAAATGGCAACGTGATTTGGATGACTAGCACAACCTCAAATGGTGCTGATAGAGTAGAGCTTTTGGATAATAGACATCTTGTCCTAAAGGATATGCATGGTAAGATTCTATAGCAAAGCTTTGATTTCTTACTAATACATTCCTTCCTGATCAATTGTTTACAAAGACCACCAACCTGATATCTGGAATAGGTAATGGAACGTATAGATATTGGTATTCTACTTTATATTTTGATAATGATAATGATAATGTATTGAGGTTTCAAGTGTGTATTGGCTTGATCCTGACTTCAATGTGTTTCAAATTAGAAGAACAAAGTACATAACACTAGCTGAATAGCTATTATAGATAACATAGGCAGTTTCTCATCAAGTTACGAATTCAAATTCAGTGCTATAGGCATGGGTTTTAGGATCAAAAGAAGATTAACAATGGATTACGACAGAAATCTCAGGCTTTATAGTCTTAAAGAGGTGATAAGATTATGGATGATTTCTTGGCAAGCTCGTATGCAGCCTAGTAAAGTACATGGTGTCTGTGGTAAATATGGGATTCTTTACACAACAGTGTTGAAGTGTTCATGCCCACCGGCGTATAAGGCAACTGAGCTAGTTGATTGGAGTAATAGTTGTAAGCCTAGGTTTAATAGAACTTTTTCTTAAAGCTTGATGGAAGTTAAATTCGTAAAGGTTCCACAAATAGATTTCTATGGTTTTGACCTCAACTACAGTTAGTCTATATCTTGTACGAAATTGTGCTTGGATGACTATCGGTGTTCAAGGTTTAGCTATAGGCTAATAGGTCTAGGGCTTTGTTTCATAAAACGTGCACCTTTTAATGGCTTCAGGGCTCGAAATACTGCAAGGCATCACCGTTGATGCAGAAATCTGGTTAAGCTCGTTATCAAGACCAGGTGACCACGTCAATACTTGAATTTGTTTTTATGGAAGACGATACTGTTTGCACTTGTTTTCTTTGAGTAGATGTTGTCATTCCACACTGATCTCACTTGCAATCAAAAATAACAATTAGGGATATTTTTGGGCGAAAATCTTCTAATGCTCAAGTCAATTATAGTCAATTATTGGGTTTCTGGGAAAAAATTGTTTGACAAATTTATGTGGCTTAATTTTAACTACTATAACTAAAGTTTTTTATTTTTTTCCTCCCAGAAGAAATGAACTCAAGGAAAGAAATTCTGAAATCAGAGAGATAGAGTTTTCCTTCATAGAAATAAGTGTGCCCTAGTTTGGATTTTACAGGGCTTTTATAAGCAACTGAATATGCCGCACCACCATTAATTCTTGGATGTTAGTGGGTTGGTTGAATGTGTCAATTAAGTAATCGGTAAGTGCGCCAGTTACAAGACAGTTGGACGGGTTGATCTGCTAACTATTTGGGTGTAGGCATCATGCCCGGATTTTCTAAGACAATTCGCTGGCCGACCTTTGACCTAGTCTTTGAATCGACCTAATTGTGGCTTCTCCTCGTGGGTTCTTTGACCGTCCTCATGCATACGACCAGATGCCACTTCCCTTGACAATTGCTTTTAGAACGAGGAGGCCACGTTCTGCTCAGGTGTATATCGGGTCGTGGTGTTTTAACCGCCCAAACACTAATCCCGCAATTTCTACTGTTAGGAGTAAAGCTAGAGAAAACTAGAAACGAAAAATGTGCTCTGCCAGTTATAGCGACCTGGCTGGTCAAGGTTGTTAATATCCGCAAGACTAGAAAATGTACTAAAAGGTTACCCTAATCCTTTCTGGTCGTTTCTGGCCATAAAAATAAGATACGATCAGAAGCGAATATTTCTGTTTTCAAACTATCTCCACTGACTTGACCCCCTGCCATCTCACTTTAAATGTGAGTGACGTGGCTTATTTTAAGCTAAGCATTTGAACTTTAAAATGGCGGTTTTTGCATCCTCGAGACGTGTCTCTTTAGCTGACGTGCCCGTTACTCGAAGCGTCTTACTCTCTCTCATTAAGTCCCTAATTCCTTTTCCTTTTCTCTTTCTTTCCCACTCTCCTAAATCGCCCTTTCTTTTCCTCTCGTAAAATGTAAGAAATTTCTCTCCTATTGTCACTACTGCGATTACTACTTCACCAATTACAAGTCGCCCCAGGTACTGCTTCCTGAACCCATCACTGATTGTTGTTGCTTAGATTTTGCATGGTTGTTTTTGTTTGGATTTCTGGTTTTTTGTCTCTACGATGTCTAAGGCTAAAGAAAAAATAGTAGAAGTTGATTGTGGGGATAAGTTGAGTTTCTTGCCCGATATGCTCAGAGGAGCAATTTTTAATCCTTAGATTCCCTTAGAGAATATAGGCACATCTAGTATCAGAAAAGACCCAAGGAGAATGACCGTCGAGGTTTCTTCCTCATCTAGTTAGAGCAAATCAAATAGGAATAGTAACGAGGGGGTATCGGGCTCTGATGGAACTTTTAGTTAAGGTAGAACAGAGAACATCAATGATGAGGGTAGTAGCAAGGAGGATTCCCCCGAGGAGATCAAACCAGCTAAGAAAGAAAAGTCAGCCATAGAGCTGAAGTCCAGTCCTACCCATAGATTATATGAGATGTAGCCCCACCCAGAAAGACTTGGATAAGCTAAGAGAGGTTTTCAACATTCTTGATATCCATCTAATAATTCCTGGTGAAGGAGACACCCCTAGCCGTCCCCCTAAAGAATGTGTGACTTTATATTTGGAGTGTTTTAGGCTGAGTGTTAGGCTACCCCTTCAGCCTTATTTTATTAAGGTGTTGGGTAGAATATATTTAGCTCGTGGCCAACTCAACTCAAATGGATGGAGGGTGCTGAGTGAACCCACTGTTGATGAGATAAATAATTTATATCAGCTGAGGAATAGTCCAAAGGACGCAGCCTGTTATTACTTCATGTCAAGCTCCAAGAAGAGAAAACCTATTACAAAGATTCCAACCTCATGTGGCAATTGGAAAATCATACATCTAAAATTGCTCGTGACTAAGGCTGCTGACTTTAGTCCAGCCAAGTTGTCTCAGAGGGGCAATAATAGTTCTCAATTCTCTCGGACTCAATGAACAAAAGGTTACATAGCTCCAGAGTGGGCCTCAGATATTCCCATCATTGCCAAAGTTGATGTGTACAGTAATGGAGTTGTGGTGCTTGCGATGGTGAAAGAATTCAGCTTTCAAACTGGGTGGTAAGAGGATGGTGAAGGGCGGGAAGCAGAGTTGAAAAGATTTGTCAAGGAAGTGAGAAAGAAAATTCTATATGGAGAGGAAGCATGGATAGAGGAAATAGTGGATCCAAGATTGAAAGGAAATTTTAACATGAACCAGGCTGCAACTTTGATTGGAATTGGGATATTCCATGTGGAAGAAGATCGAAGCAAAAGACCAACAATGAATTCAGTAGTCCAATCCCTGTTAGAATGTGAAACTGAGTTTGAAATTCACATTACAGACGATCACAATTCCATCTGAGCTTTTTTTTTTTTTTGGTGCCTTCACGACAAGAACAATTTAAATATGTAAAATCAACTGATGGCATTTCTACAAGTGATAAAAGAATTAATAATAGAATGGTTAATATTTGCCTTTACTAATATTTTAGAATGAAACAATTTTCATTTTATTATGTGATGAAATGTCATCAATAGAAGAGAAACATGTACTTATATCAAATAGATGTGGAAGAAACCTGGGAACTACTGTCCAAAGAAATGCGAAATCCAAAAGAAAAAGGAAAAACAATGAAAGAAAAGGAGACGGAATCAAAATAAATGTTTTTTGGCTGCTTGGAGTCCCCGTGAACATAAAGTTATTAGCGTTTCATCCAATCAAAGGAATAAATATCTGATAACAATTAAGGTTTCAAGTCTACTTGTAGTTTTGTTTTGATTGGCAAAGGAATACCACTTCCCAGAGAGGAGGATTTCACTATTCAGGTAGAGAGAAATTGACCAGCGACAGTCAGAAAAATTCAAACAACACAATGGCATCTGCCAAGAAGAAATTAAAAAATAGGTAGTTGAAAAATAAGTATACTAGAATATTAAATTAATACTCGATAAATTGACAATTTTGATTAAATAATAGTTTTTGTCCGTCCCAACTTTGTGTTACTGTGATAAATTAATAATTCGATAAATTTATTAAATAATTATTTTTAAAAAAATCTTATTTCTTATATTGACATAATGCTTTTCATATTTCATCTATCAATGTTGTTTTCTTTATACCTTCGCATGAGAAGCTATTATTTTGTAAATAACAGAGTGATTGACATAATATATAATCGTGATCCAACCACATAATCTACTAAAGGATTATCTGAGTAATTGATTCACTTAATTAGGATGAAATCGTAATCGTGCCATATATCTTGGCAGAATCAATCACCGACCCCATGTGGATAGACATGTATAATTGATGCATTAGCATTGCATTATTGATAGACAGAGTCATAGCAAAAGGCTCTTGAAGATTTAAACAGTTGTTTCATAAATAAGTTGGTTAATAGTGGTCAATCAATCACCGACCCAATGTTTTCGAATCAAATTATAAATAAAATGAAGCCTCCAATTCTGACTAGAGGGAACAAAACAGGAAAGTAGATGGGGTCCATTTTTTTCATTGGATGCCAAAGCCAGTTGCAACTTGCAAGAATTATGGGCTAAAAATGATAATGCAATAGCCACTTGCTATTTGGTCAGAAAATAAAATTTCGTCTGCATATATTTCAACACTTGGACACAAGACAAGCACTCTCATTTGCCTTTACCGAACTTCAGAAACCAGAAACATTAGCCTGAATCTATTATATCTCTTCCAGAATCCAAAAATGGGATTTCCTTGTTTGTTTGTTCTGCTGATACTTGCACCAACTGTGGCATGGTCTCAAGCATGGTCTCAGGGGATACCGGGATTAACCCGTGGAAACTCCTTGGCTGTTGAAAAAGAGAATGATTTCCTGGTTTCACCAAATGGTACATTCTCTAGTGGATTTTACAAGGTTGGCACGAATGCATACTGTTACTCAATCTGGTTCACAAACTCTGTCAACAGAACTGTGGTTTGGATGGCCAACAGAGACCGGCCAGTTAATGGAAAGCGTTCCAAGCTAACCCTTCAAAGAAATGGAAACCTGGCCTTGACTGATAAAGATAGTTCTGTCGTTTGGTCAACCAACACATTCACAGATGAAGGTGTCCAAGCTCAGCTTCTTGAAACGGGAAATTTAGTATTGGTCAATGAAGCCAATACAACCATCTGGAAGAGTTTTGATTCCCCTACAGATACACTGCTTCCATCTCAGCTGCTTACCAAGAATACATCCTTGGTCTCCATGAGAAGTCCAGGTACATACTTATCAGGATTCTATAACTTGAAATTTGATGACAATAACATTTTGGATCTCATCTTTAATGGCCCTTTAATATCAAGTATCTACTGGCCAAACTCAGCGTTTACAGTATTTTTAAATGGAAGAACGCCTTACAATAGCTCCAGAAGAGCATATGTAAATGCAAGTGGACTGTTTAGATCAAGTGATACGTTCAAATTCAATGCATCCGACTATGGAGTTGGTCCAAAAAGGAGATTAACATTAGATTATGATGGAATCCTGAGATTATATAGCTTCGATGAGTCAACCAGGCTATGGAAAATCTCATGGTTGCCTGCTGGGTTAGATAATTGCACGGTTCATGGATTGTGCGGTCCAAATGGTATATGTGTTAACCGCCCACGGCAAAAAACTTGCATTTGCCCTAATGGTTTCAGAAGAAATGATCCTTCAGATTGGATCAAGGGCTGCTCTCCTCTGTTTAATCTGTCTTGTGATCGAAATGAATTGGACTTCATGGAGCTTCCTAACACAGATTACTATGGATATGACTTAGTCACCTATGGCATTGGCATTTCCTTACAAGAATGCAGGAATCGATGTCTAAGAGATTGCAAATGCAAGGGATTTGGATATTCAACAGATGGACAAGGAGAATGTTTCCCTAAAGGCAATCTCCTGAATGGTCACAATATGCCCGGTAAATATGTCAGTATGCATATCAAGATTCCCAGAGGAAAAATTAACTCTTCTGCAGAACTCGAAATGGCAAGGATAAATTATTTGAACTGCTCAGCAGCAGCCGTCGTTCTTGGAGGTGATAATGCTAATGGAGAAAAACCCACTAAGAATCGGTACATGAAGTATTTAATTTCACTTGCGGGCTCGTTTGCAGTCATTGAAACGGTCTTCATTTCTTTAGGATGGTGGTATGTTTTCAGAAGGCACGTTCATCAGGAATTGGCCAATCTGGGTTGCATCGTACTTGCCTTGGGCTTCAAAAGGTTCACTTATGCAGAGCTCAAAAGGGCGACAAGGAACTTCAAACAAGAGGTTGGAAAGGGTGGTTTCGGGAGCGTTTTCAGGGGGGTCCTTGACGACGAAAGAGTTGTTGCTATTAAAAGGCTAGAAGGAATCTTGCAAGGAGATGCAGAATTTTGGGCAGAGGTTAGCATCATTGGGAGGATCAATCACAGGAATTTGGTCAAACTGCAGGGGTTCTGCGCTGAGAATGAGCACAAGCTGTTAGTCTACGAGTATGTTGAGAATGGTTCATTGGATAAACTATTGTTCAATGATCCAGGCACAGCCAGCATATTACAATGGGATCAAAGATACAACATTGCGGTAGGAACAGCAAAGGGCTTGTCGTATTTACATGAAGAATGTTTAGAGTGGGTTCTGCACTGTGATGTGAAGCCTCAAAACATACTACTGGATGATCAGTTTGAACCAAAAGTGGCAGATTTTGGTCTATCAAAGCTATTCAAGGAAAGGCATGACACAAAGTTTTCGCGAGTGCGTGGAACGAGGGGATACTTGGCTCCTGAGTGGATGATGAACCTGAAAATTGATGCAAAAGCAGATGTTTACAGCTACGGCATTGTTCTGTTGGAGCTACTGACTGGGAAAAGCGCTTCTGACTATCTTTCAGCTTCAGCTTCGGATAGTAGTTTCTGCAACCATTTGGTGCAATGGGTGGCTAAGTAGATGGAACAAGAAGGATTAGAGAAAATAATTGATCCAAGATTGAACGATGTGTACGACAGGGAGAAGCTTGACAGAATGGTGAAAGTTGCTCTCCTTTGCGTTGCAGAAAATCGTGATACAAGGCCTCCAATGAGCAAAGTGGTGAAGCTTCTCACAGCACATGATCATGAATCAAGCCAAGATGAGGGCATTAGTGATTGATGAGTAATTTTAATGTATTAGAAATTGGACTCCTGAACTTTTTACCCTCATTACACTTTACTGTACTGCTTGTTTATTGGATTATTAATGTATGAAACTCGAGCATGAAACGACTTTGCGGCTTATACTCTTCTTTTCTTTTTTTTTATTTTTTCACTCATTCAAATGAGAAAAAACAAACCAACACCTTACTCACGTGTTAGAAATTGACACCATCAACTTGCCAATATAATAACTATTATGGTCAAAAACGCATTAACTCGACATGTCGACACAAGCTTTAAACCAAAAAAATAATAATAATATTAATAAATAATTTGACCACCACAACTATGAAAAAGAATTTTTTTTTTAAAAAAAAAAAGCAATTCGAGGACCATGGTTGTGGACCTTTTGTGGTCTTGCTGTCGAGTTGGGGCTGACCATTTTTACTCAAAGAAAGTCCACTGTCGCTGGCGTTCGGTGCTAAAATAAGCAACGCGCAGAATTCTCACTTGTCCCGCTGTCCGTTTGCACATGGTGCGCAATTTAGTAGAACCCTACAGATGTCCACACGCGCGAGAAATATCTAGCGCACGTGCGACGACAAGACAACAGTGTCAAGTGAGAACAAATGTAAAAACAGCAAAACATAGTAAACATGGAAGTAGCGCCACAACAGAACACAACACTTGATACTTCGTAACAGGTTAACAAATCCCCTCAGGCTCACTCTCACTCTCACAGAAGCTCGAAAGCCAGAGAAACCCAAACGCTAACATCTGTGTCTTTATTTAGGGCGAATAACTTGCGCTCTGAGTCGCTGCGCCGCCTCCATTTTAAACCCTAAAATAAAAATAAAAGATAAAAAAAGAATCATTTCCAGCAATCAAACAAAAAACAGCCTCAGTTCACTCAAAGTCCACTTTAAAAAAGAAAAAAAGTTTATTTTTCATTTTTTATTAGATTTCTGTTTATTGTGTCGTAGGGAAGAATTGAATCTTTATTCGTCGACTTGCCTTTTTCTCTGAGTTCAAATATTGGAGAAGCAAGCATGGCTGGTTCTGTATCGGGTTTTGGAGGATTATCTCACGTTGTGAATGTGCGAAATGAGGTCGTTTTGGGGAAGATATGGAGTCAGAGTTCGGTTTTTTGTAAGGTTAGATTCAAAAAGTTTGTAAAAGAGGTGTATTTGCCACATGTCTCTGTGAAAGGAAAACAGATGCGGCTTGTTGCGATGGGTAGTAATATGTCAGAGTCATCAGCTGAGCTACAATCTGGTGTGGCTTCAAGTGTAGAAAGAAAGGAAGGAAATGTTGGTAGTGTAGGAAAGGATGTAAAAGTTTTGGAGAATGATTATGAGATAAAAACTGGTAGTGATGGTAATGGTGGAAATGGGAGATTTAACAATGGTGGAGGAGGAGGAGGAGGAGGCAGTGGGGGAGGAAATGGGGATGACAGCGAACAAAATGATTACGAAGAGAGGGAATTCGGACCCATTATGAAATTTGAGGAGGTTATGAAAGAGGTGGAAGCTCGAGGGGTTAGTCTTCCTTCAGATATGTTTGAGGCTGCCAAGAGTGTGGGGATTCGCAAGTTGCTTATACTTCGATATTTTGACCTGCAGGTACTTAAGTTTCAAGAGTTTGAATTATATGCGCATTTTTTATTTGTTTTTGTGATTGCTTTGACCTGATGTTTCGGCTTTAGGGGTCGAGCTGGCCTTTGGGATTTCTGATGAAGTCATGGGCCATGCTACGAAACAGAATGTTGGCTGATCCATCTTTCCTTTTCAAGATTGGAACTGAGGTTTGTTGACCTTGTTTTGATATATTCTTCATGCAAACTGTGTTTGTTAACGAGTGGTAGAAGATTTTTTTGTGGTTTATTTTTGAAATTATTTTATGTTTCCACCAACCCGTGCATTAATATGATTTACTTGAGTATTAATTGTTTGGGGAATATGATCTGCTAAGAACAAATATATGAAAGAAAGAAAGAAATTACTCATCCTGTTGAAGCTGTGTAATGTCGAAGAGCACTTGTATTGTGGATTTTATTGCCAGTATTTATCTGAATACTTACTGGTATTTACTTGATGCAGATTGTCATTGATTCTTGTTGTGCTACACTTGCGGAAGTTCAAAAGAGGGGCAAAGACTTCTGGGCAGAATTTGAGTTGTATGTTGCTGATCTTTTGGTTGGTGTGGTGGTTAACATTGCTTTGGTTGGTATGTTGGCACCTTATGTGCGCATTGGGCAACCATCTGTTTCTAAAGGATTCCTTGGACGCATCCAACATGCTTATGGAGCTCTTCCCAGCAGGTTAATAGTTCATGCTTAGAACAATTAGTGTTATCTTCAATCCTCTTGTGTCCTGACATGGTTAGGTTGCCTAGTAATATGTTTCAATACTAGTTCAGTTTCTGAAGTTGATCATTTTTTTTGCAGCGTATTTGAAGCTGAAAGGCCAGGATGTAGATTTTCTGTGAACCAGAGAATTGCAACATATTTTTTTAAGGTCAGATTGGCATGTATGTCGACTGATCTATAGTGGACATATTGGTAGGGTGTCATTATTAATTTACATATTATGTTTTCAGGGTATTTTGTACGGATCAGTTGGGTTTGGATGTGGTATTATAGGCCAAGGCATTGCAAATGTAATTATGACTGCCAAGAGGTTTGCTTCTACTATCTTTTTAGATCTTTCCTGTGTCACCTTATTCTTGCTCTGATATTTAACAAGTCATTTGAATGGATATTCCCTTTCACTATTCAAAAATCTTTTTGTTGCCCTGTGAGTATAGCCTGATATTTGCCTCTTAAGAGGTTCTTCCAGACGACTTTTCATTTTTATTGACAAAACTTTGTCTGATCAGAGAACCATTGAAATTCTTGCTAATAACTGCTAAAGTAATTACAATACGTTCTTGTTCTATTGATACATGACAACTTCTTTTCAAAACAAGGAAACCATCAATAAAAACAAATATTATTCAACAAATCAATAAAGTATATGCTTGCTATTGCCAGTGTAAAATTATGCTAAACTGTACTACTATATTCCTGCCAAGACTCAGTATTAGAAAGTAGAAGAATTGCCATGTTATTGCTACAACTATTTATCTCGTTGTAGTTCAGTGACTTTGAGACCTTTCCATCTTGATGCTGAGATGGTATAGCTCTAAATTAGTATGTATGATAGTTTGGAATTTCACATGTCATGCCTTATGATTATATTTGTATATTTTACAGAAACTGAGCTGTAATGAAGTGACAGCTTATTGTTAACTTTACATCTTTCCGCTTTCTTGAATTCAATGGCTCATTGTACCTTTCTATCTCAGGAGCATAAATAAATCAGAAGAGGACATACCCGTGCCACCTCTTCTGAAAAGTGCAGCTCTTTGGGGTATGCTTGCTTATTTATTCATGCTGTCACCCTATTTGGAGTCAACTTTCTTTCCTAACTGAATCTCCTTCCTCTCCAAACTTGCAGGTGTTTTTCTTGCAGTTTCTTCAAATACCCGTTATCAAGTCGTCAATGGACTGGAACGTTTGGTAGAAGCATCACCCTTGGCAAAGCAGGTTCCACCCGTTGCAATGGCTTTCACAGTTGGAGTGCGATTTGCCAACAACATTTACGGCGGAATGCAGTTTGTGGATTGGGCCAGATGGAGTGGGGTGCAATAACTGACTGCTTAAATTGAATTGAGGAAGACTCATTAACTTCTCTAAAAGTCAATTGGATGTTTAAAAATCCTTTAATTGAACTGTTGCTTGTGTAAATTCACAGGCACTGGCAGAGGGAGAAGCTGCCACCATTATAAGTTTTTTATTGTGGCTTGTTCTGCCGGAGAAATTTTCTATTTGTTTCTACTAGTGCACCAGTGAGGAAGTTCACCTTCTCAATTGTATGGAACAAATTGAATTCTTGATTTTGTTTCGATGGTATTTACGAATGAAAGTACAAAATAATAAAAATAATGGTGCGTTTGAGATTGAGGTATTATATCTTTTAAGTTATAGTTGTTGTATAAAAAAAATTATAATTATGAAATAAAAATTAGTAATATGTGATAAACATAAATTTTAAATAATAATTTTGATAAAATTATTAAAGATATAATATATTTTTTATTATACAAGTAAAAAATTTTATCAATATAGTTTACACGTTACAGTAATTAGTTTAGTATTGTAACTTTTAAACTATAATTACCTAACATTAATATCAAATGCACCTTAAAAGCGAAGAGGTATTTATTTCAATCAATTGAATTATGTTATCTCAGTTAATATAAACAAAAGGTTTGAGTAACTCTTATCATTACTCATGTGAGAATGACTCCATAAAATTTATTTTGCATATGCAAAAGGATGATTACCCTCGATTTATTCTTTCCTCCATTGGTTTAATTGGTTTTGTGGCCTCACACAAAGAGAATATTTTTCTTCTTCTAAATTTTTTAGAGTAGCTGATTTTATTATCCTGCTAATGTAATTAATGTGTGGAGAAGTAAACCAAGCAGTCCAGTAAAATCATGAAAAAAATTGGCAAATTAAAGGGATCAGTTGTGACGGTTAGTTTAACGGTGGGCAAGTTACTACTGATGACAATTGACATGGTATAATAATAATATTCACTGAGTTATTACGTTAATAGGAGTTTCTCGCACTGCAAGGCGTTGCCTTATATTAATTGTATTGCATCATGGTGTACTCTATTAAGTTGTGATATAATATAATAATAATGATATAGCCACAAATTCTTGTATAATATAAAAATAATAATATTCACTGAGTTATTATGTTAATAGGAGTTTCTCGCACTGCAAGGCGTTGCCTTATATTAATTGTATTGCATCATGGTGTACTCTATTAAGTTGTGATATAATATAAGAATAATGATATAGACACAAATTCTTGTATAAATTGATGTGGCATGATAAGATTGATTGAATTAAATATCACTTGACCCACATGATTTGTTTTTATTAATTTATATTTTCATTCAACTAATGAATTAATGCCACGTAAGTTTGTATAAAATAAGTTTGTACAAGAGTTTGTGACTGTATCATTACTCATAATATAATGCTTGGCGTATTATGAACTGTATTATATATATATATATATATATATTATATTGTGATATTGCTTATATTAAAATTAAATTAATTTGAATTTTTTAAATATTTTAGTGTTATACTAATAATTTTTCAAATTAATTATTAAATAATTATTTTTATATATTAATTTTTATAACATAAAATAATTTCATAATATCCTATTATCAAACAATATAATATTATAATATTATAAATACAAATACAAATAGAATATATAATATTATATAATACAATATAATATTAAATTTTCAATTTCATTATAAATTATTTTTATTACTTAATATTGAATATAATTATTTAATTTAAATTTATTTTTAAATTTAGCAGTTTAGCAAATAACAAATGATTAAATAATTAAAATACTCTTTACATATTTAAAGTAAAATAAGTTAGATGATTTTATGTAATAAAAGTAACATAATATATTATCATTTATTTATTAAATATTTAGGTTTATTGATATTTTATATTATTATTTAAATTAAATTTTACTTCATATAAAAATAAATTAATATTTAATAAATTTAAATTTATTATAAATTATTGAATAATAAAAGTAAAATGATTAGATTTAAAATATGAATAGTATTTTAATGCAATAAAGTCTAAACCTTATTCCCTATGGGATTATTTTATAGTCATTTTAGGGTGCGTTTGGTACACGTATTGCATTATGCTGTATTGCATTAGCATTGTATTATAACAATATTGTACAATATTTAGTACTACATTGTACTGTAATAATTTTTTTGATTAATTTAAATTAAATATCATATTATATTAATATATTTAAATTGTATTAATATTTTATTAATTTTAAATTAATATTATTCATATTTATTCATATTTAAATATTTATTATTAGTCATAATAAATTGTAAATTTATTAATAAATTAAAATGTAAAAATAAAAAATATAATATAATATTATTGAACAATAATGCATTTATTTAAATTAATAATTATAATGTAAAAATAAAAATATTAACTAATTTAATATTAAATTAAAAAATAATATTTAGTATTATTATTACTATTAAAGTAAAAGCAAAAGTTAACAAAAGCAAATGGAAAGTTAGAAACGAAAAGGAAAAAAAAAAAAGGAAAGAGCAAGCGGCAGTTTGCCGCATTAGATTGGGCCATTATGCAGTGTTTCTATAGCTTTTAACTTATCAAACATTAGCTTGTATAAAGCTAATGCAATGAGGAGTTATAATATAACAACCAAACATGTCCTTATTGTATTAACCATCTTCTCAATATAGTGCAATGTAACTGTGCAGCCAAACATGGGATTTTATAATAACAATATATTAACGCAATAGAGTAGAATGTAAATACGACCTGCCAAACGCGCTCTTATGCACATGAGAACTAATTAATTGATTATGATAATTTATCAATTTTAATGTAACAAGAAGAGAACATACCGCATGTAAACTTTTATAAAAATAGATGAATGTGATATATTCAATCCAAGAATTAAATGACTTTATGACATATAACATGTAACTACACAGCAGTTATAACAGTTCTTAATTAAAATGTTACACCTCAGGTCCTGAAAAAAGAGAGGTCGCAGGTTTCACGAAACTTCAGCTGTCACAAACAGAAATGTCACCTTAAAAATCATATAAAAACTTTTTGTAACATCATTTGACATTTGGAAGCAATAGGGGAGGAGGAGGAGAGAGATGGAGAATGAGATTCATTCAACATTAGTAGATCAAAACTCTCGCTCCCCTCCTCCTGATTCTCAAAGACCTAAAGGAGGATGGAGGTCCATCAAATATATTCTTGGTAAATTCCTTGATTCATTCTGCAATTAACATTTAATTCATGGTCTCCATATTGGTTTCGAACATAACGTTTTCACTGGAGTTTATATAGAATGATTTTGATGGGTTGTTTTGTTAGGGAACGAAACCTTCGAAAAGTTGGCTTCCATGAGCTTGATTGCGAATATGACGGTGTATTTACGTACAAAATACAACATGGATGGTATACTTTTGGTTAATGTAGTCAGTATTTGGGGTGGTTCCTCAAGCCTTACGGCAATTCCTGGGGCTTTGCTTGCTGATACGTACCTGGGCAGGTTCCGGACTCTTCTTTATGGCTCCATTGCCTCATTTCTGGTAAACATATATTGCCTCATTGCTAGAGCCTTAATTAGTTTAAGATTTTTTTTATGTTTTTGATGCAAATATATTATAATCTGGAACGGGACAAGTTTTCATATTGAATGAAAATGATTGTTATCATGGGTAACCTTTATCACATGATTGTGGATGAATTTATGGATTCTGTGCATTTCAATCAACAGGGAATGGGAATAATGACTTTGACAGCAAGTATACCTGAACTAAGGCCGCCGGATTGCACAGGAGCTCAATGCCCCCAGCCTGAAGGTTGGCAGCTTAGCATTCTCTATGCGGGTCTTGCATTGCTAGCCATCGGATCAGGGGGAATTAGACCCTGCAACATTGCCTTTGGGGCTGACCAATTTGACACCACTACGCCTAAGGGGAAATCACAACTTGAGAGCTTCTTCAATTGGTGGTACTTCTCATTTACTGTGGCTCTTGTTGTAGCCCTCACCGCTGTTGTCTACATTCAGACTAATGTCAGCTGGATTCTCGGCTTTGCCATTCCGACCGGCTGCTTTTTCCTCTCCATAGTCGTTTTCTTGATCGGTTATCACACATATATAATCAAGAACCCACAAGGAAGTGTTTTTGTCGACATGGCCAAAGTGATCACAGCTTCCTGTAGAAAGCGAAAAGTAAATCTTGGACAAGCCTCCGGAAACTCACTCTATGATCCTCCTTTAACACAATCAGAAACAGAATCAAAAACAACAAAGCTCCCTCACACAAATAGATTCAGATGCCTCGATAAGGCTGCGGTGATAGTTGATTCAAGAGAATTAGACGACGACGGGAAGGCCAAGAATGGCTGGAGACTATGCAGTTTGCTACAAGTGGAACAACTAAAACTGCTAGTCGCAATGTTCCCGATTTGGATAACCGGAATATTTTGCTTCCTAGCAATGGACCAGCAGAATACAATTGGGATCCTTCAAGCAATTCAGACTAATAAAAGATTCGGAAGTTTTAATGTTCCACCAGGCTGGATGGGACTAATATCAATGCTTACACTTTCAACATGGATCTTCTTTTATGAGCGTGTTTTTGTACCTCTATCACAGAAAATGACAGGAAAAAAGATAAGATTGACAATGAGACAGAGGATTACTATCGGCATTCTAATGGCAATTCTCAGCTTATTGGTAGCTGGCTTTGTTGAGAGAAAGCGTAGGCTATCAGCACTGCAACACGGTTCATTTGAATCACCTATAAGTATTTTAGTACTTGTACCACAATTTTCTTTTTCGGGTTTGACAGAAGGATTTGCTGCGGTTGCCGTGATGGAATTCTTAACTACACAGTTGCCTGAATCAATGAGGACTGTTTCTGGGGCAGTCTTTTTCCTCAGTTTATCAATTTCAAGCTACATAAACTCAGCTCTTGTTAATATTGTTCATGGCTTAACGAAAAAGTATGCCAAAGCACCATGGCTTGGTGGCACTGACCTTAACAAGGATACCCTTGACTACTTCTATTTCACCATTGCTGCACTTGAAGTTGTTAATTTGTTGTATTTTAATTTCTTTGCTTGCCGTTTTGTATCAAGTAATGCCATTGGGAAGAAAGAATCTCAAAGTGAAGAGAAAAGTCAGAACAAAGAATCTGCTTACCAGCATGTATAATGCCTCCCGTTTGCCATTTGTAAGCTCAATTCCTTTTTTCTTTTCTTCTTTTCTGTATTTTAAGTTCCTTTTATTGATATCTCAGATTTTTTTGTACATGTTTTTAGCACTTTGATCCATATCATTGTTCTTTATTGTATTTTGTTCATAATAAATTACGGAAAAAGCACTAATAATCACAAAATTTATTTAAATGCATAAATAAACTCATGGTTTCATAAATCGTCATGTAAACTCTTTTTTGGTCACATTGGATTAACAAAAATATTTTTGAACAATTATATCCTTTGACAATATAGAACCAATTATATATATGGTTACAATTGTCCAAAATATGGTTTCTATGATTATTTCATAAACTAAAGGACTTTATGTGCATTTAAACAATTTTAGGTCTTCAACAATTCATTTGAAAATGAAAACCAGTTAATCCTCACATTCTTCCTTGTAAGGAGTTAAGAACCATTAGATATTAATGACACAATAAATTGAATTTTTTTTCTGTTTTAAATATTTTGTAAGAATAAAATGTTTTTCAAAATATTGTCAATAACATATCAAACAGCATAAATTTCAAAAAAAGGTCATAAATCAAAATAAAAGAAAACAAAAACCCCAACCTCTGAACGGGGCCCACTTAGGCCCAACCTCTGAAATTGCCACGCCATCCAAACTTATTTATCCACGTGTCAGCATTTTTAACAAACCCCAACCTGCCAAACCAACACAGCAAAATTCCAACGGCTATATTCACTTCCCGCCCTTATAGATATTTCTTCATTTATAAATAAACCCCAGAAAACAGAAAAAACACCACAATAGCCCTCAGCCTCACAATTATCACACCAGTCACACGAATCTTGAGACTCTAACAATGTCCAAGATCCGTCGATTCTTCCTCCCTTGCATCTTCCCAACCGCCGCAGACGCCCAAACAACCCCCGCATCCAAGAAACGCCTCAGCACCTCTTTAAGAGACGACATCGACGAACCCACCAACATCAAATCAGCAGGCGCTGATCAAGAAGCCCAAAACCCAGATCAAGAACCAACCTCTCCTGAAGATAACAGCACGACACTCTTGATTGTTCCGCCTCGTCCGTCGAAATCAATGGTCATCGGCACAATCTTCGGCCACCGCCGTGGCCACGTCTGGTTCTGCATCCAACAAGACCGTGTCTCGATGAAACCGACTCTGCTTCTCGAATTATCGATGCCCACTAACCAACTCGTTAAAGAAATGCGCTGCGGACTCGTTCGTATCGCCCTTGAATGCGCCCGACCCGAAAGCACCGAGAGAATTGAAGTCACTTCTTGCCCGCTCCGTTTGGTGCCTGTTTGGATAATGTATTGTAACGGGCGCAAGGTGGGGTTCGCGGTTCGGAGAAAAGCGAGCGGCCAGAATCGTCTGATGTTGAAGATGATGCAATCGATTACCATTGGAGCGGGTGTAATTCCTGCCGGGTTAGGGTCTTCTGGTCCGGATTCGGGTGAGCAGATTATATACATGAGGGCTAATTACGAGCACATGATTGGTAGCGCTGATTCGGAGTCTTTTCATTTGATTAATCCAGACGAGTGCGCGGGTCAAGAATTCAGCTTGTTCTTGCTTAGATCAAGGTGATTAATTGAAGAATTTCTTGGTAAAGAAAAAGGGTTTATTTATGGGTTTTAGGAGACGATTTTGGGCAAATGAAAATTAGGATTTTGCTGGGGATTGAAAACGGTGCGTTTTCTTGAATTTGACTTTGTCTTGATTGATGAATTCTTTATCAGGTTTTGTGGGATTATTAGGGACTTCTAGAGTTGGGTAACTTTGTTCAGATGAGAATTGTAGTTGAATGTATTGATGATTTCTCTTTAGGTTTTGGCTCAACATGTGTGACTTCAAGACTTGGAAGTTCCTTTTGAGTATTATAATCACAGCTCAATAGAGAAATGGACTGCTTGAAATTTCATTCATTTTTCCCTTGTATAGCTTTGGATAAATTTTGATGATCATATTTCGAACAAGAGAAATTTTAACTGCCTGATGAGTTTGATTTGAAATTGGATCTCTGGGTTTGTTTATCAGTTGTGCTAAATCTTTTATAATTTGCATATGATAATAGATAAAGCTTGACAATTAAGCTACCAAAGAAGAATGCTGACACTTTATTGCTCGACAATGGTGTCTTTGGACACGACAGTTAGCAGCCACAAAATATTAGTTAACTATTTTGGTCATTTCAATGTAAACATGGGCCACTTTAGAACAACTGACTGGGAATCCAAAAAGTAGAAGACATCAATCTCTTGTGGTTCTACCTGTAGTGCAATTTTCTGACTGACTTGACTAAATTTGTTTGAGTCAATGAAGGTCAAGCAGGGTCCGGAACAACAAATCATGTCTCTTATTAGAACATGATGAAAAATAAGACGTCCAAAAACCACTGCATGTTCTGTTGAAATCCCGGATTTTATTAACTTGCTTTCTGGAGATTTGTCGCAACTAGAAAGTTGCAATGGTATGCAATCAATGACTAGGAAAGATACTTTTATTACAACTGTTTTGATTTAACAGTTTCTAGTGCTTACAAATTTCAATTTTTATAGGCCAAAATGTGAAATTGACAGCGAAAATATCATCGCTTTGCTTTTAACCTCCACCACCAGCTTCTTCTTATGTCTTTCTTGAACTTGTGCTGTATATACAAAAGGCAATTAGAGGCCTTCATGTGCATTCACTTGTCTTTTTTTTTTTTTCTTTTTTTTTCTCATTGAGATGCTGGAAGGAAAAGCTGTGGTACAAGAGACTGACATGCCAGATGAGCTGCAAAGCCATGTGATGGAGTTAGCTTACCAGGCTCTTGATCTCCATGAGGTCTCTGATTGTCAATCCATAGCTCATTACATCAAACAGGTATTATATTAACCTTTAGAATCCTTGTCAGTACATAAGTGAATGATGATATATGTTTGTTAAAGAAAGTGATAAAAAAGGGTACATGTCTATAGTCAGGCAATTTAGAAAGATGATTTTCTTAAAATAACAACACTCTAAAAGATTTAAAATCTCACTTTACCGTCCAATCTCGAATCTTGACCTTATTATGTAATCTATAACAAACTATGTCTTGTACTCCTGTCATCTACTTTGCATCATACAATCCAATCAATTTGGATGTTAAAAATTGGAAAATAAACAGGTTATATATGCTTCTTCACCTTGATAATGAATAATATATGAGCAAGCAGTCATGACCATAGCAAGCCCCCTAAAATCTCTGTTTCTGAGTGCAAAACATTCTCTGCAGACTTGACTAATGAGGGGAGAAGAATTCATGTACATATGGAAGATTTTAATGAGTACCTTTAGATCTCCAGCACAATGTTATTGACTCAAGAACTTTGGAGTATTGGAGTTTTCGCTGCCTTTTACTCTATAATTTACAGTTTAAGCTTATATTCATCTGACTAAACAGAAATTCGACGAAGCATACAGGCCAGCATGGCATTGTGTGGTAGGCAAAGATTTTGGATCTTGCATTACACATTTATGCGGAAGTTTCATTTTCTTCTGCGTGGAGATGATGGAGTTTCTTGTTTTCAAGGATGGCAAGGACTGCACTGAAAGCAAGGAAGAGGCTGTTGGAATGCTTCAAAAATCCCAAAAAGCTGACCCATAGTCCTTAGGATTTGAGCATGCATGAAATTTATATTGGAACAGTAATCTTTACCAATATTATGTTATATTATGTTCATAGATTGAATATTATGTGCAAAAGCGGCATCCTAGTGCTTGTCTTTGAGTAGTAGAGCTAAAAATATTTCATTAAAAATTTTTGCAGCCTCCATAATAGATTGGGAGGCCAATATTTAGACATGGCTGGATCTTATAACCAACCAACGTGTGAACTCTGATAGCAGAAGATAAACGACATGCAAGTGCAATGATAAAAAATTACCTGACAAAGAGGAGCAACAGTCAAGTTGTACTTTGCTGTGTAGCCACCATAAGTAGCTTATATTAGCTAATAGCTTCAACAATAAAAAGTTTTATATTGTCAGTAAGGATAAGGTAATCCGCATCCTGAGGACTAGATACAACAAACGTACATGCTGATCCAAACCTCAGGATGCAGATTACCTGATTCTCACCAATATGGACACAACAAAGATGAAATATACCTCAGAGAGAGTAATGAACAGACAGTAGAGGAAAGGGAAAACATAACAATCAATAGGTATTAAGAAGTTTTGTAGCAAGAGGAGGCTGAGTTTCATTTGCATGATGAGAGGAATTTATAATTGCACAAAAAGCAAACATGATTTATTCCCTAAGTAGGGGCTGATTTGGTGTAAAGGGGTGCATAGGGTATAAAGCGATGATAAGGTGCTCTGATTTGGAATCATCGTCATTTGATTCTGTTCTTCAAAAACCAATAATCAATCAGTAGCTTGCTTTCTGTGGACAATGATGGATTGATCTTGACTACTTTTTCCTGGAAGACTGAGATCTTCACTTGCTAATTACATATTTTTACATTCTCTGCAAATTATTATGGAACTGTTGAAAATACTGAATAAAGAAAGCACATCAATAATCTGTCGCCATGAAACAGAGCTGTTCAGTGAGCTTGAAGCTTAATTCTGTAAATGAAGAATCTATTAAAAGCTTTCTGAATGCTTCTGCTCAATAAAAATCTCTCAATCAAAGATACTGAACTGAAAAGAAAATGCTCGCCACATACCCAAATTTTATCTACTTGTTATATATCTCGTTTGATGGTCACCATCGGCTTTAAGTCAGTAGCAAATTCTATTCCCTTGGCTATTAAATCACCTTCTTCCAGCTGCGAGCGGCTTTCTTTAACTTATACTGCGCATGTATCAAATTCTGAACAAGTGGGTTATGTGATTAACGATATTTTTTCGTATCTTATATTATATTTCATTTGTTTATTTAAGTATACTGAAAGTTTGTTCGTCACAACTCAGAATCTTGGTTAATTAGCTAACTATGGCAATCATTATAGAAATTAAGCAAATGGAATCCCATCTTGTTCTTAATGCATCCAAGTTAAAGCTGAGCGCCGTGAATTATTATGTTCTTTTTTGAATTCTCGTTCAAGTTATTGTAATCAATTAAAAATTTGCAAGAATCTAATGGAAGGGTGTCCATACAAGTACTCAAAAACTTTCTTTACATTTATGAAATGCTAGGATTCAACTTCGACAATCCAACATGTTAATAATATAGCAATTTAATAGTTGATTCTATTGTTATCTTTGTTTAATTTTTATGAAGTAACAGTCTCACTTTAGTCTCTGTACAATTATGCAGAAATTCGCCCAAACTGCTTGCAAGCATAACTTTACACTGAAGCTAGGAAGTACTCAAAACCCCACATTGTGCTTTACAAGCACGTACTAAACTATTATATACTTTGCCATCTGGTGATCGATATTTCATCTCTGGTATCTGATATTTCCCTTTAGGAGGTCTCGAAAATGTCCATCCACACCACGGCAATTGTTCCCGAACCAGCCTGCTATTTTCTATCCCTTTTATCTCACCCTTAATCCACTTCTTCATTGCATCAATATTCTCCTTTGCGGGTACAATCACAGCATGTGCACGATCCCGAGCTGCACTTCCAGAAACATCATTACTTGGTTTACCAGTATAGCTGTTATAAACTTTATGACGACATTAATTTAAGTTATAAACTTTTACATACATGCATACCTGTGACCACTTGTCTGGATCTCCAGTACCTCAAGCTGGCTTCAGAGAATTCGCGACTGCTAATCATATTTTTCCGTTGCTTACAAACGGTCGTAAGTGAAACAAGGTACCGTGGAGGGACTCTAATCAATATGTGAAATGTGATCTCACTGGGAAGATAGGGCTTTAAGCCATTGTCGCGGTTATCAATGCAATTTGCTCTGCGTTTATAGTTCCTCCTCGTGCTTCTCTGTAATGTAGTGTGAAGAAGCCAGAATCGTGTTTGGAGGCAAAATATATATAATACTCTCACTTTTGTCTATCTCAAGACTTTCTGGATGGCATAAGGAAACTTTCGTAAGGATTTCTAATTAAATTATGTCCTGTTTTCCTAAGGATTTCTAATTAATATTACATTTAGAAAACTCATGTCTCGATTATTTTGCTTTTACACCGCTCTCTGGGATATTATCTAAAGTTTTAAAAGTCACTATCATGGTTTATAATATTAAAAAAAGAAGAAGAAGAAGAACGTACCTGCCATTAACAAATATGAATTAAATCAATTACTTCACTGAATAAAGGGAAAAATAAAAATTTGGCATTAATCATAGGAACTTAATCAATACCATAATCAGTTTTGATGATATACAATAACATCAACAAAAGGAACAAATTTATACAGTCAAGGGAAAAAAAAAAAGCCAAAACATCTGTATTCAATTCAGTTGATCAATCCCAACATATTAGGCTAGGAACATATGTGAATTTTGGTGAACCATCAGAATTTTCTTCCTGATGTTGACCTTTGAGGCTGTATGAACCCAATTTGCCACTAATCCTAACAATGAACTTCACTTCTTCTGTCTCATCAGCATCCATCACAAACAAAATACTGAACCTTTTGCTGAAATGAAATGGACTGCCAAGCTTTTGACCATTACATATATTATATTTCTTAATCCAAATATGCTCATCCCAGTCTTTCAAGATCCAAATTCCAAGCTCATTCTGATCCTCAGGAATTGCAACACAAAGAGACCCTTCGACATTTTCCATCTGAAACATTTTACAATTTGCTGCGTAATTATCCCCAGGTTGGCATGGCAACTTTATCTTTTCCTTAAACTCTTCCCCCACAATATCCAACGCTTGTACATAAACCAGTCTCTCTTCAACACTGACAGTGATGTTGTGAGCTAACCAACACAACAACCCATTAACCAAAACTGTGTTAAACTCCCATTTCAAGAGGTGCTGAAACCGGGTTTCAACATTTCTCCAAACTGGGGACTGAGCCTCTTGACGATCATCACCATCCAACTCAATTACACAATACCTGAGAGCAAACTCAGGATTTTCATTTTGATAACAAAACCCTATGACCTTGTATTTCTGCAAGGCGGAGTCAAACACTAACTTATAAAACGTACGGAACGGTGCATAGAAAGGCGAAAAAGGCGTGACGCGCAATATCAGCTTAAGCCGTTGGGTCAAGGGGTTACAGATGTAAAGTTGGCTTTTGCTATAAGCAACACGAAAGAGAATCAACCCATCAAGAGAATCTAAAACAATGACATTGTCTTCACGTACTAAATTTCTCAAGGACAGCCGATGACTAGTCTTTGTTCTTATATCCAATGCAACAAAGTCTTGATGAGGAAAAACTCCTTGCAAAAGAATGACATCAAACCTTGATTTCCAATACTTCAAGTGGGCTGCCGAGAATTCACGACCGGAAATGATATATTTCCAGGACTTGCATACCCTTTTAAAAGAAACAAGATCCCGTGCCGGGACTCTGATCAGTATGTCGTATATGATCTCGTCAGGAATAATCGGCCCTGATTTGTTGTAATTCTTGCTTGGCTGATTCAGTTTCTGTCTCTTGTTTTTGGCCCCCATGCCCTGAAACAACTTCGTGGAAACCCAATTGCGAAAACTGTATGCTCGAGAAGCTACTAATTTGAATTGGAAAACTATAAATAAGAAACATAAATAAATTTGATCGAGAAAATTATTTAATATAAGACTCACTTGTTGTTAATCGGGCTCGGGAGTCCCGAGTCAAAAAGTAAACCCTTCCCAGTTGTGTAAGGATTCAAACGTGTTTTGTTGTTTGGTCGGTGCGTCGTGATGGTCGCGGATACGGGTTTTGGAGGTGCGTCGGTTCAAGGTATTTAGGTAATTTAACGCGTTTTAAATCAGAAATCAACTGAGCTGATTTTGTCGTCTAATCTCTGCTATCCCCAAACTTTATATAGCAAAGAAGTTCCTCGGCGGCGCACGACTCTCTAATCCCGAGAGCACGTGGATAACGAAGAATAAACTTTTGTGGGGCCCACTTGTTAAGTTGCATTTGCATAACTTGTAATCAGTGGTATTAGTACAAATATAACTAATATAATAGACTAGAACTGGTCGGCCAGGTCAGATTCTAATTCAATCCGGCAATAAGTTACTGTAAATGTAACTTAGCGTGATCGGCATTTTAATATTACGAGATCTATTAAATTAATAAATTTTTTGTTATGTTACATAATCATATATGATTAGATAATAACCGTTGGATTTCATCTAACAATTGTAAAAATATGAGATAAAAAATCATATTATTTTTACAATTATTTAATGAAAATCCAACGATTGCTGTATAATTAATAATCATGTATGTTACATAATTATGCAACATAACAACCTCCAATTAATAATAATTATGCAAAAATAAATGACAAGTTTTCCACATTTGCAGCTCATAGAATTTTTTATCTTCAGATGAAATGAGTGGTAAATGGTATCTTATTTTTATTTATTTTTTTTAACGCAAATGGTATCTTATTTTTTCAATGTATAATGTAAATGAAACATGATAAATTTTATTAAGTTGATGCACCAATGATATTGTACCTTACATTATAAAGTATCTCCTTCTTCGGAGTTTAAATTCATCTAAAGACCGGATTAATAAAATCATAATAATAATAATGAATGGCACTCAAAACTCTAAGATTTGCACCCTATGGATCTCTGTTATTTCATAATTGGATACTCATACTCACTCTAGTCAGTGAATTTTGTCAGATTGATCAAGAAAAGGGCATTATGGTACACGCTATTATCTGGTAACATTTGACAATTAAATAAGGTTGAAATATGGCACAATTTAGTGAGTTGAACTTTATTAGTTTTTTATATTAATTAAACCAAATTACTTGCTGCCGTGGCTTGCAAATTACGTCAATTTTATCCTATATTTATATAATTTTTTAATCAATATTATTACTAAAAAATCATATTTACTAAAAATAACTAATTTTTATTTTATTATTACTATTTTTTTCCCACAACAACTATATAACAGCTCAATACCAATTTAAGCCTTAGTCCCCCAAGTTCGTGATTTCTTCAACCAAGATCCAAAAACAATCAAATATAACAAATAATATTGTATTTCCTGAATCGAACTTACATAAATGTATCCTTCCGGACTCAAAAGTGGAGGGCCAGAATAATACAACACATTTCATCTATGCATTATCTTTTTGTTGCTGTAGAAATCACGAGTTGAAAAGAAAGGAAACAATAGAAGCCCGAATCCACAGCCTATAAAAGCAGGTATTTCAAAATACATAACAAAATTGTTAGGATGACATGATCGTCAATGAATGCTAACACATATGAAACGTCAGGACTCGAATCAGTTGAAACAGGATACACTTGATATCACTCTTGCAGTTCTAACCACCTATACATTAATAGACCGAAAAGGAGGAAAAAGGGGAAATCATATAGTGGCAACGACAAAATTTACCACCATTGTTACTCTCAGCAAATGCCAGACATTTGTTCTAGCTGCCTAGTATATCCAAACTAACAGAATTTTCTTTTGTATCAAAGTGGGTTTAACAATTTATGAACTCATGGACGAGTTATAGCATAACATATGCCGGCGATAAGTAACTAAAAACTGGTAGGAACACTTGATAAAAGCATCTTCAATGTCTCGTAAGTCATGAAAACAATGCCGACACCAGGAACCACCTTGTAATATTCTGGCAAAATGCCTCTATACAAGCCCCGCAGACCTTCAGACTGAATTATGTACCGAAAAGTCCCTAACAACCCATTATTGTAGACACGAGCTCGACCACCGGCCCCTTCTAACTGCATTCTTCTCCTCACAAGGTCAATAGGAAAAGTTGCTGCAAATTATCAAAAGGATGGAGTTAAGTCTCAGCAAAGGACCGGAAATCTATCCAAATAATTTACAACACGATATCATTAGCATATCTGTACATGTATGTGACACAAACATGAAGGAAGACAACATCAGAGCCTAATTATCCCCATATATAAATATATATTTCAGACAGTTGTGTTGCCTGGTAAGTTTCATAAAGCCCTGGTTGATCATTCTTAAAACTAAAGTTGCCAAGACTAAAGGACATGGCAAACCATGTCATTGCAATCCAAAAATCACCCTAGGGCATCAACTATTCAACAAATATTTGTCATAAAGCCAACTTTAAATTTAGATCACAAATTAGTACTATCACAGTACTATGGTGTAACGAAAACATGTCAAATCAAGAAATACATCCAACCGAAAATTTTGATTCAAACAAAATGCAAAGTCTGCAGCTCAAATTTCCTGTCCATAATGAACATATCATCAATTAGAAACACAGAAGAGAAATGAGCAAATAAGCCGATTATACATCTTCTAAAACTTAATCTCAACAAGTCAGTGGAAAGAAAACCTTTGAAAGCAACTAGAAGTTTTCATGAAATAACTGACCTACAGTTAAAAAAATTAATAATAAAAAAAATAGTGCAACCCTATTTTCAAAGTTACTAAAAGGCATCAGTTAACAAAAAATTACAAAAATAGGAATCCTAGGCAGTGATATAAAGGGTATTAATTCAAAAAAAAATCTATTCCAAAAAATAAATAAATAAAATATCTATTTCTCAAATTTCGACGACACTGGCATGAGATAGAAAGCATAATTGATAGAAGCATAAAAAGAAAAATCAACAGCAACCATGAAATCTATGCTGCATAATCAGTGGGAACTATTAATAAAACGTTGTTTTCCAGAAAACAAAGTAAATTCCTAGGCTCCTAGCTCAAATGATGAAAGAGGATTGACTTTGAATGTCATTCAAAAATGACTGACCTGTTGATGAGGCAATGCCTGAAAGACTGCCGCATGCAAGGCTGACCATGACAGTGGGATCATTGGGCCTGATATCAATTGAAGAAAAACTTATAACAGGCTATTTAAATTAGCGCACGGACAGATATTAGGCCAATGACAGCAGATAATAAGACTCCAGTTTAATGGCCCTCACCTGTAAGACTGCCAAAAAGATCTGAGAGACTCATAGACAGAAAAACTTATTGCTATACTAGGTCCAACACCCTGCAATACATTAAGTAACAGAACAACATTAAAGACGGTAACACAAAGCCAAAAAAAAAAAAATTGAGGAAGAACAGTAAACCATACCAATAATGTCGCTCCAAGTCCTTTATACAAGCCCAAAAATCCTTCTTCTCTGCAAATGGTTTGAAATGAATGCCAAATACCTTTGTAGTAGATTGCTTGTCTCTGCAAAGTGCCAAAACTATTTGAGTTAAGGACAGAGATTAAACTGGAAGCACAAATAACATAACACGCCCAGATACTTTGATTTCATTGACCAATGAACCCAGAGAGGGGGGAAGGGGGGGCAAAAATAGGACAAACTCAGACTATGTAAAAATTTACCCCCCTAGTTCTAATTAACCAAAAAGTACCTGTGCTGCAAGGCGTGTCCTCACAAGATCTAATGGATATGTAGCAGATGCAGCAGTCATTCCAGCTAACCCACCACCCACAAAGTGCACACCCAGATTCATGCTTGCACTTTCCCGATGATTATCCAAGCCAAGAACAGATTGCAAAAACTGCAAAGGGAGACATGAAATAATAATGAGCAATTTGCAATGAAAATTTTATTATCCTACTTTAACAGAAAAAATAAGTTATTCAACAAGCAGGTACACTGACATTCTTGTAGTGCTCATAACAATAAAAGTTGACTGAAGAATAAGGAAGACGGTGTGCAATGGTAACCAGATTGCCTTTCCAAAATGCTCTAAACCCTTCTTCATTAGCTATACGAGAAGCCTCGTGCAATATACTAGGCTTGCTCAAGGCAGCAAGATCTGAGTGCATACCTTGCACCTAATAAAACAAAGTAACACCCGCAGTCAAGAAAACTACAAGTTTAATGAAAAATAAAACGCTCTGCAAATAATCCATAATAATAAAACTAAGTAATAATCAGCATCTGGACACTTCATGATAAATATCTCGTCCAGATTGTATAGCACAGGATTACGAATTAGTTTGGCTTATGGAATGCTAACTCTTCTGCTTGATGTAAAACATCTGCAATATTTTGACAGATTAAAAGTTTAAAACAAATTCATCTTCAAAGGAAAGGGTAGCCATGGCAAGACGGAAACATACTATACAATCAAATACATTTCATGACTGATGTAAATTTATTTTTTACATTTTTTTCAAGTTCCTACGTTTGTACGAAAAAAATAAGTGCATGCAAATTTCTGGCATTCTATTCAAAAAGTACTACTAACAAAGTAATAGGAATTAAAAATTACAGAAATAAATCAAATTAAACTACCCAAAAAAAAACTCTGGCTTAATACACACATACAAAAATAAAAATAAAAATAAATGAAAAAGCAGCAAATCCAAAACCAAAAAACAAAAAAAAAAACCTGGAACAGAATAGTAAGCCGAGCGAGAGGTGCTGTACAAGTCTTGCTGAAAGCACCAGCAATACCACCGGCAAGAAGCTGCTGCACGGTTCCAATCTGAGCTTGATGCTGATTTAACGACCGTTTTGGGACACTTAAATTATGCTGCGGCTGCTGCGGCTGCTGCAAGAATTTTCTAGCGCTAGCGTCAACAACGCTGCTGTGAGCTGTATTTAAAGCCCTTTGGCCTCCTTCAACAACCACACCGACTCTCGCTTCCATGTTCATTGGTAATTAAAATAACAAAAAGCTCCAAACTTTCTTAATCTAGAGAAGAGTTTGGGTTCAATCTCACATGGGCTATAACAATGAATTAAGAATTTTGTGATTTGGGTTTGAAACCCTTGAAGAAACCCTAGAGAGGAGAAACGTTTGTATGTGCCTATCCTATTTAATTTAGGGTTTTTGTTTGTGGTTTAAAAACTGGTTGCTTGAGTTGTGGTGAATCAAAGCGTAGATGCGTTTGGCATTTGGAATATTATTTTTATCTGCGTGCTTTGGACGAAAGTTGCCACTTTGTCATAAATTCTTTTCTGTTTAGATTCTAATTAGCCATTTAGCCCTCAGCCTTTTTTTTCCCCCTTTTTTTCTTTTTTCATAATGTGCTTAATATTTTTTTTTTCAAACATCTTTTGCTAGAAGGTTTTCTACAGTCATCAAATTGTATTTTTGAGTATTTTTCTGATTTAATGAGAGTTAATTATTCAAAAAATAAATTATATATTTTTTGTTTTAAAAAAAATATGTGTGTGAGTAAAAATAGATGAAGGCCTTGTCCTAGTGGTAGGCTAAGTTAAAGACACAAGTCTCAGCATTTGCAAATACTCAAAAATATCTTTTCTCCCATAAAATAAGTAGGATCAAATGTTTCTTCTATTCGAGTTGATCTCAATAAATTTGTTATTTTTCGCTATAACATATCATGGCAAGACTCACCAGTGCTAAATTTATAATATTAAAAAATATTTTTCAAAATTAAATATGATAATTTTTTGCTATAATACTTGTATTAGTATATTTTTAATATGATTAATGAATAAAATATTCAATTAAAATTCCCAACTCAATAACCCGAATGAAAGATTTAAGTTACTTAACCTTGTCATTTGGTATTTTACAATTCTCAAAAATCTTAAAGAGAATAGCTCACGTCAATAAAAGTGAAAATACTAGATTTAAGACTTTAATGCTCCTCTTCATATATATTTTAGAATAATTTATTTAATTTACACTTTTGTGTGAGAGTAGGGATGGCAAAAGGCGGGTTTGGGTCGCCCAAACCCACTTAAAGTTAAGCATAAGGGTTTGAGATGGGCTCGGGCCGAATTTAAGCTTTATTTATTTTTTAAAATTATTATAAATTTCAAATAAATTAATTATCAACAAGTTATTATAATTATAGATAAGTACTAAATAAGTAAAATAAAATTAATATTTCAAAATAAAATAATAAATAAAGTAAATAAAAGTTTATAAATTTAATTTTCTTTGATATTGGATTCTCTAATTCAAACACTCTTTTAATTAATTAACACATAAGTAAGAGTTTAATATCATAATTTTAACTTTTTTAAAATTACCATCGATTTATAAATTAAGAATTTAAGTTTTCTTGTTTTATTTTTAAGTTATTTTTCAATTTTAATTATAAATTAATTTTTTAAAAAATAGTGGGCTTGGACTTGGTCCATACTTTTTTTCTTGAGCCCTTTGTCCATGCTCTCATGTGTGAGGGTTGAGCGAATCTCGCATGCCTAGTTGAGTCAAGCTTTTTTGCCCAAATCAGGATTCTCTCCTGATATAATCATGTCTGAATAAATAACTCAATCATTGATGGGTTGTTCATAAATAAAAAAATAAAAAAATTAAATCTTACCCATATATTACTACTAAAAGATATATGATAAAATATTCTTAAAAACTCAATAATATTCAGATCAAGTGAAGATATTGTTCCTTTTTGCCCACCCTATGTGAGAGTGAAACAAGTGTGTGGCATAGTCATAAATGATGTTTAGTCATTTCAATATGAATTTAAAAAAAAAATCTCATGTAAATAGATAAACTATGTAATTTCAAAAATATAAAGTCAAGATCTAAATGTTATTATCCGTTTGGGAACCAAAAGTTACGTCAGCAAACCCATGATTTGTCATTCATGGATGACAACTTAATTATTTCACATATTTTAACTTTTTATTTCGAATAATAACTCAGGACTTCTCAAAAAAAAAAAGGAATAATAACTCAGGAGTTTCTGTATGCAGTAGCAATGCCACATTGGAGCTAGCAAGTTGAAGCCCCTGCTTGACTTTTCAGAATTTATAAAATTTATTTTAATATTTGTCATTTTGTCCCATTTTTAATTTAATTTAGCATAAAAGCTCCATAAAAGTATAAAAATTACTAAATTATTAGGTATTTATTTTGACCTCCCTAACCTGCAAAGAAATATTATTATTTTAAAATCCTTGAGGTCCTAACTCTCCTAGCACAAAAGAACAAAACTCCTTATGTACTTAGTTTTATTTAATTGATATTTTTCAATGGGTCTTATGGCCTTTGAAATTCAATTTAATGTTTACATTATGCATGTGAGTTCTAATAACAAATTTTTAGGATTGAAAGAGATTAAAGAGCTAATAAGAAAAATAATTGATACTAAGAAGAACAAATTGTATTTATTAATTTATTTACGTATGATATCATTATTGATTTTACCAATCACCCCACTATACTAGAAATGACAATTTCAGCTATGAATTTTGTGAATTGTTAGTTAAATTGAATTGGAGAAACTAATTGTATGAATTAAAAAATATATATATTGGTGATGAGATTATGCTTTTGTATTTTCAACATATGAAAAGACATCAATAATATATACAAATGTATTAAATTAAATATATTAAAGAATTTTTATTTTATTTATTGACCATTTTTAAATTATATTATTGTTTGAACTTAGCACCTATTAAATTGAATTACATCAATGCAACATACCATGGATCCTAAAAGTGATATTTCTTCATAGTTTTTATAAAGACGACCTTGAGTATTAGTTAACTCATAGAATAATGTAAAGAGATCTTAATAGATATTTTAGGGTGGTTGTGAACTTATAGTCGACCGAGCAGATAGAGTAGGGTTAAAAAAAAAAATCTTACATAAATAAATAGTAATAACTTTTCAATGAACTTAAAAGCATCTATTAATATTTATGTACAAGTAAGATTTAACAATTTTTTTAATCATTATTTATTAATTGCTCATCGCTCCTAAATTTTACCACGAAAATCTCAAATCCGCAGAAATCTTAATCCTTTCATCTCAACCTGAACCTGGCGTTTGACACATTGTAGCTGTTTGTTGAAGTTGAATGCATTTTTATCACGATGTAAATGAGGAGAAAGACCAGGCACAGGTTCCAATTTCCATGTTGTGCTTTCCACCTTTTGATTTACAAAACACGTGCTGTTGACAGATCCGCGGAACAGCATTAAAAATTATAATTTGGGTCGATCAATTTATAGGCACTGGACAGGCAATGGCATGTGACGTGAGAGAAATTTCTTGCTCCATTTCGTCTACGGCCTACCCAACTACATAACATCCCAAAAAAAAAAAAAAACACCATTACAATGAATAGTTGTTTTCTTTCTTTTTTGTTAATTAAAAATTCCAGATCATTTTCTCACAAAATGATAATTTTTAAAATATTCTCACCCCAAATTAAACTAAAAATTTTATATTTTTAAGTGAACACAAACAATAATAAGTAAAAAGAAGTGTATCAAATAAGGGCGACACAAAAACCTATGAACATGTACTATAAACAAAAATAAATGTAAAAAAAGAGTAGAAAATAAAAAATAATTCAAATATACAAACACTATTTTTTAATTATGAAATCTGACATTATAAACTATAAAAATATGTAATTATATAAGAATTAATAAATCAATTAAGATAGAATAAATCAATACATGTAATTATAATCAATTATAAATTGCAAGTAGAATCTTTATGTTTAAAAAATACTTAATTACTAAGGTTAAATAAATTAAACAATAATCTATTCATCTTTTTAAATTATAAAAATATTATTAGTCAAAAGTTTCAATAATAAGCTATACTTAACCTAATAAAAAGATATTTGTATGCCATTATTTTTTTACCAGACACTCTAACTTATCTGCTTAGTTAATGTAACTAATAAATAAAATTTCAATATTGACTTAAAAAGTTTATGAAATTGTTAATAATTATTACACTATGTGTTTTTGTACTATTAATACTAATGATGATGGTATATTGCGTTTACATACTTTTTTCAATTAAAATTTTTAAAATTAAATTAAAGCAGTAAAAAATTTTAGCCACCTAATGTTTTCAATCTATTCAATAAATATATAATTTAATTATTTTATAAAATAAGTCATTAATTTAAAAAAATATAATTGGATTAGAGACGTATTTGAAAATAAAATAAAAACTCTATTGTTGTTTGAAATTGATTAAAATATAAGGGTAACTTAATTAGGGACATATATGGAAACAAAATAAAAACTCTATCCTTCTATAAAATTAATCAAAATAAAAGGGGCTTAATAATTTTTTCTAGACCAGCTCAGGCTACCGCCCGGTGTAGCTCAGCTGTAGGTCCGCCACTACTCTGAATTATTATAAACTTTAATTCACTCTCATTTTTATTTAAAAGATAAAAGAAAAATCGAGACGGATCACTGAAATTTGTTTTAATCTTTTAATAAAAATAAGAGTAAGCTAAAATTTACAATATTTAAAGAGTTATTTTGAAGATTATCCTCTCAAGTAATTTAAAATTAACCTTTAAAAAATAAATATGCATGAAATTAACCTTAAAAAATTCATATGTATATTATATTAAGAATCAATATTTATTATTAGATACAAAATTTTTATTAACAAATGTATAGATGAACTTTTTTCTTTTTTCAGGCATTTTAAACATACCTTTTTTTTCTTCCATAAAACTAAAATTTTGATTTAATAAGAGAAAAGTTCCAATATAGTAGCACATTTGGCTAAGACATACAACTAGTACAAATGATATTAGGAGAGAATCTTTTTTAAGTAAATCATTATATTTTTAGAAGAAAAAAAGTAGTCCCCTAGAGATACTTGATGAAGGATACCACTCCCATTTATGTTTCAATAATTTTACGGTTCACAATATTTAAGTTTTAACTTAAATTCAAATGTCATATGTTACTTATTTATTAGATGGTGGATTTAATAATTTATAGAATTATTAAATTATCATCTAATGAATAAATGACATACGAATTGAGATTTAAATTGAGACTTGAATCTTGGGATAACTAGTATTACCCTTTTATAATACACTCCACCTTTAGATAAGGAGTGCTAGGGACAGTCGCTAGCATCAGTCGCTCGTATAGTCGCTAGCCTTGCATCAAGCCGTGTGTACTTTTATTTGCTTTTTGTTTTGCAATAAATGTATTACTATAAGATCCTTTCCTTTCCAATTTATATAAAAATTGTCATGGACTCCCTTCATTCACTTATGCACATTCTCTCTTAAAATATCGCACACTCTCTCTATCATAATGCGAATAAAACACACCTTTCTCCCAAGTCAAAATGGCGCGCGCGTGAGAGAGAGAGAGAGGCTACTATCACTTGTAAAATTTAATTCACAATTCTAATTGCGTTAGATACCAAAATTAATTATTGATTTTTAATCTTCAAATTTTTTAATTTTTTGAATTGATTTCCATAAAAAAGCCACAAATTAAAACCTTAATAAATAATTTTTAATTTCATCTTTCATATCTAAACTCTCTCGGTGTTTTTTTTTAAGTTTTACAAATAAATTCTAGTTTATACATTTGTTGAGAGAATTTATAAGTTTATAAATTATATATTGCTGAGAAAATTTAAATCTGTAAGATGAATTTAACAATCATTAATTCAATTTGAGTCTTTTGCTATGGAAATTAGTTTAAAAAATTAAAAAAAGTCTTAAGATTAAAAATCAATAATCAATTTTGGTATGTAAATTTGGAATTAAATTTTACAAGTGACAATAGTCTCTCTCTCTCTCTCTCTCTCTTTTTCTTGGCATTTTGATTTGAGAGAAAATTGTTTTTTATTCATATTTTGAGAATGTGTTTGTATGAGCGCAGTATTTTGAAAGAGAATGTGCATAAATGGAAGAAGGAAGCCCATGGCAATTTTGAAATAAATTGGAAAAGAAAGGGTCTTAATTAATATATTTATTTTTAAACAAAAAACACGTAAGAGCACACGTGGTTTGACACATGGCCAGCGACTCTAATAGTGAGTGATGCTAACGACTGTCGCTAGCACTCCTCTCTTTAGATTTAGTCTTTCGAACTGATACATGAATATGCAAAAGAAAACTTCACCATTACATACAAATATAGTAAATACAACTATAAACACTATAAATTTAGATCCAGAGTAAATTACTCACCATGGGAAATAACCATCTTCAATCTTCATACGTACTGATGGAATTCCAATTCGTCTAAAACTAGAAAACATAGAGAATGAAGACTTTTACAAGAAAGCCTCTTCAATCTTACTTCCCTCTTTTCTCTCACTCTGCCAAGCTCAGCCTCCGATCTGGAAAACAGTCAATCTTAGCATCTTTCCAACGAAAATCTTTCAGTTTTTTAATTAATTAATTATAGCTTAACGATAATTTCATTCCCCAGATCAGATAAGCGGGATTCGAATCATTTGTCTTTTATTCTAAAAACATTACGGGTGATGCATATTATAATAAGGTAATAATAACAGTGTTACCCGACATTTCTTTTCTTTTTTTTTTTAATGTAATTTCTCCGTTCAAATAAAGAATAATGGGGCTGTGAAATTAAAATGTAAATATTATCATCACTCTATGGATTTGGAAAGATTTTGTAGTTCCGTGCCCAAGTTCTTGAAAGATTATTCACTCTCAGCAGCCCAATATCCGTTTGGAACAACCCACTGAGTTTTTAGATTTTGAGAATTTACTCTGAAAAGGATATCATTCCCTTTCGGTTATGGCTAAATGGGTATCTGCAAGACAGCAACTTTCAGAGCTAAAGTAACACTTTAAATCTGCAAAGCATTTGCTCTTTCCCCTTCAACACTCTCACTCATCCTATGTATTGATGAAGAATCAATGTTAAAAAGAATATAATCCTAAGAATAAACAAAGCAGAGACACACAGCCATCCATACAGTTATTTTAATGCAACAAAACTTAGTTCTGATTCCCACTGCAAAAAGCTGAAGAAGTAAAGGAGCCCAGAAGGAGAAAAAGAAACACTTCTTTTGCGATTGGTCTCTTCACAAATTCACGAGCCTGCTCGTGTTGACCACACTCCCAGTCCGAGTATCTCCTAAATGGAATATTATATGTACTCATTTAGTACTAATGAATTCATACAAATCACTAGTCCCTGCTTCATAAACTTTTCCCGATGCTGCAGAAAATATATGGCTGCTTTTCTCATAAGAATATATAATAAGTTGAGAAAAAAATGTACCAAAATAATACAAGAACTGTTCACCAACAACAATAATCAATTTAACAAACTAACGCATCATCCAATTGAGTTTGTAGCCCAATAGTGCTCATGCCCTCGAGATCAACATATGTTGAGGGTATGAATTCGAGTCTCATGAAATTCATTCTCTTTGTTGGAAAATTTTTTAGATGAAGTCTCTCTCAATTTGATAAAGTCAAAGCATGCTAAATGTAACTGTCCTTGAGGAAATATACCACCCCAGAAAGACATTTTCTTGGTGTAAAAATGAGTCACTCGGTGGTCTATTTTCCAGAATACAATTACCTGGTTGGTTTTGTACGAGTGTATTCCTGTATACAAAACTCTTGAACAACTGCATAACAATATATCTCAGTAATATAATGAGAGTGTTTGCTTGTCTTTTTATTCATCTCTACTGCCACCACTATCAAGCTTATTAAGCTTGTTTTATATAGCTCAAATCATAACCACCACCATTAAATCATCAACAAATTTGATATAAATGTGACTATTGATATTGTAACTTTCAAAACGGTGGAAATGAATACGTAACAATTTCAATTTTTTGTAACTCTAATCTCATAATTCAACATTAATGGTTAAACAATTATTGTATATTTTGAAATTCTATAATAAAATTTCTAACACTCTCATAATAATAATAATAATATATATCTACCCCAATACTAATGGGAGCAAAGTTTCAAGTTTTATGTTGATGTATAACATGTGTACTTGAATATCATATAATCCTCACTTGTAACATTTTTTAAAAATAAATACACATATGTTATAATATGATTTGCTTGATATATATCTAACATGATATCTCCAATGTATTCTAAAATTCTCATTAGATAGACCAAGTTTTGGCAAACTCATGAACTGTACTACAAATGTCTCTCTCTATCTATAATTCTAGTAGATTTAGATAGTATTAAATTTTGTAGATTGTTACCCAAAAACCACATACTACAAAAGCGTACTAACACTGCTAAGCGATAGATCCTAGTCAGAGCTGTTGTATTTTGTATGTAAATAGAATTCTACTTAGGGCGAGAATCAGCCACAAGAATTTGTTATTGAATTCACTCTTCCCTTTATTCTGCATAATACTTGAGTTTAAATACGTAAAGGACTAACAGACTCCTCCTAAAATAATGTCACAACTACTAAAAATCAGTAACTGAATCCAGATAAAGCCGGCACTTATTAAAATAACAAAATACTTGCTTACAGAACTTGATTAAGCCTTAACTTGCACGTGACTAAGCTGACCACTCCACTAAATCCACTAAATCCTCAACGGCTCCATGCATTCTTGACTCATTCCTTTTAGACAGTGAACTTGCAATTCTTGATGGGCACATGTTGAGACTTTCTTGGCTTATCAATATCTTCCCCTGGAAGCGGACTCTTATCCTTAAGGTCCACATTTTTAAATTGATTCAATAGCTTCTCTGTTATCGGATAACGAATGGAATGAAATTTTTTACTTGGCACGGTCTGTTGGGACAACCTCTGCAGCAATTTCATTTTCTTCATACGTAATATTTCTTGCATCAGTACTTCCTTCAAGAAACAATATTTGAGAGCCCATACATTTGTTAATATTGGATGCAGCATCTAAAAGCTGCATCTAGAAGACACAAGGTTGGTGGCTTTTGAACCAAAATTGTCAAAGAAGAAGAAGAAGCACACGGCTTTGACAAGAGAAAGAAAAAAAAGAAGAAAATAATAATATTTTAATGGCAAATTTTGCCTATAAAAAGGAAGCTCTCATTTGAAAGCTTGGCATCCAAAATCCCACATAAGCGATCCAATTCCATTTAATTCCATAGAGAGAATTGGAGAGTTGAGAGAGAGTTTTGTGGGTTTGAATTAATAAGCTCTTGTTATAGTGATTTAGAGAGTTTGGGTGTATTGGGGTTTTAGAAAGTGAGCTAAAATACTACAATACTTGTAACTCCTTTTCACTAGTAAAATATTTCCTTCTGTCTTCGCCCGTGGACGTAGACTAAAAGCCGAACCACGTAATTTTCTGGTGTCCTTTTTACACTTGTTCTTTATTTTCTTATAATTTTACTTTAGCTGCGTGTCTGCTTTACCCACCAATTTCCTAACAATGGTATCAGAGCTATTGGTTGTATTTTTGAAGTCAGGTATTGTTCAAGTAAGGTGTACTGACGTATACGATACTATTCACATATACGGTACTATTCACGTGAAACGGTGGGATTGATATTGTTCGCGTATACGGTACTGTTTACAAGAAACGGTGGGAGCGATCCAAAAATTTGGCGGTGCAAAGCAGGGAATAGTGGTGTGAGTAAAGTAACTGTGTGGTTTTTTGTATATGTCTAGGAAAGTTTTGTCACAAAGGCGATAAAAGCTTAAGAAGTCTAGGTTTTAAGTGGGGCCATTGTGACCCTTCCAGTCTTTCCTGGGAACTTTCCTGGTGTGCATTCTCACATATACTCACAACTATTCAAGGTGGTATATTAGCTTGTGTGCGGTATTTATCAACAAAATGACGGCAAAGTATGAAATTGAGAAATTTAATGGAAATAATTTTTCGTTGTGGAAAACGAAGATGAAAACTGTATTGATGAAAAATAATTGCTTGGCAGCAATTGGAGAAAGGCCCATGGAGATAACTGATGACAAATGGAATGAGATAGATGGCAACGCCATTTCTGATCTACACTTGGCACTTGCAGATGGAATATTATCTAGTGTGGCAGAGAAAAACACAGCGAAGGAAATATGAGATACTCTCACAAAATTATACGAGGCCAAGTCACTACACAACAAAATTTTCTTGAAGAGAAAACTCTATACTCTTCGAATGACGGAATCTACAATAGTGACCGATCACATCAACACCTTAAAGACTCTATTTTCACAACTCACAACGTTAGGTCATTATATAGAGGAAAATGAACATATAGAACTTCTACTTCAAAATCTACCAAATTCGTATGATCAACTCATCATCAACCTGACAAATAACAATCCAGTGAACAGTCTAGTTTTCGACGATGTTGCAGCCTCTGTATTAAATGAGAAGAGCAGGCAGAAAAATAAGGAAAACAGACAAGCAAGTTCGCAACAAGCAGATGCGCTATCGGGGAGGAGAGGGAGATCAACGGAACGTGGCCTCAGTGGGAGTCAAAATCATGGTAGATCAAAATTCAGAAGTAAGAAGAATGTTAAATGCTACAACTATGGCAAGAAAGGGCACGTCAAGAAAGAGTGTTAGAGTAATCAAAAGAGAAAAGAGAGTAAAGAACCTGAGTCATCAAATGCTCAGGGGTGTGTAGCAAGTACCTTGGATGATGGCGAAATTCTTTATAGTAAGACAACAACTGTTTCAGAAGACAGAAAATGAATGTCTGATGTCTGGCTTATAAACTCAGGAGCTACCTGGCACATGACTTCTCGGAGAGAATGGTTCCACATATATAAACTTATCTTAGAAGGATTTGTATATATGGGTAATAATCATGCCTTGGAGATCGCTGGTATTGGTACTATCAAAATAAAAATGTTTGATGGCACAATTCACACAATTGAGGAGGTACGACATGTCAACGGCCTGAAGAAAAATCTATTATTTTTGGGACAAATAGATAGTCATGGGTACAAAACTCATGTGGAGAATAGAATTATGAAGATCGTTAAAGGCGCACTTATATTGATGAAGGCAGAAAAGATCGGTGCTAATCTATTCATGCTTAAAGGAGAAACACTACTGGAGGCTGATGCGTGTGTCGAGTCAAATGGAGAAAAGTCAACGATGATGTGGCATCTCAAATTTGGTCATATGTCGGAACAAAGTTTGAAGATCTCTCTAAGCGAAAATTGCTTCCGGGACTCAAATCAGTAAGTTTACCTTTTTGTGAGCATTGTGTTATTAGTAAGTAGTATAAATTAAAGTTCAGTAGATCTACTGCTAAAAGTAAATGCATTCTAGAATTGATTCATTCTGATGTTTGGGAATCACCAGATATATCTATGGGAGGTGCAAAATACATGGTGACTTTCATTGATGATTATTCCAGAAGATGTTGAGTGTACCCAATTAAGAAAAAGTCAGATGTATTTTCAGTGTTTAAAGAATACAAAGCGCGGGTGGAACTTGAATTTGATAAAAAGATCAAGTGCTTGAGGACAGATAATGGTGGAGAGTATACAGACGGCGAGTTTCTTACTTTCTGTAAGCAAGAAGGTATTCAGAGACAGTTCACGGTGGCATACACTCCTCAACAAAAAGGAGTGGTGAAGCGAATGAACAGAACTCTTACAGAAAGAATAAGAGCTATGTTAAAGATTGCTGATCTACCTAATTCATTTTGGGCAGAATTGACCAAAACTGCCTGTTATATAGTAAATCGATCGCCATCTACAGCTATTGGACTTAAGACAGCGATGGAGATGTGGACTGAAAAGCCAGCTGATTATTCCTACCTACATGCATTTAGATGTCCTGTGTACGTGATGTACAATACCCAAGAAAGAACAAAACTGGATCCAAAATCTAGAAGATGTATCTTCTTGGAGTATGCTGATGGAGTAAAGGGGTATCGTCTGTGGGACCCCTCTGCCCACAAGATCGTCATTCGTAGAGATGTTATCTTTATAGAAGATCAACAGCACAGAAGAGATGATGATGATAGTAGTGTAAAAGAAAAGTTAGAGATTGTACCGATATATGTGGAAAATAACCCAGAAGATTCAAATTCTTCTGAAATAACTCTAGAGCACGAGGAATAAGAACCAGTCGAGTCCGAGACTCTAGAAGTTTGTCGGTCAACTCGTGAGAGACGACCGCCAATGTAGCACTCGGAGTATGTTACAGAGATCAACGTTCCATACTGTCTTCTAACAGAAGATGTTACAGAGATCAACGTTCCATACTGTCTTCTAACAGAAGATGGAGAGCCTTCAACTTTCCATGAATCTTTAGATAGCTCATATGTTGCTTTGTGGATGACAGAAATGCAGAAAGAAATTGAAGCTCTACACAAGAATAAGACATGAGAACTTGTACCACTACCTCATGGAAGAAAAGCTATTGAAAGCAAATGGGTCTACAAGATCGAACGTGATGGCAATGACCAAGTGGAAGGATATGCTCAGAAAGAAGGTATTGACTTCAATGAGATATTTTTTCCGATGGTTTAACTCACAACAGTCAGAGTAGTTTTGGCAATGTGTGCTACATTTGACGTACATCTTAAGCAGTTAGATGTAAAAACTACATTTCTTCATGGAGAACTTGAAGAAGAAATATATATGCTCCAACTGGAAGGTTTTGCAGAAACAGGAAAGGAGAACTTGGTTTACAGGTTGAACAAATCTCTATATGGTCTCAAACAGGCGCCGAAGTATTGGTATAAAAGATTTGATTCCTTCATTATGAGTCTTGGATACAACAGATTCAGTTCAGACTATTGTGCATATTACAAAAGGTTTGAAAATAATAATTGCATTATTTTGTTGTTGTATGTGGATGACATATTGGTAGCAGACCCCAACAAAGGTCGAATCTAAGAATTGAAGGCACAGTTGGCTAGGGAGTTTGAAATGAAGGACTTGGGACCAGCAAACAAGATTCTAGGGATGCAAATTCACCGAGACAGAAATAACAAGAAGATTTGGCTTTCGCAGAAGAATTACTTGAAGAAAATCTTGCGGCGCTTCAATATGCAAGATTGTAAGTCAATTTTTACCCCATTTCCTGTTAATTTTAAATTGTCCTCAAGTATGTGTCCTAGCAATGAAGTTGAGAGGAAGGAGATGTCTCGAGTACCGTATGCATCAGCAGTGGGAAGTTTAATGTTCGCTATGATATGTACAAGACCGGACATTGCACAAGCAGTGGGAGCAGTTAGTCAATACATGACGAATCCTGGTGGAGAGCATTGGATAGCTGTGAAGAGGATTCTGAGATACATCAAAGGAACCTCAGATATTACATTATGTTATGGAGGATCAAAGTTTACTGTCAGGGGCTATGTGGATTCAGATTTTGCAGGAGATCTTGATAAAAGAAAATCCACTACTGGTTATGTGTTTACACTTGCGGAAGCAGCTATAAGCTGGGTTTCGAAACTGTAGACCGTTGTGGCTTTATCTATAATAGAAGCAGAATACATGGTAGCTACACAAGCTTGCAAGAAAGCTATTTGGATACAAAGGTTATTGGAGGAGCTCAGGCATAAACAAGAGAAAATTTCTGTGTTTTGTGATAGTCAGAGTGCTTTGCACATTGCAAGGAATCCAGCATTTCATTCCAGGACAAAGCACATAGGAGTTCAGTATCACTTCGTTCGAGAAGTAGTGGAAGACGGAAGTGTGGATTTACAGAAAATCTATACGAAGGAGAACCTGGCAGATGTTTTGACCAAGCCGGTAAATATTGACAAGTTTATTTGGAGTATACCCTCTTGTGGCTTAGAGGAAACGTAAGCAACATGATTATGGCGAAGCAGAAATGATGGTGTTGAGATTGATTAATTTTCAATCTAATCTCCAAGTGGGAGAATGTCAATATTGGATGCAGCATCTAGAAGCTGCATCTAGAAGACACAAGGTTGGTGGCTTTTGAACCAAAATTGTCAAAGAAGAAGAAGAAGAGGAAGCACACGGCTTTGACAAGAGAAAGAAAAAAAAAAGAAAAAAATAATATTTTAATGGCAAATTTTGTCTATAAAAAAGAAGCTCTCATTTGAAAGCTTGGCATCCAAAATCCCATATAAGCGATCCAATTCCATAAAGAGAATTGGAGAGTTGAGAGAGAGTTTTGTGGGCTTGAATTAATAAGCTCTTATTATAGTAATTTAGAGAGTTTGGGTGTATTGGGGTTTTGGGAAGTGAGTTAAAATACTACAATACTTGTAACTCCTTTTCACTAGTAAAATATTTCTTTCTATCTTCGCCCGTGGACGTAGACTAAAAGCCGAACTATGTAATTTTCTGGTGTCTTTTTTACACTTATTCTTTATTTTCTTACAATTTTACTTTAGCTGTGTGTCTGCTTCACCCACCAATTTCCTAACAACATTTGTGACCTACAGTAAACTTTTCAGGGCAATTAAAACAAAGCACTTGGGCACGACGTCTCTGCATCTCGTCTCACGTCAAGCGTTTGACATTAGATGTTGATATTCCGCTAACTGTGAATGGTTGAGAAAACTTGCGTTGGGACTTGGTCTGGTTGCATACATGCCAAACTGATAGCTTCTTTCAAAGTCTTTGGTTTGAACATCCTGACGCCATCAGATATCTCAGGCTTAAGACCTCCCATAAAAGTTCCAATTAAAGCTTTTTGCGTCCACCCATGAACCCGATTGCCCAATCTCTCAAACTCTCGTTGATAATCACGTAAGGTGCCCACTTGCCGCACTCTGGATAAAGCTTCATTAAAATCTTCGCACTCGGTAAGTCCGAAACGTGCCCATAATTCTTCTTCAAAATCTGTCCATGTTACCATTCTTCCCTCTTTTTTATAAGCTTTGTGCAGCCACTGCCACCATTGGTTGGCTTCACCTTCAAGATGGAATGATGCCAATGCAACCTTTTGTATCTCCGATGTTCCCTGGTATTCAAAGAATTGGGAAACTTTGCTAAACCACTCCGTAGGATCATCTCCATCGTACCTTGGAAATTCAAGCTTAGCCATTTTTTAGGAGAAAATCATTATGCTTCCACTAGCTTCCTCATTGGTATGCTCCTTGTAAGAATGACTAGGGTGATTATTGACATTATGGCTGGACCCTTCCTTGTTTGAAAAAAGCCTCAGACATACGATTAATAGTCTCCTCAAGCTGATGCAGTTTGTCATTAATGCCAATCTCCATTTGTTACAATCCATCTTGAAGTCCATCAAGCCTCGCTTCTAAATTTTCAATCATTTCTTTATTAGTTGCCATGAGAGTAATAAAGTTTTTGAACAAGATAACGCGGCTCTGATACCAATTGATAGGTTTCAATCAGAGCTATTGTATTTTGTATGTAAATAGAATTCTACTTAGGGCGAGAATCAACCACAAGAATTTGTTATTGAATTCACTTTTCCCCTTTATTATGTATAATACTTGAATTTAAATACATAAAGGATTAACAAACTCCTCCTAAAATAATGTCATAACTACTGAAAATCAATAACTGCATTTAAATAAAACCAACACCTATTAAAATAACAAAATACTCGCTAACAGAACGTGATTAAGCCTAAACTTACACGTGACTAAGCTGACCACTCCACTAAATCCTCAACGGCTTCATGCATTCTTGACTCATTCTTTTTAGACAGTGAACTTACAATTCTTGATGGGCACACGTTGAAACTTTCTTGGCTTATCACTAAGTTTCTTGTTTTGCCTTTTATTAGAATCAATTACACTTCATCAAGGCACGACCTAGGATAATTAGTAGCAAAAAATGTTGCATAATCCCATTTAATGTCACATTCTTGAACATGACCTGGCGGCTGCCGGGCATTAATAGAATTAAAAAAAGGAAAAAAAATCCGAGACGTAGCCCCCAAGAAGTAACACAACTCACCGAGAGTTTTCGGAGAAAGGATTTGCAGAGTTTCGAAATTTATGACTCATTCGTTCATCAGGTTACTCTCACTATCCGCGACTCTATAGCAAAAACTTTCATTCCAAGGATTTGATTCAAATTGAAAACTACATTCTAAGGCCACACGAACCTTGATCTGTTTGGCCTCAACACGAACCAATTCTTACCAAATTAATTATAAATTTACAGAAAATTTTTACACCAATCATTTTATGTCATAGGCACCTATCAAGGGATCATATACACTGAACTTTACCTTCTTATATCCTTGGAGCAATCATTTCGACCACTCTATTTTCGGCCTTGACTTTGGTTGTCCCCATAAAGCACATCAACGCGAACCAGCTTTGGACATATATCCAACATTATAATGCCCAGACACCTTGTAATCCAAAGATAAAATCAGCCAACAAAATCATGTAACAGCTGCCCGCCGATAACATCCCGACCAAAAATCCGACTTTGGGCTTCATAACCACTCAAAACAAATCCCTCACTGCTTGTCTCATGGACAAGGCCAAATCGTTGAGCTGCATTTATAGGATAAGGCTCTGACAAGCCAATTCCATTATTCTGATAAAGACCTAGTGTTAAGGAAACACCACTATTTCCACCAGCCATGCTCACACCAACACCAACATGTGGATGGTTTGATAAGCTGTTGTAAGACAAGTTTGGTGGTTCCTCGTTGCCGACAGGTATATCAGGGAACTCATCTCTGGAGCGTTTGGATGGAGTCTCTTGCACCCTTTGGGTGGAGGTTGATGGGTTTTCTGATGGAAGTGAATTTGATGTAGGTAGATGATCACTTGATCGGTTGGCACTTTGTTCCTCTCTTTGGGTAGCTTTTTGACCTTGCCGTGTTTCTAGCATGTGTATCTCTTCTACCATTGGCTTCCAAAGCCTTACTCTAGCATTGATAAACCAATTAGAAACCTGTTTCACAAATGATATATCATCAGACACTGATTAGTGCTGCCCTAGTATTCATAGGAACATGAAACCTCATGTTTATTTTGTAAATGAGGAAATTGCAATCATAGTTAAATGACAAAAATTACACACCTGGCTCCGTGATAGACCAGTTTGTTTTGCTAACATTAGCTTTTCTGTATCAGTAGGATAACTGTAAGGTCAAACAGCCACACCCACACATGAGTCAAACAAGGAAGAATTATGCCTTTCTATTCCATTTAGAAAAAGCATAACAAGTTACACGCAACATTTCCTAGCAAAACAATATACGAGGACCAGTGTTATTGAAATACTTACGGATGTAGGAAGTGTTCGAACAGCCAAGCCCTAAGAACAGTGACGGCACGCTCAGGAAGCCCCCTTTGGGGTCGCCAAACAGGTTGGCTTTGGCGCTCAATGAATCCAGAATTAAGGACAGGTCTATGGCCATAAGGACCTCTATCAGTGCTTCCAAATGTTGAAGCTTCATCTTTCCCACGGTTTGCTTGAATTTGAGCTTTATTTGTGAACTGAAGCTGGTCTGTAATTGCATTTTTCAAGGACCCGAAATGTTTGGACATGGCTTTCAAAGCCAGGTTTGCAAATGGTGCTGCATTGCCAAGCCCAGCAACATACTCAAAAGAAGCCACCGCTGCTTGCATCTGCTGATAGTATTGCTTGTACCTCCTGTATACCTAAAGCAGCTAAACGTGGTAAGAATCTTACAAAATCATACAGGACAATAATCCCATTCAGTTGGAATTAAGTTACACAGTGCAAACATCCGTGTGCAGGAGGATAAAGCAATTAAGTTACACGATACAAAAATCAGTCCACAAGTAGATTGCAGCATTGATAAACACATCAAGCAAAATGAGCAAAAGAAAGAAATTTAGTAGATTCACATGCTCACGAGAATAGGGACTGAACAAAGTTAAATTCTCTATTAATAAGGAAAGGACAAGCATAAAATTTCAAGATTACTTTATTTTTCACCCGAGAGGCCCCCAAGCATTGTAATGAAAGAAAGAAGGAAAGCAATCAAAATGAAGATCAAAATCATTGACCTCATTCATCTACTCAATATATCATTATCATCATACTAAGAGTGGCACTGTGGGCGGCGGTGGTCTGTTCTGCGATTCACTCATCATGGATTAATGAGGGAAAATAACAATATGAATTCACACCAGGCCTTAATCATTCCATATTCAAGTATTTCTTTTGAAGAATCTAGTTGTAGAGAAAGATGGTACTTTAATTGCATTAGATTTTCAAGTTATAATGCCTTACTGATTTCAAGGACAGTGGTACTAACTATTTTATGCATGCTACTGGAGTACAGACAGCATTTAGGATTTTGATATGACTTTGTTCACCGAGGCGACCAAAGATACACTTGCAACTTTATGATATTCCAAGACAAACCAAATGGCATTCCTTAGTGCATGTAAATGTTCTAACTTAAAATATCATATATAACCCAAACCAAACATTGTTATTATACTTGAAGATGAACACTCCTTTTTTAATTTCTTTTTATAACAACTAATATAAAATTAAAGCAAAGTGACACCAATTCCTAAAGGGCAATGATCGGTAGCCCAAGTTCTGAATACGATGGAGTAAAATGAGTGCTGGGATTATGGAACAACTGAAAAAATTTTTGGGCTTGCATTGTACTCTCACGTTTTGATCCTGCGCTCAGTTAACTAATTAGTTTCTTTAAGACTTAGGGTTTCATTACCATGCACCTAGGAAGATGACAACCACAAACTCAAGGACAACACCCAATTCTTCTAAACCAGTCAAATTGAGGTGCATTAAGTTGGCCAAACCAGATACAATCTCATTAAAATTGTAAGGAACTCATCTACAAAACGATGCGTAATCTAAATGTATTGAACTAAGCAACAAGTTCTCAATTATAATCATGTCAGAAGAAGCCAGTACTTTTAAGGAGCAAAGCCAAACCAACATTAATGAGTTATTAGGAAACAACCAATTAAGACTGCTCAAATATTATATGAGTTAAATAACACACTATAGTACATCATCAAACATTATCAATTTCAACCCGTTTGTATGATGTGTACACATAATTATACATTTAACATGCAATAAAATAGCACTTGGTGGTTCTGATTTCCTTTATCTTTTTCAACTTGTTCCAGTCCCAAGGTACTGCTTATGTTGTGTCAAATCATTCAACCTTAGGCAAGACTCTTAACTGCTGTTGTTCCCCCATCTGATTCCCTCTAGTCATAAGAGAAACTATATTTGTGGCCAATAAAATCCCATGACTCCACTTTCCCACTTCAGGATAGAGCAATAATGTGTAACATAATTGCAAAGCATTTAAGAAAGGAAAATAAATTGCAGTCTTGTCAACTTCTCAAAAACTATAAATACTTAAATAAAATACCAATATTATCAAAAATAGCCAAATGAATCAATTCAACCTCTTCAAAGATATCTCTCAGTCAAAACTGAGTATGGTCAATCATTCAATGCACAATCTTATCTTACATGGATGATGGATCTAAAGGTATGGAGGGACGATCAATTTCAACAATCGAGAAGGGAAATGAAAAAAAATTAAAGAAAAAATAAGTCACACGAGGAAACTTCACATGTATAACCCTTTTTCAAATACCTTTTATGAGGCCAGACTCACATCTCAAACTAGATAATTTAACAAGTTAGCAATTAGAAAAATTGAATTTAACTAAGGACTTTCCAACAAAAAGGCCAGACACCTTGTCATGTACTCATTTCTTCTTCTTTAGGTTAGGAATACCAATTATGCTTTCCACAAGCTTTTTTCTAGTATAAATCTTTTCAAATGGATTCCTTCAATCACTTTATGCACATTAGGCTCCAAACTTGGCGACATTATCACCTAATAGAGCTCTTTCTATGGCTGTCAGACACTTTATAACACTAATAGTTGTGCATATATTCCCTACTATATCACCTTTCACAAAAAGACGATTTTGTAATCGAGGATGGCATTTACTCCCCAGCCACATAAGAATCTAATTCATATAGATTAATTATGGTAGAGGAAGCCATAAATTAGACAATCTCTTGAACAAATCATCAAAAATTGACATGCTTTATTGCAACCATGCATCGCAGCCGATTGCATGCTGGTTCAAGAATCAAGGACTAGCCTAACACATTAAATAAATCATTTATTATTTTCTTAATATTAGGACAAGTAATGAAAAATTATAGCTTCTACAGTGACAAAATTAAGCACGGACGAATCAACAAAGCAAACAATAATCAACAATGAAAAATATCAAACAAGCTAAAAATGCAATGAGGGGACAGGAGAGAAAATGAACAGTGAAAATCAAAGTAGAGGACTTAAGCAAGCAAACCTCATCAAGCATTGAAATTAGCCTTGACTTCTTTCTTCGATTTTCACTCCCGTCTCCATCATCAACAACAATTCCACTGGCGTTCAAATTCACCAATGGAGGGTCCATCAAAGAAGAATCAACAGTATAATTTTTCTCAGCAAAAACTCCCTGACCCACATCACAAAACTCTTCAAGCAACTGCTGAGCAGGTTTCAAGAATCTTGATCCCTTCAAAATCGAAGCATATCCCGTAAATGGCCCAAAGGGAAGTGATGAAGTGCTTCTCGAGACCTCATTCGAGGTCGAGCCTGATGCTCCGGCAGCAACAGTGCCGCTGCTTGGAACTACATATCCAGTGCTTGTAACTCTATGGTCTCCATAAATAGCAGAGCCATATCTTTGAAGATTAAGCTCCAGAGGAAGACTGTTGTTCTGAGTAGTGTGATGAGAAGATAGAGATAAAGCTAACGGTTCTGGTTTAAACAAAACAACTTCACTACTACCGTCACCACCATTATAGGATTGATCAAAGTCTCTGAGCTGGTTTTGAAGATTGTGTGGAGCAGTAAAAAGAAAGGGGTTGTTGTTATTGTTAATATCAAGAATGGAGCTAGGATTTAAATTATGCAAAGTTGAGTGTGGATCCAAATAAGGATGATGATTATGATGTGATGAAGTTGAAGCACCACCAACAAAACCCATCAAATTGACACCTTCTTCCTTAACAACACAAACTGGGTTCGTTGCTTTATTATCTTGTTGTTGCTGATGCTGAAACTCGTGGGCAGTTAACAAATCTGATGAAGAAAGAAGTGAGGAAGCATCATACAAAGGGAGTAACCCAGCTGCAGGTGCGGGGGCTGATGAGGACGATTCAACGCAAACTACAGATGGATGGTTTTGAGCCACAATTCGTAGCTTATCTCTTCTGCTTTGTTGTGGGACATGGTAGGGCTCAAAACCCTCTGCCATAACAAACCCTGATCAAATCTTTAACACACCACTTACTTCTTCTAAAGAGACATAGAGAGAGAGAGAAAAAAAAAAAGGAAAAGGAAGGGAAAGAACGAAAGACAGAGTTGGTTGTTAAAGAAAAGAAAATAGATAGATAATAGTTAGAGATGGCGAAAGAAAGGGAACAGTGAAACAGATGTGGTTATGATGATCTTATTTCAGAGGCTGAACTGAAAATATGGCAGATATACGTGATGAATGAAGTGAACCACGCATCTTCATAACACAGCACAACACAACAACACTTGTTACTTTACTTCTATCACTCACACTCACTCGCATACTGCGTACACACAACACAATACAATTACTTATATAAATGAATAAACAAACCAAAATCTTGGTTTCTTCACTCCTATCACTCACACTTGTTACTTTACACAAACTCTTGGTTTCAGTTGGGCGCTGGAGATGAGTGATGAGAGATACAGCATAGGGTTTCGAGCGACCGGGTAAAAGCACCGGCTATATCCGGTAATAATTGAACTAGAACTGTGCTGCTGATATTTCTGACATGTTTTGGGGGCTTTTGTCCTTTTCTCTTTTATATATTTATATATAAGATTTTGGGGGCTTATTTAATTATTTTAATCAATTAATTGGAGTTAAAATGGTGTTATTATGTGAGAAGGGGATGTGATGACGCACGTGAGCTAGTAGAACAGGCAAACAGAGTGTGATGAAAGAAAGGCTGATGACTGATTGAGTTTTGCCGTTCTCAACACTCATCCTTCCCACTTTTGATTCTCGGTTTTCGAGGTTCTTTTCTTTTAGTTTATTGTTATTTTAATTAAGAGTATTTTTTATTTTGTTTAATTATATCAGCATACGTATTCTGTAATCCGGGTGTTCTTTAATTTCTGTTTGATACGGACGGCCGTAGTTATTAAAAAAATGTTAAAATCAAATTTGTTAGTATTGAAAAAGCATGACGGTAATAATTTTGATTAAAATAATAACGATTTTAATTTTAAAAGTTTAGGTGTCAGGTAAAATTAATATAATTTTTAAGTTCCGAGTTACATATATTTATCAAATATTTTATTTTAGTAATTTTTGTCCGCCCATAATATTAAACGGGATCTTAAATACTTAATTACATGGATAATTATTTTCATTTCATATCATGTAGAACCCCTAATAAAACTAATATTTATTCATTTCCCTATAAGTTTTCTTTTTGTGAGCTGCTGTTTTTTTCCTTTTCTAAAGAATTAGGCAGTTGAAAAATCTTAACATTAAATACTAATCATTGTCCTTTATTTTGACTTAAATTCAAGTGACTATATGCACATTTCTACGTCTAGCTGAACTACACCCAAAAAACGAATCCAATATACATTTAATTGATTTAAAGAAAGTTGGTAGAACTAATAAGTGCATGTAACTGATATGAGATTATTTTATCTTAATTAAAAATTTTTATTCAAGATTTAAGAATGCAACCGTGTTAAATATTTGTTAGAAAAATTTTACTGTTCTAATGATCTTACTCTACTTGAATTTAAATTAATTGGGACCAATGTAATTTTTAAATACTAAATGATTTAATATTAAAAAAAAAGCTGACATGGGCATAAAATTCATTCTCGAGGGAGTAGGAGTTCTTATGTTTGCAAGGCTTGACCCAATTCTTGACCTTAAGGTCCTGATTAGAAAATGAGTTACCACTTATCACTCAGGTTATTACGGATTCTAATAACATATTTTGTTTACTGATCAACTAACAATTTTAGTCGTCGTTTTTTTACCAACTAACAATCAATAAATATATCCAATTCAATTTTTATATTGCACCAAAAAATAAAAATAAAATACTAGTAATTTCTTATCTTTTTTAATTCTATCTAATTCGACGTACTAAATGTGCTTTTGATGTTGTAATGATATGTTGGTTAAAATGAAATTACTGTTCGTTAGAAACAAGGAAAAAAAATGTCAAAGTTAACGTAAATGATGAGGTTGACCAAAAGAGGAAGGAGCAAAATATTAATTACATTTTACAATGCTAGGTTAAAAGTGCCATCGATAAATAGTTAAATACTCATTTTGTAAATTATGGACTAATCCAAACGACACCTGGGGCAGCATTTGGTAACTTAAGGGCATGTATACGTTGATCATGAGTTCGGTGAATTATCCCTGTTGTCAAATTATACCTAATTATTACAGCTGTGGATTAGCTGACTATTGTACGTGTTTTTGCCTTTTTAATTAATTTATTCTTTGTAATGCATGCATGGACGTGTCCTCTATAATTAGATTCTAAGTTGGACACTTTTTTTTTTAATAATGAAAAGAAATCCCTTTTGCTAACACTGCTTTTAATAACAAAGTAAGCTATAAAAAGTTAATAACAATATTGCACTTTAAGATGTACCACTGTAGGTGCTCGTCAAGCATGGATTTGTAATATTGCCAAACAGTGATCACGTAATTATGATCAATGCATGAATTAAAAGCCACCTAATTTAAGCAGTAATTCCTTTCCTTAATTATGATGTACCAATTGCCATGTTCGGCACAGAGGTCCCAGTTAAGAGAGTTTTGAAACTTATATTGTCAGTCTGTCAATTATTTCAATTTGATCTTTTATATTTCAAACTCGCAGAGTTATTGAAATCATTTTTTTAGGTATTTAAAATCATTTATTAATTTTATTAATTTTAAAATACATCAAAATAATACAATCAATTAATGCATGTATAATATTCATCGATGAATTTTATATAATCATCAATTGCAAGTCTTTTTTTTAAAAAAAAAAGGAAACGCACATATATACTAACATCATTTACTTAACTAACATGGTACTTTGTAGGTATTATAAAATTTCTCAATTTTATCAGTGCCAATCCTTGTAGTAAGAAATTAAAATATAATCATAAGCAATTCTCCAAACTTAATATGCATTTTGATTACTCTCACCACCAACATTATTTATATGCATCGAATCTTTGGTAAGCCCCCCTAATATTTAGCATCAATCGACATTGGTTTTGGTTGCATGTTTTTTTTTTTTTTTGAACAATGCTAGGCATCTTAATGTCAAAATTCTAATTTGAGTTCCAACTAATGTGTCATTAATTTATTATATGGTTGTTAAATAATTTTATAATTTATATAATCCATCATCTAATAAATGTGATAAACATTCGAACTCAATTATTATGATCTCTAATATTATTTTTTAATCTTTTTTCTTTTTGGTATGTTAACACTTTTTTACCTAAGTTTTCTGACATGTCGAATCAACACTATGGTTTAGTGAAAATTGGATTTTACCACCAAATGTTTATGTTGTTAATATTTTACCACCATTTAGTTAACACAACTAAAAATTAGCTAATGTCATAAGGACATTTAAGCAATTTCATGTTAAAGCCAAAGTGCACCGTTCAATTGTAAAAGAGATAGTATCAATTTTCCTCAAAAGTTTTCTAACATATCAATTCAATATCAAAGTTTTCTAAAAAAGAAAACTACTTTTCACAACCTAATGCCAAAGTTGTTATCACTTTACCACCAAAACATCAACACATTAAAAAACTTGTTTATCATATGCGTATTTAAGAAATTTCATGTTGAAGCCAAAACATTAACACGGTTGTTGAATGATGAATGTTAAATTTGGAGTATTTTGGTTGTCACTATATTGTTTGAAATAGCTTATGATTGTCGGCATTGAATGATTTTATCAAAATTGAAGCTTTGGGCATGTATTACTTGGGATTTGACATTTGGATACACAACAACATGTTTGTATAATAAAAAAATAGCTATTTTTTTAATATAACGGCTACTTTTCTAAGATAATTTTTTTATTTTCAAATGACAAAATCATCTTTTATACTCTGAAGTTAAATATTTGTTATTTGTGTTTTGTAGCAAAGTAATAACAACTTAAATAGTAGCTGGTAAAATATAATTTTTAAGATATCTTGATATTTAATTGATATGTCAAAAAAAAAATTACGAACAGATGATAAATTTCCCTTTTGTAATTTTTTTTTTCAAACGACAAAATCGTCTTTTATGGTCCAAGAAAAAAATTGAATTTTAACTCATATTTTATTATATATTAACTTAATTTTAATAGAATAACGGTAAAGTGCTAATAACATAAATGTTTGTTGATAAACTAAAATTTTGGCTAAACTATAATAGTGATTTAATTTGCCAGAAAAACTTACTTAGAAAAATGTAATACACCTTTCTTTTTATTTTACTTTTTGTAACTTGCCCAAAATTATAATTGCCTTGGGCGCACATCACTTTTACTTCGGAAATTAAAAGCGCTTTAAATCATTGTACTATAACATAGATCCAGCTGTTATTTTGGTCTGAAGAGTGAAGATACACAGAGTGATCGATTCAAGAGAAAAACTCTACAAAGAAAAAAAAAAAAAAAAAAAAAGGTACCTTCGCTGTTTAATATAAATTTTACTCATTCACAGCAATGCGCCAGCAATTACCAATAAGAATTTAATGATATCCAAGGACAAGGCATCATTTGATTCAATACTATCTTCCGTAATCATAATTTCACTAACCATATTTTAACTAACAAAATGTTTTAGCTAGCTGAGCTGAACTTATGAAAATGGTTGGTGACTCTTTAAAATTATAGCAATTCGTTTTTCAGCAGTAAAAAGCGGCGAAAGGGATTTATTCATAACTTTCAAGCCTTTTGACTTTGCATTTTACCAAGTTTCATCATTAATGAAATTTGTTTCTAATTCCCACCCATAATTGCGTGCAAATTAAGCTGGCCTGGCCGCACAACTCGCTACCCAATCGATAATGAGCTCAATGTTCTGACATCACACCATCAATTCCATGCGCCCCACTTATTTTCTGTATTGAAATTCATTTTGGAACTTTTTTTCTTTTTGATCCTTAACATTTTTGTTTTTAGAAACATAAAACAACTGGCAATTAAACTTAATTAATATGAACAAAAATAGAATCTTAAATCACTTCTACTCATAGATATACTAAAGGTCCATTCGAAATTACTTTTGGGAGGCTTAGAAATGATTTTAAAAATCTAAAAGTTAATTTTAGTATTTAATAAAAATAAAATAGAATTATTTTTGTCAAAATAGTCTCTCTTATAGTTGGTTTTAAAAAGAAGGGAATGAATAATTTTTAAATTTTGATTTTGAGAATCAATTTTATCCTTTACTATAATTTCATAAATATCTTTAAAATTATTATCTAAACCAAAATTATCCTTATTCAAATTGGAAGCAAAATCAATATTTTAATAATTTTTTATTACAATTCGTCAATATAAATTTATTCATATCTATTTGTTTGTCAAATTATTATTAAATTTATTTCACTGTATTATAAATTTAATAATCAATTGTCTTAAGATAAAAAAATAAAATCAATATATTATAAATTTTATTTTTATTAAAAATTATTATAATACACAATTAAAAATATTATATGTACATGTTTCTATATGTATAAGTAAATTTTATCATACATTATGTATATTTTAATAATTCATTTTCTCTCAGCAGTTTAATTTACCAAACGTCTATAATTGCTTTCAAAACTCATAGTACTTCTAAAAACAAAATTTACTAAACACATAATTGGTTCTCTTCACAGTTGATTATATGTACAACACTACTAACAACAATTATTTTAAAAGCTATAACATTCCCAAACTAGTTGAGGTGTTCAGAATTGAATCTGATCTGCTCAATCCATCTGATCCATAAAAATTCGATCCATGGATTGATGAATTGAATTGGATTAAAAATTTAATAATCCATAATCGGTGGATTAGATATAGATATACTTCTATAAATCTTTAAAAAACTGCAAATCCGTAAAAAAAAGTATTTATTTAATTAAAAAATAAAACTTGTGAATATGGTATTATTACTTACTACTAAATAAATAAGTTAAAATATAGTTATTAATATAGCTTAAATAAACAAATATAGCTTCCTAAATAGCTAATTTCCATGTACTGATCTAAACGAATGAGATTTTTTTTCTTTTTGGTGTATTATATTTTGAAACTTTAAATATATTTTCTATCTTTATTTAAATAATTAATTTATTTAAATCTTATTTAATTTAAAATTTGATCAGTAATAAAATTATTTTATATTAAATTTTTTTATTTAGTTAGTTCGTGGATTTGACTTAATTAAAAATTTTCGGTCTACAAATCAATCCACAAAATAGTAGATTATATATGAATTTGGTCAAATCCGCATCCAATCTGCAGATGCATAGATTATATTTGGATTGAATTTTACCAATCCATGGATTGGATTGGATTGAAATTTTATAATCCACAAAGTCATGAATCGGATATGAATTGATATCCAATCCATAAAATCTGATCTGCGAGGTGTCATTTAAGATTGTATTGAAAAGCTATAATAGTTTATTTAATAAGTTTTGAGAAGACTGATTTTTGATAAAGTTTTTAAAAGTTACTCGTTTAATAAATTTCTCCATTTTGACAGTAAGTTTTAAAAGTAGATAAATGATTTTTTTTTTATATAAACAACTTACCAAATAAGGCACTACACCTTTTTAAAGTTCTTATTACAATCTTAATATTCTAACAAAAAAGATAATTATATCTTTTTTCCAAAAATCCTAATATACAAATAAAATATAATTTAAATTTAAATTTATTTTAGTTATTATTTAATAAAGCAACACTTTTGTAATAAAATTTACTATATACATGTATTTTGCTTTTTAAACTTCCAGCAATGTTTACCACACACCAAGTTTATTTTTCAATCAACAACTTATTTCATCTCCACAGCATAAATAATTTATTTGATTAATCATTACAATCCTAAAATACACAAACATTTTGATCCTTGACAAATATTCAAAATTTAAAACTTCTTGTTCCTTACATTATATTCTCTAAGTTTTTTTTTCAATGATAATGCCTACAAAATTCTCTTTTCAATTGGGACTAGGAAGTACAACTTGTAGTTGGTCCTACTTTTCCTATATAAAGAAGAAATCATGTAGCTAAGGGGATTCTTACTTGTACAAATGGTACTTCAAACTTGGAATGAGTATGAAGAAATTTGCAATATTTTTTTATCTTTTGATTTGTTCCACCAAGTCGGTCATGCAAGACCTTTGGTCTCTACTAAGCTTGGCAATTTAGCCCAATCTTATTTTTGACCCGATTGATTCAACCCTAATTTTTTTAAGATTTTAACTCGAATTCTTGAGGTTTGGGTCAAAATATTAAGGTCTGAACAAATTTTGGGTAAAGGTCGGGCTTAAAACCAACTCGACCCTATTGAAAAAAAAAACTAAATTGTGTGTTTTTATGAGTTTTTTATTTGTATAAGACTTCTTTTTTAATGTTGGGTTGTGGAACTAAATTGTGTTTTTATTTGTATAAGACATGACTTTTTTATTTTTTATTTTTTATGTTAGGTTGTTAAATTGAATTGTGTATGCCTAGAATGATTGTGGAATTACATTGTATATTTTTAATTTAATTGTGTTTGAAATGGTTGAGGAATTGCCAAATTAGTTGAAATTGTGGTGAGAAATGGGAGGGTTAATTATTGCGGTGGGGTCGGGTTGGATTGGGCTTAACCCTAACTAAATAGTGTTCGGATTTTTTTTAGGGTTGGGTTTCAAATTTTTTTTTATCTGGTTGGGTAGGGCTTGGTTAAGCCCGAGCACGACTCGACCTTTTGTCATTCCTAGTCTCTACCTAGACCCAATGAAAAATGCAGTACCATATCTTCTATACTCATTTAGAATGTTTCTGATCAATCCATAACTTGTTAGAAATATAAAGCACACTGATGGAGTCCTTGGGGCAGAAAACGATCGTAGTTGATTTGAAAATAATCAAGTGGCACTACTTTTTTTGCCTGAACCAAGGAATTTGTTAGATATGATGGAAAAAGAATCTTATTTTATTGTTGATCATAGATTTTTTGATGAAAAGTATAATTCGGAGTTTGAAGAAAAGGAAGGAGAAGGATTCCTCGACCCCCAATTGATAGAGGAAGATTTATTCAATCGCATAATCTAGGCTTCTAGAATATGGAGCACAACTTGTAGTTGGTCCTACATCAGCTATACCAGAGTACCTTCAAAACAAATTAGGATATTTTTATTTGATAGTAAAGAAAAAATGTTATTAAGAAAACCCAAATAGATATATATTAACTTTACCGGAAATTAAGAATATTCGCCAAATATTTAGATTAGTCCACGATAGGAGACAAAACTAAATATTATCTGCTCTTGTTTTTAAGTGGAAAATCATCAGCTTTAGTTTGCAAAAAGATTTAAAGATGCATGGCTGCTTACTGTGTGCCGATAAGTGGATGTACTATTAGAAGTGATGGCTATCTACCGGTATACGGCGGTAATCAAACCTGCCTTTATTTAAACCAATAATAATAATAATAATAATCAAACTCTAGCTTCATCAATTTATGCTCTCACGAGTCATTGAAAAGCACGTATTTTAAATTTGCATGAAAGTCTTCGGATAATGCTTTTATACGTGGCACGTGATGACATAAAATTCAAGTTCAGGTTGCGAAAAGTCGACATGCATAACACATGATTAACTTGTGTGATGTAAGTTTTGTGCCCAACTCATTTAATAATTATATTTAAAAATTAAAATTTTAAATTCATTCTAAAAATATATAAATAAGTGATACAGCTTAACTCATTTAGTAATTGGATAATCATATCATGTAATATAACACGGGTCATTAATGTGCTGATACATATTTAACTCAATTTATATGAATATCACTCATCTATTAGCGCAATTAACACAAATTACATTCATTTATATATGTAAACAATTTTGTACAATGATATTGTGTAATATACATACTAAATTGTAAGAATACTATTTAATTTTAAGTGAGTCATCACATCAAAATCACATAATGGAAATTTAAACACATTTATACATTGTTAAACATTATTTAACACCGGTCTTTTTTTTTGTTTTGAGTTGGAGGATTAACGTGTTGATATAAACAATTTTCTATTTAATAATCATATCGTGTATAAAGCACGCTAAATAAATTGTCAAACTTAAGTAATTGCTTTATTTAGTTCTAACTCATTTACTGACGTATTTTTTTACTGAAAAAAAACATTAATTATAAATTAGAATAAATACAATAAAAAAAAACCCATTTATTATTGATTTCGGGTAAATAGGTAATGTCAGAATTTGCCATCTCTAAATTCAGGCATACGGTTTGCAAAATAAAACCACGAAATTAAAATAAAAAATTAAGAGTACATCTCGGGTAGTGGGGATTGGTTATGAAACGAGTTAAAGAATTGACACGTGGCGATCATTCACTCTGACAAGAGATCCAAGATCCAACAGTGTAAAATGCTTTTTTTTGATGGATTGATTGATTACTGATTGATAGATGGATGCTAAAGCAGGAGCATACGACGTCGTCATGGCGTCGATCTCTTTCGCTCCTCTTTTTTTTTTCCATCTTCAATTTTCTGGACAAAATCTTTTGCTTCATCCAAAGTCCAAACACACACCATCAAAGCATCCCCCACCAACCGCCAGCCACCAGGCACCAGTCCCAGACAGACTCCCCCGAGTTTGCCGCCGCTCCTTGACCAAACGGATTCCCGTAATCACCGGACAGTATCCGGGGAGTGAAAGCCACTCTCTCCATAATAACGGCTCGTGCCTACACGCGCTGTCGAGTGAGCTTTTTGCTCTCTACTTTTTAGACTATGTATGCATACGTAAGTACAAAGTACACAACTAAAACTAACAAAAGCATCTGAGCACTAATCATGTTGACTAGTGAAGAGCTGCTGCAACTGATTAATGGCGTCACCTGTTGCGTGAAGGAGAGATCTGTACATTACACTAGCGCTTACACAGCATGTAATAATAATAATGATGAGCATAGAAAGTATAATATAGCGTCACTGTAGAGTAATTTTTTTTCCTCCCTCTGGGATACGTCACTGTACTGTAATAAAAGCTAAAGGAAAGGTGAAATTAACAAATAAAAAGAAATGAATATATATTTATATATATGAGATATGACGAGAAAGTGGAGTACTTTCACCTTACGTTGGCAGCACCGTTGGATGTGCCTCGGATGTCGTATTCAAACCTGATCATCTGTTGCTGTCTCAAGTGACTGTCCGCAGCCTGGCCCTCTGCAGGATCCTAGCACTTCAACTACTGCTACGTGTTACCAGGCCTACATCTATCTAGTACTAATGAAAGTGATGTTTCGTCATTAACAACTTTTGCTTATAACTTTTGCTGCTCATTGAACAACGATTTTCACTTTTTAAAAATTTCTAGCTCCTCTTAAAACACAAAATTACATTAACGTAACTTACACTCACACACGCGAATATGTGCTTGGGTGGTATATAAGTTACATGAACGTAACTTGGTGTTTGCCATTAAGGGAGCCCTTAAATAATTATAGAGCTACGCAACAGTTGAACAAATTTATTTTTGGTCACAAATTCGTATGGTAAAATATGATTTATTGATTGAAAATATTCTTTAAATATAGGGTTATTATATTTTTCAAATTTAATTTGATAATTTTGATTCTTAAGAGATAGATAGACATATGGTAGACATAGTATAGTAAGCGAGTTTAGTTATCTTACATAATTATGTAAGGTACATAACTCTTTCACAGTTGGTTGGTAAAAATTTAACAGTTGTAGAAATATAAGATAATAAAATTTTATTATGTAAGATTACATAATAAGATTTTATTATCTTATATTTCTATACTAGTTGGATTTTCAATAAATAGTTATGAAAAAGTTATATACCTTAAATAACTATGTAAGGTAATAATATCCATATTAAACTATTGTATGTGTTTGTCTAAAACAAAATTTGTCTAAAGAAAAAAAAAGGGAAAGAAGAAGATTTGAATTTAAATTTATTGATATTACAGTCATAAATTTATTAAAAACGATTTGCATTGGCATAACAGTGATAACGGGGGAAATCCCGAAGACATCTACTCCAACAAATTATGATGTAAATTTCTCTTCAACTTATCGAGTAAAGTCGCCAATCTTAATTGATCAACACAGGTCTCGTCATAGTTTTATTAACATTTTAGTTTCACAGAAAGAAATCATAACGATGATATTAATTCTGTGCCGAACTTGCAGGTTGAGGATGAGGAAATAAATGGATAGTTTTTGCAAAAGAAAAAGTCATTGAATGAACAGAACAAAAAAAACAAAATCAAGCCTGCTACCACTGTTTTTTCGGGGTCCAAATGGCCCACGTCTGATTCATAATAAGTAACAAGAAGTAATCATATAATTTTTTCCTAATATGATTTTCTTTTTGAAAGGCAGATAATTTAATAAAACAAAAAATCGATGCAAGACAAATTATACGTACAAACATTGTAATTTACCCCCAAAAATAAATCGAATTTAATCGAACCATTGTAAATGCCTGTGCCTGTCGTGTTATTTTAAGCTTATGTGAATACTGTCAAGAAAAATAATTGTTTTTATTCTTACAAGAATTTGGCGGGGGGAAAATGGGTAACATGTACAGCCTGCCATAATGGAGGTTTTGAACTCCATGGACGGAAGCCGCTGATGAGACTTTGGTTCCCTCATTCAGCGACCTTCATAATTGGAACTATCAGATTTGAAGGATTCTGATTTTAACCAAAGGATGCCTTTTTGAGGATAAAAGACAACTCTATGACATATCATCCAAGCAATTTGGTAAGTTATATAATACTTAATAATAGTGTAACTTACATTCATACAAGAGAGTTGTTTTCAATAACTTAGTGTAATTTAGTTGTCACACACTCTCCAAGATTATTGAAAACAACTATTGGTTGAATATAAGTTACATTATTACGTAATTTAACTACACTTTATAAATTATGAAGTTAAAGTAGAATTTGACAAGAAATATACATGTATATGTATAAAATAAAATAAATTAGGTTCTATGCGAATTGATAAAGCTTGTGTTAGCTTGTTATTCATGAATCCAGACGCCCAGTTAATATTTGGTTTATTCAGATTTAGCTTAATGGCTTTTAAATAGTATTTTTAAAGTTGACCGTGTGCTTAAATTTTAGATGAGATAGGGAAAAAATAATCAATTTAAAATTTTCTCACCATTTAACCTATAAAAAAAATTGAAATAATAATAAAGATTAATTAGTAGAAAAATGTTACATGTACCAAAAGCAGTGAATAGATCAGTAATAATATTCTATCAACTTTAAGGCTTATTGTATTGGTTTAACAGAGATATAGTATTGGTTTTACGTTATAATTAGGACTATCTTCTTATTCAACTTTAAGGCTTATTTAAATAATAATGCACACATGTTAAAAGATTTTCCAAATCCTAAATTAATTTATGTTAGCCACTGCCTTCATGTTAGAGTTAGGATTAGCTTCTTATTTAACTTTAAAGCTTATAAACTTAATAACAAATTAATTATTTTATACATTTGATTGAAAAAGTTAAAAGAGTAATTTTTTTTTCCAAGTGCTGTAATAGAGTAACAGTTGCTAAAGGAAGCACTTTCTCATTTAGTTAGTGCATTCAATTAATGGGTCTTGTCTGTCTCCAGGGAATTTAATTTCAAGGGTTTCATATTATTATTAGTATTACATTAAGAAATTACTGGCCCCTAAAATTATATTTATTTTTATATTAATTATGATCATTAAATTTAAAACATATCAAAGGCTAAAATTTTGTGGGACATAATAAATTTTTTATTAAGAGTTTTCTTGTCTCTTATTTATTATTTCCCCTACGCCAACATTTTTTTTACTTTTTTTTCTCATCATTAAATTTTTTTCTCTCGAAATCAAAACAAAAATAACTCTTAAGATCATGGGTGTAAATGGTGATGACTAGAAGCAAATAAAAAGTAACAAGGGATTTATGTTGAAATATTTTATAGTGGCCCATGTGCCACATTATTAAATTAGTAATAATAAAATAAATTATGGGCTTAAATCTTATTTGTCAATTGGGAAAAACTAACCGTTCACTTTGATGGAAAGTGAAAATAAGGGTTTTATTAAAATTTGTCCTCTCTCCACCCAATATATAAAATAAGAATAATGATACAGCCACAAACTCTTGTATAAATTTATTTTGTACAAACTGATGTGGCATGATAAGATTGGTTGAATTAAATATCACTTGACCCATATGATTTATTTTTATTAATTTATATTTTCATTCAACCAATGAATTAATGTCACGTCAGTTTGTACAAAATAAATTTGTACAAGAATTTTCTCTCCATAAGAAAGTGAGTCACTCTAAAGGGGTCAAGAGAGAGAAATTAATTTTGCTAATATTTAACTCTTGGTAGTGAAATTTGATTAAGAAAAGTGACTATGGATCAATGTATGTTTTCCCTGAATTACGATGATGTGAAAAGCATGATATTCCATGATCTTAAGGATTAAAGTTTATTCAAATTAGAGTTTATTTGCTTTATGGGAATTGAAAATTAATTTAAGAAAAATATTTACTCTTTCTCCCTTTTTGATTTATTTGTTCAATATTGAAGAAAATCACTGAATCTTTAAGCAATCAACCACTTGCAATAAATAAGATATAAGAATACCCATTTAATGAAATAATAATATCCATTTGTGAATGATTTGATGATTGATACGTTCTTGATGTGCAATAGCATCCTATGGTTAAACTATTCCTGTTTGGATTTTTTATGTTACATTCAATTAGGGATGGTAACATATCAAGTATTGTGTGGAGATGCCAATGCCTATATTCGTACTCATTTGATAGAAAACATCTCCGTTGCCAACCCTTACTCATTGTGGGCTTAAATAGGCGTGAGTTTGGATTCCCTAGTAAAAATTAGAGATATCCATCTCTTTCACCTATCCTTTATATACCCTTTTATTTTTTAACATCTACATATATTTAAAAAAGAAAAAAATGATATCTCAACTATTTAACTTTAGATGAACATGCTACACTTTATACTAAAATATTTATATTAAAAAAATCAATTTTAGGTAAATATTAATTATAATTTAATGGTTGTTAAGTTCAATTTTAATCAATATATTACTAAATATTTAGATTGAGAACAAAATACTCCACTTTAGCATTTCTTTATCCATCCTTCACTTTTTTCAACTAACCTTAGTTTGAGCATTGTTCTATCATTTGTTTCTAATTATGTGAAGATTTATATGGTTTAGTAATGTCTAGTTCACTAAATGATTAAAATCTTCAAATAAAGGTTTAGGATAATATCATATTAGATCGGTTTTCTGATTACTAAGTTATTAAGTGCTAATATCAATGTTTTAGGGTTTCAAAATTTCACTTTAATAGTTATTTGATTTTAACTTTTAAGACAAAAAAAAAAAGAGTCAATAGCCAAATATGTTTAGTGAGCAGTACGAGTATTAGTGTTTTATACCCAGACCTGACATGTCCAATCAATGGGCATAAAGGGTTATACTTGTAACCAATCTTTTTTATAAAATGGAGGTAAAAATAGACCCTATATCCAATTTTCACACGACGGACCCTACACCATCAAGGATTTTTGCCATCCTTACATTCAATGGATAAATTTAGAGGCCAAGCCATGATAATAGAAAAGTGAAAAAAAAATGCTAAGAAAACTTAGGAGAGAGATCTCATGTTTTAAAAGGAAACTAATGAGGAGTGGAAAAGTACATTAATTATTGTCGTTATTAAGCATTCATTTATTAATTTCACAAAATCTTGACCGTTGATATGTCTTAAATCTTATAGTTATATATTAGTGTAAAAATATGTGTAATTTTAGGGAACTGTTGATATATTCTCAGGAAATTAAGATAGTGGTTAGCTTCAAGTAATTGGCAATAAACAAAAAATAACAAGAATAGTGAGAACAATAATAGAGGAGATGTCCAGCCTAATTGGGTCCATTATAATCGCGTAAAGATGAAGTAATTCTGTCATTATATTGAAATTCTCACTCCCTTAATGTTTTCCACATCAAATCAGGAAGATATAGACACCAAATAATAAAGAAAGACTTTACATTGTATTTCGATAATTAAGCCATAAGATTAAAGTGATTGATTCCCAACTATCTGTAATGAGAATTTACATTCGCTCCAAAAAGCCCAGACAAGATCACACAATACGGTACATGTCATTTACTCAATACCCTTTTTAGTGATCTTCAAAAAAAAAAATCCTTTTCAGTGCGGCGATGAAAATGCCGCATGACCTAAAAAGAAAAGGGTGAAAAGATAACGTTGGGTCTAGAAAGAGAAAAGAAATTGTTTTGCACGTATGGCATTCATTCACTAATGAGAATAATAACAATGCAAATGGCAAATTGGCGAGAGACAGGGGGGGGGGGGGTGTTAGGGTATTAGGCTTGACTTTTTCGAAGGAAGAAAAATCACAATTTGTATTGTTTTGTTACTTTGTACGTCCCTCTAGGATCTCCGATTTTTATGTAGCCAGAGGGCTAACTAGATGTAGTTCTCACAAAATCGATTTGTCAACCTTATCCTAAAAGCCCATTCGACTCCTGCTGCCTCAATTTCGTCGTTTTCTTGGAGCTATTTGGGCAGGGCGGCCTGAAATTTCTACGGGCCAACGTTGTTTGTCATAGATCATCAAACTCTTGTTACTGTGGGTGCGAAAACCTTCATATCCAATCAAGTTATCCCTAAGGGGTAATATCCCTTGGATAATTTTATCCCTAGTCATTGTGTTAAATTATAGCTATCTGCACTTATCAAGAGATTATTCCGATTTAAGCAAGCTCAAATTCAGCTAAAAGCTTATACAATGCAAAGCCACTTGGGCTTAGCTTAGTGATCAACTACTACTCTCAAAGTTAAGTACGACTATGAGAGTTGTGATTCGAGTCTTCATATATTTAATTTTTTTTTAATTAAGTAAAACATTATGTAGAGTTAATTTGTAAGCTTTTTTTTTTGCGAAATGCGAATAGAGTAGAGACATTCTTCATTTGTGAGGGTTATATATCTAGGCATGTACTTCATAAAATTAATGTAATAATATATCATAGAACTAATATAATAATGTAAATTCAAGTTATATATTTGATTATAAATATCAGTATAATATATATTCTAATAGCAATTATAAATATTTGTATAATATATTAATATGATATGTAATCAGTATTAAAAAAAAAAAACTTATACAGTGCAAGCTTGTAAGAGAAGAGTACTTGTCTAGCTACTAGGGCAGTGATATTGTGGTTGCAAAGCTATCATTGAGTGCCTGAGCTTTAGCCTTTTTGCCACAACTTGTGTCAGCTTATTGCTCGCCCCTACGCACGACAAAGCAAAGCTAAGCTAGCGCATGCAGGAGATTATTTTGCCCAACGCAATATATTTACAGTGGGCTTTAAAGATGAAGACACAACTTGCCCTTCAGGCCCATTATTGCCCATCGACTTTTTGGTGGCGAATTGAGTCGAGTTCTTCTATATCAGTATAATACTGTAAATTTCTAAATCTTTTCTTAGCTTCAAGGCTACCATTTCCCAAGGTCCTTGATCGCTTTACCTTTTTTTCCCAACACAACGATGCTCAATTATGCACCTGAAAGAAATTATATGATTGCAGCGAAAGCACTAACACAAGCCGCAACATCAAATTGATGAGGCATCTTCTTCTGTAATACTCTTTGCTTCTCAATTTCGCTTTGGTTTTACGATTGCAACAAAGTTTAACAATATTATAAAATGTAGTTCTTTTACTTTATTTTCCAGGACAAAAGTGTACCTAAAGGTTCACCAAAATGTATGTAAATTATAATTTCTGATGAAAAAGATTCACTCAAGTGATATTTATTTAATACCTGTGTTAGCGTTTGTCTTGGCTTTGCAATCATCAAGAATAAAAGCATGAAAGCATCTTTTTTCCTTCGTTTTCAAACTTTTTAATGGTAAGAATATGGCAATTTAAGAACTTAAAATATAGGCAAAGCAGTTAAATTAGGCCCCCACACAAGACCCAGATGCTTTCTAATTTGGTTAAAGAGAGAAGGTGATCTCAAAATTTGATCTGGCCTCTAGCTGTATTAAAAGGGACTTTCAGAAGACAATTACTATTGAAAAAGATAAAAATAAAAAATGAAATTTTTTATTTCAGCTCAAGATATGTCGTTTATGGGAAACTGATGATAGGGCCACTGTCCAGTGACATTATATGTATTTATTGTTTAGTATTAATATTTGTGATCAACTTCGCCGGATTGCTCAGGGTGACTTCTAATTATCTCTCCATGATCATTGTTGCAGCTGATTAGAGCTGGGTAATAAGCAAAATAATAAATCATAATGCAATAAATAACACCAAGATAATGACCAAACCAAAAGATATATTAAAAAATGGCAGGGTTAAGGAAAAGACCGCAAATTAGATTCTTACACTTCATCAACTACACGCCACTTGATGTATAACTTGGCACCACTAATTATTTCAGATGGAGTTAATCACAAGAAGAAAGTTCTGAAGCTGGCTTTTTATATTTATGTTGATGAATATAATCATGAATCTTGAAATGGAAATCTTATGAATTATTTGCTTCATGGGTAAGATCAATTACAAAGAACTTCACTGGCTTCTCTTCAAACCAATCGCATTACATGGATGTCATTGGCGGTTTGGTTTAGTTGGATGAATGCCACTACACCAGAGATAGTGGAGCTTGTTAAATGGAGTAGTGAAATATCTCCCCCACTCTTTCCATTCTAGTCTACAGTCTAATAAGTTTATCAAAATCTATTAAAAAAATTATCAAAGAAAAAATAGTTGTTTAGAGTCTAAGAAAAGTAAAGGGCATGGTAAAGCTAATGATAACATATAATATTCAGCTCTTTCCAAGCTATATGTGATCATTTTGCAATTATAGGCTGTGTAATTTGATCTCTCCTCGTATGAGTTAAGTAAAATACAATATATATCTATATATACACACACACACGCACACACAATATAAAATACAATAAGATATGCGCTTAGGGATGGCAAAATTCGGGTCCGGATCCAGGTTTAGCTTTTCCGGATCCACACCCGGATATCATTTTCTTTTCCTGGACCCGGGTTTTAATTTGGATTTTTTCACCCGAGTCCGGGTCCGGGTTTGAATCCGGATTAATAAATCAATATTAATTTTTAAAATTCTATAAATAAAAATTAATACATTTAAAATAAAAAATAAAAGATTAATCAATAAAATTAATTAAAAAATAATATTAAAATTAAATATATGGATCCAGATTTCGAATATCCGGGTTAACTTAAATTCGGACCCAAACCCAAATATATCTAAATTGTTAAAATTTATTCTGAATCCGAATTTTTTACATTTCAAACTGAATTCAACCCGACCCAAATTATCTGAATTCATCCGAATCCGGACCGAATCCAGATTATTTTGACATCCCTAATGCGCCACTACACGCCTTATTGTATGCAACAGTGCGTGAGTCAAGATCAAAACCAAAGAGTTGTGGGTCCCACAAAACAACTCCATGTTTCAAATCTTGACATATTTATTACCGCACGCCACATACTCACTCACGCGCACATAAATTAGATTATTAAAGTTACTCCAAGACAAATAAAACGCATTTTCTAATGCAGTGTATTTTATTATATAATATATTAAAAATTATTTTATTTTATTTTTTATTTTAATAACTTAAGGGGTCTCTCATTAAAAAATTGATGTGTACGTGATTAGGATATAAATAACAATATAAAATTATTAAATTTAATCGTATAGCATTATAAACATGCATGTGCCATAATACTTTTCGGGAGTATTGGCATACTTTATTGTATTACATTATAATGTATTGTATTAGGTTATATTAATTTATAATGTAATATAATGTTTAGTGCAATATGGACTGTACTATATGTAATAATATATTATATCGTTATTTTGTTTACTATAATTTTAAATTAACATTATCTAGACTTATTAGTACTAAAGTATTTATTATTAGTTATTGTAAATTATTTAAAAATAATTAATTCTTATATATTAATTAATGTAATATAATCGCATAATGTAATATTTTATAATATTATTAGATAATATAATATTAAATACAAATTTATTTTTATCCAAAAAACAAAAAGAAAAAGTAGAAGTAATGAGGCATTTTGCCGTATCAGCCAAACCCTATATATACAATGCACCACAATACAGTAGCTGTCGTAGGCAAATATGAGACTGTACTACATAATGCTATGCATCTCATGTTATGGGAGGTGCTAAACACACCATTAAAGCAAAAACCGCAAGAGAAGATTCTAACTCCAAACAAATATATATATATATTCCATGTTACTGATATGAATTGTATATTTATCCAATTAAAATCTCATAACTTTTAGAATTTAACTCAAAAACAAGAAATCACTCGTAATTGGATTATAAATCGCTTTCCCTTCTGATGTACTATAACAATTTGTTTAAAAAGTTCTTACAAAATTTTAATTGTTATAGGTGATTTATGTAATTCTAAGGGGAAAATCTCCAAAAGCAACAAAAAAAAAACTGATAAGACAAAGTGCCACTAAAGTATTGGCTAATGGTAGATTCATGTCCTCTATAATTTGAGTGTTGAGCATTCAATGCAAATTTTCTCCAACAAATGATAATAGTCTCAATCAAGCATTAGTCAAAAACTTATATTATTAATTCAAGTCCTATTAGGTATTGAAAAAAACAATTACAAAAAATCAGCACGTGGTAGCCCAACTCTTATCTATTGGACAATTAGACTAATTGGCCCTGCCTTCCCTTGCTTGCGTTCGCCACCTTCTACATCTACAAAATACCAAAATGTCCTTTTGCAACGTGTCACTCCAACGCTCCAACAGCCGACACTTCATTTACCCGGGACCCACCGTATACCGTTGCCGTTGAATTTCAAAGACCCATCACATTAAATTCTTCACTTGCACTTGACGATCAACGGTCGACATTTCACAGTGCTGATTTCTCGTTGGCGGACACTATCCAGTCTCCTCTCGTCTACTTCGTCGTTTTGAAACTCCTTTTAAAGTGCTCAAACGAAATTCATCACTCTTCAGTTTTCACTTCTCCAGTTCTCCTCATGGATTGTCTCAATCTCTTCTTGCTCTTTACTTTCACGTTCGCATGCTCCAGTACTATTTCCACCCGTGCTGATCTCCCCGGCACGTGGGAACTCGTGCTTGCTGACGCGGGGATTTCCTCCATGCACACAGCAGTAACCCGCTTCAACACTGTCGTCCTTCTAGACCGTACCAACATCGGCCCATCCCGCAAAATGCTAGGCAGAGGCCGCTGTCGTTTGGACAGAAACGACCGCGCTCTCAAACGCGACTGCTATGCCCACTCAGCCATCCTCGACTTACAAACCAATCAAATCCGTCCCTTAATGATCCTCACCGACACCTGGTGCTCATCGGGTCAGATTTTAGCCGACGGAACGGTGTTACAAACCGGTGGTGACTTGGACGGATATAAGAAGATCCGAAAGTTCAGCCCGTGCGAAGCAACCGGGTTGTGTGATTGGGTTGAGCTTGATGACGTGGAGTTAGTCAACGGCAGGTGGTACGGTACGGACCAGATATTACCGGACGGTTCGGTGATTATTCTTGGAGGCAAAGGAGCCAACACAGTCGAGTATTATCCGCCGCGAAACGGTGCCGTTTCGTTCCCGTTTCTCGCTGACGTCGAGGATAAGCAGATGGACAATTTGTACCCGTACATTCATCTCCTTCCTAACGGCCACCTTTTCATTTTCGCTAACGACAAGGCAGTGATGTATGACTACGAGACAAATAAAATAGCAAGAGAGTATCCACCGTTGGATGGTGGCCCGCGTAATTATCCATCGGCTGGATCATCAGCAATGTTAGCTCTCGAAGGGGACTTCTCGACGGCTGTGATTGTCGTCTGCGGTGGGGCCCAGTTTGGAGCATTTATCCAGAGAAGCACCGACACCCCCGCGCATGGTAGTTGCGGTAGAATAATTGCCACGTCAGCTGACCCGACTTGGGAAATGGAGGACATGCCATTCGGGCGGATCATGGGTGACATGGTTATGCTCCCAACGGGCGACGTTTTGATCATAAACGGAGCTCAAGCTGGGACTCAAGGATTTGAAATGGCTTCGAATCCATGCTTGTTTCCGGTTCTTTATCGACCGACTCAACCTGCTGGATTACGGTTCATGACTTTGAACCCGGGTACCATACCCAGAATGTATCACTCAACTGCTAACCTGTTACCGGACGGGCGGGTATTGATAGCTGGAAGCAATCCCCATTATTTTTATAAATTTAACGCAGAATTTCCAACTGAACTACGGATCGAAGCTTTTTCTCCCGAGTATTTATCATCCGATCGGGCAAACCTCCGACCCGCTATCGAGGAAATCCCCGAAACGGTACGTTATGGCGAGGCTTTCGATGTGTTTGTAACGGTACCATTGCCCGTGGTGGGAATTTTGGAGGTCAATTTGGGAAACGCGCCATTTGCTACGCATTCGTTTCAACAAGGTCAAAGATTGGTCAAACTAACCGTGACGCCTTCGGTACCCGACGCAAATGGGAGGTACCGGGTCGGCTGTACAGCGCCTCCAAACGGCGCCGTTGCTCCACCTGGTTATTATATGGCGTTTGTAGTTAATCAAGGCGTGCCGAGTGTGGCACGGTGGGTGCATTTAATTGCTTGATTAATTTAATTTTGTATCTAAGGACTAAGATTTCCATTTTTTTATTTAAGACCCTGTGATGACCAAATATATAAAAGTTTCAGAGTTAATTGTTGATAAGACAAAAATTATTGGGAATAAAGGGAAAACTTTACCATGAGAAGATGTTCAAATATTTATTTTAACTTTAGAATGAAGTGCTCATTTTGCCCAAAATTAGTGTAATATATATCAGAATTGTCAAATCATTTCAACAGAAGAAAGAATATATTAGTGGCATTTGCTGAATAAAGAGAAGGAGAAGATTGAATGGATGCATACAAGTCAAGTGGGCATAAGATATAATTTGCCTCTCTAGCTATGGATTCCTTTGGGGCCCCCCCAATGTCACTTTTAGATGAGCATGAGCCGAACTAAAATTGATTGAAAGTAATGGCGCACGTAAGCTTCCATTAACAATAGCAGGAATGTTGCTTTCATACATATATATATATATATATATATATAGAGAAAAATGTTCCTCTCAGAAACTTTAAAGTTCGAAAAATGTTCCACTCAAAAATTTTAAAGTATAAAAAAATATAAATTTTTTTTAAAATCACATGATTTTAAATACAATTTTAAAGAGAGAAAGAGATGATGTTGAAATATATGAAAAGCCGTCTTCAAGTTTTCTCATATTAGATCAAATTAAAACATCAATTTTTATAAAGGTTTGCACACATCAGCATCACACGGGCTTTAGTTTGGCAAAATCAGGACATTTTCTTGAGAGCCAAACCCACTTAAATATATAAAAATGTTAGCAGAGTAAAACAATTAATTAGTAGATTACAGCAAATGAAATTTTAGTTAATTTTTGGGTTTAGGCTTGCAGAACATTGATGTCATGTGCGTGAAATTTATCGTTGCAATCAAGATAGAGTTACAGGAACTATAAATTACAAATTGAAAGAGTGGTCTCCAAGTTACAACTAGGGATGATAATTGGCAGTTTGCCATTATCAAACTTAAACCCACACAAAATTTAAATTATTAAACGTACCCGCAATCCGTAGTCGTTTTTAATTTTTTTTAAGAAAACACACCCGATGCAGATTTTAACAATTACCAAACCTGCAATGGTATCCGATAGGTTTTTTGCGGGTTTATATATTTAAAATTACAAATGTCCAATATATAAATTTACAATAATAATGTCAAATTCCACATAATATACTCAATTTTAAATTTAACCAATATGAATGAAAAATTAAAATTTCAACATCAAACAAATTAAAATCCCTGATGTTATGATTCTCATGTGAGTATGTTACTTTCTCGGAACCTCCGACATTTACTGAGGAACGAAGTGTTCTATCAAATTTAAGTATAAAATATATAAATCCATTAAAAAAAACTACAAACTAGTATCTAAAAATACCAATTAAATTTCATATTATTGTTAAATACAAACTCCAACCTCCAATAAAAGATTTTCATTTCATTCACAATCATTAGCACCCATACAACATGATGCCCTCTTTAAAAAAAAACATGATGCCCACAATAATGATTAAGATTAACATTTTTCAAAGAATAATACTTTTCAAATATTAATCTAAAGAAAAAATTATAATAATGAAATAATAAAATAATTCATGCATTAAGTTAAAGAAAAATAGTCCATACAAAAGCACTTTAATTATTTGGCTCAAAATTTTTGTTATAAATTTTTTAGATTTAAAATTTTTCAAGTAAAATTAAATTAAAAATATTTAAAAAATTACTGGTCTAGCGGATATCCACCGAATATTGAGCTAATATTAAACTCACTTGTATCTAAGTGCGTGTTTTAATTTATAATACTAAATCCACCCACAACCCACAAAATTATCTACAGTTGATGGACTTTTACGAATAAATTTGAATGGATTTACGAGCACAATTGTTATCCCTAGTTACAAGGGATGGATCAGGCTGCCGTTCATATTATTGAAGGAAGATCGGTTACATTGATGGTTTGTGACCGGACCAAGTTTGTTGACTTCCAGATCTGTATTGAGGAGATCATGGGCTTGGTCTTGACCGTAATTACTTACCAACTCTATGGACATTTTAGAAGGCTTGACATCGACCAAAAACCAAAAATAACAAGCCCAGTACGGGACAGTGGGCTTAGCCTATTCACAATAAATACTAATGTTAAGACATATCACATGCAATATTTGAAATTTTAAAAATAAAAAATCTAAAAAAATACATAAATCATACCATTTATGGTCTTAAGTTTTAACCCTCTTAAACCTTATAATTTTAATGTTTTCCTATACTTTCCCATACTTTAAAATCCTGAGCTAGAAAACTATTATATATAACAAAGATCAAGTCATCTGCAGCATGCGTGAAAATTAAAATTTATAAATAGTAGATGTAATATCACTAAAAAATAATGATTCATCATGTCTAAAGTAAAATTTTTAAATAGTTTTTTTTATCAAAATAATAGAACAAAACTATTAATATTATTTTTTAAAATTTTTCTTTATCTTTTTTTAAAGTGTAATTCGGGACAAACTGGCTATTTTTTATTTTATTTTGGTTTAGATAATGGTCTTTGAATTTTTAATTTTTATAAATAGCTTTTCTATCCCCTTATATTAATATTATGAAAAAAATAATAATTCGAATAAAAGTTATACAATTTTTACATTATTGGACTAAATTTAGGATCAACTTAATGAGAGTCCAATTGATGATTTTTACAAAAATATACAAATAACTTATTCTTATTTTGGAGAAAAAAACATGCAAAAATATATGAATAATTGAAATAGCTAATTATTTTATTTAATTGTTAAAATAGAACCGATCTCTATAATTTCATTAAAATCGTGCAGATTTCAACGTTGTAGATGACATGTCGTTGTCCAACAAAAAAAGTGTATGTCATGCCGTCTACTGTTAGTTGTAAGAATGACTTGTCTTTTTGTTCAAGAATCCAAATATGACTAGTAAACAGCATGCGCCAACGCATACTGTTACGCTTGGTTGTTTATGACATTGGAGCGGATGTCATCTCATTTCTTAACAAATGACAAACTCGACTTGGCATCCACGTAAGAAAATGACAAATGGCCAGTCATCTTAAGCATGCATACAACTTAAAACTTAAATATTGGATGTAATGTCCTTGAAAATAAACGACTTGTTATATCTAAAGTGAAATTTTAAAATAGTTATTATTTTATAAGAAAAACAATATTAAAGGTGTTTTTTCTCAAATTTTTGCAAAGTGTTAATTTTTTTTTATTTTTTTTAAGTGCAATTGGGGACAAATTGACTACCTTTGATTTTATTTTGGTTTTACACTCTCCATCCACATATATTTAAACTATAAAAAGTAAATATTTCAAATAAAATATATTACATATAACATGTATAATTTTTACATTATTGGACCAAATTTAAAATGAGCCTAATGACAGGTTGAGAGATGATTTTCCTATAGAAGGCCCAAAATGTGTGTGTGTGTGTAAATGACAAACAGTAAGGAGTTTATATACACATTCAACATGGTATATATTCCCTTTAGTTTCAAGTAAAAGTTTTCCCTTTAATTTTTACTTAAATATACAAATAACTTATTGTCAATGTTGGAGAAAATAAACATACAAAAAACGATTATGATCATGAAGAATTTAATGATGTAGATGATATATCGTTAACCAATAAAACAACAGTATGTTATGTCGTTTGTCTGCTATTAAACACGCACATGTTGTTTTTCTCTATAGCTCAAACAATAGAAGGGAACTATTATACGCCAGCGCATACTGTTTAGGGTTTGTCATTTATAAAATTTAAGTGGATGCTATGTCGTTTGTTTGTGAGTTAATGATCTGACGTGTTGTCCGAACAAGCAAATGACAAACGACTAGTCATCTTTAGCATGCTTGCAAATTAAAAATTAAAATATTGGATGTAATTTCGTTAAATATTCATTTTTTACAGTGAATTTCTAAAATATTCATTTTTATTTAAAAAATAGAAAATAATGTTGAAGTTACTTTTTTTTCAATTATTTTTTTGCAAAGTGTAATTTTTTTTAAAGTGCACTTCAGAACAAATTGGTTACCTTTGATTTTATTTTAGTTTAGCAAATGGTCTTTCCATCAACATATATTAATATCATGTAAAAAATAATTATTTCAAATAAAATGTTTACCTATAACACGAACAATTTTTAAATTATAAGACCATATTTATAATGGCCTAATGAGAAATCAATAGATGATTTTCTTATAGAAGGCCCAAATTGTGTGTGTGTGCGTGTGTGTGTGCGTGTATGTATATGAAAAACAGTACATATATGTATTTACTAGGGATGGAAAAAATCAGATCTAGGTCCAGGTTCAACCTTTCCAGTTTTGAACATATATATTGTTGTGCAAATTTTCTTGAACTCGCAAGTGCACGAATCTATTGTTGTATAGATCAATGGTGACGAGTGTTGATCCTACGAGGATGTAGATTTTAATTATATGTAGAATTAATTTTGTATAAGGGTGATTGAATTTGTGGTGAAAGTGACTTAGATTATTCTAAAATTGGAATTAAAATGGCGAGAATAAATTGAAGAGAATATATTGAAATGATTTATTTGGGTATCTGGATCCGTATCAACATACACCATGGGCTAAATATTACTTATTAATGCCAATTAAATCATAAGGGGGGAGTCCATACTTCATGAACCACACTCTAATAAATATGATGCTAAGGGCTTATTGTGCCAAAAAATAATAATCTTATACTAGAGAGCCGGTGAAACCAAGGCGGTATCTAGACAAGATTATTATTATTTGTCGACGAGAAATCAAAACATCTATAAAAACTAGAGGGGAAGAGAAAATAAATTTACCAAATAAAGCCCATGAAACATGTTGAGACTTCACCTCCAACCTAAATTTGAAAGAAAATTAGCTACTTATAATTGAACTAGGGGCGAAAAGGAAATTTATTAAAATATGTAGAAAATAGAAGATAGAGAAGGAATTTAAATTTACCAAATAAAGCCCATGAAACATATTGAGACTTCACCTCCAACCTAAGTTTGAAAGAAAATTAGCTACTTATAATTGAACTAGGGGCGAAAAGGAAATTTATTAAAATATGTAGAAAATATAAGATAGAGAAGGAATTATAGAAAATAGAGTAAAAAAATGAATTAAAACATATCAAATTAGAGGAGGAGGCCTATTTTTTATAGATACTTGAGTAAATCATGGCCATCATATTAAAAACATTTGAACGCTCAGGATTGCGCTACGTCATCAGTCAACAATACGCGGTTTGAACAGTAACGCGATTTGGTTAAAAATAATCATGTGTGTTGCATGTACCATACGCGAGATTTTTAGTCTACTAATACGCTGCTACGTCATCGATTAACAGTATATAAGAATTTTAGTCCAATAGGATCGTGACACCTCATTAGTCAATGCCACATCATCGATCCGTCTATGTGAATAGTACTATACATGTGAACGGTGCTATTTTTTCTTTTATGCTCTTCCTAAGGTTTTCAACCATTTTGAGTTCAAAAGTGATATCTGGTTTACCGTCTGATCTCTTGTTCATTGTGAAATTACCATAATGCCCTTAAAATACATAAAATACTTAATTATAATAAAACACACGTAATTGAATCACAAGAAGGTTAAATACATAAAAATAAGGGTGTAAGTGAAACTTGAAGTATAAAATGACGATTTTCTCCTATATAAATATACATTTTTTAACACTTAACACACCATCCAACCAGTTTATTGCTAGTCTCTAGCAAATAAAGCGAAAACAAAATTTAAATCCAAAATAATTTTTTTAAGACTCATGTTTATTCAATTATACTAATGATAGTAATCAAATAAAAATATAAGCATTATCTCTAGTCTAAAGAAACATCACACCCACATCAACCATCCACATGAATAAGCCTAGTAGACTTTTTCATAGCTACTTTCAAGATTAATATGTCAAACCCCAAAATCTCACTAGAAGTAGTGACGCTCTTACAAAGAAATTAAACCCAATAAAAATAGTCACTCCAATGAATGGTAATTGAGAGAAAATAATAAAGAAGTGATATCGCATGCTTTCATCAAGATGAAAGAAATATGCCCTCAGCTTAGAAATAATACGATCTCAAGTCAAATAAAAATGCTAGTCAACCTAATTTATTTATTTATTTTTTTATTTTTTTACCACTATATCTTTTTAGCCCGTATAACTAGCTTCTACTTCAGACTATAGTTCCCTAAAATCAAGAAGGACTTTTATTAGGACGTAAAGTAGGTTAGTGATATGGCTAACAAATGAGGGGAAATAAGAAAAACAAAGTGTATGTTTGAGAAAAATGTAGAGATTTTTTTTCTGGAAGTTGCAAGGTGGATTTCACCTATTATTGTTATGTTTATTTTTGAAGCAATGATTTTTTTTTTTGCTTTTGTTTGGCATAACTTCACTGAACAAAATAATTATTTACATTTTTCTCAAACATAAATAGGTGATGGAACTTATAAGACATCGGTAATACTCCAAATCGGAGTGCCTATGGATATTTCACAAAAGGAATGGGTAAAAAGGCTCAAACGAATCAAAAATGACATTTCTATCATTTTTTAGGGCTTTAAAGAATCTTTTATATTTACTAGTTAGATGGGCTTGCAAGTGTAGCAACACACATTTTTTCTTTTCTCTTTTTAATTTTACAACAAATTTTTTTTAAGGGTTAACTCAAAAGAAATCTAGAAATCATATATAAAATAATAAATTGCTAAGCTGTATAAAGAATGAGTAAAATGGTTACTCTCTAAGAAAAATGATAAATGTTAGCATAAAAGGCTATACATAATATAATTTTGATGATAACAAACATGTCTTAAGTAAAAATAATAAATATTGTATTTCACGTCTTCATTAGTTTTTGAAGGATAATATTTATGCAAGTGAATCAAGTGAAATCAAGATTGAAGATACTCAACGGACAATGGCGAAATCAAGAATAAATTTTAACGCTCAACGGACAAATTATTGTGACAAATTCTTATAAAGCCGGTATGATTTAATTAATACTTGATTTAGCATTTGAGAAGCTCAATAAATTAATTTAATTAAATACTTTTTATAAACTAAAAAGTTTTATTTTTATAAAGAAAAGCATTTTGTGGATTTAAGTAATTTGGACTTAAATGCTAAGATTTGAAATCTTTGATTTTAATAAGTATTAAATTTCAGAGTTGGACATTTTTACAAACATTTGAAATATTTTGGGTCATACCATAATTTATAAATATTTTGAACTAAAGTGAAAGATTTTGAGAACTTTGAAAAATATGAGTATTATGTTGAAAATGACATTTGTGTGAAAAAATAAAAATTTTGGGATCATATCATAATTTTAAAAAGTTTGAGAAAGACAACTATTCTTAAGAGGTTCTGAAATTGGACCTATTTGTAAAGTTTTCTGATGTTTTGGACCGTAGTATAATTATAAAAAATTTTAGGCCAAAGTATAATTTTAGAGAATAATATTATTGTCGCAAAATTCAAAAATACTGGTAATATCACTGCTCCTGAGTGGCTAGTCGGATAATCAAGCGGCTAACCGCTTGAGCGCTGAAATTTGCCTATAACGGCTAGTTTTTGGGTTTTCACTATAAAAACTCAACTCAAACTTCATTTTAAGAACTAATGCAAGTAAATGTAAGATCATACAACATATATTGAGCTTTCAAAACGCAAATTATCATTGATTGAATCATTCATGAGCTATTAGTTGCATATCCACTCTGAAAGAGAGTTTTTGTTTTAATTTTCATTTCTCATCAAATTATAAGTGTACAAGTATGGGAAACACTTGGGGTGAAGAGATTTGGGATATAATCTCTTGTTGTAAAGGTTCGTTGACACCTTGGAAGTCAATTGTAAACATTTGAAGCCTTGGGAGGTTTGGATAGTGAAATCCTCAAGCCGGGTGAGCTTGGAGGCGTGGACGTAGGTGGGGATAATTGAACCGCGTAAAAATCATTGTGTTCGTTTTTCTCTTCCCTTACTAGTTTAATATTGTGCTTGATTGAATTTATTGTTTTGATTTGATTAAGGTAATAGATTAAATTGTTGTGCGAATTGTATTACATAAATTTTAAATTTCCAATTCACCCCCTCTTGGGTTGTATAACTTGCATTTTATTTGGTATCAGAACTTCGTTCTCTTGTTAGGATTTAATCGTCTAGAGTAAATGATCCATGGCAACCCATAATGACTCAACCTTTAGGGAAGGACAATTCACAGTTAGACCACCGTTCTTTGACGGTAATGACTACCCATATTGGAAAACTAGGATGAGAGTATATTTACAATCTTTAGATTATGAAATTTGGAAAATTGTTTGTGATGGTCCATTTATGCCTTTGACTAAAAACGAAGTTGGGAAAGATATTCCAAAACTTTCAAGGGAATGAAATGAATTAAAAAAGAGAAAAATTTCTCTAAACTCCAAAGGTATGAATGTCTTGTTTTGTGCATTAGATAAGAAAGAGTTTCATAGAGTATCTAGTTGTGAAAGTGCTAATGAAATTTGATACAAACTTGAAGTTGTTTTTGAAGACACGAAACAAGTGAAAGAGTCTAAAATTAGTAGGTACACTCAACAATATGAATTGTTCCAAATAGAACAAAATGAGAGTGTGTATTCTATGTATACTAGATTTACGAACATAGTGAATACTCTAGGAGCCCTAGGCAAGACCCTTTCAAATAGTGAGAAAGTTAAGAAAATCATTAAGTCGCTATCTAAGGAATGGAGGCAAAAAAAGATTGCCATTGAGGAAGCCAAAGATTTAAATGTATTACCTATTGATAATTTAATTGGTTCTCTCATTTCATAGGAAGAAGATTTGGCAACTGAAAAAGGGGATGAGGAGAAGAAGAAAAACATTGCTTTCAAAGTCTTGAAACATGAGAGTGATGAGGAAAACGAGCTGGTTGAGGAGGAGATAGATATGTTGGCTAGGAGGTTTAGAAAACTTTTTAAGAAATCCGGTGAGCGAAGAAAATTTAAAGACCTCAAGAACCAGAAGGAGAAAAAGGAAGTAATAAAATGTTATGAGTGTAAAAAGCCTGACCATACAAGAAGAGAATGCCCTCTTGTCAACAAGCTCAAGAAGAAAGCAATGGTAGCCACATGGGATAATAGCGATGAGAAAACAAGTGATGATGAAGAGTATCAAGAAATGACAAATCTTACTCTCATGGTAATTGGAGATAAATTGGATGATGAACTTGATGAGGTAAATGATCTTTCTACTTATGATGAATTATATAATGTTTTTAAAGAATTGCATGATAATTGGATAAAAATTGGTAAAAAGAATGCATGTCTTAAAAAGAAAATAGTAAAGCTCACAAATGAGAATGAATCTCTAAGTGCAAAGATTACATGCCTGGAATTGGATAATAAAACATTGCATGATGGAGTTGCATTATCAAATGAGAAATCTAGCACTTCACATGAGCATTTAGAATCATATGTAGATGACTTGAAAAATGAAAAGGATGCTTTACAAAAATGCAATGATTCATTAAACGAAAAGATTAAAGGACTAGAGTTAGATAATAAAATGTTGTATGATAGAATTACATCATTTAAATGTAAGCAAAGTACTTCATATGAGCATGAGAAATCACATGTTGATGAATTAATGAAAGAAAATGAAGTGCTTAAAAAGAAGAGCAACGAGCTAAATCAAATTGTGTTAAAATACACAAATGGGCAAAAGATGTTGGATAACTTGCTTAATTCGCAAAAATGTGTGTTTGATAAAGGAGGTATCGATTATAAAGCAAATTTGAAACAAAAATATTATAAGAGTTATTTTGTTAAAACTACCTTTATTAATGATCAAATTGTGTGTCATATTATGGAGCAAAATGTATTTGGGTTTCAAAAGGAACCATTGCTAACACTCAAGGACCCAAGAATATTTGGGTACCAAAGCATACAACTTGAATAATTTTTTTTGTAGGTACCACAAACAAGGAAGGATGGAAAGTTCCTTGATGAAGCTTGTGAGGATGATCATGGTATAGGCAAAAATAATGAGACAATATGATTTAATTATTTTAGTAACAATTATTGCCTTTGATTATGAGTGATGGTCTTTTAAGCTTAGTAAGTATTTAATAATTCATTTCGTATCATGTTGAGTGAATCATGAAAAATGAATAGTAGCTTGAATTTGCGATAATATGCTTATATGTTTACATGATTGAATTATCATTGTGTTTAACATTGAGTGTTTTATTATGATGCATGGTTATATATATATATATATATATATATATAAGTTTTGAATGTTTATATGCTTCAAAAGCTTTTATGTTATTGAATCTATTAAAATTATTTGGAAAACAAAAGGAGTCTTTGAAAATCCTAAGTCTGTATAAGCTCTAATGAATTGGTCATAACTCCTTCTAGAAAACTCTAAATCTAGCTCTGTAAAATTTATTGGAAAGCTAACTTAATTATCTTTCCAACGGTATATAGCTTGAATGTTACTTCTGGATCAATCAATAAATGTTTTATTCCGAATTTGACCTTTTTGTATTTTATTAAGTTTTGAATGCTTATATGCTTCAAGATTGTATGCCTGTTGGATGGATTATTTGTTTGAATTAATTATCTTTTGGATGTTTAAAATCACGAATCATACATTAAATTGGCTCTTGAGATGTTTTGGGATCACAAAATGGTCACGAAATTGATCGAAATTAGTAGAAAATTAACTTGAGTGCAGGTGGACAGCAACCAGGCGGTTAGCCGCTTGGAAACTGTCCCAAACCTGAGCCCCAAGCAGCTAGCCGCTTGGTCACGGGTTGGGTGTATTTTTTTTTTGCTTCTTCTTCTTCCTTCGTTGGTTTTTCTGAACATGCTCTCTCTTTCACTCAAAATCGTGAGCAACCCATCCATTTTTGCCGCCATCTTCTTCCATTTTCATCCATTTTCATGCCCAAATCAACCATTCAAACTAATACCCATGCATTTCATCTTCATTAAACATTTCTCCATCATGATTTCTTCACTTGTTCTTCATCATTCCATCCTCATTCCATTCCCGAATGAATATTGTTCTTCTTTCTCAAATCTCTTCATCTTTCACTCATTTTCTTGTAAAATCAATCATCCAACTCATTATTCATCCACTACTCTTTCAATTTTCACTCTCAAAACTCGATTTCATCATCTCTCCACATAAAACTCAAAATCAAAAATTCTCACTCTACCCGTTTCTCTCTCTTCATTTTCAAGCTTCTTTTAGCCCATTTTTAATCCAATCTACATCATATATTAACTTCATTCATCTCTAGGATCAATTTTCTTGGCTCAAATAAATTCATTTCTTCAATTTTTGTAAACCCGAAATTGCATATTTAAGCTCTTTTTAGTCCGCTTTTGATCTAATTAACACCATCCATTATCTTAAATCATCTCTTAGATCAATATAATTGGTCTAAAATCATCCATTTCACTCATTATTTTACAAAACCAAATTTGTACATTTTGGGTATATGCACCTATATTTTCATATGCATAGTTGTTTTAATTGTGGATTACGGATGATGGTTGTTTAATATTAAAATTTATATGTTTCTTGATTAATCATTGAGATATTCTTTTTGGTATAAGCATGAATTTATAGTAATTTTCATGATTGATGATTATATGTGCGTTGCTTGATGAATTAACGGAGTTGTTGGTTTGTTATAATTGTTTAAGCTTATATGGAAGTGTTTTTAACCATGTTGTATATTTGAGGATTTGTGCATTTTAAGGGGAAATTCTGCTAAAATTTTTCCTCGGACAAAATTGGTAATATCTTTATCGAATTATTTTTTATGATCTTGTTTCGATTGCATTTTTCTATTTTTTTTAAAGGAGAGATAAATATGATATGTTTTTGGATAATATCATTTTGGTTAAATTTTTTAATTAGCCATATATTTAGGGAGAGCATACAATATAATTTTATGGTTAATTGGATATTTGGTTATTATATGTTTCTCGATTAACCATTGACATATTATCGGTCTTAGCATGAATTTATAGTAATTTTGATGATGAAGGGGGAGAGATCATACATTTTGAATATAGAGATATATAATGTGTATTTTGATCTTGAAGTTTTTATGCATGGTTTTGAAATATTAAGGGGGAGCTTACAAATTGTTATAGATCATATATTTAGAGGGAGTTTGTTCTTAAATTTGATTTATAAGTTGAAATCACGTATGCCATGTATTAAAGGGGAGTTTAATGTCAAAATACATGAGATATTTGTCATCATAAAAAAGAGGGAAATTGTTAGCCTAAAAGGCTACACATAATATAATTTTGATGATAACAAACATGTGTCTTAAGTAAAAATAATAAATATTATATTTCACATCTTCACTAGTTTTTGAAGGATAATATTTATGCAAGTGAATCAAGTGAAATCAAGATTGAAGACACTCAACGGATAACGGCGAAATCAAGAATAAAGTTTAGAGCTCAACGGACAAATTATTGCGACAAATTCTTATAAAGCCAGTATGATTTAATTAATACTTGATTTAGCATTTGAGAAGATCAATAGATTAATTTAATTAAATACTTTTCATAACTAAAAAGTTTTATTTTTACAAGAAAAGTATTTTGTGGATTTAAGTAATTTGGACTTAAATGATAAGATTTGAAATTTTTGATTTTAATAAGTATTAAATTTCGGAGTTGGACGTTTTTACAAATATTTGAAATATTTTGGACCATACCATAATTTATAAATATTTTAGACTAAAGTGAAAGATTTTGAGAACTTTGAAAAATATGGGTATTATGTTGAAAATGACATTTGTGTGAAATAATAAAATTTTGGGGTCATATTATAATTTCAGAAAGTTTAAGAAAGACAACTATTCTTAAGAGGTTCTAAAATTGGACCTATTTGTAAAGTTTTCTGATGTTTTAGACCGTAGTATGATTATAGAAAGTTTTGGGCCAAAGTGTAATTTTAGAGAATAATATTACTGTAGCAAAATTAAAAAATAACGGTAATATCACTGCTCCTGAGCGGCTAGCTGGATAATTAAGCGGCTAACCGATTGAGCGCTGGAATTTGCCTATAACGACCAGTTTTTGGGATTTCACTATAAAAGATCAACTCAAACTTCATTTTAAGAATTAATGCACGTAAATATGAGATCATACAACATATATTGAGTTTTTAAAACACAAATCATCATTGATTGAATCATTCTTGTGCTATTAGTTGCATATGCACTCTTAAAGAGAGTTTTTATTGTAATTTTCATTTTTCATCAAATTATGAGTGTACAAGTGTGGAAAACACTTGGGGGGAAGAGATTGAGGATATAATCTCTTGTTGTAGAGGGTCATTGACACCTTGGAAGTCAATTATAAACATTTGAAGCCTTGGGAGGCTTGGATAGTGAAATCCTCAAGCCGGATGAGCTTGGAGGCGTGGACGTAGGTGAGGATAGCCGAACCACATAAAAATCATTGTGTTCGTTTTTCTCTTCCCTTACTCTTTTAATATTGTGCTTGATTAAATTTATTGTTTTGATTGATTAAGGCAATAGATTAAATTGTTGTGCGAATTGTATTACATAAATTTTAAAATCCAAATTTACCTCCCTTCTTGGGTTGCATAACTTGCATTTCAATAAGCTCAAAAACTCACTTGGTACTTATTATGACATGTTTATTCCTTCAAGCCACTCATATTTTTCTTCGACATCAACATGTAAAGTAGTAAACATAGCGTAACATCACTTAATACCAAAGATAATACAAATACTAAAATTTGAAATTAATCATGTCATCCAATGTTAAAACAAATCACACAATTTTTTTAAAACATCATTCTACCCTCAACCTATTCTAAACATGAAAGGAAAATATGCATGCAAAAATGTGAAAATGATTCATAAAAACTAATTAGAAAAGTTACACTTAAAATGATAGAAAAAGAAATATTTTTTTTAACTACGAAGATACGTTTCTAGAGACACTATATTCCATATTTAACCATTTTCGACTCAAAAAATTTGAAAGTATATATTTATAAAGGAGAAATTAGAAAGAAGAAGAAAAATAATTGTAAAAAAATAATAAAGAAAAAGAAAATATCTGAATTTTTTTTAACGAAGAAAATGCTCAATATTTCTAGAGTAACTACACTTCATATTTAGCCATCTTCAACATAAAAAATTAGCAACAGTTAGTTTCTATAATAAAAAATTAGTAAAAACTTAATCAAGATTCCACAATTGTCGACTATTCCCTCCTCCTAACTAAAACAAAACATTATCTTCAATATTTTAAAGGAAAGAAGTAGAGTTTAGAAGACATCATCTGGGTGGTGCAACACAGAATAAAATATTTACAGGCGGAGAGTTAAATCTAATTTGTACTTCTTACTGCAACTACTGTTACCGTCATTTTTTGGACGCTTCATCACAAAAGTCCAGGGGTCTGGCTCCGATTTATAAGCTTGTAACATATCAAGTAGCTTATTAGCAGTATGAGCATAAATAAAAAGCTTTTTCGCATTGGAATGAACAAAATAGTTTTTTATTGCATGGTTAAGAAATGTAATAAAGCCATTATAAAAATTATTGACATTTAACAAATCGATAGGTTTCTGGTGAATGTGTAGATAGGCCCAAGATGCTAGTGTGATAAGTGCTTCTACTGTTGCAAGATCTACTGAAAGGAAAATAAAAGTATCAGCATGATTAAACAGTTCAGTTATTCTTTCTTGCATACCTGAGACAACTAACTACTCTATAGTCGGTGAGTCAGACAAACTGCCCAAATATTTTAGGACTCTTGGGATGATGTCTAACACTTGGCTTCCTCTGAAAAAAGCAGCTTCTGAGACCAATTTTAATAACCCTCGGTTACCTCCTCTAAACACCAAGTGTAATTTTCTCTCTTCTATGCTTCAACCAAGATCTATGGCTGCCTCAATGAACTCTTTATGTTTGCCATAATTAAATCTAGAAAGCACACAAATGTTCTTAAATTGTCTATTGGGAGTAGTTGCCATTGGAATATTTTTCAAAAATAATTTATGAGTGCTTAACAAAATGTCATATTTAAGAATTTTAATGACAGTGGGTTACAACTGTGTATGAAGTGGTATGTCAGTGTCAAATAACACATAAAGCACATGGCTCGTGAGTAAAAGAGGAAACAGTAAAAAGAAAAAGAAATAATGAGAATAAATTTGTTAAAGACAATAATGGAAAAGATAAAACAATAGTGAAATAAAATAACAGTGAAGTAAATGGATATTTACAGGTAGTTGCAATTGTGGCTCACATCTTCCTTCGGTTTTACATCCAGAAACGGCTTGAACGCCCTCTATGGGTCGAGGATAGGCTTCCCATCCAGTTTTCTTATAAACTAGCAAATAGAGTCGTTTATAGTCAGATTCCCAAGACTATATCGTGCATGCTCTTTATGGAATAATAACTATAATTGAAGAATCGCTCCTTGCACATATCCACTAGAATGGGTTTCAAGAGACAAAAGGATATCATCCAATGACTCCTTATTCAAGCCATCCCTAATGAATTGAATCTTATCTTCCCTATTATTAGACACAATTCCTAAAGAACATGGGTTTTTATTGTATCTTATTCTGGCACATTAATGACAAGCTACAGAAATTCTTCGAGCTCTTTATTTTCTTGCATAATTTCCTTTACCACAACCAGGCATGTATGCAATAAATTTTGGAGATAACTCACCTGTAAATCGTACTTTAGCCTTGATTAACCAACGAATATCAGTAGGTATGTTATTTTTCATGAGCAATCGCATACATTCGGACCGAGCTTTGTAGATTGTAAAGAGAGCATTTTGAGGAAGTGAAGGGAATCGATTGTGAAATGTTGCTAGAATTTCGTTTCTGTCCATACCTTCGCCTCCGAATATAAGTTATTGTGGGAACCTGAAGTAACTAACTTGATTATCGCGGAGTACCGTTATCCGCCACTTCACCGGGGTAACAAAATAAAGCACACAAATAGAAAAATAAATTAAAACACACAGAAAATTAAAATCGTCCTCTTATTGAATTTACCTCAAGCTCCAACTGGATGTTGTAAATACTTCTCAATGTCTCTGAGTTGGCTTTCTAAATCCTCAACATAGGATACTAACTCAAGTGGTTGCAGAGCCCAAATACGATGTGTTTTACAAAATCGAATCTGCTTTTTGAGATGAGATTTTACATATTAAAGTAGTTTAAGAATGTTCAGGAAGAACTGTTTAGCTACGACACTCATGATTAACAATAATAAAAGAAAACGTAAAAGAATAATAAAAAGAAAGAAAAAATCAAATCACAGAAAAGAAAGAAAAAAAGCTCAATTTAAATTTAGTGGGTCACTCAAGTTTATTTCAGTGTCCTCTCCATGTGGTTGGTACTCTAAATATGACTTTAATTTTTGACCATTAACTTTAAATGTGACACCGTTCTTTGGGTCCTTAATTTCAATTGCCCTATGTGGAAAAATAATATGAACAATAAAGGGGCCAGACCATCGAGAGCGTAACTTACCTGGGAATAAGTGCAAGCGAGAATTAAACGATAATATTTTCTGACCTAGAGTGAAAGATTTTATCACAATTTGCTTGTTATTAAGACTTTTATTCGTTGCTTATAAATGTTGGCATTTTCGTATGCGTCATTGTGAATTTCTTCAAGTTCTGCCAGTTATAATCTTATTTATAAGCTATCTTACTGCATGTCAAAGTTGAATTTCTTGATGGCTTAATATGCACGATGCTCGAGTTCCACAGGTAGGTGGCAAACTTTTCCATACACTAGCCTGTATGGTGACATCCCAAACGGGGTCTTGAAATCCGTTCTATATGCCCATAATACGTCATCAAGTCTTCATGACCAATCTTTTCTGTCTGACCTCACCGTCTTTTCTAATATGTGCTTTATTTCTCGATTGAAGACTTGGCCACTGGTTTGCGGATGATATGAGGTCGCCACTTTGTGAGTGATTGAATACTTTGTCAAAAGATCCTTGAGTGCTTTATTACAAAAGTGGGCACCATCATCACTGATTATTACTCGAAGGAATCCAAAGCGTGAAACAATATTACTTTTCAAAAATTCTATCACCACCTTGTGATCATTGGTTCTACATGGAATTGCTTCTACCCATTTCAATACGTAGTCAACAGCAACCAATATGTGTTGATGGCCAAAAGAAGGAGAAACGGGTCCCATAAAGTCAATACCCCACACGTCAAAAATCTCAGCCACTAAAATTAGATTTAGTGGCGTTATATTCCTTCGTGTAATGCTCCTCATTCGTTGACAACTATCACATGAAGAACATAAAGTGTAAGCATCACGAAATATAGTTGGCCAATAGAAACCACATTGTAAAACTTTAGTAGCTATTTTCTTAACACTGAAATGGCCTCCACAAGCTTGTTCATGGCAGAATAAAAAGATATTTTGAATTTCACTTTCTGGGATACATCGTCTGACAATTTAATCTGTACAATACTTGAACAAATAAGGGTCATCCCAAAAAAAATTCTTTATTTTTACAAAAAAATTAGCTTTGTCTTGCTTGGTCTAATGTTCTGAAAGTTGACCTGTAACAAGATAATTAACGATGTCAGCACACCACGATAATATTTGCACATTCATCAATTGTTCATCTAGAAACGACTCATTCAATGTTAAAGGTTCAGTAATTATGTCAAAATAGAGACGAGAGAGATGATCTGCCACAATATTTTCTGTGTCTTTTTTATCTTTAAATTCAAGTTTAATTCCTGCAAAAGTAACACCTAACGAATTAGTCTAACTTTTGCACCTTTCTTTGTGAGAAGATATTTAAGAGTAGCATGATCTGTGAATATAATTATTTTACAACTCATGAGATAAAATCTAAAATTCTCTAATGTAAATACTACTGCTAGCATTTCTTTTTCAGTAGTTGAATAGTTCAACTGTACATCATTTAATGTTATACTAGCATAGTAAATAATATGAGCAATTCGATCAACTCTTTGTCCTAACACTGCTCCTACTGTATAATCAAATTCGTTACACATGAGCTCAAACGGCAAGCTCCAGTTTGAAGGCTGAATGATGGGTGATGATGTCAACAATTACTTTAATTTTTCAAAAACCACAAAACATGAATCATTAAAGATAAAAGGTACATCCTTAGCAATTAGATTCCATAAAGATTTAGAAACTTTACTAAAATCTTTAAGAAAACGTATCTGGAAACCAGCATGCCCAAGGAAATATCTAACTTTTCTGACTATTTTGGGTGGAGGAAGATTAAAAATGAGATCCACATTGGCTTTGTCAACCTCAATACCTTTGCTTGAAATGATGTGACCAAGAACAATACATTGTTTTACCCTAAAATGACACTTCTTTCAATTTAAGACTAAGTTCTTCTCGATACATCTCTACATAACTAGTGTTAGATGATGTAAATATTGATCAAATGAATCATCAAAGACAGAAAAGTCATCTATAAAGACTTCAAGGAATCATTCACCCATATAAGAAAAAATACTTAACATGTATTGTTGAAATAAAGCAGGTACATTTTATATTCCAAATGGCATCCTCCTACATGCAAAAGTACTAAAAGAGCAAGTGAAAGTGGTTTTCTCTTTATCTTTTGGTACTGTAGGAAACTGATTATATCATGACTAGCCTTCTAGAACACTCAATGCATACATGTCATTCTGTAGTCACTCTACTGGATATCAATTCATTATCGGTATTCGTAACTACTGCGACTCCTGACTTTTTAGGGACAACTTGCACATGACTGACCCATGAACTATCAAAAATTAGATAAATGATACCTGCGTCTAATAGCTTAAGGACTTCAGTTCTAACAACTTCTTTCATATTAGATTTAACCGACGTTGCATTTTCCTAATAGATTTAGTATTTTCATCAAGGTGAATGTAATGCATGCAGTTTGCTGGGTTTATACATTTTATGTCTGCTATGTTCCATCATAATGCTCCTTTGTACTCTTTTAAAACATCCAATAACTTACCTTTTTGTTCGTTGTTTAGGGATGATGAGATGATTACCGGTAGAGTGCTTTCTTTTCCCAAAAATGCATATTCCAATGTGTTGGTTAATGGGTTGAGTTTGAGTTTCGATGGTGATTCTGATGATGGGATGAATTTCTTCTCTGATGGTGCTAAGTGTTCAACTCTTTGCTTTTATTTATTAGTGTCCATAGATGTTGTTGAGTCAAGTAGGGCGTTGACCTCATCAATTGATCTGTCAATATCAAAATCCAAACTAAAGTGAGTTAAGTATGTTTATAAAAGGTCATCACAAAGGTTTGAAAGAAAAGTATTATCAACTAAAGTGTCTATTAAATCTACATCAATAATTCCATCATCTGCATTGTGAGGTTGTTTGGCAATGTTGAAGATGTTCAACTCCATAGTTATGTTGCCGAAGGACAACTGAATATTTCCAGTCCTGCATTGAATGTGGGCATTCGCAGTTGCCAAGAAAGATCGGCCTAAGATAATGGAAATGTACTTCCTTGAATCATGTATTGGTTGAGTGTCAATTACAATAAAATCAATAGGAAAATAAAACTTGTCTACCTGGATAAGCACATCCTCCATAATACCACGAGATATTTTCATGGATCGATCTACAAGCTGTAATACCATTGGAGTTGGGTGTAATTCTCCCAGTCCAAGTTTCACAAATATAGAGTAAGACAACAAATTTACACTAACTCCTAAATCCAATAAAACATTCTCAATTGTATGGTTCTTTATACTACATGAGATAGTAGAGGAGCTTAGGTTTTTGTATTTTAGAGAAATTTTGTGTTGGAGTATAGAACTAACGTTTTCGGTTAAAAATGCATTCTTTTGAACATGATATTTTTCTTTTTAGTACAAATGTCTTTAAAAAACTTGGTATAAGATGAAACTTGTTTTATGGCATCAAGTAAAGGAATGTTAACACTTACATGTTTGAAGATTTCAAGAATCTCACATGTGAATTTTCCATTCTTTCCTTTAGCTAAGCTTTGAGAAAATAGAGCTTTGGATTCTTTTTAGTACAAATGTCTTTGGGTTGGTTTCTTCTTTCTCCTCCGGTGGTGAGTTCTCTACACTCACAGGTACAATTTGATTTTCTTTTGTCACTGGCATCTCCACTTTATTGTCGACTTCTTTCTTTTTCACAAGGTCATGACTGCTTTAACCTCTCCATACTACTGTGGTGAAGTGGTACTTGCTTCATGTACTCCTTTAGGATTAGACACTGGTTGACTTGGAAATTTATTTTTCTCAACAGTCATTGCCAAGGTCTGAACTGAAGAAGCAAGTTGTCTCACTATCTTCTCGATGCTTGAAACTGATTGGGCTTGTGAGTTGAAACCTGCTCTTAACTTATTTCGTAATCTATCAATGGTGCGGTTCTATTGCTCAATAATGAAGTGAGTAACATTCTTGAAATTCTAGAATGCATCCTCCTATGGTTTGGGTTGAGAATAGTTCTGGTTCTGATTGTATGGTCTAAATGGTGGCTGAGAGGCTTGAGAAATTTGAGGAATTGATTGCACTGGTGGAGCTGGAGCTGCTGGTCTATTCTTTTAGAATCCTTGAGACCATGAAAAATTGAGGTGGTCTCTCTATCCAGGGTTATATGTGTTGGAGTATGGGTTGTAATTTGATGATTTTCTCATTACACATATGGCATTGGCTTGATCTGGGTATGAGTTATGGTCATGTGGCTCTGTTGATTTAGTAGTCGATAACGATGTTATTTGTCAAGATAGACCTTCAATTATCGCTTTAACTTTTTTAATTTCTGAACTTGACTCGCCAATGTGAACCTCATTTACTCCCTTAATTCTTTAGTGTTCTTGAGCGATCAATTCCGTTGTTGAGAATTATTCGCTTGTCGTTGGAAGAATTCTCAAATCTCTGATGTACTTTTTAACATTAGTTTTCCTCCACTTGTTACCATTAGTTATTCTTGTACATTCGACAATAATCCCTCCAAAAAGTATTGACATTGGTGCCATTTCTCGTAACCATGATGTGGACACTTCAAGAGTAGCCCATTGAATCGCTCCCATGTTTCGAAAAACTGCTCGTCTTTTCTCTGGGTAAACTCTAAAATTTCCCTGTGAATAGCATTAGTTTTATGCACTGGGAAGTATTTATTCAAAGATTTAGTTACCATTTGTTTCTATGATGTAATGCTATTAGTAAACAAAATATTTAACCATGAACGAGCTATATCTTTTAAAGGAAATAGGAATAGTTTAAGTTTAATATCATCATTTGAAAAATTCTCATATCTAAATGTTTGACAAACAGCATGAAAATCATTCAAATGATTATATAGGTCCTCATTTTCTAGGCCATAAAATGTTGGGAGACAATTTAGCACACTAGATTTTAGTTCAAACTCGTAGCAACTACATTTGGGTATCTTATATATGATGTGCTCAAATTAGCTAAGAGACTAAAGTAGTCCTTAAATGGCCTCTCTAGTGGTGCTTATTGTTGCAAATTCATTTCGATTTTATCTTTAATGTGTTTGTGTGTGCGCAATATTTTTTCCAATTCAAGGTCTATAGGTTCAAAATTAGGTAATAATGACCTCCGACCATGCATGCAATGAATACAAAAAAATGAGAACAAAATTAATAAAAATAAACACGAAAGAGAAATTACGGTACTAATCTTATCACGCTGTTACAACCTTTCTATAAAAAAATACGTGAAATAAATTAACTAAAAATAAATTAATAAAATAAAAAAATTACTAAGAAAAATAACTTAAGAATTAAATTGTAGAATTGTAAAGAATAGAGAAAGAAAATAAATTATTGCCCCTAAATGCATATTCATTTTTTCTTTTTTCTTTTTTTAATAAGAAAAAAATACAAAAAATAAATAAAAGAAATTATTCACAAAAATTAATTTTTTGAATTAAAATAACTTACCTCCCCGGCAACGGCGCCAAAAACTTATTGTGTAAATTTTATTGAACTCACAAGTGTACGAATCTATTGTTGTATAGATCAATAGTGACGAGTGTCGATCCCACGAGGGGGTGGATTTGTAGAATTAATTTTGTATGAGGGTGGTTGGATTTGTGGTGAAAGTGACTTAGATTATCCTAAAATTGTAATTAAAATAGCGAGAATAAATTGAAGAGAAATATATTGAAATGACGTACTTGAATATCTGGGTCCGTATCAATATGTACCATGGGCTAAATATTACTTATTAATACCAATTAAATTATGAGGGGGGATCCACACCTCATGAACCACACTCTAATAAATATGATGTTAAGGGCTTATCATGCCAAATAATAATAACCTTGTACTAGAAAGCCAGTGAAACCAAGACGGTATATAAACAAGATTATTATTATTTGTTGACGAGAAGTCAAAACATTCACAAAAACTAGAGAGGAAGAGAAAATAAATTTACCAAATAAAGCCCATGACACATGTTGAGACTTCACCTTCAATCCAACCTTGAAAGAAAATTAGCTACTCATAATTGAACAAGGGCAAAAAGGAAATTTATTAAAATATATAGAAAATACAAGATAGAGAAGGAATTACAAAAAATGGAGTCCAAAAATAGATTTAGAGATATCAAATTAGGGGGGAGGTCTCCCTTTATAGATACACTGAGTAAATCATGGCCATCGAATTAAAAATATTTCGGACGCTTAAGATTGCACCACGTCATCAGTCATCAGTACGCAGTTTGACCACACGGTTTGAACAGTAACACGATTTGACCCTGCTTAAACAGTAACACGGTTTGATTGAAAATAATCTTGTATAATACATGTACCGTATGTGAGATTTTTAGTTTACTGATATGCTGCCACGTCATCGATCAACAGTACATAAGAATTTTATTCCAACAGGATCATGACACCTCATCAGTCAATGTGACACATTGGTCAATGCCACGTCATCAATCCGTCTATGTGAATAGTGTTGTGAACAGTAACATAGACAATACCGTATATGTGAATAGTAATGTACATGTGAACGGTGTCATTTTTTCTTTTATACTCCTCCTAAGGTTTTTGACCGTCCTCAGTTCAAAAGTGATATCCGTTTTGCCGTCTAATCTCTCATTTATTATGAAATGACTATGATGCCCCTAAAATACATAAAATACTTAATTATAATAAAACACACGTAATTGAATCACAAAAGGTTAAATACATAAAAGTAAGGGTATTAGTAAAACTTGAAGTGTAAAATGATGATTTTCTCCTCTATAAATATACATTTTCTAACACTCAACATATACCAATTTGTCTTATTGGGTCTAGATTAAAACCCAGATTTTTTAAACGGGTTAAACCTGGAAAAATTCTGAGTTTCCAAATTCCAGATTTTAAACTTGGGTTGTTGGGTGAAGGGAGAAAGATGAATTCTCCAAGCATGACACTTTTGGCTCTTTGGAATTTGCAGAAATAGTAAAAGTTAGAACAAATGTATGAGATCTTAACAAAATTTACTTACATCAATAATAAAGTTTACAATTATATCAATATTATGTGTTTAAATTTTGTATTTGTCTATTCACAACAACAAAAACTTTAATAATTACCAAAGTACCGACGAAAAAAGGATAGCGGTTTCTTTGAGATGTCGGTTGAGGCACTGTCGAGTCTAGGAGACAGTAGCTATGAGAGCGACAAGCAATGTCCGAGATCCAACATCCATGAAGAAGATAGGTACCTTTCGATCCCTTGGTTGATGATGATGAATGATGAATAGTAATAGAGCTTGGTTGTTACTCTTGATGATTTAAATTGATGTTGAGGATGATATAAATTGTTGTTGCTCTTGATGATGAATTGAGGATGATGGATGGATGATGAATTCATGTTGAGGATAAGGAGGATTGGGGTGGCGGCTGGTGTAGGGCCTTAGGGTTTGTTCTGTGCTTTTATTTTGTTGTTTTTGTAACTTTTTGCTTTATATTTATATTTAATAATAAAAAATAATTAATTAATTATAAACTACTGTAGTATGGGTTCGAGTTTCGGATATCCCGATTTAGCTGACTTGAAACCGAACCTGGATACATCCAGGTTTTAAAAAATGAATCCGAATCCTGCATTTTTTTTTTTTATACATTTGGGTTTATCCGGGTCTAGGCCGGGTCCAAAAAAATTTGCCATCTCTAGTGTATATTCATTCAACATAATATATATTTATACTTAAGCATGATTTTCAAGTTAAAGTTTTTCCCTTAATTTTTACTCAAATATACAAGTAACCTAGTTTCAGTATTGGAGAAAACAAAATGCAAAATATGTGAATGATTGAAATATTTAATTATTTTATTTAATTGTCAAAATAGAAACGATCACTTTAATTTAGAATGAGCCTTGTTAAAATAGAAACGATCACTTTAATTTAGAATGAGCCTAATGAGAGGCTAAGAGATGATTTTACTATATAATGCCCAAGGAGCATATATGAATGTGTGCAATTCTCTCTCTCTCTCTCTCTCTCTCTCTCTCTCTCTCTCTCTCTCTCTCTCTCTATATATATATATATATATATATCTATACACGCGTGCATGTGTGTTTTGTGTAGGAGCGTGTGTGGAATGCCCAATACAAATTGGAACCTAAACCCAAAAGAAAAAACCCACTGTTTGGATTTGTTCTCATTCGTGTTACAATTTAAGTTGACTTTTGGACTTTAGTGTATATTTACTTACTAGAGTAAGAGTGGAGAGTATAGTGTGTTCTCGCTGCAGTGTTTACATGTTTACTTAAGAGTGAAAATGAGAATCCTACTTCGTGAGTCCCACCCACTTTTAAAGTGAGGAGTGTGATTCCTACTTCCATGGGGGAGGTGACATAAGAATTCACTTCCGCCTATTCTTTTTTTACCCTTCTCTTTAAATATAACTTAATTATATTTATTAAAATAAAATAATGTTATATTTATGTAAAACAATAATATCATATTTATTTAAACAATAGTATTATATTATTTAATAATATTACATTTATTTATGTTATTTATCTATATTTTTATTTATTTATTTATTAAAAATAATAATTGAAACTGATTCTAAGTTAGAATTACTTAAAAATAATATTAGTATATTTACAAAGCATTAATAATATTACTGTATAATATATTTGAAAACATAATATTATTATATTTATTTAATATTAATAATTAATAATAATAAATAGTTAATTCTAAGAAAGTATTAATTTTCTGCTATATTGTTTATAATAATATCTCATTCATGCTGCTCTTATCAATAATTTTTAATTTATATAATTAAAATTAAAATTAATAAAAAATTTATGATTTACATGATTAAGAATATTAATAATAATTATTAACTTTGATGACTAAAATTAGTAATAAAATAAATGGTTTATTTTAGAAATATATTTTTTGTTCACTTTTTAATTAAGAACTACAATTCTTTATATAAGAGTAAACATGTAATTTGAAACAATTTACTTCTAATTCAAAACAAAGTAAATACATAATGAGATTCTGACTCCTATTCCACACTCACATTCTAATGTAAGTAGATAACCTACTCCTACTTCCACTTAACATTCCCAACTTATTATTCACACTGCTTATGATTCCCAATCCAATTTGAAAAATAAATACTATCTTATTTCCATTTTCAATTGACTCAATTAGATTTAAATATGCCAACCTTGTTTTATTTATATCAATGAGTAGAACTTCCTAAGTTAAATGTGTGATATTGTGATTCAAATTTCAACTTAAAAAAACGTATTAGATCTACTTTCAAATATTTAAAAAGAAAATATCAATATTCACAAATACAAATAAAAGACTCAAACTCCTTTTTATATGCTTGAAAACACGGTGATTTACCTTTCAGTTATTAAATAATTGCTAGTAGTTACTACCAATTAATGGGGGATTTTCGGCCACATCCAAGTTAATATCCAGAATTATAATCATACAATATTTAAGTATTGATTTGCAAAAGAAGGCAAATTAATACTCATAGGTGGATGTGATTAAAACCCTTCGAAGATATATATTTTTTCACAATGAAACTTCTATGAAATTTGAGACTTGTAAATCTATTTAAATTTGGACAAAAATGAAATGGATGCCGAGAATATTAGTCTATATTAACATATAAAATTAAGCACACATCAAAGAGATTATCATGCGCTACAACTTGATTCACACGTGCTTGAATGCTAAATAAGATAAAAATATGAACTATTTTTAGCAGCCATGCTTATTGGTTATGCATAAGAGTACATGAACTAATATATATATATATATATATATATATTAAACATGTGACCGCGACCGATCACCTTGGTAGCAATCAGCCACAGCCACACTCCTTTGCACATTCTTGTAAGAATACCGTCGAGCCACAACCACATAGACGAACAAATTGGCCGTAACCAGGGCTGCTAGTAGCCAATAGAATTTGTCTAAGCGGCTGCTGTTCATATCTTTCCCAAACCAACTGCGCCCACTCTTGTCGGTAACATGATCAACAACTGTTATCAGAAAGCTGCTAAGGAAATTTGCTGCTCCAATGACACTGAGGTAGAAAGCTATGCCTAGGCTTCTCATGGAATCAGGCACTTGGTCGTAAAAATACTCTTGCAAGCCCACAAGAGCAAACCCATCGGCAACTCCGCTGATGATGGATTGCGGAGCCAACCAAAAGACACTCATTGAAAGTGAACCCTTTGTCGGGTTTTCCTCGACGACTCCAAGTCTCTTTTCCTCGACCAAGGCCGCGACGACCATCGTAGCAATTGAGAAAAGCATTCCAATGCCGATTCTCTGGAGGATTTGGATTCCTCTTTCATTTCCGGTTGCTCTTCTTAATAGTGGTACTAGGATTTTTTCGTAAAACGTGACGGAAATGATCATTCCGACGGCAGTCAGCCCGAAAACGGAGGCCGGGGGGATTAGGAATCCGTTGCCAATTTCTCTATTCATAGTGGTGGCCTGTTTGATGAAAAATGTTGTGGATTGTGCTACACTGATTCCAAATGGTAAGCTAGCTAGCCAAACGGGAATCACGTTAAGCACGAGCTTCATTTCCTCGACTTTGGTCACGTTTGCAATTCGCCAGGGACTTTGTTGATCGACAGGAGTTTCGTAGTCTTCAAGAATGGCAGCTTTATCAAGAAATCTGCAAGTTTAATTTGGTACTTGATCTGGTTAGGATGAGAAAATTCACAAACTGCAATTCAAGCTGAGTAGAGAATTATTGATCCATCAAAACATGCTTACTCGTGGTTCTTGGTGTGACACAAGAGCCTTCCCTTGGCTACTACCTTTGGATACTCAAACAATTGATCAGGATCTGAAGGATGAGGCAGGTTTCTTTTGGCAATAGCGGCGACGAGCACTTGAAGCATTGGCGTTAAGGGGCTTCCTTTAGGCACCCTGTAACGATAAAATGGCCTTCCAATGATGAATATGAGTAGCGAGACAGCCATAACTATTGTGATGATAACATCTGCTGCACCCCAGCTTACATGTTCTTGCACGTAAACGACTACAGTTACACCAAGTAAAAGTCCAGAGCAAAGGCCAGAATTCCACCAGTTAAAGAAGGACATTTTCTTCTTCCTTTCTTCGGCATGATCATCGTCAAATTGGTCTGCTCCGAAGCTCTCTAAAGAGGGTTTGTGGCCTCCAGTTCCGATGGAGATTAAGTAAATGGCAAGAAAGAAGACCACTTCATGAACTTTCCTGGGCTCGAGGCACATATCGGCATGGCAAGCCCTTAAGCTTGGCACGAACCAGGACATTGTTAAGAGACCTAATCCCTGTTTTTAAACATCAGAGAAATATGGTTAAGAGTAACATAACCAATGGTTTAATAAAAAATTGTCTCAACGAAGTTTACGAAATTAATTAAGGTGAAGTCTGGTTTTTTTCACTGGAGCCTATTGTGTCATGGTCATAATTTTTTTTTTTTTTGAGTTATGGGTGAAAATGTAAATATGTAACAGGGGTTTGAGTAGATTTTTAAAGAGGTGCCAATAGTTCAACTCTGAATTAAAACCAATAAGCAGGGAATCACCAAGAGGTAGACGATGGATGAGACAAGAACAGTCCAGAATCTGCCCAAGTAAGCATCGGCTATGAATCCCCCAAGTAATGGCATAAGTGTAGTCACACCGGACCAGCAATTGACACTCTTTGCTGCTGTCTTCAAGTCTTGATGAATCACTTTAGTGAGGTAAAGGATAAGGCTTGTTGCAATTCCAAAGTAACTCAGCCTCTCACCGAACTCGATTGCTGCTCAAATCCAAAACTCAATACAGTTAAAAAAATGACAATTGTAAATATATACTACAACATTAATTTTAAAAGAAATTACATTAAAAAAATACTAAAGCACTACAAATTTTTGTCTCCCAAGTTTAGTGGCTTCAAAAGAACAAAATAATTTTCTACTTTTTGCTGATATTTTGGACCTTGGGGGCTGTTGGTCACGTATCTGTATAGCCATTGGAGGATCATTATTTACGTTAGACTGTTGTAGGCCCATAAACGTCAACAAGGAAATACTTGTGAAGGGGAAGTAACTGACGGTGGAGAAAATCTCCCTTTAACTTTTCTTTTTATGACTATCGGACGACAAAGTCGATGAAGGAATATAATCATTAATTTGAACAAATAGAGACTAGGGTTACAAATTGGACTAGGCTAAAGATTTAGGTTTCGCTCCCCATTTCGAGTATATATGCCTTGATTCGAATTCTCAAGAAAAGAAATATTTTATGTACCATTTATTTATCGAAATGCAACTGTATAGTACCCAACTCATAAAAGATTGATCCACTACATAGAATTAATTCAATCCACATGCAGCCTGTTGACTCTTAATGGGGTTTTTTACTTTCTGTAGAATGGGATATAAAGGTGGATAGGGTAGGGCTATTTAAATGGAGCAGAAATCACAAACTAAGTGATGAAATGACCCCTCCGGCCCCCATTTTTCCCACTTAATTGATACTATTTACTAACGTGTGGCTAATAATGTTTTACACTTGATACCATTCTCATTCTCATGACCCACAAATGTTTAGTGACCGTATGGTAATAAGAATATTGATACACAGACACGATACTTTATTCCCTAAAGATCACCCAAAAAAAAAAAGAACTTAATCAATCAATGTTTATTTTATAATCTCATGAAAATTCAATGATATACCCCTATAACAAATCTTAATTAGTGGCTAACAGAAAAATACTAGATTCTCCTCTCAGATTACTTTATTTAGGATTAATTTTTGTTTACAACACAAGCAAGGAATATAACATGAAACTGTGAGAGTAAAATCTGGGAATAGGGTTTCCAAGTCCTCCTTATACCTTTGGTGTTTACAGGCTTTACAGGCTTTTGTTAATAGTTTGAGATTGGAGCAAGAAAGATTAAAAAAAAAAAATGAACCATGCACCAATAGCCAAAGATATAGTTATTATCCGGTGCAGACATTCACAGACATTCACACTTTACAAGTTGTAAACTCGCACCTTTACAAAGTAATGAAGGGTCTTTTACATGCTTTTAATTTATAATGTTGTAAGGACTTTATACTGCTATATAGTGGTGTGAGTTTAAACTTTATAAAAATACAGACATCTTGAAGGACTCCCAAGATAATAGGAATGGCACATTTATGATTTTTTTTTTTGAGGCATGATGATACTTGAGAATATGAGGATCACTAGTTAAAAATTCAAATAATTAAATTGTGTGTGTGTGTTTGTGTCTATATATACATATAATCTTGTCTTGTCTTGAAGAGAATTAAGAAAAGGAAGGAAAAAAAAGGTAAAAAAAGAAAAAGAAAAAGGATTAATTCTATACGTGAGAGATAGCTATCCATGCGCAGAGGAGCTAGCATTCAGAAAAACTAAGAGAAGCAGCAGAATTGAGGGCATCGAAAACCTTGTGAAAGCCTAAAGCACTTTTTATATTATTAACTGAAAATCTAACAGGAAAATTTCTAATTCACTTTCTTGGCAATCAAACCAACTAAATGAAGCATAAAGAATAAATAAAGTAGCTATTATTGATGATAGTAATAGCTGGTGCTTATTCCATACCGATAATAAAGAGTGAAGCTTTCCAAACTCCAGTTGAAGAACGAAAAGGAACCCTTCCTTTATGATCCACAGAGGAATCACAAACCCATTTCTCTTGATCGTCGTCAACAAGATCTCCATTTTTTCCTGCTGCTGCTGCCACCTTTTTTGGCTCCATCTTCAATTTGCTAGCTAACTCAGAAACAAATACTTACTATAAATTATTAACTTCTTAAGCAAAGAGAAAATAATAAGAAGAAGAAGGAATTGTTGGTTGTTGTGGTGATGGCACTCCTTCGCTTTGTACCTGCTTATATAGGCAGAGAAGTAAGTGGAGTTGCTTTTGACTCACTGTCGTACTCAGTTTGGATTGTTCTATTTTCTAAATTTTAAAGAACTAGTGAAACATCTTCTATTAAAAAAAGAAGTAATGAAACCAAAAAAATAGATTACTAGGTAAATGGTATATGAGATGTCAATGAAATTTTTTTCCTGGAATAATAATTGTTATGAGAGAATATTTTCAACAAGTCCACTAGTTTACGAAAGTGTAACAGCTGTGTTGTTATCATCAGTTAGATTTGAAGCACATGTCTAGCATCAATAGAGAGGAGCAGCAAACCTACGATTCAGGTTATGGGTTTGAACTTCAATGAGTGAGTGTGCTATTAATAAAAAAAATAATTAAAAAAAATCATCAATTGGATTGAGATATTTGATCTGTAATCAGTTTTTATTCCATGTCTAAATTTATGTTTCTCAGACCTCTAAATTCTTAATTTTCCTTTATATTCTTATAGTGATTATGTTTTCCCACCACTGTACTTAGGTGGAGCCAGGATTTTGATTTGGGGGTTGCCGAAATGCATAAAAAAGTATTGCGACAACAATAAAAGAATGCTATTCAAACCTTAAATTAGTGAAAATAAAATAAAATTTTCTATTATGCTCTTTAACTCAACTATAGATGAAAAGTGAACTTTACATCTTTTTATTCTGTATGAACTTTATGTTCTTGAACCTTAAGGTACAGCTGGTGGCTGTCACCCTTGCGGGAGAGAATAAAAGAATTAGGAAGAAAGTAGAATGGTTCTTTTAGTTGTGTCATGTGAAATAAACTTAAAAAAATAAATCGAATATGAAGACGCCAATTTCTAGTCTTGGGAACTTGAGGTACAGTTATGCCACTTTGATGGGAGAGAAAAAATTAAATACTTTAGAGTTTATATAAATAAAAGAAAAATAGGGATATTTATGTGTTTTCAAAGTTTAGGAGTTTCCAGCTATTAACATTTTTTTTCTCAAATTTTACTTTTTATTTAATATTTTCAAATTTTCCATAGTATTAAAAGAAATTTTCTAAAATTTTGGAGGTTGTCTAGGCATGAAACTAGTTACACCACTTATCATATTGTACCACAATACAAAGTGTAAGATAAGATAAAGACTCATATAAATGATCGAAAGTAAGACGCAGACTTGTATGCATGACAGAGTGTTAGACAAAGACTAATATACACTCTATTAGACGAGTTAAGAGATTTTATTAATTATTATAAAGTTACTTTTAATTATCTTTTTACACGATTGTGGTCCAAATAAATGAAGTTGGTCAAGGAGGTTAAAGACTCATGACTTATGAAAAGAGCTGGAAGAGTCTTCCTTTGCCAAATACTACACATAAATATTTTTTAACTTGAGCGCTTTTTAATTTTTAAAAATGTCGTGTTACCGACATATTTATATATAGTGTAAAAATGAACAGTCGAAATTAATTTCAATCAATTTTATATTTTTATCTGAACAAATTTAGATTCTCTTATATATTCAGGAAAAACTCATGGGATTATTGCTGTCCATTTTTAAGATGAAAAACGGCATCCGTCCTAAAATTGGATCGACTTTTATTTTTAATGGGGATAAATATTTTTTTAAAAAAAAAAGTGGCCGCCTAACATTGCAGTGAAAGGTTGGGTCCAGTCCGTGCCAAATAGCGGTGGTACTGGGACCACTGGTGTAGTATAGTCACTGCCATCATTGCTGGACCTGATAGTGAAGCTACCATGAAACATTGAAACTATTACTATCACTGCTAGTCATATGTCAACTGCTCTGAGTTGAAAACGGAAAATAAATAAATAAATAAAGAGAAAGAAGAAGGGGGTGGGGGGGGGGGGGGGGGGGGGGGAAGCTCTTGAATTGTCAATTTTAAATCCTAATATATTCTCTATTTAGAGTTTGCTTTAATAGTCGGCCGACGATTATTGCTCCGGGCACTCACCAAAAAGGCTTTCAGTGCTTTTTAACATTAGAAATTTTGTTCAGAGATTTAAAAAAAGTTTTTAGATAAATACTCGTTTAATATTTGTATATTGACTTAAGTATTTAATTATTTATTTAGTTATTATGTTTTAAAAAATACCTTATAAATTTTATATAGTTAAAAAAATTATATTTTTATCATTTCTTTTACTTTTCTTTTTAAAATAATATCCTTCCAACAATATTCTTGACATAATTAATTTATCTATAAAAAAATTATTGGTTAATTTCTTGTACTTGTGCAATAATCTTATAAGAGAATTATTATTTTTTGTACTTGTGCAATAATCTTAGTAATAGTTATTTATAAATAAATTAATATTAGACTTAAATCAATGGTTAATATCCTTCCAACAATCTTACTAATAATTATTATATAAAAAATTAATTTACCAAATTAATAATCTTAAAATTTATAAAATTTTATGTTCCCTTTAAAGTTAATTTGATAAATTGTCCTTTTTTTATTTAATATCCCTAACAATATTATTGCAAGGTTATTATTGTGTATAAAAAAAGAAAAAAGAAAAAGTAAGGCTAAGATTGTAACATGTTTAACAGTAAGGGCGGCTTGGGTTGAGCTAAGTTGCAACGGTTGTCAAGTAATCCAATTTTTGTCTTTTATGATTTAATTAATGTTAAATTTCATCGATACTAAGAAATAATATGATTTTTTCTACTTAAATACACTATTAAACTTCTATTTAGCACCTTATTCTCTTTTTATTTATTATTTTTATAAGTATTAAAGTACTTATTTGGATTAAATCCAAGACATATTAATCCACACAAAACACTAAGATCAACAAAAAGACAACAATACCCTTCAATTTATAAATTAAAAATAAAATTTAAGATTTTTTTCCTCGCGCCTTCATCTCCATCATCATTACTCCTCACATTCATCTTCTTCCAGTGTCATGATCTTCACCTTCATCTTCACATATTTTAAACTTACGGAATATTAATTGAAATGACATTTTTGCCTCTAAATGTTCTAAAAATTTCATGGCAATCACTTCAATTCTGAACTCAAATCGGCCTCTCCTATCAAAGCGAATTGTAAATTGTTTCGATGCCATCTTCTTCATTACAATGTCATCAAATCCCTTAGTTTCAGATCCATTATTCCAAATCCCCATCCCAAACTCATTAGCCTTCAAGCTAAAACCTTTATTTTGAACTCAACAACTCTAATTTTAACTAGTAGCAGCAAGGACAATCAAAATAAGGCTTTATAAAATGCAAAATATGACTCTTATATATTTTGAAAAAACTTCCACTTTTTTTATACTATTTCTTCTTCATTACCCCAATTCTTGGTGGAACATAATTTATGAATTTCTTTTTGTCTCAATATGTTTATTCTTATATTCCAATTGTGGTTTTAAAAACGAAGAAAAAGAAAATCATTTGTTTCCGTCTCCTTTTCTTTAATGTCTGATTGAAGGGTATATTATATGATAAATTTCTTCACGATTCAAGGTGGATTCTAAACTTTTACATAAGCATCAATTTGAAGGATCCGGATCTTTGTAAAATAAATAAGAAAAGAAGGAAGATTATTTATTTTTTAATTGGTATTGTTGAGTTGTGTAGACTCTAGAGCATCATATGTTCAACTTGACGAGATAAGGTCATTAGATGCGGCTTATATGAACTAAAAACAAGTGGGAATAACTACAAATATAAATTATTTTAAAAAGAATATGTTATCAGTGGGAACATAATCATGCTATGCATACATCTCAATTAATTATTAAAATTGCAAAAGAACTTGTTGAGAAATGCAACTTGACAATCTTATTAAGGGAATTTGGAATATATGTGTATGTTTCTGTGTATAAATATAGAGAGAGTTTTTTTTTAGTGCCGGAACTCATTTTTATTTATTTATTTTTATGTAAATACATTTTTAAATCATAAAATTTAATAGAGTCAATTTATAATACTATTAAACTACATGCTTGTATAGTGTATTGAAAATAAACTATACAACGTGGACTCTGATTAAAGTCAACGTGGACAATCATATTATGCTTGTCGCATAATATTGTGACACTCAAACATTGGACTCTGATTATTCACCTGAAATAATAACGGCGCCGGAGGTGGCGACTCACCTTGGGTACGACGGAGCCGTAACCGATGCGTGGTCTTGTAAGGAGATATTGTTTGTGTTGCTTGCGGGTTTTTAACCAACTTTAGACATGGTTGTGGGTCACTAAGGTTGATGAAGATGAGACTTGACAATGGCGTGCTTTTGTTGCTTGCTATACTAGTTAACTTCATTTTCTTCCACCTTTGTCGAGAAGGATAATTTTGTCTTTTTAAGACTCATAAACAAATTGTAAATGAAAAGAGTGTAAGGTGCTCAAGTAAACTTGACAGTAGTTAAATTATAAAAGACAAAAATTTGGTACCGTAAAATTGTTAGTAACATAGGCGATCTGACTTAAGCTATTTTTTAAAATATAATCACTAAATAGATATTTAAATTAAAATATATAGATTAAAAGTGTATTTTTCTCATATTGTGTGTGTATATATTGTAAGAAATTTTATAATTTTTTTTCCATTGCATTAGGGGTTTATAAGCAATATATTATTCTAATCACACGATTTATTTTTTACCTCGCCTATAAATATTTATTTTATCATTTTATAAAATATATTTGAGGTTACTTAATTTCGTTTTATTCATATTTAACTCATTCTGACAAGTCCCTCTAATAAATAAATAAAAAAATCTTATCCTGTTGTTAAATTAATTATAACGTTGCTGGATGGATATGCTTGAAAAAGATGGCAAAAGTTTTGATACATATTGATGATATTTATTTGATTATCACATCATAGGTCATGTCTTGGGTAATGCAAAGTGACGACACACTGGCAAAAGTAGTAAGCATTACGACAAATAACGGGCCATTTTCGGCCACATACAAATTTAACTAGGTCCCCAACAATTGGATCAAATAGTGTCACGTGATTGTATATGTGTTTAGAGCTTATTAAATTAGCGCGTAAAATATAGTGGCGGGACAGCAAATTATGTCAAAATGCATCAAAGTTCGGTGGTTATTGTTTGTGGAAGGCCACTCAAGGAGGCATGATTTTATATTAATTTTTCTAAATTTAATTGGAAAATTAAGTGCTGATAAAATTTTGCAAGTGGATAAGTATGGTTAGGTTAGGGGGTTTTGATTCAACACTGAGCCGACATTTTTGAAAATTTTTTGGGAATATATAATTAGTAACTACTAAATGAAATTTTTTATTTTATTTATTATCGTCGGATATAGATATTCAATTTAAATTATTTTTTATATTTAATAGTTTAGAAAATAAATAATTATTATTTTTACATATTTAAAGTAAAATAAATGTATTATCATTTATTGATTAAATATTTAGTTTTACTATTTTTATTATTATTTAAATTAAATTTTATCTAGATATGAATATAAAACTAATATTAAATAAATTTATATTTATTATAAATTATTGAATAATAAAAATAAATGATTAAAATTTAAAATAAGAACAACATTTTAATCCGATTCAATATAGTGTAATACTATGCAAGATGTCCAAAACACCTTAAATGTATAATTTAATGAGCAGTGTCAGACATCCAAAGAATTTTTCAAGATTCAAGTCAACTACAGACCTCATGATAAATACAAGGAATTAATTTTAACTCGGCGCCTATGCTTGATGAACTTCTATAATGCTTAGAGCACTCCCTCAATTGCACCATGTTTAAACAATTAAACTAACTAAAAATGGAAAAACGACAAATAATTTGGCAATTTAATATATGTATTTTGCTCTAGTAATAGAGATTAGTGGGCGTCACTCTAATCAGCATTAAGCAATCCAAGAAAAAGTTTCATGGATGTAATAATGATGAAATTTAAAAGCTTCTCTTTTTAAAATGAAGCACGTGATTCTCATTTCATTTCTTTGGTTGCGTATTTTCTTTCTTTCATCTCTTCAATTTGGTACCTATTAAAAGTCAAAACTCAAAATGTCAATACGAATTCTTGATAGCTGCCCAGTACACACTGGCCACTGCCCACACATTCTATTTGATGAGCTTCAGCTTTGTATGATTTTTATTAACGCATGTTATTTCATATTAAAAGGAAAAAAAAAAGGAATCTGAAGATGTAGATGGCTTATTTCCACGAATATATTCGAAACTTTGCATTCACAAATAATAACGAGACGCATAGGCAGCGATGATTCACAAGCTTTTTGTAATATTTGGAAGAAATTAGGGTTTTGGATTGTTGAGATTCTTCATTAATTCTTCAATTATTACTCATTGCACGAAAAAATAACCAGGGCTTGCGGGCAACTAACAAGCACGCCCCCAAACGTGGAAAACTTACTATGAGATGGTCTCATAACATCACAATATATTGTTTAAATATTATTTCTCACTTTTACATATAGTATTGAAGATGTTTATTGATTGAATGTATGAATAACGCCATACACTCATGCCTATACCTACATGTCAATGTCATTTGAGACTTTTTCATTCCTTAGAAATAAAAAATTCAATAACTAAGATTTTGGAGACTAGCAAAGATTCGAGTGGACAACTTAAAGCTTTTGCATTAGTGGAAACAAAAAATAATGTAATAAGTGATTCAACGTTATCTGCCTAGCTTCTTTTTCACAAAAGATTAAAAAAAAGGGCACTGATGAATGTTCAGACTGAGAGTCAGTGGATGGTCATTTCGACATGATCCCTTTAATTGTCGAATTACAACTTTAATTTGTTTTATTGCCATGATTCAATATCTATCTCCACATGATTCCTCATAATCTTCACGTGTCATAATTATTAGATTCTGTACAACAAACAAAGATCTAATTATATTTCAACTTTTGATAGTGAGTTATCATGTCATGATCAGCTGCAAGCCTACGACACGAGCCACGAAAAATGAGTTCGATCAAAACAGGTTTCTTAATCAATACAGCTTGCATGCGTTAAAAAGGACCTTCGCTACATCTACATCCGATTCAAATGGATGAAATATACTTTGTTTTAGAGATATTTTTCAATAAGAGTTCCCTTACATATAACTTTTTTAAGATAAAATTTCAGTAAATGTTATGAGATTTTAGAAACCAACGCACTGGACAGCCTACCATTAATTGAGTTCTAATATGTTTCCATGCTAGATCCCCACATAGGTTAAAAGAACAAAAACTAAATGAACACATAAGCTTATGGATACTCGTTCCTACAAGTTAGTTTTCAAGAGTGAGTTCTATCAATGAATTCATACTATATACAATTAAGGTCGAGCTAGCATAGCATTGTTGAGTATGATCAAATCGGTATATATAACTTCATGACAATTGCAAGTGTGATATCAAATGCATCATGTTGACTATGAGATTTAATAAAGATACAGAATCTGTAATGTCAACCAATTGGGAGAGGTGACGGATTGTCGTAAACGATGGTTGCAGCGCGTGATGGAAACTTTAATGTTATTGTGGCTAAGTCATAATTAGATTGCATTTGGAGGTGGTTTTTAAGAGAAGTCGACCATCGCAAAAAAATTGTGCTCGTAAAACATTGGAGCCGATACATGGTTGACATGTCCTCTCAAATGCATGCTAAAAGCAAAAGAATTGTGGATGAATTTTCAAGTTACTAGTAGTTGAGTAAGAATTAGCTTAAATTTGAAGGTGATAATCAGGAGAAGATGAATACAATGTACAAACGGTGCGGCGGGAAGCCGATGCTTGGTAGTATTTGACCCTAAACACATCTTGAAAGTATGTAGATACAAATGATTCAAACTTATGAGTAATTGGTAGTTGAGTCAGAATTAGATTGAACTTGAAAGGTCATCCAGAGAAAAGCGTTCTGTCTACAGAAGGGTTATCGCATCATCATCACCCACTACAATTTTGCTAATAATGCCCACTTGGAGCTCCAATGTGAACCATGTCCCTTCTGATCTGTCGATTAGTTTCACTCACTCACGAAACTAAATATTCTGCTCCACATTTCTCCACTAGCCATAGTGGCATTTTGTAAAATCATGTCATATGCTAATATGTTTTCATAGAAAGTTCAACTCATTGCATTCATGTACACATGTGCATACCTGAAAATACTCGTCTAAACACAACCAGATCTGCCGATACCAGGGATGCAGCCAAAAAATCGTTTCATCTAGGGCACATTCAACGTATAATATAGACTATGAGTGTAGCTCAACCGACCGTGAAAGTGTTTTGCACAGTTGGAGTAATAATAGAGAGTAGGGACTAGTGTTTAGTGGTGAGGTTACTCATTCTTATCCAAAATTTTTATCTTTTTTAAAAAAAAGATAGAATACAATTTAAAAATATTCAAATCACAGTATATGACAGCTATAATTATATTATATTATTATTTTTTGACAGATTTTTATTGATTACCGTTGTCCCTATAAGGTTTTGTGTTTTGGAAATGATACGTGATGATTTCATTGGTAATAAAATAATATACAATATTTTTATGTATACAACCAAGAAGAAGATGATGATGACGATGAGGGAAAAAGGTAGAAAAACCTTTTTTTTTAACTAATAAATTATAAATATTAGTTTCATATATTTTAACTAATAGTGTGGCTAATTCATGTTTATTGAATCAAAATAACTAATAAATTAAAAATATTTTTTCAATAATGCTATGTTTACTGAGTTTGGATACTTAATTGGGACAGTCACAAATGTGTTACCAATCATATAATGTCATGTGCATAATATTAATTGTTTTATTATTAATTATTGATATTATTTTTACCGTCCACTAAATGAAATGTCATATGATTAAGTGTCCCAATACGCATAGTATTACTATTTATTTATTTATTTTTTTAAAAACTGTTAAATTTAAAACTCTTTAAAACTATTAAGACAATTTTAGTATTTTTAACACTAAGCTGGAGCACTATTACAAATTCAAAGCAAACATGGACTGATTGGAAATTGCTCTTCGAAATTTTTCGAAGTTAACTGTGGCCTGTGCATCAGCTGGTATCGTACTGGCAGTAGGCTTGGCAAAATCCGGGTCCGGTCCGGGTTTTGGTGTTGCCCGGACCGGACCCGGATGAGAGAAATGAAAACTCGGACCCGGGTTAAAATCCGGTTTTCCGGGTACGGTCCGGGCTTGAGCCCGGCACCTTCCGAGTCCGGGTTTTGATCCGGGTTTTTAAAACCCGGATGTGATAATTTAAAAAGTTTTTTTTTAATTTTTTCTTTAATTTTTTCTTTGATTTCTCTAACAATACAGATTTTAAAAAAGAAAATAATTAAATAAACTCATTCAATTTGAAATTTTAGAAAATAAAATGGTCAAATACAAATATATAACACACTAACAATACAAATTTTGCACAAATGATAAATAAAAATTATTTCAATCTACTTCCTAATACCTAAATTCATCCAATTTCTAACTTAAATTCATTTAATTTATATATAAAATAAATAAATTAAATTCAACAACACAATAATCACACAATAAATTTAAATAACATCCAACATATTATAAATTCATAATTATATATTTATATATAATATATTTATTTTTAAAAAATTTACTAAAAAACCGGGTCCGGTCCGGGTTCCGGGTTTTTTTTTGTTGAACCCGGACCCGGACCCGGAAATACCCGGATTTGGGAATTTCAAACCCGGACCCGAATTTATATACATGCGGTCCGGATTTTACCCGGACCGGATTGACCGGGTCCGGTCCGAGTCCGGTCCGGGCGGGCTTTTTTGACAAGCCTAACTGGCAGAGCTGGTCGATACGAATAATCACCCCTAGTCATATTGGCTATCACAAAGCTACTACTTAATCGGTCGATAGAGCTTTTGATTAACACTAATCACATAATATAATTATTAATGATCATATAGGTCAATAAGAATGTATGAGTCACATTATTGTAATTAGTCACCTCATTTTCATAAGCACAAGATTAAAGATAATGCTTGAGGCAATACTGAATATAATAAATCTTTCAATTGTGTATGATGGATCGATAGGATAGACGGGAAAATTAAATAATATAATAAATCTTTCAATCATAGCAGTAAACAGGGAACTTCATCATGGAATCCATCGTGGCCATTTTACACTAACCATATGGAAAGCACTATGTTTATAAAAGTCATAAAAATTTAGAAACACATAAAAGTATGTCTAATCAGGGAAAGTGGAAAAGAAAGTTGAAGCTTAAAAGTTTATATCAATGAAAAGGGACATAGATGAATGAGTCCTTAGTTGAGGCAAGTAAACGTCGTGCAACCAAACAAACAAGCAACGATTTAACGCATAGCCTTCAGTACTTTCTGAGTCTTGAGACCAATAATGCTAGCTATATTATAGATAAGAGTTTTAAGTGGCTTAGATCAGAAGAGTGCAACAAACAGCGCACCTCACCACTGATGAGGAGAAATCAAATATATGCGGAATTGAGAATGTTGATGAAAAAGTGACCCTGTTGACAAATAGAAGAGAAATGGCTCATAGTGCTTCTCAGTATGATTGCTTTTGACTCGACAGGTATCAAAGAAGTGAAAGCAACTAGCTACTGTAGAAGACCTCCATGCACCTAAATTAAAGATAAAACATATCTTCTGGTGGAGGAAAACCTAATATGCTGATAAGAATTCTCCTATTCCAGCACCTGTTTGTGTGTGTAGAAGTGGGTGTGCACATTTGCTCCTATGAGATAGTGAAGAGTAAAAGCAGGTACCATCGGTCAATTCAAAACAAATGATTGAGACCATTTCCACGAGAGATAATGTAAATGGAAATATCTGATATTTACTTTTTGAGAATGATAATTCAGTAGGTAAGATGTCAGCAATTAACAATTAATCTCATTATCTGAGAGATAATGTAAATGCAAATATCTGATATTTACTTTTTGGGAATGATAATTCAGTAGGTAAGATGTCAGCAATTAACAAGTAATCTCATTATCTGAGACCGTAAGACTTTTCTGAAATTTCTGAGTTTTCGTTTTCATTTTCTTGTTGAAGGCTGAAGCTTAGAGTTTTGAAGTCAATATTCAGTTACACAACCTTAGTACAATCAATCAGAATCCAGTGTTGAAAAATACAAAGTACTATCTATAGGTCAAAGCCTCGCCCCACAGATAAATAAATAAATAATTGAATAGAGTTTATACTCATAGTTGCCCATATTGACAATATATAATTTTTTTGGCTAAAATATTACAACATTCATCCATGCATTTGGTATACAATGCAACATGCAAGCCATCCATTAAATTGAAAAGGCCACACAAAAACAATTACATGCCCTGTTGTTGCAGACTTGAAAAACCATAGAATTTATAAATCATGGAAGCCCAAGTAATATATATCTCAACAGATGATTAGGCATCACATAGGAGCTTCTAATGATGCCAAGAATCCTTACAGTCCTGCAACTAAAAGCATCATATGAATTCAATTGCAGTTTTTTGTGTAATCTAACACATTCAGGAATGTCATGAAATTTAAATGCAGTTACCAGGAATAAATTGAGCTGCAGTTCATAGAATTCACAGAAGACCTTTGAGATAATTTCTCTGTGATATTAACATAAACAGACCATATATAAAGCCTCCGCCTGAGCTTTGGGGGATTTGATTTCTGATGTTCTAATGGTCTAGAGCATTTACAACCTCTAGCAGAGTTGCCAAGCTTACCAATTTACAAGTAAATGCAATAACCCAAATGCCATACATTTCTCTCCCTGTGTGCTTACTATCGGAACTTGGTGAAGAAACAGAACTTCAGTTAGCAAAAAGATCAAGAGAAGCCAAACAATTTGATTTATGAACCCTTATTACACTTCCATGCTATTGAAGAGCCAACAAACTCAGAAGTCATCTCTCATGTTTCCATGTCATAACCTTGTTTAAACACCCTCGTGTGCCATTTATGTCTCCGTTTCCGAAAAGAAAAATAGCAGAACATAATTGTATGCCCCTGGGGGCTTGACCAAGTGGTTCTCAAGCAACCACCTTTCGCTAGCCACCTGAGATCAAATCTTGGGGGAAGTAAGGGGCTAAACTATTGATTTGGGTTTTGCCCACCCTCCTACAGTCCTACATCTTCCAAACGAAAAATTAAAAACAAAATACAGAAAAAAAGGGAACACAATCACAAAGAAATATTCTCTTGAAAAAGAAACTAGTTGGTGGACAGAGAGAGATATAAGACAAAAGTTGGAAGGTGTCCTAATAGGCTGATATTAAGCGTCTCTTATACAAGCTAAAAGTTCATTTGCGCAGTCCCAAAAGCGTGGCATGAAAAGCAAGCTAAAATTATGCAATTTCACTTCATACATTAAACATATCGTTTTAGAACCGTAGTCTGCTTTAGACTTAACACTAAACCTCTGGTAATGGCAATTCAACAGGAAAATCTTGCAGAGTATTATTCTTCTTTTACACAGGCACGTAAGCTTGGAATTTCATGGTTCAAAGACAGTTCCAATAAGAAACCAACTGAGCAGTTTCTATCATTAACACACAAGTAAACATGGGTGTAGATGTAAGGAAACTAAGGAGGTCTGAACTGAAATCCACCAAAAATTATTAAACATGGGTGTCTGTGAATCTTACATTCAGGGTCCACTCCTTTTAGTTGATCACTCAATTAAAAGATGAATGCAACCCTAATCAGATTATCTTGTAATTTATGCTCCCACCCAACATCAGCAACTAGCAGTTACATCAAACTTCTGAAAACCATACACAACCATCTCAGCGAGTTTCAGGTTGAAGCTTATTAACTAAAATTAACTCAGTATACAAATCGCAAGCCTAATAAAGTTGGGGAAAAAAAAGCACCTTCAATCTATTAGCTTTATTTCTTGATGTGTAATACTACTACACAGTAGTCAGAAAGTACCATGTCGAATGAAATCTACCGAATGAATAGAAGCTATTAATACAGTAATTTAAGTCCATAACGAAGATTGTTAATTACAGAAATTACAACGCGCGCGAATAAAAGCCCCAATATACAAATTCACACACACATACATCTTTACTCATCCTATCATACCATATGCAACAAATACATTATCAATTAAACTAACTTTTAACCTAAAAAGGAAAAAAGAATTACCTAAATAATGTTTCATTCATTCTAATCTTTGTTTTGCTTCCTATTCCCCCTCTTCCTCCATCTTTTCGGCGGCTTTCCGTTGAACCCATTTGTGCTCGAAACCTCCTGCAAATTCCCATTTCCATTTTCGTTATCTTCTTTACTCTGTAAGTCATTGCGCTTCGACGCAATAAGCCCATAGGGTTTCACGCTGTGAACGACTCCTTTGGGGAAAAACCTAGCGGAAGGCAACCCGTCGGGGGTCTCAAACAATTGCGGGCCGTCGCTTTCGGTCCAGAGGTCAAAACCGCCGGGTCTTTGAAACCGGTCGGCCAAGACTTTGACTTGCTCGTCGGCACTGACAGAGAAGAGGTTGGGGGCTTTTTCGACGGCCTCCCAGGGGCGCTCGAGCTCGGAAACGGCGGCTTTGAGTTCGGCTCTCTTTCGCATCTCGTAGATTTGTCTCTCGCGGCAGAGGCGGGCTTTGAGGAGCTGCTTGGCTTTCTTGGCCTGCATACGCTTCCACTGCCACTTTGAGACCCCGCCTGGATACGTGCGGGGCCCACCTCCCATTCGGATTACTGTTGATTTTGGGTGGTCGTGATTGTTGTTGAAAGAAACGTGGGTGGGTCTGTTGGCGAGGAAGAGTTGGGTCGGTAATGATAGTGATTGTGAGAAAGATAGCACAGAAGCTGAAGAAGCTGTTCTTGAGAGAGCCATTTGCAGAATTGAGGGCATTCAATTTTGCTGGGAAGCAGACAAACCGAACGAGCAGAAACGGGTTTTGTATCATTGACCCATTAATCAGCTGATAATTAAAAATAAATTTCCTCAATTAAACAACAGGCACCAGTGGTCTAGTGGTAGAATAGTACCCTGCCACGGTACAGACCCGGGTTCGATTCCCGGCTGGTGCAAGCATTTTGTTTTTCAAATATACGTTTTATTGAGGTCTGCGCTTGCAATCGCCAAACATTTTGTAAGCCGGCACAAAGACAGTATCTGTATTAAGTTACTAACCGATGCCCCTCATTGTGCTATCAAAAGAATTAATCATCCACGCGTTGTGTCTCGAGTTTCAGTGGCATTCAACCGCAATCGTAGATTAGCATCATTGACTGACTCTCAACAAAATGGTATAATAATATCCATAGGCTACCCAGAGCTTTATCATAATAGATCGACTCACTTGTAGACATATGTACATATATCTTCGAGAATCATAATATGCAGCCTCCATATCATAGTACCAGCCTCTTTTTTTTTTTTCCCCCAATAACATCACTAGTTCTATATATGCATGCATTATCAGTATGCGGCGATAAAATAAGCAATCGGAGTATAAATTGTTGAAGATAGCAGCAGGCATGACCATGGTAAGATATCAGCCGAACCTTGTGATACAACCGAGCCTTATGACACATTGGCATGCCATCTAAGCTACATCTATTTACCAACTGATACAAGTTCAATAAGGTGGCAAAACTGCTATGCAGAAATACCAGCACACAGAGTAAATGCATGAAGATTCTGGAAGTATTATATCATTGGCTAATGATTGTTGGGCTATTTTGTTTTATCTGGATTTGTTATTTTTAACTAGTTGTCATCTTTGTTTCTTTGTGTATAAATTCACGTTGTTGTAAACCAAACATTTATTCAAGTAATATTCCTTTTTACAAGTTTCTGGTTTTGTGCTCTGCTTACTAAAAAAAGCAATTCCTGAGGAATTTAACTTAAATGCTGTCTGGCGAGAGTTTGCAGACAAGAAAACACTTCTTAGATTCTTCAATTTAACCCATGTTCTTTATGTTATCATCATTTCTAAACTATAGGAATAGAGTGGACTAATTAATTGAAAGGGATGAATTGAGACAGGAGAAGGATAGAAAAATTTTGGTCTAAATTTTTCCCAGGAAGCACGTTTACTTCTTTTTTCATTGATTCTGATATGAAAATGAGAGAAAGTTAAACAATGCTCTTTTGTACCCTGCATATCAACAGGGCCACGGTCAAATTAATTAAATTAAGCTGCAGTATATGGCAGGCATGCACCTAAAAACAAGAACAAAACAAGTTTGGTAAAGAATTAGTGTTTGGCGATAGCTTTTAACGAGTAGTCACCCTTAATTTAAATATTTACTTGATTGCTTTAGGTGATTTGCCGCAGTAGCTTTCAAGTTACAATTGTTATAAAAAAAAAATAATTATTAAATAAAAATTAATAATATTTAATCATATAATATCAAAGAGAGAGATTCTACAATGTGACTGTGAATGAACGGAAAATATGTTAAGTTTGTTCTTCGGGCCATGGAAATGAACTTAATACTTTGTCCCACGATTAGCTGCAATCCTTAAGAATTTGAAGAAACAATCGTTCACTTGACAATTAATTAGACATTATGATTGATTTTGGCATTTCTTGGAACCTGAGACACCTTGCTGGCAGATTAAGCAACTTGTTGGAATCTTCTATTATTACTTGAGAAATTATGGGATCTGGAGCCCGTATTTTAATTCACTTTTCTTCAATGATCCGCACTTATAATAATTCAAATTAAATGCAATTGCAGCTTACAAATAAACATATTAGAGATCTTGTACCCTTAATAAAGATCTTAGTTGTATTTCTACTATTCTAATACCTCCTCCACTATCCCCCATTCAACGGACAGCCCCATAAACACCAACTTAATAAAATCGATTAAATTCACCCAGGAATCCTACCCACCTGGAAATTTCCATCAAACCACACGATTGGAGGATCTCATTTTAATGCCCTCCCAAAGAAAAAGAGGTACTTATATAAAGGACCCACAAGCCGTAGTCTCCATAATCGGCTCTCCACAGCTTCTCAAAATAACTCAAAGCATCCGTAAACCATCAGCATTATTCAAAATGGGTCAATCTTTTCTTCTTTGCTTGATCTTGGCAGAAGCTTTTCTGGCTCTGGCCATGGGTAGTGAAAACACAAATACTCGACACATTCTTCAGTCAAACCCACCAGCATTGAGTCCGTCAGTCAGCCCGGATTCATACAAAGCTGAAGCGCCTTCAATAAGGAAACTCGGAAAGCACCAACCTGCTGCAGCTTTCAACCCATCCGAGTCACCTCAACCCTTAAAAGGAACTACTCATTCTTCTGAGCAAACAACTTCAAACGAACAAGAGATTCATCTGAAGAAGAATCACCATTCAATTGACAGGTCAGTTGCTGGAGGTGGTGTAATTCTTGGAGGACTGGCTACAACATTTTTGGTAGCAGTATTTTGTTACATAAGAGCCACAGGGAGACACAAATCCGATAGCCAGATCACACTTTAATAGTGCTACTGTTGTATATCCATGTAATCTGATTAATTCTGTAAAGTAAATATGATAAATTAAATGAGATATGTAATATTGAATCTGGAGTTTTATTAATTAGATGAATTTCATTATCGTTCTTCGCAAAGGCAACACTGAGTGAGATATATTAAGTTTAAATGATTTTGTTGAGCTTTTGAAAATCATATAAACCTCTCTAACATCCCCCATCAACTTGCCGGGCATAGGCTCCGCTCAATAAATGGGACTCCAATTCTACAGTCTAATGGATTTACAACTGATGGGCCTGACCCGACCCTGGACTCGTCTGTCTACTAGTGTGCTACGTATAAATTAAGCAAAAATTTCTTGCTAAACGAGCCAGCAGCTTGACTTGCCACGTGGACTAGAGTCAACATATAAAGCGCCTTTTGAACCGTTTCAGCTTCTCGCGGTTTCCTTTAGCAAAACCAAAAGCAAAATCTTCTCTCGTAAGTTTTTCTAAAACCAAAGATCAAAAACAGCAACAATGTCGAACGACAAATCGGTGATGGCCGTAATAAGGGCGGCGAGGCCAACCTTCAGAAACGACTTCGATAAACTCGTATTCGCCGTTCACGGTACTTTCCTCGTGTCCGGCATGTGTTAACCGCCACCGGCCCTGCCGCTGACGCGGACTTCACCTCTCCATCCACCGGTAATCAATGACGTGATCAAACAAAATATTTTATATTTCACTCGTTTCTTTTTTTTTGCGTCTTTCATTTTTAGTCTTGGTTTGTAGATGAAGTAGGAATCGATCACTGGAACGAATTAGATGATAATTACGTGTTCGTGTATGTAAACCCTGAGAAAGGCTCAAAGAAAGTGTTAATTAAGTGTCTCGTGATGAACAACAAGTTGCTTGTTGATGCATTGGCTGACGGAGCTTCTGAGCCTGTGCATCTCGAAATCAAGTACGCTTTTGGTTCCTTTTTTATTTGCGATTACGTTATTATTATTCATTTTTTTAAATTTTGTAATTTGTTTTATTGTTAATGTTTTGGTGTTTTGTTGCTAGTGTTGCGGACTTTGTTGCCAAAAAGGGAAGCAATTACTCTGATCAGTTCCAGAATTTGGAGAAGCTTGTGACAGATGTTGATAAAGAGATTATCTTGCAATTATATGGTTCCTCAAAACCAGCAAGGTGATTTCCCTACCGTCTGGTATAATGAGTCGGTTAGATATATGCTAATTGTAAGTCACTCTGTATCTGTACCTGTTTGTTGTATCTTTGTTGTTACTTATATTTGAGAACAAATTACTGAAGGCAATTTAGGCAGATAGGAAAGAATGATAATATTAAGTTTTTTTTATGTGATTGATGAATTTTCTTCTAAGAGAAAATAGTATGCTTAGCTGGCTTGTAGACGGTGACCAAATTTATATGTTTTGTTCATGCTCAAACTAAGTTCTAGATTACTAGATGTCAGTGGTACTATTTTATATGTTTTATGGGTACCATTTAACTTATTGTTGGTCAGGTGTTATTATTCATAGAGATGTAGGACAGATTTTTCTGTCCACTGTATGTTTGTGCATTCCCTCTTGATTTTGTTTGATTGTGTCAATATGATTGGAATAGATGAAACAAGTGTTGGAATGTACTTTTGAATGGTTTGGAAAAGAAATAACTTTTGCTTCTTTCTCCGCCATCAGTTTAGCATTTGAATGTGGTATTATTGTCCAGGTTCAGCATACATGTAATTTTGCAATGTGGAGACTTGCGCTGAATATGGAGTAATATTGGTTTTGCCAAAATTTGGAGCTGTTATGTGGTTTTGTTTAACTTTGAAATTGCCAGAGATGCATGACAAGGATGCCATCTTATGAATTAGCTTTTCACAGAATTTTGTCTTGTGAATTGCAGCTCGGAAAGAGGTGAAGGATCAAGGCTAAACAATCCTGATTTTGGATATTTTGTTCATCAAGGGCCTCAACCTTTGCCTACTGGGTAAACCTTTGCTTTCTTGTTGCTTCTTTTTTCCTTTCTTTATTATTGGGGGCTGGGGGGCCAATGGATTATATGTTACTGTATAGCTCATGGTTTTCCTTTGCACACTGACCCATTCTTTTTCCTGTACATTTAGTTAACTTAAATTTTCATTTCTCTAGTTCTAGACTTGTGGAGTATGGAGTTCATTGCAATTGTTCTAGATTAATTTTAGGATTCATTCAAGAATTTCTTCTGTTATTATGAACTCTGTTGTTCATGTGAAGGAAACTATTTATGGTAATTGTTGATGGACTGGTATGGTATAAGTCTCTCAGTTTTGTTTATAAGATTTTTTGCAAGGCATGTAAATTCTTCTGATATAGTGAGGGAAAATAATAGCATTGGATATCCGGTACTCAACAAGAACTCTCATTAGCTTCCATCTCATGTAACCGAATCAATGGTACAATTTGGTTCAACAACGCCTCACTCTCTATAGTACCTAATTATCTTTTTTATCTTGAAATTGGGTAGTGATAGTCTCATTAACTGTAGTTGAGACCATTCTTGAGGCTTTTGCTGCTTGACAGTAAATTTTCTATGTCATTTGAAACGAGGGGCCGAAATAATGGTCCCTAGCACATTACCCAATGTTCACCATAGTTGGCACCGATCTTTATAAATTGAATCATGTGCAGTTTAGCTTATGAAGAAGAAGATCAAGTTCCTTGCTTGTTAAGGACTTAGGTTTTTGTGTAGAGAATGAACTCGTCATATGGCATATAATCATTGTAGTTAAATTTCATTGAAAGCCTGGACAGATAATGATGCTAATGCCATGCACCTGCCTGTGATTAAATTACAGCAGTTTAAATGCTCATATTGCCAAACTTACCTGATTTCCAGATTCTATAGATTTGAATGGAATAATTGGGATAGGTATTTTTATGTAATATCCTTCATTTTTTTTTTCTTGGCAATTTCATCCTTTGACTTCACTGTTGCACAGGCTTCCCCAATGACTAACTTTTGTGTAATATATTGCTTTGTAGAACTCCAGTTCCTCCCATCAATCCAGACCTTGGTGGTGATGTCTATCCCGGGCCCGGTGCTGGAATGTATCCTAGAAGGTATGTCAGTATCCCAAAAAAATAGATGTTTTTCGTTGCTGTTTCTTTTTAATTGTGAAATGTTTATATCTATTTTAAATGTATGTCAGTATTGCAAATCATTGATTGTTTGTCATTACCATTTCATTCTAATTGTAACATGTATATATCTACTTTTACTGTCTTTCAGGGGCAGATTTGGTGGTGATGGGGGCATGCTAATAGGTTTGTAAGACAAGGCATGTTCTTACTAGATTGTTTAAATAAGCTTATCATCTCTCTGGACTTACTGGCTTTTATCATTTGGATACAGGACCTAATCATCCTGGCTTTTTTGGTGGAGAACCCGATTTACCTAGAGGGAACCCATGGTACTTAAGAAAATGTCTCTTCTTGTATGAAATGTGCATCTGCTCAGGATATAATTTTTAATGGATTTGTGGTGCAGGCCTATTCCTCCAGGTGCCCGTTTTGATCCCTATGACCCGCCAGATGTTCCTGGTTTGGAACCTAATGGATTTATCAGGTATTTGTGAATTAAGATTCCCATGTTATGCTAACTTGTTAGCTTATAAAAGCAAATAGAGGAAAGAGTTAAAATTTAGTGTTCCTTATATTTAGCATACTTTTGCAGTTATATTGACTCTGTAGAAATTAGAAACCTAACTACTTAAGGCACTGCTACAGTGTTTCAATTGGGGCTAATTGATTTGTGGTCTAGGGTGATATACTGATAATAGTGAGTGCAACCTAGTGATTCTACCAGATATAGTGGTGTCATCTGGTATTTGGTTTACTGCCAATCATTAAGGGATTTTCAATAAGTTAGGCATCATCATTAGAACACAAACAGGGATCAGGATAACCTAGAGTTTGAAATTTGACATTCTTTGCTTTCTTTTACTTCAGAAACCCAGCACGAAGGCCTGATGGGACTCATCCAGACCTGCCGCCTCGACGATTCTGATTTTATTTAGGAGAGAAGACTTAGAACATTTTAGTATTTTGAGTGCTGTGAATGATACTAACAGCCCAGTACAAAGATTTACGACCTAATTACATCAAAACCCTAGTAGTATATGCTGAACAAAATCAAATGTGATGCGGGCATTAATTTAGAGCAGGGCGTTAATCTAGAGTAGTGTTGCCCTTGTACAGTTTGGATATAAACTTTGTATTTTATTTGATGTGACAAATATTTTGGTCTTTTATATAAATCACTGTGTGTCAATGATCAAGAGTTTTGACTCGTGACAAGTTATGATGAAATACGTGGATATATACTTTATATTTCAACTTTGCATACATAGCATTGATTATTGATTCAAGTATGATTGGTTAGGCTTACAGAATAGAGTATGGAGATGCAAAATTTATATGTTAAACATGAGAATAATCAATGATTGTCTGTTTCAGGTCATTGTTGATTTTTTACAACCATTAAATGGATAATTATACTCTACTAATGAATTGGCAAAAAGTGTATTGCCATAAGCATATTTTGTACTAAATTTTGTAATTGTAACATAATTCTTAATTTCATGACAACAGAACGAAAAAAAGTGTTTTCTTGTGACCAGCCCATTGGAAAACTTTCAAGTGAAACCTTGTCCTTTTTTGTTTGTAATGTCGGTGAATATGAGGCAACTTGAACAAGAGGTGCAATATTTGATGAGCCCTGGAACTACGATATAATCGTATAGATGTAGATTGTATGAAATAAAATAAGGAGCTGTACGGAACCGGGGGGAAAAAGTTTCTTTTCTTTTCTTTTCTTTTTCGTTTTTTGTATTCATTTCAGTGTCTCATACACCTTTCCAAATCATCATCACAATAGAAAATGGAAATTATAAAAATAAAAATAATACCCAAGTGGCTCAAGCAAACAAAATCTACCCAAGTGGTTTAAGTGGAAGAAACTTTCATTAATTGTACTTGGTTGTATTTCTAGACCGTTCAACTATACCAACCGAACCAAGTGGCTAAGATTTACGATTATTATTTTATACATCATATTGATTTGCCTGGCAATCGCAATAGAAATACCAAGTCACTAAATCTAGAGGGGAATTCATTACATGTCATAATAAATAAATAAATAGACAGTGGTGGTTATATAGATTTGCGTTTTAGGTAACTTTCGGTACATTTCTTTGTCATTTTCGTTTTCAACATAATGAACTCATTTCCAATATGTTACATAAAATTGCCCACGTGTGGGCATAGTCCTAGACCTAGTAAACTGCAAATAACCATCATCATTGTAATTTTAGAAGTGGAGAAGTTGTAGCTTTTGGGTCAATTTAGGATTACGAAGGCTGATGAAATAAGTTATTTGTGTTGCGTAAATAAAATAAATTGATTATTAAAAAAATAGCTTAGCGTTTGGTAAACTGCGTTGTTGCAGTTGTTGTGAGTTTGAAAAGTATAGTATATGTGTTTGATAAATTTTATTATGAAAGTGCTATTTTATTATATAATGACTAAAATAGACATAAGTTTTAATTACTTTTTATTTTTAGAATATGTTTAATAAAATTGTTTAGACATATCTTTTTTCTTAAATATGTAAAATTACATTACAAAACTCAATTAAAAAAATCTAAAGAACTTTATAATCTCTTACATAAAGTATGATAAAGATAAATGTATGATTTATGTATTAGGGTTTATGGATAAATAAAATATAATTATCTTTTTATTAAAAATCTAGGGTTATAATAGAAATTTTAAAAAGGCATGATAGCTCATTAAATAAGCTGCTTATAAAAAGTAACCTCCTACCTGCTTTTAAAAGCTACTGATAAAATAGAGAAAATTATGAAATAAGTTATTTTTACAAAATTTATTAAACATTTTTTTTATTAAAAATTATGAAATGAGAAACTTTCAACCACAATCTCAAATGGGCCCTTTGTCAATACTCTCATTTTTACTTTGTTCGTAATTATTGCTTAATTCAATCAACATTTATGGTCGACAAGTATTGACGACGTTTGCAAGTAGTTATTTATCTTCATAAATCATGATAGACAACAAATGAGCCACGAAGATTTGGAAGAATGAAAAAGCCAAATCCTAAGTTTACTACGTGAAGGCATGAGTCCCATGCAAGCCATGTGATAGTGTTGTTAAGATACACCAAATTTAAAACCTAACCACTAATATAAATAATTAGTGCAGTGCGAGTAAAGATCGATCTCATAGAGATTATGCTTAGTTATATTTATTATTAACTCTAAAGTAAAATTTAAAATAAAATAATAGTAGTAATAATAATAGTAATAATAATATAAATTAATCTAACTAAAGAACATGCCAATTATAAATAAAAGGGAGATGGGTTTATGAATTTTTAACTAAACAATAAGAAATAAAGAAATTAAAACTACGAATAAGAATTTAATAAAAACTCTAATTAACGGAGAAAGAAATAATAATGATGAAAACTTTGGTTAAATGATCATTCGCTGCCATCAAACATGCACATAATATATCAATTTTATCATTAATTTATATTGAAACTATCAACCGTAGACAATAGTAAGCTCTGTTAGTCTCAATATTTCTTTAGTGTGTCGTTAGGCAAAATAAGTTTTTCACCTAATCTCTAACCATTAAATAATTTAAAACAAACTCTTTAAATTTAAGATAATGGAAGCATTAAACAGAGAAGATATTAGGTTGATCTAGGAAATAAACACACAATCTCGGATTATTTGACCTAGGTTATGTTCTCCAATTGTAATCATTGATTCCAATCTGCTACTAATGATTAAAATGTCAAGATAATTACGGATCAAGAATTTTAATCTAGTAATAGAATTTATTCAAGTCTCATCTAATTGGCCACTCAAATAAAACAAGAATAAATTATGAACATTAATTATAGAAGAACATAAACAATCTCAATTAAATAAATTGGATGATAAAAATTAAAAATTAATCATGTGACATGTTCGGGATTTTGAATTCACCCTCAACCAAATAAAAATCTAGCCTAACATAATTGAATTGAAAATAAGGGGATTGACAAACCAATTATGGAGATTAATTTAAGCGGCTGTCTTTTTCTTCAACTCCTCTTCGGTTTCTCCCTTGTTTTTGTTTCTTTCTTCCGGCTGCCGGCTCCTCAAATCCTCTTGGCCTTTATATGATGTTACTAACTTGCTTAATACTTATTGGATTCTAATTGCATTAATCCTTCACAACTTATCATAAGTCAAAGTCATCCACCGACTTACAAAGCCCACTCACCAAGCTCTTTTTAAATTATTTCCTTATTAAACTTTGAAAGCTAGCCACACGTTTGACCACAAAAGCAAAAGGCCAGTTAATGATTTCTTCTTTTAATGTCCAGCACATGCTTTCCAAATTGCCAAATCTTTGCTTTCTAAATGCATGCCCACCCTTCATCCTTTGAAGGGATTGATTTCCAATTTTGGTCTTTTTGACTTTCATTAATTCTTGTCTGCATTTTTGTCTTCCAATTTAATCTTTATTCCTTCCCAACTTAAACTTCCTATGCCTTTATTCATCTTTAATTTTTAATTAATTCCTCATTCAAAACAATAATTCAACTAATTAAAAGTAACTAGTAATTAAATAATTAAGGATAAAATATGTATAATTTAAAAATTAACTAAAATAACTAAATATTTAAGACCAAAACAAAAAAATAGATAAATTAATAGTAAAATATATGAAAAATATGCACTTATCACCATGCATGAAACATGCATTTACTGCGATCGTGAAAATACGTGCTGAAGCTGGAACCGTGGTCTAAGAATAAGCTTATCAACGATTGTGCAGTGATTAAGGAGGGAAGCTAAGACACAGAAGTTGTTTTCGATTATCTTTCGATTTCGAATTCTTAGCTAAGTTGTTACTTTAATAATCGTTTATTCAGCCGTAATTGTAGGATGGAAACTAAAGTCTTGTTATTAAAAATAAGCTCCAGAATATGAATAAAAGCATTGAGAATTCTAAACAACAATTATTTGGTCCTTTCTCGCCATAAGCAGAAAAATGTCACTTGTGTTACGCATAATCATTGGTTGTTTCTGACTGGGACCTAACATTGGTATCAGAGTGGGTTATCAATGACGACCACAAAGAACGTATTGGGCGAATTGAAGCTGATCTGGAGAGCATGGAGAATCGAATGAAACCCATGGAGATTGGGATCAATGACAAGCTTTAGCAATTAGAAGACACCATCAGCAAATTAGCAGAAACTTTGAGTGCATCCAAAGGCACCACTAGCCACGGCACCAACGAAAACATTGGTTCACCACCGCCAGTTCGAGAAAAAAGTGAAGGAGGGCAATCACAGCTACCAAGAAGACTAGCCAAGTTGGAGTTTCCTCGTTTCGTCGGCAACGATCCAACCGAGTGGTTCAACTGGGTATCACAGTACTTTGAATATCAAGAGATAACCAACGAACAAAAGGTAGTATTAGCTACGTATCATCTAGAAGGCAAAGTGAATCAATGGTGGCAATAGATGTGTAAGGCTTACGAAGAGGAAGGTCGACCGGTGATATGGGAGACATTTATGGACGAATTGTGGGCACATTTTGCCCCAACAGATTGCGGGGACTTTGACGAAGCACTATCTCGGGTAATGCAAATAGGATCTTTACGGGAATATCAAAAGGAATTTGAGCGGTTAGGAAACCGAGTTCATGGGTGGTCTCAAAAGGCGTTGGTCGGCACGTTCATGGGTGGTCTAAAACGTGAAATTTCAGAAGAAATTCGTATGTTTAGGCCATGCACAGTGAAGGAAGCAATCAGCCTTGCATGAATGAAGGATGATCAAATATCTCGCCAGCGAAAGTTACTCCTGCCACCAATTGTTAGCCAACCACCACCAGTCTCGAATTGAGCCTCTCTTTCAGTACCCTTCAAACGGTTGTCATGAGAAGAGATGCAACATTGACGGACACAAAGGTTGTGCTTCAACTATAACGAGAAGTTTACTGCCGGCCACAAATGCATCAAGGCACAACTACTACTCCTTGTGAGTGAAGAATTACTTGATGAAGCTGTCCATGAAGAAATCATGGAAGAAGAAATAGTAGGGGAACCTGGTGAATCGGTCCACCATAGAATTTCCTTGTATGCGTTAACTGGTTGGGAAGCACCTCAAACGATGCGTGTCATGGCAAGAATCGGGCAGTACAAAATTATAGTATTAATAGATGATGGGTCCACGCATAATTTATCAGTTTGAAACTAGCCAACATGCTGCAATTGTCAATCAAACCAACAACGGCTTTCACAGTTCGGGTTGCCAATGGAGAAAACTTGATGTGCCAATGAAAGTTTAAAAAGGTACATATCTTAATTCAAGATGTTCATTTTTCAGTCATTTTTTATTCATTGCCAATATTAGGGTTAGACATAGTTCTGGGCGTGCAATGGCTCGAATTGTTGGGTTCTGTCGTGTATAATTGGAAAGCCCTAACTATGGAGTTTGAATGGGGAAACGAAAAACGATGTTTGCAAGGGATCAGTCCGCAAACGGTACAACCAGCTTAAGTAACAAAAATCACAAAGGAAGTCAAGCAAGGGCACGAGGTCTACGCCATTTGTTTGCAAATATCACCAGAAGAATCTGTAAGCACAACACCACCAACCATGCAGCATATCTTGGCCGAATATGTTGCATTATTTCGAGAACCAAACCAGCTGCCTCCCACATGAGCACTAGATCACAATATGCTATTGAAAGAGTGAATCGAGCCAATTAACGTAAAACCCTACCGGTATACTTACTTTCAAAAAACCGAAATCGAGAAACAAGTACAAGAGATGCTCAATTCGGGACTAATAAGGCCGAGCACCAGCCCATTCTCCTCACCCGTACTATTAGTCAAGAAGAAAGACGGCAGTTGGCAATTTTGTACCGATTATTGAGCTCTCAATAAAGTCACCATCAAAGATCGATTCCCAATCCCTACCGTTGAAGACATGTTGGACGAGCTTAATGGTGCCGCTTATTTTACCAAATTGGACCTAAGGGTGGGATATCATCAGGTTTGAGAAAATCCAGTGGACATCCACAAAACGGCATTTCGAACCCACAACGAACATTGCGAGTACTTAGTAATGCCGTTCGGCTTGTGCAATGCACCATCAACATTTCAAGCCTTGATGAACTCTATTTTTCGACCTCACTTTAGAAAATTTATACTTGTTTTTTTTATGACATTAATTTATAGCCCTACATGGAATTACCATTTGAAACATGTTAGGCAGACACTTGAAATTCTCTGAGAGCAACAATTATTTATTAAAGCAAGTAAGTGCAATTTCGAGCAACAAGAGCTAGAGTATTTGAGGCACATAGTCACTTGCAATGGTGTGAAGGTGGATGAGAAAAAAATTACCGCAATGGTGTCTTGGCTCCATCTGCAAAATATTTCGGAACTAAGGGGATTTCATGGCCTCACAGGCTATTACCAAAAGTTTGTTCAAGGATATGGGTTGTTGGCCCAACCACTTACAAATCTCTTAAAAAGGGGACAATTCGGCTGGAGTGATGAAGTTGAGCATGCATTTGACAAAATGAAAAAGGCTATGACTAGTACCCTAACACTGGCTATGTCTAATTTCAATGACACATTCACCATTGAAACCGATGCATTCGGAGATGGTATAGGAGCAGTGTTACAACAGCAAGGGAAAACGATTGCGTATACGAGTCGTGCCCTTGGCATCACAAAAAAATCGCGGTCCGTTTACAATAAGGAGATGCTTGTTGTTGTGGAAGCAGTCAAAGTATAGAGAGCCTATCTACTCGGGCAACGCTTCACAATTCTAACTGATCAGCGCGACATCAAATTCTTCTTGGAACAACAAGTAGCAACACTGGAACAACAAGTAGCAACATTGGAACAACAAAAAATGAATGGCGAAATTAATGGGATACAATTATGAGATCGTATATCGTTCGGGTCGTGAAAATGCAGCAGCTGATGCATTGTCTCAACGGCCTAACAACCTGATTCTTTTTCATGTGTTTATGCCACATGTTGCTATATGGGAAGCAATAAAGAAAGTCGTCAATTAAGATAAATACATGCAGAAGGTAACGACAGTAGCTCAGGCCTAAGCTTCAAGGCCATACATATTGCGGAATAGATTAATTTTCTTTAAGGGCAGGGTGGTAGTTCCACGAATGCTGCGCGAGAAACTCCTATTTGAAGCACACGACACAAAGATGGGGGGTCATTATGGGGTCCTTTGCACATTCAAACGCTTATCTCAGCAATTTTACTGGCCATTAATGTTCCAATCCGTTCAGGAGTACGTAAATAAATGAGCGACTTGTCAGAAAACAAAGTGGAAACACTTAAGCTGACAGGACTCTTACAACCATTACCAATCCCGTGCCAGGTATGGGATGATATTACACTAGACTTTATTAAAGGGTTACCGTGTTCACAAGGGAAAAATACCATTTTTGTGGTAGTAGATCGACTAAGTAAATCAGCCCACTTCATGTCTCTCTCCCAACCCTTCTTGCAAAAGACAGTGGCAGAAAAGTTTATCAAATGAGTAGTGAAGATGCACGGTATGCCCAAGTCAATCATTAGCGATCGTGACCCCATATTCATCAGCAAATTTTGGCAAGAGGTCTTTAATTTATCAGGCACCAAATTAAAAATAAGCTTGGCATATCATCCTCAAACCGACGGCCAAACCGAGGTAATTAATCAATGTCTTGAACAATACTTGAGATGTTTTATTCATCAGTGGCCACGGAAGTGGCACTCCTATTTGTCGTGGGTTGAGTTTTAGTACAACACCACCTTCCATATCTCCACCGGGATGACCCCATTTCAATCTCTATATGGGAGACCTCCTCCAATAGTGCTAATGTACGAGCTGGGTGCCTTATCGATGCACGAAGTTGATCAAACCTTGATATCACGAGACGAGCTACTGCTGCAATTGAAGAAAAACTTAGCCATCGCAGCTAACATAATAAAGCAAATAGCTGACGCGGGCCGCTGCGACATTGAATTCAAACAGGGAGATATGGTGTTTTTAAAACTCCAACCATACCGTCAATCATTTGTGTTTAAACAGGCACATTAAAAGTTGGCTTGCAGGTATTGTAGGCCGTATTCCATCCTTCGTAAAATCGACGCCGTTGCTTATGAATTACAACTACTAGCACATGCTAAATTTCACCCAGTATTTCACGTCTCTTTGCTTAAAATAGCCGTGGGTGATTTCCTCTCCACCAGCACTGAAGTGCCACATGTGACTAATGACGGATTAGTGATACTAAAACCTGAGGCTATCATTGACACACGTTGGTTAAAAAGGGGAGGTAAGCTGCTTGAATAAAGTTTGGTCCGTTAGAAGAATTTGCCAATCGAAGACACCACCTGAGAGGACACCACAATTCTGCACCAACAGTTTCTCAATCTGACCCTTAAGGACAAAGGTATTCTTCGAGGAGGGGGCAATGATAGACAACAAATGCATGAGTCACGAAGATCTGGAAGAATGTTAAAGCCAAATCCTAAGTTTACTACGTGAAGGCATGAGTCCCGTGCAAGCCATGCATGAAACATGCATGTGCTGAGATTGTGAAGATACGTGCTGGAGCTAGAGTTGTGCTCTAGGAATAAGCTTATCAATAATTGTGCAGCGATTAATGAGGGAAGCTAAGACACGGAAGTTGTTTTCAATTATCTTTCGGTTTTGAATTCTTAGCTAAGTTGTTACTTTAATATTCATTTATTCAGCCATAATTGTAGGATGGAAACCAAAGTCTTATTATGAATATGTTAATAATATTGATTTTGATGATAACAAATTTTAAATGGTTTTTTTGATAAAAATGTTGGAGCTATTTCTTAATAAATGAAAGTCTTAATAATCATTCCATTCATACTCATAAAAGATAGAATTTCAAATTAGAAAAAAATTCTCTGCAAAATCTGGTTTAAAATATGATTCTGGAAATAAACGGTGAACCGGTTCCGTTTTAACAATTAACCGATTAATACCAGAGGGTAACATATTGCCTAAGCTTTAACTGTTTATGAAAAATGGAAAATACAAAAGATGGAAAGGCTACTAAAATTTAACGGTGAACCGTTTATTTTAACGGTTAACCGATTAATACCAGAGAGCAACATATTGCCTAAGCTCTAACTGTTTATGAAAAATAGAAAACACAAAAGATGGAGAGGCTACTGAAATTTAACGATAAACCGTTTATTTAAATGGTTAACCGATAACATTCAGAATTAAAGATTGTACTCCTCTAGTACTGTTTAACAAAACGGGATAAGGCTGAATTGTTTTGCAGGTTACTAGAAACAAACGGTGAACTGTTTATTACAAAAGGTTAACTGATAATATCCAGAGAAGTCACTTCATGCAAATCCTTAACCGTTTACTATAAACGGATAACTAATATTCATCTTGTAGGTCTCTGGAAGTTAACGGCGAAATAGTAATCCTAAACGGCAAACCGTTTATTTGAAATTTGGTTCAACGGTAACTTTTGACCAGTGTAAACGATTAACCGTTAATGGTTAACGGTGAACCGTTTTCGGGCCAATAGTTTGTAACGGCTAGTTTTTCAGCTCCAAATATAAATAAGCTCATTCAAATTCAAAAAAGATTGATCACAACACAACCATTGAGCTTATATTCGAGAATACAATCTTCATAGAGCTTTAAACACATTCTTGCTTCATCTATTCACACATTAGACATTGATTTGTAATCTTAAATATTGTGTGAGAGAAAAATAATTTGTAATCTTTTGTTTTGAGTGATTGTAAGTGTTAGGATATACTTGGTTAAGAGATTGTGGATAATCTCTTGTTGTAAAGGTTCATTGACACCTTGAAAGTCAAGTGTAAGCATTTGAAGCCTTAGAGGCTTGCTTAGTGAAATCCTCAAGTCCGGAAAGCTTGGAGGCGTGGACATAAGCGAGGCTGGCCGAATCACGTAAAAATTTTCGTGTTTGAATCTCTCTTCCCTTATCTTTTTATATTGTGATTGATTTAATTGTTATTGTTTTAAATTTGTTTTAGATTTGCATGATATTTTATTTTAGAATTGAATAATTTTTAGAATCTCAATTTACCCCCCTTTTGGGTTGCATAACTAGAATTTCAAAATAAGCTCCTGAATATGAATAAAAGCAGTGAGAATTCTAAATAATTATTTGGTCCTTTCTTGCCATAAACAGAAAAATATCACTTGTGTTACGCGTAATCATTGGATGTCTCTGATTGGAACCTAACAAATCACAACAAATGTGATACAAAAACTTATAACACCTCAATTCCACATACATCGTAATCCTTCTAGAATGTAGATTCAACAATCCAACCACACATAAACAGTAAGAGAAAGGTTTAAGTTGTCATTGCATAACGAGGGATTCTTGAGACGACTCACAAAACGTACAAAGATCAAAATTTCCGCCAATTTCATCTAGTGTCAGCTGATAATGACAGGATTAAGTGTGAAACTCCCTTAAATTCAACGACATGAGATCAAATCACACATAAAACCAAAGCGACCCATACATGCACTTTATTTATTTTCCTTCATTTTACATTAAACAGACAAAATGAGTAGGGTCCAAGTGAAGCTTCGTGGCATCACCTACCCTCATCAGAAACGTGAAGCAATTGGAAACTTGGGGCAAGTCCATTTCATGTTCTCTAGAACCTCTCGCTCTCACCAATCTAATTCAAACAGAAAAAATCCACGCTTCTTATAATAATATTTAACTATTTTGTAATTTCGATTGAACTGACGCTTCTGTTGCTCTCCTGACTCTTGTTTTCTTATAATTAGCATCTAGTTTCTGGTACGCCTCAAAGATAAAAAAAACCCCGACTTTCATATTAATCAAAACCCTACATTTGTCTTTTCAAAAATTTTGAGATATGAGCACGGCCAAGCCTTCAGTACTGCCTCTGATTCTGCTGATAACGTTTATTTTCATGTCACATACACAAAGTAGTGTTGCAGAAGCAAGACCACTTTCAATCATCCCACCTCAACAGAGTAAATGAAGCTTCTTTCATTCATCGTTTCTCTCCTTCATTTATGATAACTGATGTTCTTGATTATTCAAGTTTCTTATTATGTATTGTCAATTACTGTTTGCAGGATACGCTAAGATTTTTGCAACTCTTGGGATTGTTTGCAAGTGTTGTGATGGTAGTGGAAATGAATGCACAAGCACGTGGACTGAGCCTTGCTCTAAGCTTCAGTGCTTGCCTTGGAAGCTGTAGTAGTTAGATGCTAGTTTTGTACATACTCATATCATACACAAATGAAGTGGGTTCTGTTTCGCCCTACTAATTGATGACATTAACTCGTTGATTATAGCAGCAAAAGTTTTACTTGCCCTTCTTCTTTCTGCTTTTCTCTTGTTTGTCCCTCATAGTCTGGTTGGCCGTCATGCGTTTTATGTCCGATACTGTTTAAATTTGAGTAATAATGGAGAGCTAAAGTTGACATTTAGTGAGTAAAACTTCTCTACCATCCAAACTTTGAAAAATAAATCCGCAATATGCGAATACAAATCTTTAATCTGGGGTCAATTTGTCACAAATAACAACAACTGGGGTTCAAAGAAAAAAAAATGTTAATTTTAAGAAGCCCTAATTTGGTTTAAAAAAAAAAACGAAGCCAACTTCTGACTTATAACTCCAATTTTTTTTTTCTGCGATGAAATAATTGTTGCTTTGTCTATCGAAATAAATGGCTTTGAATTTATTATTTGGACAATTGATCAAGAATTTTGTTCATTTGATTACAAAACTGGAGCCTCTCATAAGCAACGGCTTGCATTAAATTTATTTTTGGACTGTGCGGTAGACGGCTTCTAGATTGGAATCCGATGTCACGAGTTTTTTTTATTTAAAATAAAAGAAAATTGCAATAATCATTTGACTAAGCAACATTTATTTAACAAGAAGATTGATTCTGAATATTCAATTATTATTATTTATTACTCCCCTCCTCATCACCCCCTCTAGAAAGCTTGACATGTTAATTACGTATAATGAATAAATATATTTGAGACACAATTGATCGGCAACTCAGCAGAAATTTCTTTTATAGCCGATTAGTTTACAGAAATTGTATGGAGAAATTGAACTTGTCTTAATTTAACACGAGATATTAATATTATAGACCCTCTCACCTTTTAAAAAAAATATATTCATCTATTTTTAGCAGCAGCAGTCGGTCGTATTGTTAAAATTACTCCCTCTTTCTGGGTTCAGGCACATCGAACAGCTTTGATAGTCAAATGGAATTTTTTTTTCTTGTTCCTTTTCTCTTTTCTTTTTGGGATATGATAAGGTGTAGCAACTCTACCGTATAATTATTGTGCTTTTCCCTGTTGTAATGATTTTTTTTTTAATTTTTGCTATTAGGAACAACTTTTTTTTCTTTTTAACTATTTGTATAATTTATACAGCGACAATTTATAAATTAAAAGTGAAAATTTTATTATGAATAACGGATAACGAAAAGTTTTGGTGGGTGGTTATGCGGGATAGCTACTGCACTGTAAATGGGTTAAGGGAAATTTTATAGAGGGGCTAATTTTTTTTTTCAATAATACTATAATTACTTAGTTGAAATATTTACTTTATATGCTAACTGATGTGGCAAAAAGTGTAGTATTATTTGATTGATTTGAATGATAATTAATTATTAAATCTTATTTTTTATATTAAAATAATGAATTTCTATTGACGATACATCAGTTAGTATATAAAATTAAACATCTTAATTAAGTAAGTATAGTATCATCCTCTTTCTTTCTTTCTTTTTCTTTTTTTTTTCCCAACAGCTAAATGAACATTACAACGAAAATGTGAGTATTTATCTCTTGAACCTTGGAATTAGGGAAAAATAAAGATACAGAGTAATTGGGTTTTCTAGGTGCGAAAAGCTTTCAATTATCTTATTTGAGGATTTATTAGAAGTACTTGTGTGTGTTTTAATGTAATTTTAATTAAAGTCAAATTAAAACTATTGCACTGTACATGGAAATTTTATAATACTTAATTATTTAATTGAAATACTTAATTTATATGCTAACTAATATGGTAAAAAAAAATAGTATTATTTGATTGGTTTGAATGATAATTAATTATTAAATTTTGTTATTTATATTCAAATAATGAATTTTTATAGGCGACACATCAACTAATATATAAATTAAACATCTTAATTATGTAAGCCTCTCTTTTCTTTTTTTCTTTTCAACTGCTAAACGTACCTTACAACGAAAATGTGACTTTTTATACCTTGAACCTTGGAATTAGGGAACAATAAAGATACAGAGTAATTGGGGCTGCTTGGGTGCGAAAAGCTTTTCGTTATCTTATCAAAGTAATTATTACGAGTACTTGTGTGTGTTGTAATGTAATTTTAATTAGAGTCAAATTAAAGCTGTAAATCTCGAAGGTGGACAACTTTTCGGAGTACAATTAGAAGCACACTCTGGCCCAAAAACTATCACAGTTCTTTCACAAGACACAACTCTAAGTATACAAGCGGCCCAAATTACGGATAAGAGGTGTACTTAGCAATTCTGTAAAGGCATTGAGCCTTCGCCCTCTGCGTGGCCCATCTCGGTTACTATTTTGAACCTCAGTTTCATTCATTGGTCGCAAAGGGCATTAAGCTACCTAATATCAAGCACGAAATTTGTCATCCGCGTCCGGGGCACAGAAAAAGATAATGTCAGAATTTCCAATAACATTAAGCTATCTAATATCAAGTGGTTGAGAATTTAATTAAATTCTCTAATTATCCCTTTAAGATGTGTTAAACTGAAACAGATTTGCAGCCGTATAATTATAGTTGGAGCAAATTATCTCGAACATTTTATGGATTTAAAATAAAGGGAGCCAACGGCTTATATGTTTACACACGCCATTCAGAGAAACAATGTTGATAAGAAAACGAATGATGGCAATATCTCAAAGTGGCACATGACACGAACTTGAACGCATATTACCGCCCCAAATGCCTTTCATGTGCTCACTTTTGTTTGCAAGCGTTTCGGGGATAAGAGAAGAGAAAAATGAGGCTTTCTCGAGTCAATTTTGTCCTTTTATTTTCGTTTCCTTTGTTTGGATGGATGTGCGCGCGCGCGCGCTTCCATGCCTTTCATCATGCAATCAATCTTGGGTCTCATATCTCCTACGTAGTTGATAATTCCATCCTGACTGGAGTTTTCTTTTCGTTTCTTTCTTTTCTAAACATTACATTTACAAGAAGAACGAGAGAAAGATAAGACAAAAAACAATCCAAATTATCGTTTTGTCTCCTCTCTCTCTCTTTTCTGTCAGTTTTTTTTTCTCTCTCTCTTCTTTTAGCACATATTTCATTTTCTCGTCTTTCTCGCATTCTTCTTGATACTTTGCATTTTTCCATTTACAAATCTACAAATATTACGCGAGTAGATCTACTATAGAATTGAAAATCTAGAGAGGCCAAATGTTATAGAGATCTTTTTAATTTTTTTTTTCTTTTACGTATTATATTACAAATCAGATGCATAAGAAGAAGTCCTATCAAAAACTGAAGTTTAACCTAATGCCTGTGAGGACGTGCCTTGATCCTTCAAAGTTGAAGTTCAGTCTGAAAATTTATTAGGAGGGAAGAAAAATATGCTCCCGCACATACTTATTAATTTCTCAACCTCAAGTATGAGGCAAAAAGGTATCTGTTACTTAATTAAGGAGTAGTTTGATAAGGTTTAATGTCAAATAAGAGAATTAAATTATGGGTACCATCTTAAAATATTAAAGTTATCGGATCCAAGTCATGAAAATTTATTGTTTTTCGATACCAAAAGTCACTTAGAGCCTTTAAGGCTCCTGGCAACTTCGCTCTTGTACTAGATCAATTTTGTGATAACAATTAAGATATTTAGATTTGAATCCAAAAAAATTAATGGTTCTCACTTCTGTTTCTTCATAAAATGTCTATCCAACTTTTTTTCTCACTCTCTCGACAAATTTGTTAAACATATTAATTACTTTCATCATTTACCTAATATTGTTTTTTTTTAAAAAAAAAGACTTATCTTTAATAGTAACAACACACTCTTACAAATCAACTTAAGCTTGTGGGTTAAATAGTTTTTCATACAAGCTTTTGGAGGCAAAAATTTGATGAAGTTTAATTTCCTCCACATGCAAACATCTATTTGCTCTTATCTCAAGTTTTATTTCATATTTCACGTGAGGGAGATTATTAGAACCTTTTTTTTTGAACTTTTTTACTTTATAACTTAAATTTTTGAGTTAAATAATTTATCTAACATCAATTAGGCAAATCAACATAGTCTTAAAATAAAAGAAAATATACAAATATTGTATCATAAAGTTGTCTTATAAAATAAAAATACAACTTCACAAACCATCGATTTTTTTGTTTTTGTTTTTTTCTCTTCTCTGTTGAGATTAAGTGTTTTAATAGAATTCTCAAAAAAAAAAAAGTGTTTTAATAGAAGCAAGAACAAAGAAAGGCAATCCGTATCTGTTGAGACAGAGAGACTGAAACAAACGCGACTCTCGTGGTGGTGCAATCAATCTTAAGCGCTTGCCGCATGATGCCGTAAGCAAAGCGAGTATCATATAATTAACGTGTGTCCTTTTCTTTTTCTGTTCTTATCCAAGTTGACATGTCGTTTGGAATTCTTTAATTTGTTATCATCTCCAGTGTATATGGTGTAGGTTTAGGCGGCACATGCCACTTTCAACCACCGCCCTCTCCCCAACATTAATTTCTGATTAAATCATATTCAAAATAATTTAATTGCGTTGGCCCATTTTTGTTGATTGTTTTCCTTAATTCTACTGACAAGTAATATCTAGCCACCCCACCGGCATTGGCATTATAAATGGAGATATTTGTTATTGACATAATTGGTGTTATTTTCTTGCTATAGTTTGTAGATTTGTTTTTTACTACTTTTTTTTTCCAATTCTAATAACTCACTGGCAAGTGGCAACTCATTGTTGACCTTTCCGAACTTATCTTAGAGGTTTCTAATTCTTCAAACATAATCTTTATTTTTATCTTTATCTTCCATGTGATTTTAGGGATAAGGAGCTTGTGGATGGAAGGTAAAGGTATGTAAGAAAAAAAAAAATGATGCTGTTTACATGTTAAGTCCAATATTTGTTGGACCTTGCAATTAATTTAAATCTAATTATAAGGTTGCCCGAATTACTATGTTTAATAGCATAATGGTAAAAGTACTTTATTTCTTCTTTTTCTAACATATGTAAAAGAAAAACAAAAAATTGAGACCTTAGCATGGGTGCATGCATAGATACATACATAATACTAATTTTATTCAAGATTTTAAATTTTATTAAAATTCGAAAAAAAATTATTAAATCATATAATATAATAATAATTTAATAACTTTATCGACCATTATACGATTTAATTATATGACTTAATTACTTTTCTGCTTTAACTAAACCAGGATCTTAGATTGCAGTTTATATATAAATCTTCCCTTATGCTGGCGCTTTCATTTGTTGTTGATTTTTATTGCAAAATATGGAGAGACGGGTACCTTTTCTCTCGTGTGATTGGTTCAATTTGTAGAACAAGCGACTCATGAGAAGCTGTAAAGACGACAGGGGTAATATAGTAATCTCACTATATAGAAAGACCCAACCAGATCCTACAGGAAGAAATGCTGGGACCGCGACGAGACACTTGTCAGAAAACTGAGAGCACATAGGTCATGCGGCGACTCACAGTGGCCAAAGCCAACGACTAAACCTTCCACATGGACGGAGGGACCCATTAATATCACGTCGGCAACGTCTCGGCAGTTGCCCACATCATTATCTCCAATTTTAAATCTTTAGTTGATCGATATTTCATTATTTAATTACCAAGATTATCGATAAAAGGACCGACATGCTTAACAAATTAATTCTTAATTTCACCTCATTAGATCCTGATTATCCTCAACTGTATAACTCCCTTATCCGGAACAGCGAGTCAATGGCGGAAATTTTCTTCACTCTTCATCGTCGTCGTGGGTTGCCATCACAATTCACAAACACTAAATTGGAAAAAACAGTTGGGACCAAACAATTTTGGACCAACCGAACCGAAACTCTCAATAAACAGATATTTTTAATAAGGATAAATCATCTGAGTATAATGTGTATCATTGTCTTGTACACTGTATTGTCTCTTTCAATTACCCTCGTCACCACAGTCCATCACTACCAGCAAGATACCATGAACATTGCACGGATATTTTATTGCCTTCTAATAATTTGCGTGCTGATGATAATTATTTATATTACGGTGAACGACGTTATCACAAAATCGAATAAATTATTTGAAGTAAAATTACGTCGCGCGTATGGTTAATCGGAAACGGATAAATTTAGTCAGAAAGAAAGAAAGACCTAGTGGGTAACTGGACTGGATATATTATCTTTGAAGATTTGTAAATAGAAGTAAAAGGGTGGGTCGCTTGGGCGGAGTGGAATCCACTGATTGATTGTATGGAGCAAATCTGAGTTAAAAACAAAGGTGAAGAGGAGCGAGTGAAGAAGACAGAACATGTATACGTAAGTTCGGTCCGACAAGATAAAAAGATAAGGTCGTAATATTACGAAGCGTCGGGGTCTCTCTCTCACTTACTCAGAGTCCTTAATTTTTTTCTCGATCGCCTGTTGTGCTGTGCCTGGAGTAGTGGCTTTTCTTTTGTCTTTGAATCCACAAAGAGACAGTAACGAAAAGTCAAAAATGGGTTCCAACTTTTCGACTCTCTCATGTCTCAACTTCCATCAAACGAACTCTTAAGGCGAAAAAAGGCCGGAGGTTGTTGTTATCCACTTGGGTACTCGTGGCAGTAAGCTGTTGGAGATTCAACCCCTGGCCCCCACTCTCCAGTCCAGATTGTTCCACGTGGCGCCCATCTGTTTATTCCCTCGACAGGTATAATAGTTGTAGAAAAGGAGGACGAAGGAGCAACCAACATGGGGAAACCGCAAAGATTAGAATTTAGAAGGCAAATATTATTAAAAACAAAAAAAACAAAAAAAGAGTAAAGAAACAGTTTAATTGATAATTATTAGAATTTGGTAATAATTCAAAAGTAAAAAAAATGTTTGTTTTTATTTTGTTGGTTTTGTTTGACGAGGGAGCCTATAAATTGGTGTGCCGTGCGACGGTTTCATTTCTAACTCCGCGGCGATCTTCACGTGTCGGTTTAGAAATTTTCAGTTGCGAGTAGGCAAAGGCTTTCTTGTTTTTATTATTCAAAGTTTTTCAATTGCTTCTTTCCTTTGACGGTGGGGGTGCTTTGAATATACAATACAGTTTGTACTTCATACGTATCTCTCCCTGCTTGTTTCTTGGCGGGCTAAGGCTGAGAGATATTCAATAAAAACAGAGAAAAGTTTCAGTCTTTCAAGAAACAGCAGCCTTGAGAGAGAGAGAGAGAGAAATGGAAGGAAGAAAGCAAACAGGTTCCTCTTCTTCATTGACGAACGAGTTGTTCGGCTCCAAAGAATCTTCTTCCTCCTCTGGGATTTTCGGTTCTATCTTTTCGCCTCCCTCTAAGGTATTGTGGAATCAATTATCAATTATATTTATGGGAAATAATTGAATGCTGAGCTAATAACATCATTAAAGCTTGATTCTTTTTTATTCTGACACGCTGGTATCTTCATCTCTGTTGTTCCTCTGGGACCACCCATTTATTGAGGATGTTGTGCTGTGTTGATTTAGGTGCTAGGGAGGGAGTCTCTGCATTCTGAATCAATGGAGAAAAAGCTTGACTCTTCAAAGGAGGCATGGAACACCAAACCCACTACTCCTGGTACGTATGCCAGTTCTTACAATTCGTACATGCCAATGCTAAATTATGTTTGAATCCTTATATAATTTGGAAAGTCCTCTGTTATATGCTCTTGCATTTTGATAATTTCTTCTAACATGTTGAAGGGATTTTTCTTTTTTCTTTTTTGGGGGGCTTAAGTTCTCTTACTTTCCTTTCCAGGTGATGCATCGAGAAGCTATGAAACTGAAAGCCAGGGCACGGCTTATAAAGACATGAGTTCCATGTATCAGGACCAGAGTGTGCAACCGTGCCATTTAAGTTCATCAATCTATTATGGTGGCCAAGACGTCTATTCTCCTAGACCACCGAATTCCCAGGGCCCTGGAGTTAATTCTGTGGTGAGCACCTCCTGCACTAATTGTGGCCACACGCCTTTAATGAAAATCAAATACCAATTAAAAAAAAATGGAATTTATTGCATTTTATTGTTTCTCGTATTGAATTGAGGACCAAATTACTCTTATTTAATTGATTGGTCTTTTAGTTTAGGAATCTGCTAACATGCATTGTGATGCTCTCAGTTCAAAAAAGATGGAGAAGATGATTCTGGGAGTGCTTCCAGAGGAAATTGGTGGCAAGGTATTGTATTATATAATCATTCAATAGATGTTTGAATTAGTATTCTGAAGTTGTACAGATTGTAACTAATACCTTTTGTTGTAAATTTTCTTCGTGCAGGATCTCTCTATTATTAAGAGTTAACTTGCCAAGGGTTGTATACTCGTCAAGGAAGGTATCATACATCAATGAAATTCATCCGGAATGCTAAATGGTTTATCTTCTTGTGCTTGCATGTTCCTGAAGTGCAATTTTGTTCCAGCTTCCTATTACTTGATTAAATCTTCCTTAGCCACGCTGTTTATTGAACCATGTCCATGAAACTTTGTTGATTGTTGGGATTGTTGCCAGTTCTATATGCTGATTCTAGTATACATTCTGTAGTGCTCTGTCTCACCTGGTTTCTAAAATTTGGTCAACATTTATTGTATTAGTTGTAATACAAGATAAAAAACATCAGCTTTTTATTGTTTGAAGATAATGAGGACATATTTATTTATTTATTTCTTTTGGCCACTGAATCTTTTTTATTGGTTTAGTTGAATTGTGCTGTATGCTTTGCAGGTACATAGGACGATAGAGTTGCAGTTTTATCTACCTCTTATAACTAGTAAATAGTAGATAAGTTATAGTAGTTCGATGGTGGCAGAGCTGCTCGTTATTGTTCCTCCAGCTCAACAGCAACATCTTTATATGAACAGATAATAATTGTACTTTACTTGCCCTTTTCCTGTATCACTGTAAAGGGTACTTGCCCTTTTCCTGTATCACTGTAAAGGGTATGAACCTCTTGTTTTTACTATAGAAGTATGTATGGTTCGGACACTTGAGTTACCATTGAGTATATATGTGGTCGATGGCAAGGATCTTATTATGGTTGGCCTTACTTGTATCAGATTTTCCCTTAAGCTATCTAAATCTTTTCGGGTCAGTAAACGGTGAGAATAGTTTTTAAACGCTGTTTCATGGACACTTTGAGAGACAGCTTGATTCTAGATTTCATCTAACAGCAGCCTTCCGTGTTCGTATGAATCATTTCCTCTCGGGGGAAGTGGGTTATAAATGGAGGATCTTTTATATTACATATATATAATTTACAATCCTCTTGTATAAATAGTGAGTGGTGTGGGTTTAATTATTATTCATGTGAGAGGATTGTAAGTTATATGCATGTAACTTAATATTTTATGAATTACCATTTTGAGCTTGACTGGCAACTTGGGATGGATGGACTTTCCATCTTTCTGTTTTTTCTAGTACCCCCTCGCTTTACATCCATTTTATCAGTTGGTTGTCAGTTTTGCTGGAGGTTCCTGATAATGGTACCACTCAGCGAAACAGTAAGAACCATATGAAACTTTCCAGATTCCATAACTCAGAAATTGAATTTTTTCAGGATGCCACGCACTCTGAGCAGGGGCCCAGCAAGCACAATTATCTTGCAATGCGTCCAACTGCTGGTCTCCGAGCAGTCTTATCCATCTGAGTCAAGATAATGCATGTCAAGGTTATCTTTGTCCGAAATGTGACCCACCATTCAAAGCACTCTCTATCCATTAGTTTATTTAACAATGCTTTTCAATAGTGGTCAGTTCCTGGTCGTCGTGTAAGATAATATAGTTTGCGGACAAAGATTCTGCAGCCACAATTTATCAATGTTGATTCCGAGTTTTGATGTTACTGCGTTAAGTGTTTTGTTACCAAGGTCCCATAACATGCTGCCACATCGACTGGGCTTTAGAATATCTGAGTCATCTTGAAACTTTAGGGGATGATTTCTTAATTGACAGTCAAAGTGAGATTCCTAGTGGTGAGTATTTAGCACTAGAAGACTACTGAAGTTGAGTCAAGTAAATCACTTTCATTATTCTAATTGCTAAGAAGTACAATCTAAAACAACATAGTCATTTCATCACACTAGTGACTTCAATTCATGGCCTTTAATCCGGCGCGTTATCGAATTCAAGGAATTGGGCAAGCTGCAAAACCAACAATCATGATATTAGTAAATAATAAATACGGCGAGATCACGAGATAGAAGTAACCAAGACCAATAAACAAACGCACTTACGTCCACACTCGTAACCAGCTGGAAGCTTTGTGATGTTGCAGCGTTTGGGGATCGTGATGGAAACTTGAGGCTTAACTTCTGATAATTTAGCGGCATCAGATAGAAGAACAGCACAGAGACAGTTCGGATTCTGGCCTATTCTCTGCTACTACATCAATATAAGCTAATTGCCACTAATTCTTGCACTGACAACATGACATGTGTAGATACCCATTCATAGCCATCATAAACGAGTTCTTAATGTAACAAATTTATGTGTCACATGACATGTTTACATATTTAAGAGCTTTGATAAAATGGGGATTTAAATTTAATGAGAAATTCAATTGCTAATGGGAAGAGAATGGAAAAGGCGCAAAAGCTTTCTAGTACCTAAGATTTTTAAGGAATTTTTTTTATTTGTTTTTGCTGCCAAGGGACTCAACTTTAATGAAAAGTAACGATACAATTATAAATACAAAAATTTGTATCTAAACTAATATAACATTAATATAAATTCACTATTTGAATGAGAAATAATAATGTTCAATAATTAATCATCAAATGAAGATATGAGATAGTATGCCACATCAGTTGAGATATAAATTTTATATCCTAACTTTGTAAGTTGATCATTTATTAATTGTGTTGAAGATGAAGCTCAAATCTGATCTCAGGGACATGTACGACATGTCGTCTATTCATCATCAAAAATAAATAACTTGTCGGGCATTTGAGTTCAGAGCAGATGATTGAAGCAAACGGCATGTCGGCTAGATTCATTAGTGATGCACGTGATGCGTCACATGCTTCACTAATCCAAACGGCAGTCGAGCTCTGCGTTTTGATTCAGCAGAATCTGTGTGCATTTGACGCATGTCCCTAGCAAATTCAAGAAGCTGTTTTTCACCGTTGGTTCACGTGGGAGGTTGCTGGAAATCTGGGTTTGCTGGAAACCCAGGAGCGTGAGGCTGGCTTCTTGGGGTGCTTGCTGATTGGTCAGGAATGTATATAAAAGGCCAGAGGGTCTAGTGTGTTGAGTATTGGTTCATTTACATGTAATCTCCAAATTTGTAGATTGATCTATGAAATCAGTAAAAGATTTTTCTCTGCTTTCCACAGTGGATGTAGGCAAGTATTTGCCGAACCACTATACATCTTTGTTGTGCTTGTGTGATCTGGTTTTCTTTTGTTACTTAGTTGGATTATAGCACTGATTAGTAATTCTTGGGATAGTTTAGGTTGTTGATCATCATCAGTACAAGTTTAAGAATACATAGAGTGGGTCTTGGGGGGTTCCAAGTTAATCTTTAAGGATTGATTTGGCTCTAACAAATTGAAATACGAAAGTTGATCATTTCTCATTCTATAAAAATATCATATTACATTAATTAGTAAAGAATGAGATTTGATGGGGTCTCCTCTTTTTTTTTCTTTTTTTCTTTTTTTTGATTTGGGTGTGTGTATAGAACTATAGATTGCATAAAAGATAACAAACCAAGGACACCAAGAAAGCTGCCACAAAAAGCTCGGGACTCAAAATAGCTCGTGCTACTGTGGATCTAAGTGTGGAATATCTAAACTGTGCAAGCAAACAATTTAAATGAACAAAAGCTAAAGAGACATAAAGATAATAACTAATAAGAGAAAATTTTAAACCTCCTCTTTCCAGTCCTTTTCTCTGTGATTGGTTGCTATATATAGGAAGCAATTAACCAGCTTTGAGCAGTGAAAGAAGTTTCGGTTTGCATTGCACTCCTCGAATGTGCAAGTGTCGGGAGGAAAAAAAAACAAACAAACAAATGATACTTTTTATCATTCACTTGCTAAAGTGATTAGCATGGAATGCACGTTACTTTTATTAAGGATGGATAAACATATCTCATGTCACGTACTAAAAATTTTTGGACCTTTCGAATGTTTACACTTAATGTACAAAATATATACCACATTAAACTTCACATTATATTTATACTTATTTTGTTGCAGGATAGAATCTAAGATATTGATGTCATCACTTCTCAAAAAAATAAATAAATTAGAGAGAGATATTGATGTAATTAAGGTATATACAAACTAAGGTCAAAAGGCAATAGAGTGAGTGCTTATAACAAGAAGATTACTAAAGCATAGTCAAACAGATAACTTCCATTATTAACAGATAACTTTTATTATTCTCATAACAGATACGTACAACCTGCTAGCTTTCATTGCTAGAAATACAAGCTAAATTAGCAACATATATAGTGACCATCAGATTAGTGACTATGATTCATGGTCTTTAATTCTTTATTCCAGCGTGTTACCGATTTAAGGAAGAGTGTAAGCTGCAAAACAAACAGTTACGATATCATCAGTTTTCTTTTATTAAAAAAAAAAAAAAAAGCAATGTAAAATAATAATTAAAGCCAAAAAAACATATTTAGTTACTTACGTCCACACTTGTAACCAACTGGGCGATTAGCAAAGTTGCAGCGTTTGGGGATGCTCATGGCAACTTGGGGGTTAACTCCAGATGCTTTAGCGGTATCCGAAAGCAGAACAGCACAGAGACAGCTCGGGTTCTGGCCAATTCTCTTCACCTGAGCACAGCAACTTGCAGAAACAGAAGCTTTCTCATCTTGTGCGGCCGCTGCACAAGGAGCTAGCTTTAATGCCTCATCATCTGGTGAAGATTTTCCACATTCTCCGGCCCCATTAACTGTTGTAAATGTGGCAATGTTAACAACCAGAAGCAGACCAACAAGGCAGATGAATTTGAGCGAAGCTGCAGCCATTTCGATCCTCTGTTTTTCACTATGCACAAATTAAATCCTCAACTATGTATCCCACAATGCTAAAACCCCGTCTTAGTCAAGAGTTTTTATACTGCAAAAATGAGCTCTATGTTAGTGGTCGCACTCATTACCCACTAATCATGATGGACCTTGCACTAACTGACACATTATGGTTGCAAGCACTTTGCTGCATAAAAATTGGTAAGTGATGCCTAATTTGCTCTCTTTGGTCTAATCAAAAGTTGGTAATTTGCATATAAAAATGAACCCAGTTGATAAGTACCCAGATGTTGCCATTTTATTAACAATGGAAAACCTCAAAATGCTCTATTTGCAGCCAACTCATCTCCACTACACATCTAGAATTTTATTACCAACAACAACAAGACCACAGAATCTCTTTCAATAAAGCTAACATTTTGCTTTTGAGGAAATGTACGTGCAACCTTGAGATAACTTGAATTGTGCTCTTAATTACTAGCAGGCCAACTGTCCAATTAAGGATAATATTTTCTGTAAACTTAATTCCGTCCCATGAACTGATGAATGACCACGTAATGTTTCAGCTAAAATAGCTATCGATTAATTATCATATGCATTCATTTAGTTTGGAAGGGTTTCCTTCCAAATTCCGTTGTATTTTTCTAAGTTCATAAGAGTGAAAGTGAATCGGACGTAAATTGTTGAACAAGGTCTCCAATTTTCCCTCATGTTATATCACTTTTCAATTTTTTCTCTTTTATTAGAAAAATTATCAATGAATAAAAAGTCTAGGATCGAAATGTGAGTTGATTTAATTATATATACGCATCGATGTGAAAAGGAATCCAACTTAATTTTCTCTATGGCAAATCCCACATTGTTTATAACTAAAAAAACTATGTACAACGATAAGAGCACCATTCCTGAGCTTTTTTCGGCTGTTGTCTTCCTTGGCACTAGATGAATAGGGTAATTTTGGAACTAAAAAATTTGAATGATATGTTTAGGGGGTGGGGCTATTTGAACCCGTTAATTTACTTAATAAACCCACTTTAAAAATAATTTTTTATCATTAAAATACCCCTAAATTAAATTACAGTTATGGACACTAGAACATAATTAAAAAAAAAACAGAATTTTTACTCTTTAAACCCATCTTTATATTCAACATAGTTTTATAGAACCCTAATCAAATTTTCATTAAACCCTAATCAATCAAGAGATGTGATTCTTTTCTTAAGCCATATATATTGTTAAATAGGCACATGTGAGTTGATTCAAAGTAACAAAATTAATTATTATTGATTTGATGGATATTGATTTTATGGAGGATTAATTGTTTAATTGTCATGATTCGTTTGGGAATGACTCCTCACTCAAAATTGTTTAATTAATATTGATGATTAAATTTTTAATTAATATTGATGATTAAACTTTTAATTAATAATCAATTATTGTTTTTTCCCAAATTCTAAAAAAAAATATTTTTTTTCTCAAATTCCTCATATTAGATTTTCATACCATTATACAAGATTTTTCTCACCAATATAATATAACTCAAAAAAATAATTTCACGATGACAATTATTTTCTCCATTTATAATGTTTTGATTCATTTGTCCTTACACGAGGGCCATTCACTCAAAATTGATTATTAAATTTCTAATTAATAATCAATTTTCAATCTAATGGGTTTATAAATGAATATTATGGGTTTAATGAGTAAAATCACTATTATTATAAAAATTGGGTTTAGAAATGGCATATTAGGTATTTTAGTGGGTTTACTGAGTAAAATTTAAAATTTTAAAATTTAAAGATGGGTTTATTTAATAAATAGGTTTATTGAGTAAATTGGTGGGTTCAAATAGCCCCACCCTATGTTTAGGTGTCAGTGTGTCACATTTTATCGCCTTCTTATAGTGCGACACATTTCCCAACTTGTGAATAAAATTACTAAGATGGTTTTTTTTATTGAAATTTAAATATACTAGTTTGAATTTTAAATAGAGTTGAATGTCTGAATTTAAATGATATTTTTTTGTGAATTACTAAAAATAAATATAAATTTTTCTTATTTCTTAACTTAAAAAATCTGAAAACTAATATTTTTACATTTATACTATTACAAATTATAAATATTAAACATCTCAACGAACATGAATAAGATAATATATTATTATAACATAAATTATATTCAATTAAATGCAAACCTTTAATATTTTAAATGGGTATATATTAATTAATTTTATTGTAGTTTATGATATTTTTATATGAAAAAATTCATATAAAAAATTGTGAAGATAAATAATGCTAATTTGAAGAAAATAAAAGGATAAAAAAATAATAATAGTCTACCACTATATTATCACAAGCTATAAAGATGGGTAATATCTCTAATTATTAGATTTTATTTAATTAAGGACGAAAATTAATTAATTATATATGAAAATTTTAGAGAATATCTTTTAATGATATCATTCAAATTTTTTAGATTAAACAAAAAAATGACTTAATAACTTAATGACCTAATATTCTTATTAATTTTTTTAAAAAAAAACGGACTTAGTGTCTTAACTTGCTGAATTAAATCAATTATGTCAATAAGTATTAAAAAAAACAGCCCCTAAATTGGGGAATTTAAAAACTTGATTCATAAGGGAAATACCACAGCTAAAATTGCTAATTTATAAAATTGACCCTAATATCAATTTTTATTTACAAAATTACCCCACTCAAAGATAATTTTTCCAATAGGAAATGAAAACAAATTTATTTTGAGCAGGATTGATTGCCCCCAAACCCTAAAATGTAGAGCTGTCCCAGAATAAAATAACCATTCACCGAAGCTATTCTATTGAGGGCCTTCAAAAGAATATAGAAAAAGCCACTTGCCTTAATAAATAACGCTGGCGCAAGCGATAACTTTGAAGTAGCCTTATCTCTAGAGTGCTTATGAATACCCGAAATATTGGGCCCTTATCAATAACGTTACAGATCCTAATTCAAAAGCAGCAATTAAGTCCCCTAATCTACCTCCAACGGTGTATTTATAAATAATGAGTTTCTTCCGCAAGTTAAGAATATAAATACACTCTTATATAACTTAATAAAATTCTCTTCTAGCTCATCATTCTTAAATACACATCCCTATATTTTACTTAAGAGCTAGAGTATTTTTACACTTAAGCACTTAGTAAACAGCAAGCACAAAAGAAAATAAATTATCATTTATTCGTCAAGGTAAAGAAAAAGTGAAAAATACCACTACAATATGTAAATAAAAAAAAAAAAGGGTCTCAAGAGACAAATTAAAAATGAAGTCATGCTACTCTCACAAGTTGAGCCCAATAAAGCACTATGGATGCGTCACTCCTTCAATTATGCAATAATCAAGTTGGGGTAATCTTTGCATAATTAAGTGGAGATTTTTTTTTTATATAAAATACAAGTGAAGTAAATGTCTCTTAAATATTAGTGAAGATAAAAATATGAAAATATTTCATAAAATTTAATGTAAACTAATTCCAATACTTGTTTGATAGTCAATATTAGTAGTAATCTTATATAATATAAATTATAATTTGATTGTAGTGACAGTGTCCAATTTTTTTTTTTAAAAAAAAAACACTGAGGTCACCGGTAAGGGGGTAGGACGCAGGTCGAAAGTGTTGCAGGAAAGATGAGGAAGCTAACAGAAAATCAATCAATTTCTTTTCAAAATTTTACATTTGGGTGACATAAATTTATAGATTTTATATTCGGCCTCCTTAAGTTTACAATCTCTTCATTTTAGCCTCTACCGAAACAAAATCTTCGGATGGGCCACCACTGGTCATAATTGGTCAAATCTTTTAACGACCTTAGCTCTTGATTGAATGAACCAAGTAAAAACGGTTCAGAAATGGCTCAAAATTCTTGTGTAAAGCGGAAATGGCGGACGCTGACGTGCCAAAGTGAGTGGCTAAAAAGTTAGTTAAGTTAGTTGAGGATTGATAGCAAATGCCAAATGGTATCTGAGCGATTGGTTTTCTTCATGGATGTGGCCTGTGGGTCTGAAAGGACGAGCCACTAATAGTTTCGTGTCATCTTTTTGTTGTATCCTCATGCATTCATTGTATTGGATGTTTAATATTTTCACGTTAAGGACTGTGACATCTTTGATTGGTTCTTCATGCATGATTGATTTTGAAAAAGAAAAGCAAAAGTGAAATAGATAACGTTCGTTCTTCTCATTTTGTATTACAAGCTGCTTGCTTTATTTATTGCTAGAAGTACATACAAGCTAATTGAGTAACAGTCACCATAACCCCAGTGACTTCAATTCATGGCCATTCATTAATTCCAATTCAGGGCAGTGTGTAAGCTGCAAAACAAATAGTTATGAAATTAGGAAACTAGTAATTAGTGAGGCAAAATTATTTGAAGGCCAAGAAAAGAAAAAAGCAGTAGAACTAATCAAGAACACTTACGTCCACACTTGTAGCCAACTGGGCGATTTGCAAAGTTGCAGCGTTTGGGGATGGTGATGGCAACTTGAGGGTTAACTCCAGATGCTTTAGCGGTGTCCGAAAGCAGAACGGCGCAGAGACATTTCGGGTTCTGTCCCATTCTCTTCACCTGAGCACAGCAGCTTCCAGAAACGGAAGCTTTCTCATCTCGTGCAGCCGTTGCGCAAGGAGCTAGCTTGATTGCCTCATCATCTGGTGACGATTTCCCACATTCTCCTGCCCCATAAACTCTTGCAAATGTGGCAACGTTAACAACCAGAATCAAGCCAACAAGGCAGACGAATTTGAGTGAAGCTGCAGCCATTTCGATCCTCTGTTTTTCACAATGCGCAAAGTAAATCCTCAACTGTATATCCCAAGATGCTAAAGCCCTATCATAGTCGAGAGTTTTTATACTGCAAAATGAGCTCTATAATAGTGGTCACACTCATTACCCATTAATCCGAATGGAGGCGGCACTAAAGCGTTGTAGTTGGGAGCACTTGGCTTCAGGAAGATTGGTGAGTCGCATTATTTATTTTATCCTTCTTGTCCAATCAAGGGTTGATAAATATTTAGCATATAAATATGATCCCATTTTTATATCTTTCCAGATGTTGCCATTTGAATAGCAGTTGATGGCCTCCAAAAGCTCAGTATGAAGCCAACTCATCTTCAAATCTAGAAGTACTCCATTACTAATCACCAACAACGAAAAAACTAGAGAGCCTCTTTCAATAAAGCTATCATTCTCTGGATACGTGTAACCAAATTATTACTACCTACGACAGACCACATTGCGGCGTGGCCAATATCTAAGGTTCATGGAACGAGCAGACCAACTTTAAAACTCTAACCAAATTAGGTTTCAAATGGTTCATAGTACCATTTCTCAACTTTTGCATACAAAAGAACACATTTGATGACTTTCATTCATTTGTTGGATGACAAGATGTATTATACTAAGGCCTTGTTTGGGAGTGGTGCGCAATGGGATGGCTTGGCTACCACAATTACAGCACTCCCATGCGCAAATTAAAGTGAGAAGTTCTTGGTTTGTAGCTGCTTGGCTGCTGCAGCGCAGCGCTAGCAAACGGGAACTTAAATGAATGTCAGTTTATTACTAGGATGAACATAGCCACCCAAAAAAAAAAGAAAAAAAGGCTGAACAAAGACATTAAAGGCAGATAATCTAACATAGTTTTTACCGCATCCTAAAATACGAAGTGGGCTCAGATATTTATTGGTGAATAGGATATCGCCGTTGCAGGGGATCCCGGGTCGCCCGCGAGACAGGCGGTAATACTCACCACTATACTACAACGACTTTGCATCGAGTGTTTGAAACAATAAAAAAATAACTATATCAAGGCGAGGTGGGCAACCCAGGACCGCTTGCGGGGAAGAACAGGAGCGTTGCAGTTTGGTGAACTCGTTCGTTCATAAAATTTTAAATATAATTTTATTGTTTCAAAATTCCATGCAAAGTCGTTGTAGTATAGTGGTAAGTATTCCCGCCTGTCACGCGGGCGACCCGGGTTCGATCCCCGGCAACGGCGACCTGAATTTTTTATGGCGCATGGTGGCGGTGATTTGGTTTTGATGATATTTGTAATTTTAAAACCCTAAAACGGAGTCCACAACAAGGGCATTTGGTCTAGTGGTATGATTCTCGCTTAGGGTGCGAGAGGTCCCGAGTTCAATTCTCGGAATGCCCCATTTCTGTTTTCTTTTTTTGCTTCATCATCTTACCCCTTTTTTTTGTTTTTGAAGTTTGAACTGTTTTTTAACCTTATAGGGATGGTAATTTATGGGCTTGAGTCGGACTTTTTTTAAACTCATGCTCAAGCCAACACTATCCAACACAAAGTCCAGACTCGAGTTTAGGCCGGGCTCGAACTTTTTTATAATTATAAAATATTATTTTTAATTAAAAAAATGTTTAAATTAAAAATAATTATTTAATGCATAATAGAATAATAATCCGATGTGTAAAATATCAATAATACTACCTAATAAATAGCAAATACTAATATAAAATATTAAATTAATTTAGTATTTTGAGTTTTTTCTTCTTTATTTAAATTAAATTTATTTTTGTTTATAAATTAAAAAAAATTTAGATTAATTTTTTACTAAGCCTTTGTAGACCCAACCTTTACGGGCTTTACATTTTTTGAGCCCATATCCAACCCTTATAGGCCGGGCTTTAGGTCCGCAGGCCTAGAGTGGACCGGGGCCTGCCCGGACTGTTTTGCCATTCCAATTACCTTCCGATTTTATCATTCTAAGGGAATAGCTGCATGTATAAGCACATTCCTGGATAAGCCATTACAAAAAAGAGGTACTGGACTCATTATCCTTGTAGGTATCTCATTACCACAAAGATTTTAACATCATGATAAGCTCTCGGTATCCAAACGTTTACCTATTGCTATGGAAAGTATACATCAAATAACTAAGTACAGTGAAAAGTTCTCAAAGCTTTGGCTCATCATCCCATCCGCAAAATCTCTTCCTCCACAACTCGGTTTTTCGTTGGTGAGCTTACTGCTTTTTTTGTACACTCAAATGATTCTGTTTCAGTTTGAGATGGAGATGCTTCTCGAATTATGTTTAACGTGGAATCTGCTTCATCAATTGAATTGCTGTAATCTTTCCCTTTGTTCTCAATGCTAAGATAATCTGTCAATGCCTTTTTCACACCCATACCACGCTGGGGAATCTTGCTGCTTGTGCGGAATGGAGATATATCTCCCTTTGCGGGGCTAACGAGTGCTGGTGAAAGGGTTGGTGTAGCGAAAGCTGATTTATATGGAGTGCTTGAGAAAGGCACTGAGTATGGGATTGAGATACTCTTATGAGCAATCATACCACCTTTTGACATTGGAGAGAAAGAGTCTGAATGTTTGGTCAGGTCATCCACATAAAGTAGATCATCAATACGTGCCACAATGTTAAATGCCAAGCTCTCCAAAACTCTTGAGTAACTCTCCAAGATGGACTTCCCAACATCCTAAATAATACAGTGTGGCATAGTTAGTTTAAACTAACAATCTAGTATGACATTGAAATTTATAAGTGCTATTATGAATAAATTATTGGACTGGTGCACGATATGCGTACCTTATTATACTGAATTTTGCTCATATCTAGAGTTGTCTGGGGAAGACCAGGGAACCACTGTTTCAAGCAAAGTAGGAGGCTTTCTGCTCGATCTGCAAGTAATTCTCTCTTCTCTGTATCGACAACAAATTCTTTGACCAATCCCCATGATGACTTTGAACTGGACCGGGTTGTGCTATTGGCAGGCTTAGAATTGGTTCTTTTGCGCCACACATACATTGCAGCCTCTACCCGGTTGGCAATCTCTGTAGCTTGATGTTCAGATGACAAATCAAGGCATTCAAGCAGATATTCGGGAGAAAACTGATCTGATGAAATGTATCGATAAATAAGATCTCCTAGGCTGACTCTTCCATTCTGAAACCAAAATAAAGCTAAGATTCAAAACACGGCCTATTTGGATCTCATAACACTAGATATATATGTAGAGGATTTTACCTTTGGAAGAGACTCAAAGTAGGATTCAGGGACTTCCATGTCAGCTAGAGTAATGCTGTTGATAGCCATAGCAGCTTTTAGTATTTGGTTAGTACAATCACGCTTGTGCTGCAACTGCTTTCTTGTATTTTCATGGAGACCACCAAGAGGAACTCGAGGCACGGGTAGCCACCACTTTTCCTCCTGACGCTGTAGGGCTCTTCGGAAAGAGGTTGACCCATCAGCCTCTGAGGCTAGAATCCCTTGGTCAACATACCAGAACTCTGTATTTTCGAAACTGTCCAATATTTCCTGCCAAAAAAGATTGAATTCAGAATGACCTTATTCACCTGGAACAAATTACAAAGTCAAAAGTGTTGATAAATCTTACCAGAAGCATGTTATCTAATTTGCGCAGAGCCGGAAGGTTAATGTAGAGATCTGATCTGGGCCTGCAAGTCATTACCTGCAGATAATGTCAAATAGATGGTGAGAAGAAGTTACAGCATATCATTTTTCTGACCCTCAGAGATAATGCTTTTCTCCTAATAATACACGTACACTGATCCAGTTAGCTGTCCTGAATTAAGAAGCAAATAATTAGGATGTACAATCCAATGAAATTGAATGACTCCATGAGTTTTATATAAAATTTGATGCTACAAATTCAAAATAAATAAATAAATATTATAATGCAAAGCAATTGCTAGTCACTTGGGGTATTTCAAAAGTGAACAATGTTATTGGAAAATAAAAAGCATAGAGCTTTACCTCAAGCTTGCTACCATCTGGAAATGTTTGCCAAGAGGGTGTCAGCTCAACAATGTGATCACTCACACAAAGAAACCATTCCATCTCTCTTCGCCACATGGCTTTCTTCTCAAGGGGAAGTGGTTCCAACCTCCAAAGTTGCCCAAACAAGGTAGCTGCAATGCAATATTGATCAGACCAAGAGCAATCACTACCATAGAAAAGCCAACGCAAAAATTACATCATCAAATACATACAATAATTATAGAAAATTCATCAATATCTTAAGCAAAGAATTTTGTTAGCTAGCTTACGTACCACAAAGATTAGTGATGGCATTTGAAATAGCTAATGCAGTTGAAACCCCATTTCCGCAACCTGACATATCTTCTCCAAGCAGCAATTTTGCAAACCTCTCCTTCATCATTTCAACCTCTATAATGCCAATCACAAATAATCAAACACATTATCAAAAGAAATTAATTATATTGTCTAAAGAGAAACGTAGAAAAGAAAATACCCGGAAGTGTTGAGCCTTTTTTCTCCAAATCCAAACGTGGTTTCTCTAGTTTTTCATTACCATCAACACTACTACTATCTTGTGCCTCAGCTTTTAGTACAGGCCACCCTAATGGAGGAGAAGATGATTCCTCAGAGCTACTATGGCTCTGCTCCTCATGTCCTGTTGTCTCAGATGTCAAAAAATCAGAACTTGAACTGCTCTCGCGACCTTTCTCTTCAATCGACTCCCCGAATGTCTCCACTCTGCTCACATTTTCTCTAAACTGTTCATGCTTAATCTCTTCAATGCCTTCAGTTTTCTCTACATTCAAACCCTCCATTGTCGCTAACTCTTCTTCAACCAGCTCAGGCGTTGAACAAAAAACAGAATTGTTCACCACCATAAAATTACATTCAAGCCGTTTCAAGCCACAGCCACTTGGGAATCCAACTCTGCAGTAAAACTTTTTCCAAGATTTTGACACCCAGAAACCAAAAAGAGAAAATGGGCTTGAGTTATCAAAGCCTCTAACCTTCACTGCTGGTACACGAGGCTTAAGCTGGTAGCATTGTTGTAGCTGTTGAGGGTCTTCTCTTTCTTCTTGGTGAATGAAAGCGCTATCCATAAGGTTTCACTTTCAAGAACCATTTCTGCTTCTATTTGAAGTGTAAAACAGAAAGGGAAAAAAAAAATTATGTGTGTTACTTGTGAAAGGAGCGTTGTAAATTTATGCTTAAATCATGTGTAAGAGACTACACACTGAAGTTCGTCGTGATTATTACTGATGCTTGACAAAACATATGACATGTGAAGGAAGAGTTAGAGGCTCTCCCCTGTCCTCGAATATTTATGAGCTCTGTTTTAGTCTTAGATTTATTTTAGGCCACCATTTTTCACTTTTAAAGCAGAGAGAGAGAGAGTCAATAAAAATAAAATGCCTGTGAATCTGTGGCTCCTTTTCTCTCTCTTTGGCTTTGCTTTTGCTTAGACAAGGCTCCTAATTATAATGATAATCATGTATTAATAACACTTAGTTTGGTTCAAAATAATAAAAAAGTAAAGGCAATAGGAAATTGGGAACCGTGTAAACGACGGATCTATCAACGATGCCTCCCAATTTATCCTTCATTGTGTTTCTAACTTGAACTTCCCAAGACAATGGGCTACGTTTTAATTTCTAAACTTCAAGGACTAAACTAACCTTTGCTAATTAATTAAACTCCCTTAGTGCCCAACTTGTTGCATGGTAATCGACAATGAAAATTTATTGGATTTTTTTCATAGACAAGTTTCCGTGGGAAAATATATCTGGAAATTGATTGGCTATAATCGTTCCTATGTTTGAAGGGTTCTAAAAAAGATAACAGAAAAGGATGCTTTGTCATGGAGGGCAATGAACAGGAATCCGATGAACGGCAGGATAGTTTGGTAATTTAATCAATGCACAGGGGTTTTTCAATAGCACGTGTCTTGGAGATGGCCAACAAATTACTTTAATTAATTCCACCATCATTAGGGTTTTAAGGGCAGGGCGCTATTCTATTACGAGTATTATCCAATATTTTTAGGGTTTGAAGGGCACTGTAGTAATTCCAATTATGTTATTTTCAAATTTATTAGCTCTTTAATCACTTGGTGAGTCCATGCAGTCTCTTCTAATTATTCTGGTGTAAATAGATGACCTCTCTAATAAGTCACAAATATAAACTTATCAAAATATGCAGTAGATGTGTGAGTTAATGCTCTAAATTGATTCCATTAAATTTTTTTCATTATAAGATATGAGTGGAGTTCTAATTTTTATCATATGGGTGTTTAAAAAAAAATCATACTTTTTGTTTTTATACAAGCTACTTTCTTGTAGGGGTGAGTAAATCGGGTTTCGATTCGGGTTTCAACCCATTCGGCTTGAAAACGCCAACCCAAACCAATCCGAACCGAATTTAATTCGGTTCGGTTCGGTTCGGTTCGGGTTAGCAATTCGGATCTTATTTGGTTGATAATTCGGGTTAGAATAATTCAGATTAATTTGGGTTAGAATGGGTTGGAATAATTTAATCTAAAAATTCTAACAACAACCACTTAAAATCTAAAAATTTAAATTCCAAACATTCTCAACAATAAATATCAACTACAAATCATTCTTAATAACATTTAAACAATTTAAAAATCTCAATTTCAAACATTTCAAACATCCTTAAGGAACAATTTAATCTAAGAATTATAACAACTACTTAAAATCCAAAAATCTTAATTCCAAATATCCTTAATAACAAATATCAACTACAAACATCTTTAATAACATTTCAATAATTTAAAAATCTCAATTCCAAATATTCCAAACATCCCTAAGGAACAATTTAATTCAAAAATTATAACAACCACTTAAAATCCAAAAATCTCAATTCCAAACATCCTTAATAACAAATATCAACTACAAATCATCCTTAATAACATTTCTAACAATTTGAAACTCTCAATTCCAAATATCGTTAAGGAACAATTTAATCTAAAAATTCTAATAACCACCACTTAAAATCCAAAAATCTCAATTCCAATCCAAACATTCTTAACAACAAATATCAACTACAAATCATCCTTAATAACATTTCAGCAAGTCTTTTTAAAATTAACAAAACATAAAACATGTAGTCAAGTACAATAAAACTACAAAAATTACAAATTTAAAAATTAAAATGATTGAGTTAAAAAAAAAAAATTCAACCCAAATGGGTTGAAAATTCGGTTCGGGTTCAACCCGAACCGAAATTTAACCCGAACGGATTGAAGCTTTCAACCCATTCAGATTTCACCGGTTAACCCAAACCGAACCCCCACCCCTACAATTTCTTGTGCCATATGCTTAATTTTGAAATTACTTTTGTTTCCTAGCTAGTAACATTAAAAAATAAATAAAGTGTAAGAGAAAGATGAAAATAATTTATGAATAGGAATCTAATGAGTGCAACAAACTAAACCTGATGATTATCTCATAACAAACACCAATAATGATAACGAAAGTGACATAATTGAAGTTGTAGTTCAAGATCAAGATCTCATAACAGGAATATTTAATTTAAGTACACTCTTTACGATCCTAATGGCTTTGGTTCCCGTCGGGTTGGTCTTTCTTTTTGTAACTTTCCTTACAAGATTTGATGCTTTTCGGCTCCCTTAATTCTCTCATCTGTGATCATTCTGCCGGTTGTTCAAACTTAACCACATTTGAAAACGAAGGCTCCTCCCAACGGCTACCATTACCAGGTTTGTTAAGCTGATGTTGACATTTAATTTGAAAATACCCTAGAGGGAAACTTTCAGAAAACTTCATTTGCAAGCTCAGTTTTGGGTTTTTTTTTTTAATTTTAACAAAAGAGTAAAGTTATGGTATATAACTTTGTTTTAAAGACTGATCTATTTTCTTTATAAAAGTGTATTTATACATGTGTTTGTGTACGCCCAAAAATGTTCTTATCCGGGCTTTATTTCAATTTTTGAATGCTGAACATTCGAATGGGCTAGCCAAACTTTTTAGCTCATATCAGACAATGTGCATGGAATTGGAATCTATTCAAAAATTTTGTTACCAGCTGTTGGGTAAATCTATTTATGGCATTACCATTTACCCGCCTGGGTGCCCGTGAAAGAAGTGAATGAGAATGTTTGAAATAGTGTTTCCATAACTCACCCTGTTTTTGAAACTTGAATAACAATTTGCAGGTGTTATTACCCCATGAAATTTGGATGGTAAATTTTTCGTTTTCGTCTTTTTCAATACAAGTCTACTTATTGGTCTATTAATGGAGGTCATTCTAAAGTTAGTCCATAATTTTCAGTCATGACTCGGTCGATGGAGCATTGCGTACGTTCGATAGAAATGGTGTGGTGGTTTTTATGTCCTGTTAGGAAGACTTGTAATTTGTTGGGTGAGATTTAAGCCCAAGATCCTACAAAATTGACAGAGGACAGAACCTTTGTGGGTTTCTCATGGACTCTGTTTTAGCCTTGAAGAGCCAATCAGAAAAGGGCTTTGAGTTGAGCCCAATCCAAAATAAAAAAAAGTCCATCCGGATTATGTTTTAGAGTTTGGTGGTCAAACAGGCTTCAACTTTGACCATTTCAGCCTACGGGATTACAACTGCTTATCTGCCGCAACAAAACAGTCGCCATAGCTTGCATCATCAGTGATCTTTTGATCCATTGGATCGTCAAAGTCTTTTGGACTCGCCCTATACTCGTGCGTGGAGAGTTAGAAAACCGCCCAGAAAATTATATATACAATAAAGGCTAAATGAATCAAAATAATCTACATTAAAAAAAGGAATGCGTGCGTGTGTATACAGTATTTCTCTCATACTAGCGTCCTCTTTTTTTTTTTTTCCTTTTTATGAAGATATATTATTAGATTTTATGATTTAGTACAATCACATAGATTTTATGATTTAGTACAATCACACTATTAAATAATATGATTTTATAGTGAATTAAACACTAATTTTTTTTTAAATTATATGATTTAATAGTGTGTCCACATATAAAAAAAATGAGTATGTCAATATCTGAGCATTTTTATATATAAAAAATAAAAGAACTCTTAATTTATTAAAATAAAAGATAAATTAAAAATAACTAAAAAAATTCATTCCAATGCAATATATTTTATCTTATAATGTATTAAAATATGTGTTTTTTTATCTTTTATTTTATTTGTTATTTTAATAACTTAAAGAATTCTTCGTACCTAGTGTTTACTGAATCCAAACTTAAAATTCAGGGAAAATTATAGTATCATAAATCAATTTACAACATTATAAAAATCAATTTACGACATCATAAATCCATCCTATGCTTTAATTCCAAATTAAAAAGTCTTTCTCATTATATATATATATAGAGAGAGAGAGAGAGAGAAAGAGAGAGAGAGCTGTCCAATGATGAGGATTATCAATCCATAATCAAAATTTAAATCACAGTCCCCATTGTATATTTTTTTCAATTTTTAATGTTCATGTATTCAAGTTTCTAACCACTACCCGTTGACAATTTTGATCAAAATCTCATAAATAATGTAGAGGAGCTAAATGAAACTTGGTGGCTAAGTAACAAAACACCGATCATCACTCCATAAATAGGAATGGGGCATAGATAATCAAACACAAAACAATAATATAAAGTAACATATATAATATGGCTCAAGTGCAGTTGTTTGGATTATGGGGAAGCCCTTTCAGTTGCAGAGTAGAGATAGCTTTGAAACTGAAAGGAGTCGAATACGAGTACATAGAAGAAGATCTTTCTAACAAGAGCCCTCTGCTTCTACAATACAACCCCATTCACAAGAAAGTTCCTGTTCTTCTCCACAAAGGAAAGCCAATTGCTGAGTCACTTGTCATACTCGAATACATTGATGAGACCTGGAACGAACGCAATCCCATCTTGCCTCACGACCCCTATGAACGAGCCACGGCGCGATTCTGGGCGAAGTTCATCGATGAAAAGGTTAATGTAATTTACAATATTATGCATAAACATATGTTTATTGAATTAAATTTCAGTGCTTTTGCTTATTTCTTGCGGTTATGAATTTAGTGCATCTTTGCTCTGTGGAAAGCCTGCTGGAGTGAAGAGAAAGAAAGGGAGGAGGCTGCGAGAGAAGCCTGCGAGCACTTACAAACGCTAGAAGATGAGCTCAAAGATAAGAGATTCTTTGGTGGAGACATGATCGGGCTAGTTGATGTTGTTGCAAACTTCATAGGCTTTTGGCTCGGAATCATTGAAGAAGCCACGGGGGTTAAGTTATTGACAGAAGAGAAATATCCGAAATTATACAAATGGAGTGAAGAGTTTGTCAATTGCAGCGCTATCAAGGAAAATCTGCCTCCAAGAGACAAGCTTCTTGCCTATATGCGTGCTCGTTATGGAGTGACCATAACTTACTAGAATGTTAATTCTAAATATGGGTGATGTTAATGTTGCTTCTTGTTACCCATGTTGTGGTTTATGCTTCCTTATATAAGTGATGTCATGTGGCGCTTTTTAGTCTGGTTTTAGTGTCGGCCACACCTATTGGGCCACTGAAATATGATGTGTTATGGCAGATTGCACTTGTTTTCTATTTGACATGAAATAAGACAGTATTTAATATATTTTCTGGAATTTTTCTATTATGTCTTCAGGTTTTTCGATAAAATGCAAGGAAGACTAAAACAATTTAAAAGGCAGTCCATGTTTAGCTTGGGCAAAACCAAAGTAAAACTTGTCTCGAGAGAGAATCCAGTGTTCGTAACTCGTTGAAGAAGTAAGGTGTTTGATGAAATGCCTGTGAGAGGGAATTTTGGAGTTAAAATTCCGCCACTCAGCACCGATGACTTGGCAGTAAATAAAATGGAAAATAGTGACACATCACTAGAGTTTAACTGCAAGTAACTTGAGTTGGATTGAAGGTTCAAGGGATAATATGTATACCAATAGTAATGATATGGTTCTTCATTTGGAATACAAATTTTATATCTCAAGTTCGAAAACATGTCATTACTATATTAACAATAAATGAATGTCATATTTATATATATGCTTATTCATCTTTTCTCCTCATATAACAAATCCATGAACAATCTCATGAACTGCGGCCAACTTCATTTGATGACTCATTTAACAAATTCAACGTAATTATCACAGTTGAGCTTCGAAATTTATGTATTTGGTATTTTATTCGTCTTGTGGGATCCAAAAAAATTCGTAATTGGGATAGGTACAATTGGTTTAAAGCATAAGAATGATTACACAAAGCTTCAAACCAAAAATATTCCAGGGATTTATGGCCGTTTATTTAATCTGCTCCCGGTTGTTGGACCGTCCGCCGTCGGGTAATTAGCTGCCACTGCCTTTTTTTTTTTTAACCAAAATTTATACATTAGGTCTTGCCTAATAAATTTTACCAAACACCAAAACCTTTTTCTTAACAGTTATAATTATTAGGGTGCATTTATGAGAGAGGTGTTGTAGCTACTATGGAGTAAAAGTTATAGCTGTGGAGTATAAGTTAATGGTGTTTGGTAAAAGTATTGTACCTTTTAAACTATAGTGCTAATGGTGTTTGGTAAAGGTACTGTAACTTGTAAGCTGCACCTATTGATTTTGTTTGGTAAATTTTAATAATTGTGGAGTGGATGAATTATTGTAATAATTAATTTTAAATAACATCATTTTTAATTGTTAACAAATCAAATTATTTTTCATACTTCAAATTATTTTATTGACATACAATTACAATTTATTACTTTACAAATTAAATTAATATTTATAAATCAAATTTATTTTTTTGCACAAGTTGTAATAAATAATTTTTAAAACATATCATGGGGCCAATTATAAATAATTGTAAATAACTATTGTTGACAATGCCAACCGGGCAATGTAATTTTAAAACTTATCCCAATAGGATATTTTTATTTATTATTTTGCCCCCACAAAACTCTAGATATTATCATATTTTTTTAGTGTGTTTTATAAATTACTTGGTGGACTATCTATCCATTCAAACCCAGTTTAAGTTTTGCTTCGGTTTGTACATGATATGATTAATCGAGTATTATTTATTATGCCAAATATATCTAATAAAGATCATACAACAAAACATAATAAAAAAATTCTATTGTTGTTCCTCCATTAAACTCGCAGCAATGCCATCTCTCAAGATTATTATATCGTGAGCTGTTTTATCATTTGTTTCATAACTTTCTTCATGAGATTCATTATTGCTTATATATTTGCTAATACTATAACTTAGCTCATTTGTTATTTCATCAAAATGATTATAATTTTGTAAATATCTTCTGATATAATTATGCGAGGTCATGGTAGTAATAACTATTTTCACCTGCTTCTTGAATGGATAGCTTGGCATATTTTGTAAAATCTTCCATGTATTCTTCCAAACCCTAAAAGTACGCTCAATAACACTTCTCAAGGAAGAGTGCTTGTAGTTGAACAATTCTTTATAACCTATTTGTTGGCTACCTCTACGAAATCCAGGAATAACCCTTATAAGGTCTTAAGTACCCACATAATTTCAGATATCTTGCATTTACTAAATAGTATTTTTTCTAAAAATAAAAAGAAAAATACAAAAAAATAACACAATCTAATCAACTGAATAAGTATTTATAAAAATTAGAAACACAAACTTGGAGGAGGATTTGGAAAATTGAATGCAGGATTCATAATAGTTGTTTGAAATACCCTTGCATCATGGGCACTGCTTTCCCAACCAGCCACTGCAAATATGAATTGTATATCAAATCTACATACAACCATTACATTCTGAGTTGGTGTCCCTTTTCTACTAATAAATAGAATTTGATCCTCTGAAGATATTGAGGCATGTATATGAACACCATCAATAATACCAATACAATCCTGAAAGTATCACAAGCATATATACATTAATCATTTTATGAAGTGGTTAGGTTTGTAAAAGAAAAATAATAAATTAAATTAGCTTTATCAGCTACCTTAAAGTAATGTATATATCTTGAATCTTCATATATCTCTTTGGGAGTGATAATAAAGTCAGGATCCAACAGTTTTATCAAATCTACTGACATACGACACACATTATCTAATACATTGTCAAAATATCTACTCATAGTATCACCAGAATGTTAGAATCGCTCCATTATTTGCCCAACTATCTCACCACACTTCCAAATAAACTCTTAGTCCACTGGCTTAAAAGTTAAAGCCATGACAACTCATTACCAAAAAAGACACTTAATTGAGATTTATACAAAATTCTTATCCCATGTAAAAAAAAAAAAAGGTTCAGTACATTAATTTGAGTATGGAAGACAGCCAAATTTAAGCAAATCAGATTGGCGTTTGTCCACTCATGAAAGTGGCTAGTTAATTTTAAAATAATAAGTCTGTTGATGGAAGTGAAAACTAACAAAACATTATCAATATTCTTGAAAATAAATGGGTAATTGAAAAATGTTTATCTTCCTGTGCAAATACAAATAATTAAGTTGATGAGTGGAGCTATTAGCACCTCTTTAATCTCCTATTAAAACTCCTCTTTTATGTTTACACTTTTACCCTCATTTAAAATTACATTAAAGCACAGTATAAAATGAGAGTACTAGTGACGCTAATGTTCTAACGAACATTTTACAGCCTAGTATTCCTATTTTGATATCAACATAAAACAAGTAAAATAATTTCAGAGTACTCTTGAAACTAATTATTATGAGGCTATTTTATTATGTTGCTAACTATTTATTTTTTATTTTTTGTAAATCAATGAACCATTTTCTACAATAGCTAGGATCCACCACCAACACCCCCTAAACTATTACTTCTGAAGAAGTTAATAAGAAGTTATCTTTGTTCTCGGCGAGATTGTAGTTCAATTGAAAAAAATTTATGCTGAACTTGCAGACTGACAAATGTGTAATATAGTTATTCACTTTAAAATTTAATATAGCAACTTGCGGTTTACTTATCAAACCACTCAAATATTTCTACCGATATGATATGTTCAGCTTTCTTCTTTGTCACCATATACTTTTGAAATTGTCAAACTCATATGGGAACCCTGAGCAATTGACAAATTTTAATGAAAGTAACTAGTAAAGAAAATGAATTGCGAGACAAATTTGTTTAATTCGTGTGATATTTAAAATTTGACATATAGATGAGCCTTTAGGCAAAAGTGAATAGGGTTATTTGTAGAAACTATTTTAGAGTTATTAAAAGTAATATGATATTTGAGATTTGACATATAGATAAGCCTTTAGGCAAAAGTGAATAGAATTATTTGTGGAAATTGTTCTGGTGTTAATAGAAGTAAGATGATATTTTAAATTATTTTACGTGGCATGTTTAGAAAAGAGGTTTTAAAAAATTAATAATGGGGTGCCATTAGCTCCACTCAAAGTTGGTTAATTAACAAAGGATCGCTTATAAATACTCCTAAATTTGCCATTATCAACTTTGTATCCTAACTCTTTTTTTTTTTTTTATTCTTCTCTGCAGAAGTTTCATTAAAAGAACAGAAATAGGAAAAAGTATTACAATTACACATTAATCGTACAAATCTATGTTTAAGAGGCCAAGAATCTTACACAGCCTTTAGCAAATACAATTAGACAGAACATCCTATCAAATACAGGAAGAAAGAAAAAAACATCAACTTAAATATCCACAACGAAATTACTTTCACCATAAGTATAACTAGAGTAAAAATTCATTTATTCCTTATATTTTAATGTTAGTGTTCGTTTAGTTTTTATATTTTTAAAAATACCCTAAAGCATTCCTATTGACATCTTTACCATTACCTTTTGTTCCTTTTAACTTATTTTTACAATATTACCCTATTACAATAATATTTCTTTTTTTAGACATTATTAAAAAGAAAAATTAACTTATCAATTTAATACCAACATATATATATATATATATATATATATAATTTTTTGTGGAACACTCTGCTGAGAGTTAAAATATTAATTTTTCTTAAAAAAATGATAGTTTAATTTTTCATAAAATTAGTTTTTTTGGACACACGTGAGCTTCAACAAAAATTAATATATATCTTTTTATTTTTTATTTTATTTTTGGGTTTAATTTGATAATCCAATTTTTTTATTAATATCCAAAAAGAAAACATTACAGTAAGAGTGTAATAATATAAAAACATGTTAAAATGAATAAAAAATAATGGCACAGGTGTCAAATTTTAACAACAAGAACATTTTGAGGTATTCTTAAAAATATATAAATTAAATAGGCACTAACTTCAAAATATATGGACTAAACAAACTTTTACCCGTATAACTACAATGGAAATAGAATGCACCTAACTTATTTATCTCATAATTTTACACAGGTGACAGGTCCCTTATTTATTAAACCATGAAGCAATTGTTTAGTGAAGCATCTTATTAGTGTTTAACCAGATGATTTATGCTAATCGAACCTCAGTGGACTCTCCAGAATCTAATCATCTTTTTTTTTTTTTTTTCACTTTCCCTGTGGTCGCCAAAACTATAATTTGATATGTAGAAGGATATTGAGGGCTGCAAAAAAATGAATAAACAAACAAATAAATGAGTGGACAAGCATGCTTCAATTCTGCTAAGTATCATCCCTTCATAAATAGGCACGAAACAATATCTCCTTTCAGTGCAAGTGAAATAAGAAGACAAAAATTATTATGGCTGAAGTGCAGTTGTTTGGTCTATGGGGAAGCTTCTTCAGTCACAGAATAGAGATTGCTTTGAAACTGAAAGGTGTTGAATACGAGTTCATAGAAGAAGATCTTTCTAACAAGAGCCCTTTGCTTCTCCAGTACAACTCAATTCACAAAAAAGTTCCAGTTCTCGTACACAAAGGGAACCCAATTGCCGAGTCACGTGTCATACTTGAATACATCGATGACACCTGGAAAGGCCATCCCATTTTGCCAGAAAATCCCCATGAACGAGCAAATGCACGTTTCTGGGCCCAGTTCATCGATGAAAAGGTACCCCAACAACAGCTTAAGTGGTTAAATCTAACACGGTATCTGAATTGAGGTCTTGTTTTTTGCGTTTATGTAGTGCAGGGTTGGCCTGAGGAATGCTTACGGGTGCCAAGAGAAAGAACGAGAGGAGGAGGACCAAAGAGAGGCGTGTGAGCTCCTGAAAACACTAGAAAATGAGCTCAAAGATAGGAGGTTCTTTGGTGGAGACAAGATTGGGCTGGTTGATATTGTTGCAAATTTCATAGGCTTTTGGCTCGGGGCCACTCAAGAAGCACTTGAGGTCAATTTGTTTACGGAAGAGAGGTTTCCGAAATTATACAGATGGAGTGAAGAGTTTGTTAATTGCAGTATCATCAAGGAAAGTTTGCCCCCAAGAGACAAACTTATTTCCTTTATGCGTCGTCGTTATGGACTCTCTAGTTAGAAATCAGGATGTTAATGAAGACACAATGTTAAGTTATCTCAGCTACACATGCTTGTTAACGACAGAGAGATAACAACAACATGGCAGATTGCTCTTGATTCGAGTTCTTTTTGTACTATAGGCTTGGTGTCTTATTACTTTCATTTTCAAAATGTAGCCAAAGTTTAACTTTACTAGTAACCCTCATAAGCTACCAATCTTTAAGCTCCAAATTGTTCTAAAATTATTTAAGAACTCAAAGCAAGCATCCCTTTTGTTATTGTAATCTTGTTGGCCTGAGGGTCCATAACGAGATTTTGATGTGGTGCATTTTAGGCTACATATCTCACATGTAGCATAAAATGTATTCATAGGCATTTTAGAAATTAGTCGTCGACTAGGGTCTCTATTAAAGTATAACATAGCAAGGATGTAAATCCTCGGGCTACACAATATTTTAATCCATAATCGACTTTTAATTCAAAAACTTGATTTCTTGATCTCGTTCATGATTCCTCACATTCCTTATACTAACTCAAGGATAAGCTAAAAGAAATAATTGAAATAAATGATATGCCAACATCTAAGAAAAAGATGAAATTAATCACAAATAATTTCTCTTTAAATTAAGATATAGCAAAATGATCATGTCCAAAATAATCGATGGACAAATAATATCAGCGCTCAACACCTCATAGGTCTAATTACTAGAATTTTAGACAGTTATTTTAGTACCCAGTATTTCTTTTTATAAAGTTTGCAAATGCTCTTTCTGTACTCACCATCCAGTAAGGGAAAAACTGTAATTATTGTAGCCACTGTTTTAGCCAACTGTTTTTTAATTATTGTAGCCATGGATGCTCGCATTAGTAAACTTCAGTCAACTTTTATTTTTTACTTTAAATCTTTGGTTTGTTCAGTAACCATATGCAAAGGGTCCATAGAAGCTCATCACGTTATTTAAATATAATAAAAAAAAAACCCATTGTATGGTTGTGCGATAATTATTATTCTTTTGCATATATAGATAAATGACCATTTTGATATAACAAGTGTATTCACACTCTTTGTACACTTACTATCCATATTCGTCATAGCAAGTCTTCTACTAATATTAAGTGTTGCTACTAAGGAAGTAGAGAGAGATAAAAAAAAAAAAACCGCAAAAAGTAAGAAGAAATAGCAAAAATAGAAGAAGAAAAATTTGGAGTTAATGTCTGTTTGACCTCAGTGAGATTAAATCCTATTCATAAAAAAATAAGAATATTGTCATCCTTTCAAATACCTCTTAAAACCCCAATAATTATTTTTATAATTTTAACTTTTATTAAAATTAAATAATAGGACAATTTTTAATTAAACCTCCACTCAAAAATTAAATAATTTTCTTTCTTTATAAAATCTAACATTTTAGAAATTAAAAATGTTACTTTTTTCTTTAATTTTCGGGTAAGAAATTTACCACTGATAACTACAATAGAGAAAATAAAAACCTATCATTTTTTTAAATGTAAGATACCTCATTATTAAAATGGGGTTTAATAATAAAAATTAAAAAATAGAGTTTACAGAATAAGTTTTAATTAATGATATTTTTGTTATTGATGGATATGTTAAAAAAATTTATAATTTTTTAAAATAATTTAATGGGGTTAATTTAGAAAATAGGTGTTAAAAAGGATATTTAGGGGGTGTTAATAGTCCCACTCTTCATAAAATCATTAGAATAACATGTGTCAACATCTTACAAATTTAAAAAAGATTAGATTAAAAGAAAATCCAAATCCAATGAAAGATATCACCTCTTTCTCCTCGGCCCCATCATTCCTCTTTCTTTCAACTGCTTTTTGGCCGGTGAAATTAATTTATTTTTCTTGCTTTTTTACTATTTGTTTTTTCTCCACTCAAATCTTCATATCTGTAGTGGTTTGTTAATCCACTCACACATTTTCAAATCTACAATGGCGAAAAAATCCAACGGTTCACAATCTTGACACAGAAATTTGATGTCTTAAAAGAAAACAAAAGAAGAGAAAGAAAATAGTGCGATGATGGTGAAACTTGAAAGGTCAAACAAATTGTGTTATTTTCTTTTCCATGTTCTCACATATGAAATTGGACAGGGCCCGCGAAGCGAAATGGTTGCAACTTGCATTGGGAAGAAAGCGTGACTTTAACTTTCCCTCGCACAAATAGTTAGGCTTGGCTGTTCCTCAAATGAACAAACCATGTGTGTGTGTTTGTTGAATCATTGATTATTTAACATTATTAGACGAAAATCAGTACGCGTGTAGATCCCATCTCGCCAATAAAAATGCAACATGGCACATGAAATTTTCTCAAATGCTATCAGTGCTGGCATGCAGATCGAGATTCCTCTGTTCATATATAATGCTGCAGCGGACAAAATTATAAAAAAGTCTTGTACTATGGATGGGACACAGTGAAGCCATGTGTTTCGGCACTTTGGATGGCCATTAATGAATTCACAAGTCAATGAGTTCACAAAAGAAATATGTTCTAATTTTATTTATACTAATACAGGGGGAATAAGGTGGTGAATACACCTTAACCCCATTTGCTTCCAAATCGTGAAAAAAGTTCACGACACGACCGATAAATATACTCAAATCCAAACAAGAAACCAGAATTCACTCAGGATAACATAAGATATTGGCTGTAAATTAAAACCCTAGTAATATTTGATCAGTGCTTGCCGAAGCTTGGATCCTTGACGATGGTCACCGGGCAAGGTGCATGAGTCATCACATAGTTGCTCACACTTCCCAAAATTATCCTACATTTCATTTCATCAACCAACCACCCATCAATATGCGTCTGTGTCGCACTTTATCACCGTAGGTGACAAGCAAGAACCAAAAATGACAAAACTGAAAATTTCATACCTTCGAACGGTACCAAGTCCTCTGCTGCCCATAACCAGAGAGTCCAGCTTCAGATCTTCAATTGCTTCAAGCAACCTCTCTCTAGCATCTCCCCAGTAAATTTTGGCAACAATATTCGCCTAAAAAATCACATCATTACAATTCTAAACATTCGATCCAACCATAACAAAGTAACGATTTAATTAATTGATGTCCAAGGCCAATAAAACTAAAAGTTAAAGATTTACCTCTTTCTGTCTAGAGGCAGTGTCAAGCAAATCAAGCGCATCAATGTCAGTTTTAACATTGTACTTCTCCATAGTCTCAGGTTCTCTGAACTCAGTCAGAGGAATAAGAGCTAGCAAAAAAAAAAAATTCCCAGATCAAATGATAAGTAGCCAGCTAAGAAAGGCCAAAGATCAAAGAAACTGATATTAGTCAGAACATAAGAAAAAAGAAATATACTTACGGGAACCAGATTTAGCCCACATGAGGTTACGAGACTCGTCAAGAGAATTGGGGTTGATGTGGATGATATACAAAGTGTCACCTTTATCAAGCAAGTTATTAACAGCCCATGATAGAGCAAATTTGCTGCTAGGGGAAAAGTCCAGCGCCACTCCGATCTTTCTGTCCCCTGCCATTTTTCAGAACATTGAAAAGAGGCAAGAAGTTTCTTTCTTTCTCTCTTGTGTGAGAGCGTTAAGAGATGAAGTCAAGGTTTCTCAGAAGTGATAGGGTCTTTGTCTATGAGAGCTGCAACAACTTTATTTATGTAGGTTAATGTCAAAAGTAGCGTTGAAAGTAAGATGATGCTTTTGTAAATAAATTTTGCTAAGAATTTATCTTGACCCTCCACGTACACATATGGTTATTCTAAATAACGGTAGATTGTGGAACTGCTCCTGTAATGTGCTTTGCTTCTTGCCAACCCCTTGAATTTGCGTCACGTTACGAGATTAATGTGAATTGCAAATTACATTCAACAAATGGGAGAATTTGCTGAAGTCATGAAATAAACGAGGATTAGGCCAGGCATAGAACTGGCACTGGCGAAGTTGCTTCGCACCTTCCTTTGTCTCTTATCATTTTTTTTCTTGTAATATTAGTACAATTGTTCTCTGATGTTGATAATTTTATTCCTCTTATGTGCTGACAGCTAATGCAAAAGTTAGTTCTATTGTTGGTCTAGCGTCGTGGCAAATTGAGTTGTTCAATAACCCCGGGGGAGATTTGAAAAAAAAAATATTCCCATGAGGAGGAAGAAGAGGATTTGGATTTCGATGCGTGGGCTTACCAAATAGACGCCCTGGGCCAGGCAGGTGTCTGTAATGAGCCCATTATCGTTTGGAGGAAGATGTAAAAGCCCGTGGCTTTAATAATGGACTGGAATCTTGAACCCAACAAGAAGTTTTGAATTAGAGTGGAGCTATTGGCACCCCTTTGTTAATCTCTTAAAACCCCTTTGCCAAACGTACTTCATGAAATAATTTAAAGTTTCATTTTTATTCTATTAACACCTAATCAATTTCCACAAATAACCCTATCACTTTTGCCCAAAACCCCATTTGTCTCTTTCTTGAGCTTGTTTAAGTTCTCAAATTTCAAATATCAAATGAATAATACAAATTTGTCTCATTTCTTTAGTATATACAGTTGTTGAAATTTGCCTGTTCAAACTTCTCGTATTAACTTGATAAATTTAAAAATTTACGGCAACAGACAAGAAAAACTCATTATATTGTAGTGATAGAAATATAAAGGTGAGCTGACAAATAAACTGTAATTTGTTATATTGGATTCTAAACTTAATAATTATATTGTAAATTTGTCAACTCCTAAGTTCCATATTATTTTTCTAATTGCACTGAAATTTTCCATAGATGCAAATAAATTCTGATCAACTTATTGAGAAGTAACAATTGCAAGGGGTGTTTATGCCAGATCTTGATTGCTAGCAATATAATAAAAATAGTGTCATGTTTAATTCAAAAAGCACTTTGAAAATCTTTTACTAGTTTTTTGTTAATTTCAAAATAGATTGGTGGCGTTCTGTGGTGTGAAAGGTTTGCTGAAATTGTTGAATGATTACATTGTCCTTAAGTGTAATTATAATTGAGGGTAAAAGTGTAAACATGGAGAAGGGGTTTTAATAGGAGATTAGAGGGGTGCCAATAGCTTCAATCTTTGAATTAAGCTTCTGAGTTCTGTCTGCTACACAAAAGGTTCTTATAAATCCTTGACGGGGTGTCTGTAGTAGGATTTGGTTTTAGTGCTGAGTCGACTTGTACTCAAATATTTATAATTTCCTATCATATGTGCATGTTGAGTAATTCGTCATTAAAATTTAATTATTTTTATGTTCTCATCCAATAAGTAACACTTACATATTTTTAAAAGGTTAGAGAAAAAATAAACTCAAAACTGAATCTAAATCAATCTTTAGTGAAACATACATAAATTAAAAATTCAATTTTCATAAAGGACAATCGAGAACGGTAAATATTCACATCTAAGTGGCACCCATTAATATATACTTTTACAAGATAAAATAACACTCATAAACAAAACTTTAATCCTACTCTTCCATCTTCTAACTTTTGTTTGTCATCCGAGGAAGGCATCTACGTATAGTCCCGAGCGTCAATGCTATGCATATTATTTTTTTGCTTTCTAGTAGACTAGAAGCCTAGCACGTAATACAAGTTATTAATAAAACATCTATCTCATGTTTGTACTACATTGTTTGGCAACTAACTTCAATTAGTTTGACCCCACTCATTACGATGTTATTTCTAGACGTGGCCCACCACCACTAGAATCACCGTTGGATTTAAAAGATATATTTGATCACGGGTTCGTTCACTCACAGGTAACCACAGTGGAAGATTTGCATGAGTCAGAGTGTTAGCTTAAGCAGCAGGGGGGACAGATGGTCAAAGTTTTCGAAAAGAATCGACGATGCTCTTGCTGATCTATCCTTACTTTTAACTCTTCTTATTTTAAAAATAAGAACTAAAAGCAATAAAACGACAAAGCTTGCAGGCACAAAACACAAAACCCCGTTCCATTCCGCTAATCAAGGCGACAACTCCCTCGATATTCCCTCCTTTCCCCTGCTTGGAATTGGAAGAAGAATAATTAATCATTGATTATTTGACATACTTAAGCACCTTTATTTGCCTGTGGGTTGTGATTTAGTCTTGATGATTAGACGTGCTCAAGCTTGTTACAGCTGGTCTCTAGCATCGCACACGCGCGCCATTAGCTGCACTCACAGCGGCCACGAACTGTAACAACAATAATATCAAACAATTAGGATTAGTCGGGGTACATGGGATCCGGCGTTACATTTATTTTTCATCTTCCTCGTGTGTAACTTGCAATGAACGTGTTAACTTGTACATCATAAGCCGCAATTAAGGGGTGACCTAAGACTATAATGTTTCAAAATTGTTTAGTAAACCAAACCCTCTTAATGAACTGTCTCTTTATTGGGGACTGATTGTTTTAAATATCAGTACTAATGTTAATAATGACAGTATAGTGAATGATCAGCTGCTCATTTGCATTCCTGCCGAATGCCATTAAAATTATGCCATAAATAAACATAATTTACCAGCTAACAAGATTAACCAAAGTAATTATTGAACATAATGCTCGTTTTTCTACCCTCCGCCAGCGCCACGTCATGTGAATACAGCCCTATGATTCAATGGCAGTAGCCTCCCCTTTAAAGCTTTTTGTTGGTTTCCAATTTTAAAGCTTATCTCACGAGGCATGTGAACACAAAATGCCACGAGGACTCGTGACAATACGACACGGGTGCTAGGTCTAAACAATTCATGTGAATTAATATGTACGTGCGAATAATGTGATTTTCTCGCCACTTTAAAATTCAATCGAATCAAAGAAGAAAGCTTTGTAGCCAAGATTTTGTGGTGCTGTCTGTGTACCCTTTTGACTCAAATCCACTCTTTTCTTTTAATCTTATTGTCTCCCATTACGCCCTGCTGTGATGGTTTTCACTTTGATTGCGTCCACCGTGTCGCGTCTGCATGCATAATAAAGAGAGCATGCTGCGTGCGCAAGGTATCTGATCCATTTATAATCAACGGTGTTGATTCAATCGATCAACTGGCGGCACATAGTTTCACTTAATTGCAGTGGACAACCTCAGCCTCTGATTGATGACCATGTGAGAATCAGATTTTTTTTTTTTTGGGACTAGTTTTTTATTCTGTTCCTTTACAACATCGTCAACTTTGTCAGTAGCCTAACCATGTGACTGTCGGGGCCTACACCGACTATTTTTCTGGTATAAAAAGAATGGACTAATGATGGTTCCATGAGAGATTGATTTGAGATAAGAGCACCAACTTATTACTGTGAATTTACTCACAACCACTTGAATTATTGGAATCATATAGATGATTGTTTTCCGATCCACTTGTAACTATGCTGGCTTGAACTGGGTGTGTAGCAGAATAGCATTGTATTGTGTTAATTAATAATATCATAACTTCCAATATTTTGAGTCTTAACTTGTGTCTTACTTGATATAACGACATCACTTAAAGTTATTAATTAACGTTTAGGAATTATTTAAAATTTAAATGTTAGGATTTTTAATAATATTATTTATTAAAAATTTAGATCAAATTCGCTTTTAAACTATCAATATTTCAAATGACTAATCGCTTTTAAGTGGAATCTTCTTTGAGTTCAATCATCATATAGCGGATACTTAAGGGTACGTAGTTTTCTCCTTTCAAAAAAATTGGAGTAGATTTGCTCTATCTAAGCTTAAATTTCACCCTTATACCATCAATGTTTGAAAAGGACAAAAAAGAGTTTAAATTTGTATTTTCTAAAATGCTAATGGTTGAATTATTATTGGATTGGTGCCTTATTAGAACGACATGGAAAAATAGGCACAATAATATGATTTATCATCACTTCTTTTCTCTTAAGAAAATACTCTCAAATATGTTGCAAAATTTTTTCTAAAATATTGAAAAAGAAACCTAGGAAAAAAGAGAAAATGTAGTGAATAGAAGGTTAGTTATGGAAGCTGACCTAACTTTGCGATTTACATGGCCACCCTTTGAAAAGCAACAAAAAGAAGAAGAAGAAGAAGAAAAGGAAAGGGAGACAAAGCAAGGAAGAGGGTATAATGCGAGCAAGCTTAAAGCTTACTCAAAAGAATCCAAAATAATTAGGTTACCCGTATTATTGGCACACAGCCCTCAATTTTTGATATATTCTGATCTTTATTTATCGTTAGCGAGAGACAATAACGAATCAATTCAGAGACCCACTTCGCAACCTGGAATCCACTCGCCATCACTCACGGCTTCAATTATATAAACAAAACAGAACATGCATGTTTGTCAAAATTATTAACTACACAGTCACGTTCTTAAGATCTGATTCAGAAAATGACCTTTTTGAGGGCTTTGCTTTTTCATAATTTCTTTTTGCCTCGGGCTGTCGTTCTCAGTGACGAAGATCGAGTGAGTATGGTAATGTAAGATTCACGCACCACTTACAGGGTATGGGAGTGGACCGCGCTGGTTCATCTCATCATGCTAAAGCAAAATTAATTAATTAATTTTTTTTTTGGTTGATAACCCAAAAAAAAAGACGAAAATATTGGGATTTCAGATGATTTCAATATAAATATCAAAGTAAATTGCATACATTTATATTTATTAATATGTCGGAATTTCCCGATCAATTATAAGATAAGATAGTTTGAATATTTAGACCTAAAATGAGTCGAATCTATTTTAAAATATTTGGAAAAAATGAACATTCCCACACAATAAACACATAAAGTCATTGGACCCTCGACTTCCAAGGCACGCAACATTCATCTTAAGTATTGGCTAATTTCCAAATTCAGTGGAATTGAATTAAATTTTTTTTCTTTTTTCATCAGTCTTGGTGATGATTGGATCACTCATTCGGGGCTATTCTATTTACAGAATTTTCGTATAGATCTTCAAAGAGGTCATGACACAATCGGATAATCACCACACTCCACGAAGTTAGCTTAATTGAATATCAATTCATGCCGTAACCTTTATTCAAATTGCATAAAGATGGAGCTTAATCTTAAAGAGCAAGGCACTTATGTCAGCCGATAAGAACAATTATTGTTGCAGTGGTGCAAATAAAATATGTATATATAAAAGATTCTCGGATAGAAGATCCTTGGAGCTAATTTGTTGACTTACATTCATTGCGCGTCATAAGGCGAGGTACCGATTGGTGTGCTAGATCCTTCGGTCTGCAAATTATGGGCCCACTTGTTTGGATCAAAGGGAAAATTAATTCGTGGATCGAAGTCCCTCCAATCGACATTATCCGACCGCGTGCTACACGCCTAAACCTAAAGCCCTTGCACAAAAATTTGCCGCCATCATTTTAACTTTTGCAACTTGCTAATGCCATTGGTGGTGGTATTTCATTAGGTCATATTATTGTGATTACAAATTATGCGTAGAATCATACAATCTTATTTAGGGTAAATGGGGGTCGGTTCATAATTTTTTTTTAATCTTGTTAACAGAAACAGAGAATAAATTAAAGTTTTTAAAATCAAAAGAATTAATTAAAGATAGTCGATTCAAATAAAATAATTTAAAATTAGGATCTTGTTACAGTCATTGTAATGTGACAGTAGATCCCGCTGCCATCTCATAAATATTTTGTATGTTTTATGTAAACTGTAAATTACATTGACTGTAATGTAGTAAAATCCCTCAAATAAACTTTTTTATTTATTTACTCATTAAAATTCTTAAAAGTAATGATATTGACTCCTTGCGCACAAATTCAAACTCCTAATTGCTTAGATAATAATTAACATAAGGCCAAGTGTCGAAATTAATATCTTTGATCATATCATATCACATGAGTCTAAGTGTCACTAATCCAATAAATTTTTTGTTGGTTAACTTTCGGTTTTCATGAAATTTTGGAAAGGGCCCTTCTTTCCCACTCTCTCTGCTGGGCTTCCTTGGGAAAAAAAGAGAGAGAGAGAGAGGATATATCTCTTTCATTTCTGTTGGCAAGAAACCCAGGCGTCTCTGGTGAAATTTTTTTTTATATTTTATTTTTGTTTGAAGCAAGGATTATTTTTATTGGATCTAGAATTTATGGTGTTTTTTTCCTTTTTATGTAGTTTTAGATCTAAGGTGATTGCGGCAGTCTTTCAAATTCTTAGGTCATTCTGTAGTTCTTTCTAGACGTGGAATTTTCAATGTTAGATTTAAAATATTTTAAAGTTATAATGGATGATCCATCATTGCATTTGTGATTTGTCAAAGAGACTAATCTATTTAACGAAGGATAATTTAAAAGGGACAAGGAAATTTCTCATGTAACTTTAATTATCTAGTGTGAATTTAAACTTATCGAATTTTAGATTTTGTCGAATGGGATGATCCGCCTCCATTTATTAGGAACTTACTTAAAATTCTTGGGATAATCCGAACACACACATATATATGGTATTTTTTTAAGAGTAAAAAGGAAAACAAACTTCTATTTTTCCCTTTTTTTTCTTTTTTATTGAACAACAACAATAATGCAACGAAACCAAATACATCATTCTAATCAAATCTTCAATAGAATCACGAATAAAGCTTAAATATGCACGGTTGACATATAAAAAATACAAATTAGTTCATTTTCATTTTTCTATGTTATAACCAACAAATTTTAAATACTCAAGTTGAGTAAATTATATGGTACAAATTTATATGCAAATTCATTATCATATCACTCAGTAATTCATGTTACAAATTCAATGGCTACCCTTAAAAAAATTGTACCGGCTAAGCACTTTTCATGCCTTCAAAATTTAAAAAAAAAAAATTGGGAAGAGAAAAATTCAATAACTTACTACTATGTTATCTGCATTGGCTTGCCTCAACAGCGACAAAACGAACGACATGTTACCCACAAATACAGAGGACAAACATGAATGCACGCCGCTCTTTTATCATTTTATGCTCTTGTTTATATTCCTTTTGATCTCCATTTTGTCTTGCAAACTAAGCAATACAAATATATAAAGTATCTGCGCTGATCGAAACCGAAAGTGGGACAAATTTTTTTTGGGTTGGGGGTTCAAATGGTAATATTTCTTAAAAGGGTTGTTTATTTAATTGATTCCCATGTTAGAAAGTTCTTTTGCTAGGCTTTGTATATGCAGCACCCGCCGCCCAATTGGAAAGGACATCCTTCTATTACGTATTATTTGCATGATTTAAAAATTCATTAACGAACGTAAGAAGATGCGAAAAAAAAAGACAATTTGAAATCGACAAGATTCAACATAACGTGGTGTTTTAGTACGATTCGACCGTCCATCATAGCCAAAAACTAAAAAAAAAAAATTAAAAAGACGTGCTTAATACATTGTTGGAAGAGTTTTTGATTCTTTTTTTCCCTTACGGCAGTATTAGAATGATGAGTTAGCTTAGATTAATTAAATTAAACAATTAGCATGAGATATATGTCGTCTATTCAACTTTTTTTTTTCGACATTCATTCTTATGCTTGAAGCAAGATTGTTTCTGTGTAACATGTGTCAAGAAAAAACAAAAATTCTCGCATGATGATGGTTTATCATTACTTTTACTGCATTTTGAGATTGATTTTTTTTGTGGGATTGACAGTATTTGAAAATCAAATGAAAACGAGGAATAACGCATGAACATTTTGGTCCAACTTGAAACATAATTTTTTTTAGTTAAATATTGATATGTTAAAATCAAAAGTCAAAACTCTATTAATATATTCAGAACTATTTATCTATTAGAATTAAGTGCATGTATGATATAATTTATTTAATGACCACAAGTACTTATTTAATCAATTTAATCTTTTTAATTTTTTATTATTTAGTTATTTTTTAAAGTACAGCTTTTGAATATAAAATATCTAAAATATTATTTACTTATTTGACAGTTTTGTATCTTTTATTTTGTACTATAACTTTAAAAAATATGTCTATTAAAATAATTTACAAATTTTAATAAAAATCCTCATTAATAACTAAATAGTTAATATTTTTTTAACAATAAGCTATACTTAAATCGATTATATTTAAAAATATAATTTTATGATAAAGATATCTACACCGATCCACATAATTCGGATAAGAAAGAGTATCAACATAAAACTGGGACTCAAAGCCTTGCTTGGGTGCTATAGTGGCCTGGGAGCGGAGTGACCAATTGAAACATAATTGATAAAGGTCGAAACTTTATTTAAGCCAAATGTAAGGGTATTATCGGTAAATTACTTGTTCCAAAGAGAAAAAAATTAGAAAAAGAGCATATTGGCAATGTTTTTTGCAAGATCGATGGATTGTAGGGTATCACAATCCTCCAAAATTTCTACTGTTTGGACCCCTATTTTAGGCTGGGGAAATCACTAAGATCAAATTTGTGGCCACTAAAGAAATTTCAAAAAGGATATAAAAAAAAAAAAAAACTAGGGGCGTCTCACGTTTTGTTCTAGTCAAATATATGAAATTGACAATTAATTACTCCTCTTTCGGCGGGAAAATTAGAAGCAACCATTTGGGCTTTAATATCATATGCTGTTGCACGAAATGAAATAAAGTTTTGATTTCCCTTTTAGTCATATCCACCCTACTCTTAAATATTTTCATATTTTTCACCGCTCATTTAAATATTTTAATCATTTTTGCCATACCTTTATTTTAGTTAATTTATCTGTTATTTTTAATAGAGTTGTTTGAAATTTAATTAAATGTCATAAATACACCTTATCTTAAATTGAAGAAGAGTTAAATGACATAAAATGTTAATTTAATAATTAATATTTAGATTAAAAAAATCTTAATTAAAAATAATTACACAATAATTTTATCAATTAATTTATAAAATAAATTTAATTTATTATCATCAAATAATATTTAAAGAATGAACTTTCAAAATTATCTTTTAACTGTTAGAATAAAATGTCAAATTAATAAATTTAGATGCAAAATAAAAATTATCAGGAAACGCCCTATAAAATGTCAAAAAAAACATCTGGACTAGGCCGGAATTAACCCTTTTCCTTTTTGCTTTTTCAATTAAAAAAAAAAAAAAACTGAAGCAATTTCAACAGAAAAAGGGTTCATGTTGATGGCCAGCACGCCGCCCGACCTGAAACTGATAATCTCACGCGCTAATGATGAACGAAATTCACACGACATGATCTTCGCAAATGATGGTACGTGATTAGCGGCCGTGAACGCGAGTACTGGAAGTTTACTACTTTATCGATCTGAGATGTACGACCTCTGTGCTGTCCCTATCCACAGGTGAGCACGTCGACAGCACGTGCCTCCATAATTTGCCAAATTCATGGAACTTAATAAGATATTCTATTTTGTCTGTGTGCCTGTAATTGTTGATTAAATAGAATTTATAAATGGTGTTGCGTCCACACAACTGACACAGGGAGAGAGGCGCCGTCCCACGCCGGCGAAATGGCAGTTTGAAATTGAAAAAAGACACGCCGTACTGACGTCTAACGAAAATGACGGCCGTTAAAACAAACGGAAGGTGCCAGGGGTTTGACCAACGACAGATGCACAGTGTTTTTTTAAATTATGATATACACATATTGTTATAAATATTATATCAAATATTACAATTATCATATTTACAATCGTATTAAATAACTGAGGCCGCTGCTATACATTAATCCACTAAAATATTTATTCAAATATTTTAAACTCTCTCTAATTTTCGAAAAGTACCTACTTCACTCACATTTCGTAAGAGGATTGTCTCCACTCAATTAGTTGATAATTAAAGAAGAACTGAAACTAATCTCTATAATTCTCTTATAGAAACTCGAACTCTTACACTTAATATTGTAAGTGCAAGGTTCAACAGATAGACAGTTAAGCTGCCGAATCAATCATCATTCATAAAGGAAATGCTTGGTATAGGGAGGGGAGAAATACGAGAGAAATAAAAAAAAAGAAAGAGAGAAAGAATGAGTGATTAGTTAGAAGATAATTTTTTTTCATACTTAGTACTACTCTTCATAAATTATGTATTGCTGCCACGTTAAAACGTCATTTCGTTTCGCCCTCTTTTGCTACTTCATTGTTTTATTTTCAAAAATGTAAATTATAAGATTATAATAATTTTTAAAAAGCAATAAATTACAAACTCCGTACCGGGATGGGTTAAATTCTTTCAACATGATTATTTTGTTAAACAGGGAAATGGGAGTTGGCTTAATTAAATTAAAAAGCGCTCAAAATTATTGAAAATAAATTTCCTCGTGGCAACTTTGCATGTTTTATGTGATGGGTATATTAATGGAATATTAATGGACGGGTCATCTTATGATGATGAGGAAAGTAACCATCTTGTGAACTATCTAGGAAATGCATGCAAGTTAGATGATCAAAATTATTGTAATCTAGTTGACCACAATGGAAAATAAAACTGTCAAGTAAAATCCCAACATAGTAGTCTAATAGTAGACACTAACATCTTGTGATGTTTTTATTTGTATCATTGTTATTTCTTTTAAGTAGAATTAGAGTTATATTTAACTCAACATCGTTGTTATTATTGTATTGAGTTGTATCCACGTTAGTTAGTAAAGACGAGTTACTTGATTTATAAGTAGGATATGTTATTTTATCTAATAGATTACTCTTTTTGATTGAATACTTAAAAATATTGGGCAATCTTCCAACGAATGATATCAAGCTAATTCTTAGTAGATAGAATGTGGTTGCGGAACAATTCAGACATATAGAACGAAAAAATAAATGTTCGATAGTGATTACATCAAATGAAAAATCGTTGGGTTGTGTCTCACACTGACTATCAAATGAGAGTTCCTATATTGGTTAGTAAAAAAAAATTACTTAGATTTATAACTAGAATATATTATTATACTCAATAAGTTAATATTTTGAATTGAATACTTAAAAATACTAAGTTGGGTCTCCCAACATATTGTGCATAAACTAATATGTTATTAACTATTAGTTAAATGATTTGTCACGTGAGTTGCATGCTTTTTTTTATTAATTATATTAAAATTTTATATTTTCTTTTAATCAATAATTTAATTACATATCATTTTATATAAATAAATAATTTGATCGGCTTATTTTTTTTTCCCGTGCAGGAATTACCCGTCCCATCCACAATCAAAGAGGAACCACTTGCAATCATAATTGAGAATGATTAGGTGACAACACACCGATGAGAAAAGCATAAGCTTTTTCCCAATCTACCAAAATTTAATTGTAATTTGACCATAGATCGGTGTCAACGATCATGCGAGTTTTAACGAACTCCATCACAACCATAGTGCGGACATTTCCTTTTTTTTTTTTTAATTTTAAAGCTAAAATGCCAACAATTGAAATCTACTCATTTCATACTGTTTCAAAAAATTTTACTAGTTTAATTAATTAGCATCCGCAAAAATGTGATCGGCTTAACACAATTTATTTCTTTATACTAGTTTCTCTCTACATTGAAAGTGTACGATATCTTAAAGTATATCAAATTTAGAAAAATGATCGATCCTTATTTATTTATTTTTTGATAAAAGCAATTGCATGGTGAAATATTTCATTTTGATTGGCATGATTGCCATGGTATCCCTAATAAGGTAAAATTACGGACTCATTGAATACCCAAAGACTATAGAACCTTAAAGACAGTAACATAATCCAAACACGACACAATGCCTCACACAGGACAGAGTGCTATAGACTGCAAAATATTGACTGCATGTCGGGTTAAAACATGGTCGTCTTTTCGCCAACTTGAGACGACATTTCATACAAGAAGCAAAGCCTGTAGGCAGTAGCGTGTAACGAGTTTACGGTGGTAATTTTACTTTTTTAATACGAAAGACTGAAATTGATTCGAGTCCCCCAGCGATTCTCATTGGTCGTAAAAAAAAGATTTTCTGCTCCAAAGCCGATGTCGTCTTAGGCTTTAGCTGAAAATGGATGTCCTTACTGCCTTTCACCAAATAGAGCTTCTTTGTTCAGAGAATTCATTGAATGCGAGCCAGGGATTAGGTTCTGTTTGGCACTCCGTCACCAACTATTCAGAACGTGAACTAAGCAAAACCCAGGGCAAATTTGTCTAAGAATTTAAAATTAATTACTTACTCGCAAAGGATAGTCTCCCCGGGGGTGCCAAGTGGAATGCCAATAAGGGCAAATGTCTGTCCGTGGAAACGGAAAAAAAAAACGAACGAGAGAAGAGAGTGTGGTGTGCCCCACGTCGCGTGGGAGATTTTGTTTAGCCACTAAGTCACCACCTCCCCCCACTCACTCACAAGTCACAACTTACAACTCACAACTCAAAAGCAAAAACCGTAAAACTATTTTTTAAAAAAATGATTTTCGGAAAAAAAATTCCTGGCCCCACCTCACAATCACATGCTTGCCGAGTGCCTCTACCGTATCTCGGCCCCAGTCCTCTGGTGTCTAATATCTTACCTGGCTGCAACTCGTCATGGCCCCCACTTCTGACACACGCCCATCTCCACCGTCGATCTCGTAATACCCTACGCGTGTGGCTCACCTCCTCTCCGTCGCGAGTGAAAAGTACGAAACCTACCTTTTTCTTTCCTCTACAAATACTGATTTCTCTTCGCATAATTGCATTTCCCCTCCCCCTCTCCGTTTCCTATTATAACAAACAGCAATTAAACGCGCACACAAAGCTCGGTTTATTTTTTCCTCTAATCTTTAGCGCGTTGGCAGGGGGCCCTGAGACTGAGCATCCAGCAAACAAATCTGAGGCAAGCCTATTATTAAATCTTGCACAAGCAGCAAAGCCCATTAGTCCTGTGTCATCAAAACCACTCTCAAATCTCGAGCAGCAGCAACAACAATATGGCTCAGAGTTTAGACGACGGTGAGTTTTGGCTGCCGCCTCAGTTCCTCACTGACGACGACATACTTATGGACTTGAGTATGACTAATAACAGCAACATCAAGAAAAGCAGCAACAACAAAGAGGGATTTGACTTGGAGGCTGACGCTACCAAGTCTTTGTTCCCTTTTGAGTTCCCTTACGGGTTCGGAGCCTTCGGCCACTCTTCTTCGGATCTTAGCTCTCCGGTTGAGTCGGTGGCGGGTTCTACGGAAACCGAGAGTGATGAGGAAGATTACATCGCCGGCTTGACTCGCCAAATAGCTCACTCAACTCTTGAAGACGACGCTTTTGCCGCTGACAAAACTAAGGTACCAATCATTATAATATGTACTCTCTAATAAACTAAAATACTGTGTTTTTTTATTTTTATTTTTTTGGCTTTCGCGTTTTTCTCATCTTTGGCTTGGTATTTAGGCTCGGTTTGTGTCGGGCTCGCCGCAGTCGACGCTGTGTACGGTGGGACGTGGGTGCGGATGCAGGCAGGGCTCGAGCAGGGGAAGCCGCGGCTGTCAATCGCAAGTCTCGTCGCCTCCGGAAACTTGGGATCTGCTATACGCGGCTGCAGGGGAAGTAGCAAGGATGAGAATGAACGAAGAATCATACGGGTATCATCAACACAACGGAGGCCTATTGTGTCCACCAAGAAAGCCGTCTCCAATCTCTGTTCCATTAAAGAATCACCACCCAAATCACTTTGACGCTGCTGGTGGTATCTACTCTCGCCAGCACCAGCTCCTTTCTCACCAGAGGTTACAGGCCACTCAAGTAAGAAACCTTCCTGAACGACATCGTAATAAATACTCCCCAGCTGTCCATATTTGTCTTTTGCTTATTTCTTTTGTTTTTATCTGTTAACAGTTTCAGCAACTGAAGCAACAGCAGCAGCAGCAGCAGATGATGAAGCAACAACAGAGTTCGTCTGTTTGGGGAGGACCACAACAACAAACGCAGAGCAAGCCTAATGGACTCTACCAAGTCGGTGGAATGAACAGATTGACGAGGAGTAATTCAAACAATGGTCGCTCTCTCGGTTTGTCGCCCTCTGCATGGCCGCCTCTGCAACATGCAGCGACTCAGCAGCAGCAAAACGGGTCGGGTATGCGGGCTGTCTTTCTTGGAGCTCCGAGTGCCAAAAGAGAATGTGCCGGCACAGGCGTTTTCTTGCCCCGCCGAATCAACACACCTACTGAGCCTCGCAAGAAGTCAGGTGAATATATCTTCTTTCCCTTCTGTTCAAATTTCAAATCAATTTGCTCTGTTTTATTCCGAGATCTGATCTTTATTTTTTTTTATTTTTTCCCCCTAATTACAGCGTGTTCCACTGTTTTGCTTCCAGCCAAAGTGGTGCAGGCCTTGAACCTGAATTTTGATGACAAGGGCGCTCCATTTTATCCTCGTTTTGGGAGTTTCATGCCAGAAAGTGGTAAATACAAGTCACTCGTTACTGTTGCTCTTATAATTCATTTTTGTTTTTATTTACTGGGTATTAATTTTTGTTTTTATTCTTGGTGATTATGCAGATTCTGCCGCTTTGAGGTCTCGAAATAGTAATGGGGTTTCATATCAGAAGCGAAATCTCAGGCCGCAGCAAGCAATGAATCACGAGATCCGGTTGCCTCAGGAGTGGACATATTGATCCGATTTCACTTCTGCGGTTTAGTAATTCTGTTTGTTTCGTGGGAGGTTTTTAGAAAATGGTAAAGGGGGTTTGAAGATTAGAAGAAATTCAAGAAATAAGAAAAGATGATGGGGGTATGATAGTTTTTGTTGTAGGAATAGAATTTGGTAGCATATATAGTTATATTATAGTGTTCTTTTTAAGAAGAAAATATGATTATTATGATGATGATAATGAAGAGGTAGTAAGAATTATGAAAATGTTTTTTGGGTTAGAATTAGGGAAAAATAAAGGGATTTTCTACTACTAAGGAAAGTGAATGCTGTAGCAGCTTTGGTTCTTTTTGTTGGGCTCAAGGAAAGAAAGAGAGGTGGATGGGAAGGGGAAAAAAGTTGAGTGTTTTTGGGGAATAGCAAAAATTAGGGAAATTAGTGTTTTTTATTACTTGAATAGCCCGATGAGAGAGTGGGTGGCTTGGAACAATGTTTATTATTTTTTCAGGCTTTATAGATTGCTTGCACACTCAATACTCTGATGATGATGCGAATGCATTATTGCTTGTCATTTTAGGCTTTGTTTGTGTCTTTGGAAAATTTTCATTCCAGCCTGTCCACCCACTCGGTTGCCATGAAGTAATAATAAATGTAATAAGTTATATTATTAATTTTGCACTTCCCCTCATCTTTGTGTTTTTCAGTTATTTTATTGTGATTGTATTTTTCTGGGTTCCAAGTTTTTGCAAGTAAAAATTGCATTGTTCTTCCGAGAAAGTAAACAGTCCAATGTACAAACAATTAAGAAATAATGTTAAATTGGTCCAGCTTTCCGGCTCCAGAAGATTGCACAAGTGTTAACAGTACTTTCCCTTTACTCGAGGTAACAGCTGGATCTTCGGGCTCTCGGCCTGTAATTATTATTACTAAATCAAGTTTAACCTTAAATCAATAATCAATCGACTTCGCCGATAGTACGCAACTCAGTGAGTCACTCCATCGAGTTAAAAAAGAAAAAAAGAAAAAATCTCTTTTGCCTTTGGGGAGGAAGTACAATTTTCCTTGCTGTCGATGAGTTCATCAAAGGAGAGTTCTTTACACGTGGCAGGCTTTGAGCCGAGCCTTAATCTTTACTTTTGCGTGAGGCGAGATCTTTTCGGTAACCCCCTTTTTCTTTTTCAAAGGGGGCGACGCAGGAGCGGAGATCTTTGTATTGATTTGACGGATTTTTGATTTCATTCTGAATCTTATCGGGGATAGTCGGGCTGCCTTAGAATTTGAAGCGAGGGGTTGCTTTCACCGTGGCCTCACGGTTAATGGCCACACACACGGCACGCACGCGTAGATGCCGGCAAACGTGGTCTCATCTGGTCCACCGCGTCCTTAGCCAAAGCCAAGCACCTTCGGTTACTGAATCCCTCCCCCTCCACATGGTGCGCACCACGCAGCACCCGCCTCCCTCCTTGTTTTGTCCCCCACGCGTCCGGACGGCGATTGGGAAACAAAAATTAGGCTCTTTTCTTTCATTTATCCGCGTCGGTTGATGAGCGTGATATGTTTGAGTAGGATATTGGAAGGTCTAGTGAGCGTTTCAAGTGGCGCCGTTTTGTGTGCGGCAATTTGACCGGTCCTCCATTTCTGCTGGGATCACGCCTCTCGTTCATTTATTTTAATACCACTTGTTGTCTTGCCTCCTCTTCTCGTGCCGCCCATTTCTGTATTGAAGTCTAAAATAAGGGCAAAAAAATTTGGCATCAAGTAGACATTCACACGGACCAAAATAAATATTGTTTACACGAAAATTTATAGTAACAGTCAGAAGTTTGAGAACCAACTAGAAATTTAACCAGTTTCTAATTTGAAGTCTTTGTCTTCAAATGGACATAATTAAAAATAAGAAAAAAGTACGAAGACCACTTGATATTTTTCTACTATGGACATACGGTATTAATACGCAAAAGCAATTAAGCAGCAAACATTTATTATTCGACGAAATGTCATGCTATCACTGTATGGCATTGTTGCACGACCTGAGCAGCCCGTCGGTCACATTAAATGAGGTCGCATAATTCCTATGCCCTGCGTTTAATGAGATGTCTAACTACGGTTCCGCTTTTACAACATCTCATCTTTGGACCGGGCGTCGGCAATTAGACTTTGCCTTTATGGGCCTAAATACGGCGCTGGCCAGCATCGGCCGCATGGGTAGATCACCAATAATATATGAACGCGAGTTTTGTTAATTAAATCGGGGCTGTTTGTTCCGTCGTAGGGACGCGGATGACGGATGCTCTAAAAATACTTTTCTAATGAACGCGTCTTTAAATATCCGATGTTTTATTTGGTAGCATGTGCGAGTGTAACTAAAGTTGGGTTTACAAATTCAACGGTTGCTCAACCAACCAACCCAACTAACTGTCGTTTAGTATCTCGTACAAAGAAATTAGCTATTAAAAAATACAGAGTAGGCAAATTGCTGCTGTTCAAAATTATGTATTGAGGTGATGAGTTGATTGTATAAGGTAATGTCGACGACTCTATTAAATGATAGGGAAGTTTAAAATTTCAATAATGTCGCGCTGTATTAGCGTACGGTTTTGTTTCCTTACCATATTACAATGTAATAATATTTGCGTATCAACTGCTCAATGTGGGGGTGTTTGCTAAAATGAGTTTTAAAAGAATGTATAATGAGCCAAATTTAGTTCTTTTGGATATGGTTGATGGGACAAAAACTTAATGCTACATTATTTATTATAAGCTAACGTGACCCTTCGGTATTTGGTGATAGGTTTGTTGATGCATAAGTGACATAAAATCCAATCAATTATCATGGACACGTTTGGACAGAGTCTCTTAATTCATTTATCGAACAGAGCGTGTGAAATCTAATGTTACATGTACTTGATTGTCATTTCACTAGAAAACTAAACCACTATGATTATATAATAAAGAAGCATAGCCCAGAAGATAAGTTAAGGAATCCTACGGATTGAATTTTGTTCTATATAGTTAAAAGTAAGTACGTATGTTTAGGGAATATAGGGTGACCAAGATAAATGTGTTTGCTCATACATTATCGTGCTCTCCTCCAGAATAAAAGCGAGCAAATAGTTGAACAGATCATCTCGAACAGATAACCTCGACCAGGATATTATTGGTCACCTCGACCAGAAAGTTACCAGATAGCACGATTCAGTCAAAATATTTTCTCCAAAGTATTAGGGACCATATTCTTAGTAGGTTGAAAATTAATAGTTTCTTTAATAATTCTAGGAGAGTGGATGAAAACCGCTATAATTTCCTATAAAAACTCTAGGAAGGGAAAGGAAAAGGGGGATTCTTTGAGCGCTCTCTCTCTCTCTAAGAAACTGAACCTATTGTACATTTTTCTCTCTCTACTGAGAAATTTCTCTTTCCCCTGTGATTTCTTTAAGATTGATTATTTCAGATTCTTGTCCTTTAAATTTACTTAAAAGCTTTTTGTTTAAAGCAATCATTAAGCCACATGAGTTGTGGTATGAGTTTTTCCAAGTAAGACCTGAATCGCTGACTTGAGCGTCGGAGGGTTCTCACCGGAAAAACTTCCGGCACCTCCTGACTGTTAGTTGTGTTCACAGGCTCACAGATTGTCTGCTTATGGGTTATTTGCTCATGGATCGTCTGCTCACGGGTTCTCTACTCATGGATTGTCTGTTCATAGGTTTTCTGCTCATGGATCATTTGTTCATGGGCTTTCTGCTTATGGATCATCTGCTCACGGGTTCTCTGCTCATGGATTTTCTGCTCATGGATCATCTGCTCATGGGTTGTCTGCTCACAGAATATCTGCTCACAGAACATCTGCTCGTGGTGCTAACTAATCATCAGCTTCCCATAAAATAAATTTAATGATGATGCAGGGATCTGAGATCTGATCAACTCATCCGGATTTCGACATCAACAACGTACACACACTCCAATGACCTTTCGTCCAATGAAAAAAATCTTCCGCTTACAATGTTAAATGCAAGTGTTCGAGATTCCATAAAAGTATTATAAAAGTTAATTTCAATTCTCCCTCAATTATCAACTGATTGAGTGGAGACAGTCTCTCCCTTACGAAATATAAGGAGAGTAGGAATGTGAGTGGAGACAGTCTCTCCCTTATGAAATGTGAGTGGAGTAGGCACCCCTCGAATATTAGAGAATGCTTAAAGTATAATGGAGTGGAGATAATCTCTCTCTTACGAAACATAAGTGAAGTAGGCACCACTTAAATATTAGAGAGGGTTTAAAGTATTTGGGCAAGTGCTTCAGTGGGTTAATGTATGGCGATGATCCCAATTGTTTAGTATGATTATAAATATTGTAATTATAATGTCTGATGTAATATCAGTAACAATCTGTGTATAACAGAATTAAAAAAAAATCGAATATGATAGAGATTTGGATTTAAAGAAAAATTATGAAATTTGACATTTATTAGAAAATAATTATATCTATTACCACCATATGCATAATGTGTTCTACATTGCTAATTAAGACGAGTACTTCTATATGGATGCTGACAAAATGTAACTGATAATGATTCTACATTGGTCCAAAAATGCAAATGAGATATTATATTTATTTCCTAACTGATTTACTATGTAAATAGGTATACGAGTCATTTTCTAACATAGGTATCCATATTTTTTAAAATGTAAATTTAAATTTTTACAGCGTTGTAAAAATCTTTTACACACACATTCCAATTAGTAGTAGATAATACGTTATTTGAGATATAAAATTTAATTCCAAATATGTATGTGTAGTAACTATGCAATATTACTAAAATTTGATATATTTTTGCGAAATCAATTACCAGTTATGAGATAAAATTTAGTTACATAGTTGATATTAGGGGTCTTGCTAAGTTATATATGCTTACATCAATCCAAAATTAGTTTTATTACATGACTCAATTGTTGTACGCCGAACAATTAGAGGGTCATGGGAAACTACTTTTGAGTCAATTGTCAGTTACAAATAGCAATTGCCATATTTATAGTGATATATAAATATTTAATTATCATTGTCATTTATTAATAGACTTGGTAAGATTAATATATTAATAATGAAATGTTGTGAAATCAATTAATACCTTATCCATAATGATGTAAAAAAAAGATATAAAATATGTGTATTCAAGTTTAAACTTTGTAGGTATCACACTATAGATCAAGCCTTGAGAGATCTCTTACCAAGTTTTTTTTTTTTTGGGTTAATTATTCATCGAGTTCGAATAAGAGAGGTAGGGGTATCCGACCTCTTAAGAAAAAGGGGGGGCCAAATTATAGATAAAAGTTTCCAAGTTAAACAAGCCGCCAGCCCAGCCGGCCTACGCCCGTCATATACTCATATGGCGCCAAATCTGCGGACCGGATCAGTAGACACTGGACAGTCGGCCCAATATTTGCAAAGTCAAAAATCAACGATCGTAAACATCCCTAAGAAATAAACGCTCTAATTTTGACACGCTCTGGAGTCTAGAAGAGTGAAAACAAGGTGACTAGGTGAGCGAGTGAGTCAAGCAGTCACGATTCGTCTTCAACCTCTGATTTTCAGGTAATTGTCACGTTCTCGGCCCTAATTCTGACTTAATTGGGTTGTTGAGCAAACAAAAACAACCAAAAAAAAAATAATGAAGCAATTTGATTTCATTTAAAATATTAGTCATCGGTATTCGATAGTGTTGACCTTAGCTCACTTAGTGTATGTTTAAATCGTACTATTTTTTTTTCTTAGCTCAATTATTGATGTTAAAATTCTTGTAGGCAGTCCAGTTCTTCGTTAATTTGTAAGCATTCATTTGAGATAACCGGAGATGGCTGTAGAGGATGAAGATATAAATCCACAAAAGAAAAATGCTCCTTCCGAAGATGACAAGAGGTAACTTTTTTTTTAATTCTAATTTATCTTTACTCTAAAATGCTTGTTGATTATTTGATTTAAAAATTGTTGTATTTTTTATAAATAGGAGAATGAAGATTGTGCCGGGGAGTCTGATGAAAGCTGTTATGAGGCCAGGTGGGGGTGATTCAACACCGTCAGATGGTGATCAGGTTAATCTTTTGGTGATGGAGCTTTAGTTATTTATAATTATAAATCACATTCTTGTTCCTTTGGTTATAAAAAGATACACGACCTGGAAATGGATGGATTGAATTGTTGCACTTAGTGCTGGAATGACTTTGTTATTTTAGGATCAAGTAGAGAAGTCAGTACTGAATTCTTAGTTGTGCATTATGTTTTTCAGGTTGCCTATCATTGCACAGTTCGGACACTAGATGGTGTAATTGTTGAGTCTACAAGATCAGAATATGGAGGTGATTACTACAAGTCCATAATCCTGCCTTAAATTCAAGTTATTTTAATATTTTCCCCTTCAGTTACCTTGTTATATATTTATTGAAATTGTGTAGGAGATTTAGTATATTTGCTATAATAGATGATAGCGGGAATACCTGATTTGTATGTACTGGCAGAAACAACCCATTTCTTTGTAAAATTTTATTTTGGTAATATGGTTAATTGGATTGAATGAATATTTACTTTACATGACAGGCAAAGGAATTCCGATAAGACATGTTTTGGGCAAAAGCAAGATTTTATTGGGGTTGCTGGAAGGAATTCCCACAATGTTGAAGGGTGAAGTGTCAATGGTATTCCTTGAGTTTCCTAGACTTGGCTCTTTTTCTTTTATGCATGTGTTTGGAACAAGGAAAGAAAAATTTGCGAGGAGAGGTAACTTGGAAGCAAGAAATTTACAAGAATGACAGTAATCCATTTTTTAAGTTATTGATGAAGGAATCATTTGGTGTTTATGTACGAAACAATTTTTCATATCATTAGTTGGCATATTTAATTGGTAGTGGAAGGACAATAAAACTTATCTGTTCATTATTTGAGTGCTAAGTTTTTGTTATGCTGGTTCCAGTTTAAGATGAAGCCTCAAATGCACTATGGTGAGGATGATTGTCCAGTTGCAGCTCCAAGTACCTTTCCAAAAGATGAAGAACTTCATTTTGAGATTGAGATGATAGATTTTGCTAAAGCCAAGGCAAGATATAAAATTTGATATCTCTCTTTTTTTTTTTTTTGGGGGTTATGAATTTTCTGCATTGTAAGCCATGAGGTTGTTGCCATGTTTCTTCTTTTTATTAGAATTTATTCAAGATCTCTGGATGTAAGATGGGCTTTTCATAGTTGCAAGGGTTATTTGTCATGTCAATTCCGCATATGTTTATGAATATTTCCTTCAAAAATTTTAGGATTTACATCATTTATCATGAATTAAGTCTCTTTTTCAACCTCTCTTTTTCTAACATTGGAATTTAATTGTATTTATTTTCAGATCATAGCTGATGATTTTGGAGTGGTAAAGAAGGTACCGAATTTATAAGATTTGTTGCATAATTTATTAATTTAGATACATAGTCCAACAGTTATATGTGGAGTATCTTTCATGGATTTTCAAATGCTTTGAAATGATGAGATTTCTTATTAGTTCATCATTGTGGATCTCATACGGTTAGTTTTCTGCTCTGCCAGATGCTGGCTGCTAGGTTGCAGATATTTACATCTCTCTACTCTTCGTCTTACATCCAAAACATATTTCATTGTTATTTTTCACTAATTGGATAGGTAATAAATGAAGGGCAAGGTTGGGAGACACCAAGGGCACCTTATGAAGTAAAAGCATGGTAGAAACTTCTTCTTGATCATTTATACCGCTTCTTCTTTGTTTACTTTTGGAAGGCATGAAATTTTCTGAAATATATATTGTCTCAGGATTTCTGCTAAGACAGGTGATGGGAAATTGATTCTTTCTCATAGAGAAGGAGAACCCTGTTTTTTTACTTTTGGAAAATCGGAGGTTCGCATTTCTCACTTCAAATTATCTTTTCATTTTTTATCTGTGACTGGTGCTATCCATTATTATTTCTGGAGCCATTTTACATTCCCACTTTACTGGGTTGTTGAGCTCAGAAAACCATGAATCTAGTCAAAGTTAGGATATTCAATGTAGCTCTTGCCCTTTTATTTGTAATTTTCAACCATGCACTTCTTGATATGGTCATTATACATAGTAGGTACCTAAGGGCCTAGAGATGGGAATAGGAACAATGACACGGGAAGAGAAAGCGGTAATCTATGTTACAAGTCAGTACTTAACTCCATCTCCTCTCATGCCTGTGGTAGAAGGTTATGAGGAAGTTCATTTTGAAGTGGAGCTTGTTCATTTGATTCAGGTATGTAAACCCATCCCAAGCAGTACTTTTGTGTTTGTTTCAATTTAGCCTGTGAACATCACTATGACAGAGGCCTTTTGGCAGGAAAGCATTTAGCATTTAAATTATACCATGCAGTGATTTTGAGATAAACTTTATTCACTTATAACTTCCAATGCATTTCATATTATTTTGTTTGAAGTCGTACTGCCTGGACTGAACTGATTTTCCTGTTTTATTTTGTCGTACTTAATCTTTCATCTGAAGATATCAACCGCTATTAGTCTAACCCAGTATTGTTTGTTTGCCTGCTAGACTGTATATTTCACCTGTTCTGTCAATTTGGTTAGTAGACTACTTGTTTGGTGGATGAATTAATGCAAACTGCACCCATGCTAGTATGTTGGAGATCATAGATTAATAAGCTGCAACACCTGTGACTTTGCACATTCACAAAATAAGAACTGAAGTTTGAGTGGGCTTTTTATTCATGTCTTTTGTCATAGACAAGAGTAGCAATTCTGTCACATATGTTTCAGCTGCCAAGCTTGTGAGTGTGATTGAACTCTCAATCTTTGGAATTGACAGGTACGAGATATGCTTGGTGATGGACGCCTTATAAAACGCCGAATTCGTGATGGAAAAGGTGTGTTTCAGTATTTCTTTTACTGTCAGGCATCAGCACAAAACTAGATATTTTTGCTTTCTGTGAGCTGGTCAATTTTTAATGTTTCAAGACTTTGGTGTACGGTAGGAAGGCAATTATGATGCCTTAGGAAGATCATAAAGATTGGAATTTATGTTCAAGACATCATTAGTTTTGAATTCCGAGCTGCTCATTTTTTTTATCAAAACTAATTTAACTGTTCAATATATAAGGGTCTAAATTTGCACTCCTTTTTTTTTTTGGGTGTTGGGGGGAGAGGGGGTTAATCTCTATTTCATCTCATCTTTTTTCATCTTTTAGCCTATTACTTTTCTTCTTTATGCATTGGAGATATGGCTTCATATATGTTTTTAGATTGTTAATCATGACGTCTCATGATCCTCTTTATCTTTTTGGATATTAGGAGAGTTTCCAATGGATTGCCCCCTTCATGATAGTCTACTTCGTGTCCATTTCAAGGGAATGCTTCTTAATGAAGAAAAGAAGGTCTTCTATGATACCCGAGTTGATAATGATGGTCAGCCTTTGGAGTTCAGTTCTGGAGAGGGGCTGGTGAGTTATCCATCTTAAAGGTTGAAAAATCCAAGTGAAGCTCAATTTTTTAAATTTAATTTGTAGAATCTGGTGGAGATATATACCAAATTGGTGTATCAATGTTAATTTTTCTTGGCCTTGTTGAGCAGAAACTTTGATTTTGACGTTTTTTTTGCTGCATTTTTAATTCCGTGGGGCTCTGTTTTGTGTTATAGGTGCCTGAGGGATTTGAAATGTGCGTTCGCTTGATGCTGCCGGGAGAGATAGCTCTTGTCACATGCCCTCCTGATTATGCTTATGACAAATTTCTGAGGTTATAATTCGATTTGATCCTCGATCTAATGGAACTTGTAATCATTTTTTTTCTTCATCCTCATAGTATGTTATTTTTATATTTTTTCCCCTCCCATAAATTAGGCCAGCTAATGTTCCTGAAGGTGCTCACATTCAATGGGAGATTGAACTTCTTGGTTTTGAGAAGCCGAAGGTAATCAGCTATTTATATTCCAGTGTTTTGTATATGGAAAATGCTTTTGAGAATAGAAAGGTTAAAAAGAATCACCGTAATTGGTATGAGTACTAATTAGAACTAGATTGAATTATGATTGCTTTGATAATACCCTTTTGCCTTGTCTATAAATTTTGCCTTGTCTATAAAGCTTAGATGTATTTCGTTGTGACTCAGATTTTATCTTTACCGGCTTTAACATCTCTCTCTACCCATGTTAACTTCATTGAAGTAAACACTTTTTTGATGAATGATTTAAATCTTTATGTCAGGACTGGACTGGTTTGAGCTTTGATGGTATAATGGATGAAGCAGAAAAGATTAGAGTCACGGTATGTACTTTAGGACCGTTTATCTACTTTATGATGATCTCAGATTGCTCGACATATGTATGACATTTTTGTGTATGTTGTATCTGTGTGCGCATTTTAATTCTTGTAGAGGAGTTTCAATGTTACAAATTGGTGAGTCTGTCTTAAGTTTATTAGTGCCATACATGCTGAAGTTGGAGGCAGTAATGGTTGGTTTGCAAATTTTGAGGTGCTGATGTTACTATTTATCTTCAGGGTAATAGGCTTTTCAAAGAAGGGAAGTTCGAACTTGCAAAGGCAAAGTATGAGAAGGTAATATTTTCAGTCCTGAAAGTAGCTTGTGGTTCAGTATTTTTTGGACTCGACTATTCTGTCCCAAGTGTATTTTGTTTAGCATTGTTACATAGTTAGAATTTCAACAAAGTCAACCAGTTCTTTTGGTTGAAGCCATGGACTGCTACTTCTAGAAATCTGTAACGACATGTCAGTTACAGTTTTTTTGGCCTAGCAAGCAATCCCATTGTTCAGTGGGCCGGCACTGTTCTACAAGTGAATAATCTGTTTTGCAACAAAGAAAAAATCTTGATTTTTAGTTGTTTTACGCCTATGGATAGAGAGTGGGTTTTGTTTTCTGGTTATCTTGGTGCTTTTAAAATTGTTGTCTTCTTGATGTTATGACCCAGCTCAAAGATTTCTGATTGCTTCCATAATGAATTTATGATGTGTTGATGTTTGTCTATGGTGTCAGTAAGTGCATTTTCTATGCAATACAATTATAATATATCTGTTTTGCTTTTCATCAAGTTTTTATCTATAATGCCACTTGGTGACTACTACACAGGTGCTTCGAGACTTTAATCATGTTAACCCGCAAGACGATGAGGAAGGGAAAGTGTTTGTAGGCAAAAGAGTATGTTTGTTTTCCTCTGTTGATCCTGAGAATATGCATCTTTACTCATGTTCTTTGTTATTGAGATGCCTAATCTTTATGCTGCTCTTCTTCCTAATTTGGATCAATTTCGTTCCCTGTTCGATTGTGTGAAGAATTTGTTGCATCTGAATGTAGCTGCATGCTTGCTCAAATTGGGAGAATGCAGAAAGTCCATCGAGGCATGCAATAAGGTGTGTTGTTCTACTTGGATTTCAAGTTGTTTCACCCCTTTCAATCCTGATCTAGCAGTTGCTTTTCTTTGGTTTATCAGTGACTTATTTATCTTATGATTGGTTTAATCTGGTAATCATCTATGCTGTCTGTGTTGATACTTTTTCTAGCCGAGATTTGTTGTGATCATATGGAGTTGTTCCAAGATGTTTTCATTCAATTTTAAAGCTGAAATATAATATCAGCTGTCAAGTAGCCATAATTGATTGAGTAGCTGGGCCCCCTTGACCGAGATTTAAATTTTCATAACTCTTGAAAGCTTCTTGTCGGATCCTCTGTTCTTGTGGACTGCCTGAGTGAGTGGTCTCAGGGTCATTCTCAAATGTGGGTACTGAAATGGAATTACAGAGTCTTGGGTAAAGTATGCTGATGTTTACCACCGTCATTTAAAATTATCCTACAGTATGCTTGATGTTTACCACCATTGTTTAAAATTATCCTCCATTGCCATTAACATGTGAATGAGATGAATATGGAGTAATTTAGGAAGATCTCACCTTAAACAGTGTAAATTACTGTAAACTTGTCAAATGTAGGCTATCTTGTGCTGTTCTGTCAGGATGGTTTGAGTAATTGATCTAGCACTATTAGTCTGTTCTTTGAGTTCAAATCTTTAAAGGTACTCCTGGTGGACTTGTGCAGGTCTTAGATGCTAATCCTGCTCATGTAAAGGGTCTCTATCGCCGTGGAATGGCCTACATGGCTCTTGGAGAATTTGAGGAAGCTCAGAGGGATTTCGAAATGGTAATTCTGATATGATATTTTGGAGTTGATGGCTGGATTTACAATATTCTGGGTGCTTCTTGGTGGTAAAATCTTTTGGTTTGTACATGAAATCTGGGATTCGAACCCACTCACATAGGTGGGAACTGGGAAGTGGTTCGGTGGTTATGCATGCAATATTTTATTTAGGGAAAAAAATGATTTCTGATATCCATTTCTAAAATTCTCAATTCAATTGGTTGCTGTTAGATGATGAAAGTTGACAAGTCATCTCAACCTGATGCAATTGCGGCTCTTTCAAAACTAAAGAAGCAGCGGCAGGTGTGTCGAATGGCTACAACCTTTTTCTTTTTCAGCTAGGCAGGGAGAAGATGCCTATTTTATGTTCTATGTGCCTTTATTTTGATGAGCAGGAAGTTGAAAGTAAGGCTAGAAAACAGTTTAAAGGGCTGTTTGACAAGAAGCCTGGGGAAATTTCTGAAGTAGGTATTGAAAATCAAGGCGAAGATCAAGCTGCAGGCAAAAATGAGAATGATGGTAGTGAACAGGAGTCAGATGGAGATGAGGCGCAGGAATTTCATGAAGCTGCTGCTGAAGCCCCTCGAAAGGGCTGGTTCTACCACTTTTGGCCTACCAGTGGAAGACTATTTTCTGCTCTTGGACTTGATAGATGTACCATATTATGACATAAAATATCAAAAATAGGCATCTAACTTATCAAGGTTCGATCTCAGAGCATAACCAAGTTGGCTGTTGGCTGAGGAAGGAATAAGGTGGCATTGTAACATTTTGATGTAAACTGAGAAATAAAATAAAAGGAAAATATTTGTTCTTGACAGTCCTCTTTTTTTGTTTTTTTCCCCAAAAAAAAAAGAAAAAAAGAATTGTTAAACAAAGGAACACCATTTATTTTCCTCTGCGACAAAATACTTTTACATGGGGAAATTGAATGCTGCTGTATGCATCGAATGTCCTGAACTCCTAAGCAGCCACTTTTTTTTTAATCGTTAAACAAATTTCAAGTTGAAGAAGTACAGTTGCATTGTCCATTCATTTGATTCTTTCAATAAAATGGAGCATTTGCTGATCAAATATTAGTATACCATGCATCAAACTTTAGAGCTGATGCCGGCAGAGGGCACGGCTGAATCAGCTCGGTTAGCCGCGGCAAGAGCCCGGGCCTTGACTAGCAAGAATCCCGCCCCATGACCAGCAACGGCGACTATGAACACGCCAAGATTAAAGGTCATGACAGAAAGCATGACCATGTAAGCTAAAGCCATTCTAACAGCATAAACGCAAGCTTGAATAAACGGGACAGCCATCGAGTTGCTTCCAACAAGCTGCGGAGAGATGGACAAGACTTCAACAGCAAAGCCTAGCAAGAACACAAAGATTAGAGCCGGTATGTACATGCCGAGACTCCTTTCAGGCCAACCTGAGAACAAAACGAGGACATCTTTGCCCCAGTAGAAGGTCATGTGCATCATCATACCCATATCCGTTGATGTTGAGTTCATGCTTCCGTCCGGCATAGATGATCCTGGAGGCATGTACATGCCACCATCGTGATCGTGATCATGGTCATAGGACATTTTCCTTTTTTTCCTGCGAAAAGAGAGAGAACTGGGAGAGTAACTCGAGATGAAATGGTTTATTGGGCGTATCTAAATTAAATAGAAGGGCAGAAGCATAGGAGAAAACATTGGAAGGAGATAACGCCGAGGACTGAGGGACAAAACAAGAGAGACACTTTTTGACATTGCTTGAATTTTAAATTAGTTTCACGCTTGTCACAACATTGGTGCTTGAGTCGGCAATAAAAGAATAAAATGCCGTACAGCTCTCCATGCATGCTTTGCTACGATGGCTTGAAAGCTCGACTTAGTTTAATCAAACGTATTTATAAATAAGAAAAATATAGTCTGATAATTAAACATATCATTGTTTGTTTATAATAAATCTAAAGAACGTCGTCATTGAACAAAAAAAGTTTTGTATTGAGGAACAGCGTCCAATGGATGCAATGAAAACGATCATGAAAACTATGATTATATATATCATATTAAAATTGGGTCATTGTTAGTTTGCCGATCCACCTGCGGGCTGTGTTGTTTGATGGAGATGTAAATTTGTCAACGTAGGGTTACCATATATATATATATGTATGTATGTTGCCCACGATTGTCTTAATAAAAATTACAAAATTTTATTATGGCAGTCGAACGACGATAAAATAGAAAAGGGCAGAAATCATTTCATGCAGTCAATTTTTCTTTTTTCTTTTTCCAAACCAAAAAAAATGACGTCAACTTGTTTTATTTTTAGGGATACCGCATAGGTTGTGGCCTGAGTGCCTCTTAAAGTATTTGCTCTGAAGCCTCATATGTACATATGGTAGTTGTCTTCACATTTTAAGATAATTTTTATCATCTTTTCCTCTTCTCTTCCTCCCGCATTCCAAGTTTTGTCACCAGCATCCGCTATAAGGTAAAAGTGGAAATATGAAATAGATAAAATAAGCTTATATTGAGGCAATTTTAATGGTCAAATACTGGCTCCTTATTTCACCGTGAAAACGTTGCAATTGATTATTAATTGTGCAAATTACTTCTTTATTTTGATGAAAAGAAGGGTTAAATTGATTATACATTAATTGTGCGAACTACAGCTATATTATTGTAGTCGTTTCAATTTTTAAAAGTAAAAATTCTTTTATTGTAATTCCAAACTGAAAGTGGGCTTGAAAAGAAGCCCAATCAAGGCTTGTGGAAATTGGCAGGTGAAGCCCAAGCAGCAAATAGTGTTGTTTGTGAACTGACCGTCTCTGTACTACAAATCTTACATATTACATCATGTACGTTCTTTATATTCCAAGAAGAAAATATTTAAGCATGTGTTCGACCCAAAATATGTTCAATAACATACAATTTAAAAAAATAATAATGACAAACGAAAAAACACATGTTTAAGCATAATCAGGGGAAAATATAATTTAACACTGATTTATTGGCCTTTAAAATTTGAAGCACAGCGGATCACTGATTTTCTTTCAAGACTATTTTTTTTCCCCTTATAATCCCAAATCCTCTCGTCTTCCATTTGAAAAAAAAGAACTGGAAAATAACAATAATAATAGAAAAAAAAAAGCATGTTCAAGCAGGGGTCGTTAAGCCTAAGACATTAATCATCACTTATGAGGAAGATCCGAATCCTTATGAGAATCCGAATCCAACCTACCGGACTTATTAAAGACCACCCGACTGCCAAATAGCAAGTACCCAACAGCATGCCCGACGACAGCAGCAATAAAAATGCCACCATTAAACGACATGACGGCAAGCACGACCATGTAAGCCAGACCGACCCGCACACCGTGCAATCCAGTCTTGAACAACCCAGCTGCCACGCGGCTAGCCCCCGGCTTCACAATAATGTAGTGACTTAACCACTCAACGATCACAGCCAGCGAAAATACAAATACCAAGGCCAGTACGTACATGCCGGTGCTCGAACCCGGCCACCCGGGGAACAAAACCTGCGTGTTGTGGCCCCAGAAGAACGTGAAGTGCGCAATCCTTTTGCGGTGAACGTGCAACCCCGTTGTGTTCCACGCCTCCGTTGTTACGGGCCTCACTGTATCGTGACGTGACGCCATCGCTATCGTGGTGTCTTTTGTTCTTAGTGATGATTATCTGTTTTGTGTTTGATGTTATACTACGTATTCTTGATAAGGACAGACAGAGGGCTGCTTTGTCTTTAGGAATTTGATGAAGAAGGATTTGTTCGATCGCTTTACTGCCACGCTCTTTTTAAGGGAGAGTTGTAGTATGATGCGTATAACTTACTTTCCAGGTTTTGTATCACCGCAATTTCGGTTCTTGTTCTTGAAGTTTGCTTGCTGTCGTTGTGTCGTCTTTCTCAGGGTACAAGCTTTTAAAGCGGCGAATAATACTTTTTGGTTTGTCAAGAACCATGTACATGTTACAGGGACGCGTGTGATTGGAATTTTGTTTGTTCTCAAATGTGCCATGATGCATTTCCAAGTAATTCCCCGAGGGAAAGTGAACTGAGCAGAATATTTAACGCATGCAACTGGCATTTTTGCGGGCCTACACACAAGGAGTATGAACGCGCCCCACGCAAGAAATTCGGCGCCGAATATTTGTTCGATTGCTGGGCTCGGAGCTCGTATTTGTTGTTCAAGTCTCCTTTATTTCTTTGGGCTCGTAGGTGAAGCCAGTACTTGGACCGAAAACGTACGTAAAATCGTTAAATTCTAGAACAATAAATGAATTCAGAATGAAGACTGAATGTCAATCATTTTGTATTTTTGTATTTGAAATTATTGAATATTAAGGGTGTGTGTTAGTTGATTTATAAAGTGTGTTAAATATTTAGAATGCTGAAATAAGGTTGAGAGAAACGCCAGCTTATACTGACATTTCGCCTCACTTCCTCTCTCAGCGTTTTAGACATTTTTTATTGTTAAAACTTTTTTTAAAAAATACAAAATGACAAAAAAGCCGAACCTATTCACACGCATTACTCTCTCTTTGTCTTGACTTTATGCTCACTCTCTCCAAATCATCGCTCCATATCATGCTTCCCTACACTCTCTCCGACCTCTCTCTGTGGCTCCCAATCACATTTCCTCGCTCTCTCTAGCTCCCCATTACACATCCTCACTCTCTCCAGCTACCAAAACATAGAAGCGCTGCCCGTTTATGGTCAGTGATTAAAGAAAATGAAAAAAAATTATTTATTGTACATTCTTGGATTAATTTTGTAAATTTTGGTAGTAATTATTTGATGATAAAGATAAATTTTTGGTTTGGAATATTAATTGTGTGAATATTGCTGGATTTTTTGTTTGGAGTATTAATTGTAGGGTGGGCGCGGTTCGGTTCGGTTCAGTTTTTTATTAAATTTTTCATAATCATTCAATTACGATTATTTTAAAATCATAACCGCAATTAATCAAATTACCAAAATAATCAAATGCGCGATTAATTGAAATAATTCAATTCGATTCGGTTCGATTATTTCGATTATGGACCTATTGGGCCTATTTTGGGCTTTTTTAAATTTAAAACCTTAAATTAATAAATCTACCACAAACATAAATTGTGTGTCTACCACAAACATAAATTAATAAATCCAAAACACCATTTAGTAAATGTCTAATTTTCCTTGTTATTTGATACATTTATTTGATTTCTTTTTTAAAAAAATATTAAAACAGAACCACAATCCAAAAAAAAAAAAGAGAATTCAGAAAGATTGTGTGTCAAGCACGGCTACACAGACAGAGCAGTGCAACGGTGTACAATAAATCAACATCCGCATAAAGAGGAAAAAGGAATCAAAATGAAAAATAATCATAGGATTCAGACGTTTTAGGCTTTTAGCAAGCAGACTATCAAAACAGTAACAATCCCCAAGTGTTAACATCTACATACATTCTGAAATGAAAATTTAAAACCGAATTGCTTTGTCTAGCTCTAATTTATCACTGTACTGTATCTGGACAACGCAATCCAATTAAATATGCAGTTTAAAACATTTGCGTCCACACTCGAGAACTCGTAAAAACAATGCTTCAAGTCAATAGTTAACAGGAAAGAAACCAAACCAAAAACGCAGCAGCAGGCCAACAGTGACCAGCAGCGGCAGCAGCAGCGACCAGCAGCGGCGGAGACAAGCGACGAGTTCCAGCGGCTGAAGGTCACGGCTGTGAAAATGAAATAGAAATGGAAATATGATTTAGAGATCCCTAGGTTTAGACGTATAGGAATTTTGGGGTTCGGTTGTTTTATAATTGGTTCGGTTTTTCGTTTTTTTTTTTAAAATCGAAAACCGAACCGAAATATTTTTCTATTATTACTATATTACTATTTCGGTTTTTTAAGTATAAAAAATCGTAAAAAAAGGAACCGAATCATTCGATTCGATTCGATTTTTAATTAATCAACTATTTTTGCCCACTCCTAATTAATTGTGTAAAAATTGTTATGAAAATTACTGGATTTTTCATTTAAAATATTAAATATTTGAAAATTTATGTGAAAATTATTGGATTTTGATTCAATGTGATGTAGAAATATGAGTTGGGTGAAAATTTAATTGATATGTTTAGAAAATGTCTATAAGGTTAATCATTTCATTTCTCTTGTATGAGAAGTAGTTTTAGGGTAGATGAACACAAATGAAGATATTTAGTGCAGTTGGCAATGAGCCCAGGTTGAATTAGACACTTCAATCGGGTGGCTTGCCACTAGCTTTGCCATTATTAGATTCTTTCAATCCTCTGCTTGATTAGGAAATTCAAAACCATTAACAGAGTTTACTTAGGAGCTTATGACACCATTACAACTTACAAAAAGCAAATTAAAAAAATGATAATTTTGCCTCAATCACCAAAACCCTTCATGTATTGACCTTCTGCTCTATCATTCTCCATAAAAAATATGTGTGCACTGCATATATCTTCAATGTGAACTAAATCAATTGACCCTGTTCTGTTCAATTTGCGAGTTATGATACTTTCTTTATTTCATGTGCATGTTTGCATCCATAGGCCTGTTACTAGTAGTTTATTTATTACACATGTTCAAAATATATTATAAGCAGAATTATTTCAGCCACATTTTTTCTATGCATTTTATGACTAGGGGAAGTGTTTGATGTATTATAAGCAAAATTAATTGTTGATACCTAGCAACACTTTATTTTATACTTTGTCTAATGTGAACTCTAAATTTTGTTTGAACTCTTTTTTTTTTGGCAATTAAAGTAGTCTATTAATGGCAATATCATCCACCACAAAATGAAACTCAAAATTCATTGCAATTATGTAACAAATATCGTGACCAAATGCAGTTGTTAACGTCACGTATTACAAAGAATCCAAATCGCAAATTTTGAAAATGTCTGTAAAAACTTTCAATGAGCAGAAGACGATAAAATCTCGTAAAGAAAAAATTGACTTGTTAGTGGAGGAAGTTAGGAAGTTGACATTGGAGATTGAGTATTTGTCTATTAAATTTCAATTGTTACATAAAAAAAAAAACTTGAGCATATGCAACAATGTGAAGTACAGAGACAATTGTTTGACAATTAACTTCGAAGGACACAGACATCATAATATGATTTCATTGGAATACTTTTGATTGTTATATTATGCTTTATATAAGTTTTATTTTTAAGTTGTTTCAATTTATATTATCTATTGGAAAAAAAAACATGTAGACATATATAATAGTATTTTCCCTCAAAATATAAGACTTTGAGTTGTTTCACTTAATTGAGTTTGAAATTATATTCAAATTATTGTGGATGCCAAAATAGCATACAATGAGTACAAGCACATTGAAATTGCAATGATTTGTTCCATTAAAAATTATCAAAAAAGCCACCAGACCAACAAAAATTATTGGAAAAAAAGGAAAATTAATCATTACTATAATTAGTTATTTTCAGCCAAATCTAAGTGAAATAATAGAGAAAATAATATGAATAGGATACAAGTCAAACATCAATCACATCAATTGTTGTCTTTATTACATTATTGATGTAGTAATTATTGGAAATTGCCACTTCCATATCCTTTATAAGTCATCAAAGGAGAAGAATAACGTGATTGCAAAGCATACGGTGGGACTAACTGCTATAATATCCAAAAATTTTAAACATTATATTACATTTTAGTTATTTAAAAATACAAGTATATACTAAGAAACTGTAATTTTAAGACAACAACTTATTGTGTGCCAATATAAGGAAATAACTGATAACTATTATGTAATATTATGTACACCAACTTAGGTTGGGTATATAGGTACATAGGCAAATAAGATATATATATATATATATATATAATTAAAATTTCTTTACGAATTTAATTCTTACTTTTATAATAGCCTAAAGTCTCGTATTGATTGAGATTGCATTAACAGTACTTTCTTTCTGTAACGTTTACATATGTTTAATAATATACTTAGTTACGTATCTTCAAAATAAAATTCAAGTTTAATATAAAAATTCACAAATTTACCATGGCTACGTTGTTATGTTGTGTAGAGATTTCATTAGGTACTTTATAAGATGATGGCGCAACTTCTTGTAAATCCTGTAAAATTATGATAAAAAATTAAACGAAGAACAAATGAAATTACATATATTTATATTTTAACAAACTTTTTTTTTGTGTAGTTTTCTTCTTTTGGACTATGAGTTACATATTGTTTTCTTAAACAAGGAAGACGACCATTACGACGTGTTACTACTAGATTATTGGTTACATATTTAATATTATTGCTTTTGCAACTTACTTCGTCTCTAACAGTTGTCGGCGAAATAATTGTTTCCACACTTACACACCGAATTTGTTTGTGTAGATCTTTCAGTGCCTTATTAATCCAATCCACTACAAATTTATAATTATTTTCGTCATCAATAGGCATGTTTGCAACCTTACTAAAATTAGTACACATTTTGTTATATCTCTTCTACTAAATAGAGAAATGAGGCACATCATAACTAACTTTGACCTTATTATAGGATCTCTTCACATCTTTCCTCTATCATAATAAAATGTACATTTTTTAAAACAATTCAACATTGTTATGTATCAACATTGCAAGGACATGTCTACGAAAAATCTCCCTAAACTAAAACTTTGAATAGATACAACTAACTTCACACTCGGTTTCTTTAAGAATAACTTCAAAGCTTTTTTTCTTGCCTTGCTTATAAAATTCACTGATTTCATATATTTATCCCATAGAATAAACTATATCAAAATATATAAGTGCAGTTAATTCTTGTGGAAATTCGTTAAACTTATAAATATTGTACACCTCTTCAAGTTGCTTATCTATCTTATATCTTATTACCCATAAGGTTTTTTGCTGAAACACTTTTCATCTGCTTGCCATTCTAATTCAGCTTTCTTTCTTACGTATTTTCATATTGCTTCACAAACAACTTCAAATTTGTTTTGGAGTTAACAAATTGAATAAAAAATGCATTTATACTTTCACTTCACTAAGTTGTTGACTTTCCTCCTTAAAAATGGCCTTTTAAATAACATGGAACCAAACAGTGCCACTTTTTATATAAATTATTTAACTAATCATTATCTCACAAATTATATATCGTAATCATGTCATGCCAACTTTCTCAAACACAGTAGGGTGAATTATAAATAACAGAAAGCAATGAAGAAATAATATCTTCACGTTCTTTAAAAACCCCTAAATTCGCAAGTACCTTCTTCATTATATGCCACAAGCATCATTTATGCATAGTCGTAGGAAAAGCATTCTCGATTACCTTTTGTGTTGCTTTGTCTTGGTCTATAATGATTTCAATGGAGAACTTGACATATATGATAGTCATGCCTCAAATAATGACATAAATATCTCGATATTCTTGTGTGAAATCAATTTGCTTCCTAATAAAATAGACTGTTCATGATGATTAACTCTGACCAAAGGAGGGAATGACATGTCGTACTTGTTAGTAAGATATATGGTATCAAATGTGATGACGTCTCCAAAATATTTATAAGTTGCTCACTCTTTAGATCTACCAAAAATACATTTTTTAATCAATCCTACTCGTCCAAATCAACACTAAAAAAAAAAAACACTTGCATTTTGCTTGCTCTTTCTAAGAGTGCTTGAAAATTGTCATAACATCTATTTCTCTAATTTGTAATTTCCTAACTTTGTCAGCAAGATTTCTATACTCTTCTTTTAGAAATGAGACATTTTAATATCCACCAGCTTATGTTAGTACGAATATATCTATTGATTTTGATGATAACAAATATAATAAATATTGATTAAGTTTTTGAAAGTTCAAACGATTTTCATACATTTTTTTAATAACCCATTGGTTTGGTATAATAATGATTTTTATTCTTAATAAAATTAGTTTTTTTTTTCAAAGACCATGATCTAAATAAAAATTAGTTTCTGGACACAATCGACAAACTGACTTCATGATAACGGCTAACCAACATTGAACAGACTTGATAATTAGCTTCTAGACACTATCGACAATCCGGCATTTTGATAACGACTAACCGACATCGAATAGAATTAAAAATTAGCCCCTGAATACTGTCGGCGATCCGACATCTTGATAACGGCTAACTGACATTGAACAAAATTGAAGCTTAGCCTCTGGACACTAACAACAAATCGAATTCTTGAAAACGGTAAGCTGACATTTTCTTTGCAGGTCGCTAGATGATAATGGCGATCCAGCATTTCAATAATGGTGATCCGATAATTTGAAAATATGTCAAATGGTATATTGCTCAAGTCAAAACGGTAATATGACTTCTAGTTAACGACAATCCGACTTCGAGCAAATTGTCTGTAACGGCTAGTTTTTAACTCAAACTACAACAATAATTCCAACTATTATTATTGAGCATACAACTTTCATTAAGCTTTAAATTCTTGTATACATCTCATTTACTCACACTTTAGAATTTCATTTGTGATCAAACACATTGTGTGTGAGTGATTTATTTTGTAGTCCTTTTGAAAATCAAATTGAGGGGTTGTAAGTGTTCGAATACACTTGGGTTAAGAGATTGGGGATAATCTCTTGTTGTAAATGTTTATTGACATCTTGGAAGTCAATTGTAAGAGTAGTTGAAGCCTTGGAGGCTTGCTTAGTGGAATCCTCAAATCTAGTGAGCTTGGAGGCATGGACGTAGGCACGGTTAGCCGAACCACGTAAAAATCATGTGTTTGATCTCTCCTCCCTTCCTCTTTTACTATTGCGCTTGATTAAATTTATTTTGAATTCTATGTAATGATCAATAAATTAAGTTGTATTTTACACCTACATGTGTCAAAATCCTAATACTAAAATCAGAATCTAATTTTGGGGCTTTGGACTGGAATTGACGAACAACCAATACCACTGGTACTCTTTATTAGTACTAAATCAAAATTGAAATGGGGCGTCGCCAAGTGGTAAGGCAACGAGTTTTGGTCCCGGTATTCGGAGGTTCGAATTCTTCCATCCTAGACCGGGCAAAATAAAAATTTTCAATTCCTGTTTGAGTAACCCTCTTAAGTATATATTGATAAAATATAGGTGCATGTCTTTTTTTTTCAAATTAAAAAAATTATTTTCTCCAATTTGATCAATAACTAACCTTTTCTTTTTTGAATGGCAGTTCCAAAAAAATGTACTTCTATATTAAAAAAACATATTCGTAAAAATTTTTGGAAAAAAGGGGGTACTGGGCAGCGTTGAAGGCTTTTTCGTTAGTGAAATCCCTTTCTACTGAAAATTCAAAATAGCTCGACGCCAAGATGATAAAAAGATTAACACCTCTCATTCTTATTACTTTTGCAATATGAAAAAAAAATTCAAAATGAAAAAGTCGTCTTATTCAAAACCCCAATTATGAAATCCCTTCTCTCCCACTTTACACCTCGTAACGCACTATGTTCTTATAGAGAGAAAGGTATTATGAATTCCATTGAATTTTCCTTACTTGATTGAACAACCCCAAATTCATTTATTTCAACTACATCAAACGATCTTTCAAATTGGTCAAGACTCTCCAGCTTATGGTCGCTTCTTTATGGTACCAGTTGTTGTTTTATTGAATTTGCTTCATTAATTGGCTCGCGGTTCGATTTTGACCGTTATGGGCTGGTACCAAGATCGAGCCCTAGACAGGCGGACCTAATTTTAATAGCTGCTGGCCAAAGCAGGGGTTTCGGCTGGTTTTACCTACTATTGGATTTGAACCAATGACTCTCGCCGTATGAAAGCGATACTCTAATTTATTTTTATTAAGGCAATAGATTGAATTGTTGTGAAGTTTGTTTTGCATAAGTTTTTAAAATCTCAATTCAGTCCCCTCTCTTGAGTTGCCTACTTATTATTTCAGCTTCAACAACAATAGATTTAAAATTTTAGCAATGTTAATTCCTACACAATCATTCATTTAATACTTTTTTTGCACTTGCACTAATGCTATGATTACAATGAAAATACCTAGCTTTATGATTGTGCTGAAGGTTTAAAGTTTGAAAAACCCATGTTTTATCTTCATTTACACAACTTCCAATTCTACCATCACAACTAGTTTTTACAATATATTTTGACTTCAACACGTTAGTATATTTACTTTCCGACTTACCTCTGGCCACATGCAAATGTCATATATTTTCCAATTCCATCATTCTTTTTCTTACTAGTTAATTTTTTCACAATAAACCCTTCTTTTTTACCATAAGTTTTGTGAAACGCCTATATTTCTTCGTGACTATTAAATAATATCTCAAGACTTGACTCATATTTTTTCGATTGCACATCTTCGACTCCAGCTTCATTTTAAAATTTTTTCATTTCCACAAAATAGTTAACATTTGTATTGATAATAAATTATTATAAATTTTTACAAAATTTTGGTCCAACAAAAATTTAATCCATTAAGTTTCTAAAAATTTAAATTTAAAAAATTTCTAAATCAAACAGAATTATCATTATCATTTAACTAGTAAACTAATTCCAGGAGTATTAAGCAAAATGCAGGTACTTTTATATTCATATTGATATAATAGAAAATAATATTCAAAACAAAAAATCACTCTTTATAATCAAGTAATTACCATCTTTCTGTTTTGTTTCTAAATCTAGATCGGGCAGTGCTTCCGTGTTTGGGAGAATTTGTGTAGAGTTTTGGTAGCTGGATAGAGTGAGGAAGCTTGAAGCGTGATGTGAAATATAAGTGTGCAACCCAAGAGGGGGGGTGAATTGGAATTTTAAAACTTATCCTAGCAAATCCACACAACAAATTAATCTAATGCCTTAATAAATTCGAAAACAATAAATTCAATGCAAACACAATAATTAAAGAGTAAGGGAAGAGAAAAACGAACTAAAGGATTTTTACGTGGTTCGGCTATCCCCGCCTACGTCCACGCCTCCAAGCTCACCCGCTTGAGGATTTCACTATCCAAGCCTTTCCAAGGCTTCAACCAATTACAATTGACTTCAATGTGTTAATGAACCTTTACAACAAGAGATTATATCTTCAATCTCTTAACCCAAGTGTTTCCCTCACTTGTACACTCACAATTTGATGAGAAATAATGAATACAACAATAAATCTCTCTCTAAGAGTTGATATACAAATTGAAGAACAAAGATGAGCTAATAAATGATGATTTCCGAAAATGAAGCTCAATGTATGTTGTGTGCACTTGTTTAGGCTTGCTTGGCTTTTCTTCTCTTACCAAAAATGAAATGATTTTGAGTTTTTATAGTTTGAACTCAAAAACTAGCCGTTATGTTCATTTCTGGCTAGAACCGGATCGCCGAATATAGAATCCGGTTAGCCGCTTGATGTTACCGTTACAAGCATAAATTTGAAATTCTGAACATCCGGTTTGCCGTTTGTCGAATCCGGTTAGCCGCTTGAATTTTGCATGCATTCTGCCCGAAACCGGCTTGCCGGATTTACACAACCGGTTAGCCGGTTGCTACAGTGACGGCTACAGTAAAATAGTTTCTAATTTTACATTTTGACTCTAAAACTTTATAAAACTGTATTGTAGCCCAAAAAGTTATGAAACGTTGCAAATAGGTCCAATTTCAGAATTTATAAATATTACTTTGTTAATCCCAAAAAATTTCTGAAATTATGATTTGGCCCTAATGATTTTATTATTTTGCACAAATGTCCTTTTCAACAAAATACCCATATTTTCAAAGTTCTCAAAACCTTTCACTTTAGTCCAAAATATTCATAAATAATAGTATGGCCCAAAACATTTCAAATGTTTATAAAAATATCCAACTCCGAAATTTTATAACAATACTTATTAAAATCAAAGATTTCAAAACTTGTCATTTAAGTCCAAATTCGAAAAAATAAAATCAAAGGCTTTTAAAAATACATTCATTTTAGTCCAAAACACTTTGATTTTATAACCTCATTTTCTTATTATAAAAACACAATTTATAAATATTTGTTTAATCAGTACATGTGTTTTGTTATCATCAAAATCAATATCTATAACTAAAAAAGCTAACATGATGTTGGTAGTGGTAGCTACAGGAGAGAAAGTGAGGATGAGTACATAAGTGAGTGAGAATGAGTTTACTTCCTCACTGTTGAGAGAGAGACTAATTCATGTGTGTGTGTGAGAGAGAGAGAGAGAGAGCTACATATTTCTTCTATCATTTTCTACATTTTTTTTATATTTTCAACAATATAGAATTATTACAATGCCAAGAGAGAGAGTGATGCACTTGAATAGATTCAACTTTTTATCATTTTCCACTTTATTTTATATTTTTTTAACACAAAGTGTAGAATGTTGAGGGAAGGACAAAAACAAAATGATAGCACAAATTGTTGGTTCTCTCAACCATCTCTCAGTTTTTTTAAAACACTATCTCTTAAAAGTAATACAAGAAATACGAGGTTTGACCTCTGCTTAATCATGTCGAAGTTAAAGAGACATCAAATTAAAAGAATGTTGTGAAATTTATCCTTTAAAATAAGAATAAAACTGAAGCAACACTACAAAAGAAAGCAAAGTGGCATGACAAGCATAAAATAGAATTACATTATGCGACTTAAAGACTACAATCTTAATATAGCTATCAAGCACATGTTGTTAGGAATTGCAAGCAACGGGCTAAATTTATAATTTGATTAATTTGTGATATAATTTATTATAGAAAATCTGTGTAGTTCTTATAGGACCCATTTATAGATAAAATAATAATTTACTAATATGCAACTAGATCTGTTAGATTTATGTTTAATTTAATTAAGTGCAAATGATGGCTTACTGTTTATGAATCGTCGACATTGGACAATATATATACTTATACAAGTATGAACGCTTCCAGCCTAGCTATGAACAGATTTTGCTTACATGTCTGTGTACTAAACATTTACATGCCAATAAAATAAAGACAGTTGATATTGACATGGTAATAATATAAAGATCATTTACTATAGTTGAAAACACGTCGAATCCTTTGGTAATAGCCTTACTGGCATCAAGACTAACTAAATCACATGACATTTCATGTTGATTTGTTTGATTGTTGTGTTTGAGATATTTTGATAAAAAAAAAATGAAACGAAAAGAGAGAATATATTCACAAATTAATACTATTGTTACTATTTAAATTAATAATATTCACCCGAGGGTCTTCGTTATGGATTTGCTGCTCATCTTCACACTCATCTGATTTCAAGCCCTAAGATTAGAAAACTACTTAGAAAGAAAAAAGAAAAGAAATAAATCAAACAAATAAAAATTAAACGGTGCTTTTGGTATTAAATAAAAAATTATTGATAAAGGGCTTTCATAAGAATTTTAGATGGGTGTTAAAAAAGCTCTCCTAAACTATTTTATGGGATAATATTAATCAAAATCCAAATATGTGAATGATAATCCACACAAGTCCGGCCCGTATTTACCTGGTTATAACTTTTAACGCACACAAGTCGCAATATGTATTTGTAATTTTGTATTTGTAGTGGATTAGCTTTGTTCGTGCACATCTTATCCTGTGGCGATTCCACTTTTCAAAATGGCAGAGAATACGGTACCATCAGTTAAGATCACATTTTCTTTTCTCATCTAAACAGTAGGAGACACGATATCAGTAAAACTTGAATTATCAAACGAATTGCGAAAGTATCGATACTCATTACAACTTGTAAGAGAAAAACGAAGCAAAAATTTCAGTTAGTCCTTGAAAATAGAGATGAGAGTGAGACAATAACCTCAATCCTGTTCGTGACCTCAATTTGTGATGTGTCATAGACAAAGCAAACATGAAAACTCGAAAAGCTGGTGAGTAAAAATTAGCATCAACAGGTTTAGAATATAAATAGTAAGCTGTACTGACGGGTCATTATTTATTATAATATATGCATGGTTTCATTAGCAAACTCTTCTTGCAAACACAAACACAGACACAGTTACTTGTATGGTACAAATCTTTATTTGTAAATTAATTAGCCAGTGATACATTCCTATATAGTTTAGCTTTGTTCAGAAGCCGGTAATTTTGATGCTTCTGGAATGACCATGATGCTTCTTAATATCCTTTTTGGGAACGGTGACAGTGAGCGTTGAATTCTCTATATGAGCAGTTATTCTATCAACCATGGCGTTTTCAGGTAACTGAAAACGTCTAGAGAACTTGCCGACGGCAACCTCCAGGCGGTGACCCTCATCCGTCCTCTCTTCTTTCTTGATCTTCTGCTCCCCGCTTATGCAGAGGACTCTTCCGTCTTCGATTTCCACCTTCACATCGTGCTTGTGAAACCCTGAGAGATCAGCTTTGAACACGTGGCATTCCGGGGTGTCATGCCAGTCAATCCGAGTTGGAATCATCATCGGCGGCGAAAACTGATGAACGTGCTGGAACTGGCCGCCGTTCCACGTGTCATCGGATAAGGGAAACGGAGGATGATGGTATCCTACAGCACCAGCGAATCTGCTACGGGAAATTTGAGACATATTGTTGTTTTGTAAATTAATTAATTTTTTTATGTATGCTGTGGAAGGGAAATGGTGAAGCTATACTTATAGCCGGGGAATTTATACAAAGTATGGTGTTTCTTGGCATCAGTGAAAGGAAGCATATGATAAATGGTATAAGAATCAAGAATTGGACCAGCTTAGATTTTAGATTTGCGATGGGACTAGTCCTTGTCAGTATATATGCACACTAATCTTTTAACTGTTGAGCGATAGATAGGACATGCACTACCGTTTTTTTTTTGTTTTTTTCATTTATAAATATGGCTACAGAAAAAAAAGATTTATCTTTTTTAATTGGAATTTGGATAGGAAAAGCAGTAGATAACACCTACAGTGGGCTTATCATTATCAAATTTACATCCGCAAAAAAATTATCAAACCCACATATAACTCGTTGTGGATTTTTAGTTTTTTTCAAAAATTCTCTAGTGCATGTTTTAATAACTATCAAATCTACCTACAATTTATAGTAGGTTTTGCTTATAACCTGCAGTGGCAGTAGTAGCTATATATTTATTTCAGATCATAACACCACATCTAGATTCATAATACCATATTCAAAAAATTAGATTTATCAAATATTTCTATAAAAAAAATAGCTTTACTATTGCATACAAATATATAATTAACTCTACACTAAAAATTTATGTGTATGCTTGAGTTTTTTATTAGATTAGTCGCCAAATATATGCATACGTACTGTGAAAAAGAATGATGTAAATCAAGCTAGCGATAGCAATTGTGTATTTTTATAATTAAATATTTTAGTGATTAAGAAGATTAAGTTAAGTCTTGAGTGACAAATGATTGTCATTAACTTAGTTTATAACTTTTATAATAAAATATTTTTAATTGTGACTTTAATAATTAAAATAAAATTGCAGGTTGGTAGATACCCGTTGGACTTTTTGTTAGTACCAAACTCACTTACAATTCATGATGGATTTAATTTTGTAATATGAAATCCACTAGCGACCCGTAAAATTACCCACAGAAGTGGGTTTTTAATGGGCGAATTTTGAAGAATTTACTAGTTTGTGAGTATTATTGTAATTCCTAAATATGGGCTAAGTCAAAATTGGCAGCCACCCTAAAAAGGCACATGGTAATGTTTTTTAATTACGCTCTATATGCAGATTTCCCATAAAAGTATATATATTTTGATTCTTAATGGGCCTAGGCCTCTTTCTAATATGGATCAAAACTCAGCAATGGTGAATCTTCAAACCTAGAATAGTTTTAATGTCTGGTTTTAATCAATTATTGGCCTGAGCCTAGAGCAAGGCCAGCCCATATGCCAGAACCCGTACAAATTTCCAATGATTAAGCTTTTGAAAGCAAGCTCAATTTATTATAAAACCATTGCCACGCAACAAGAAGATGGTGGAAGGTTATAGAGGGAATAAGACACGTCCAGAACTGACCAAGATCAACCCCGAAACTTCAAGAGCTCACTGCCTAATTCCCTATAAATATCACCCCATGAGCTCCGCACAATTCATCAGTAAAGAGTGAAGACCCAATTGAAAAATTAGCAAACGCTTTCGAAGAAAGTGCTCGTCGCTTTGATTAAGCAAAAATGTCTTTGGTTCCATCTATATTCGGAAACAAGAGCGTGTTCGACCCATTTTCCTCGGACGTCTGGGCGCCCCTTGGCTCCTCCAGCAACGAGGTGTCAACATTCGCCAGTGCTCAAGTCGATTGGAAAGAAACCCCGGAAGCCCATGTTTTCAAGGCGGATCTTCCGGGGCTCAAGAAAGAGGAAGTGAAGGTTGAAGTTGAGGAGGGGAGAGTCCTTCAGATCAGCGGTGAGAGGAGCGTCGAGAAGGAAGACAAGAACGACACATGGCACCGTGTTGAGAGGGGCCGCGGCAAGTTCCTGAGGAGGTTCCGGTTGCCTGAGAATGCCAAGATCGATCAAGTTAAGGCATCAATGGAGAATGGTGTCCTCACCGTCACTGTTCCTAAAGTGGAGGAGAAGAAGCCTGAGGTCAAATCCATTCAGATCACTGGTTGAAACTCTTCGTTAATTGCAGCCTTTTTAATTTGGTTCTTGTTTTGTTCTGTGTGTTAATGAACGATGTGCGATTGCTGTTAAGTGTGTCGCATACATGCTTTTGTTCATGTAATGTGTCGGTCGACTGCTTTTTTAAGTAATAAAAATATGTTGTTTTCTTCAAGGAAGAAATATATTGATTAGCCCCCTGCCGTTTGGTTGTTTGCTTGTTTAGATCATGTAACCAGGGACGTAGCCAATATTTTGGTTGTCCAAATATTGTGATAGTGCTTGTGCCAAGCTCTCAACGAAAGATGTATAGTGGTGATCCTTACAATCTGTAAATAAGAGTTTGTCGTGGACTTCTTGTGAGAGTGTGCACACTTGAACACTCTTTGAAACAATATAAAAATATTGCGGCTATAATGTAATTGATAATAAATTTATTTGTTATAAATTGTATTCGTTTATTATAAATCGTATTCGCTCTTTTATGTGTTGAAAATGTTGTGAATAGTTTAACTATTTATACCATGTAACATAAATAATAAATACAAATACATGATATAATTAAGGATTGATTTTGAAAATTAGATAAAAGATAAATTTTAAAAAATTATCCGTTAGAATTAGCTAGATCTACAATTTAGAAATTAATGTTGAAAGATTGAATAGTTGTATAACATGACTTTTGATTTAAGGCAGTAATGTGAAATTCATTCACTAACTTCATAATATAATAAAAAAAAATTGTGCTTCTGATTAGAAAGAGTTGAAAAAGACAAAAAGTCAATCCATCTTTTTTTAATTGGCGTTTTTAATTTTACTTTAAGAATCTTTTTATCTTTTGTCTTTATTTTAAGTTTCATAATGTTTAAATAATTAATCAAATTATTTACAATTAGATATTTAAATTAACATTTAAAGTTTTATGATGTTTAGATATTTACAATTAGCACTCATTAAAATGTAATAAAATTTTATAAATTTTATATAAAATATTACAATCATAATATATATATATATATATATATATATATTATTTATTTAAATAATAAATTTATTTATTATAAGTTGCTTTCGTCGAAGATTTCTCGATAGTGTTTGAGGTATCTCAAAATCTTTGAATGCGAGTTCGTCATGAATGTGTTGTTAAAGAAGCGTGACTGCACGGAATTGATTAGCACTCATTTAAAAATTAATATATTTTTCAAATTTTAGATAATAATATATAACATTGTGACTATAATATATATTAATAACAAATTTTTTTATTATAAATTGACTTCGTTGAATATTTCTCGATAGTATTTTATGACCTCAAATTCTGCGAATGCGAGTTTGTTATGGAGATGCTATTAATAGAGTGTGACTGCGTGCATTTGGTTAGCACTCATTCAAAATTTAGTATAATTTTGAAAATTTTAATAACAATATAAAAGATTGCAACTATAATATATATTAATAGCAAATTTCTTTATTATAAATTGTCTTCGTCGAAGACTTCTCGATATCACAATCTTCGAGTGCGAAATTGTCATGAACGTGCTGTTAATGGAGAGCGACTGCGCGCGTGCTTGATAAGTAGTAATTCAAAATTTAATGTAATTTTGCAAATTTTAGATAACAATATAAAAGATTGCAATAATAAAATTTATTAGTAACAAATTTATTTATTATAAATTGTCTTTGTCGAAGACTTCTCAATAGTATTTTATGTATTGAAAATAATGTATAATTATTTTATTATTAATACAATTGAAAATATCATTTCCAATATGCTCAACTAATTTATCACTTAATTTGTTCTTAAAGTTTGTTAATAAAAGTATTTATATAATGCAACACAAATAGCAAACATAAATACATGATTAAATTAAGGATTTTTAAACTAGATAAAGATCAATTAAAAAATCACACATTAGAATTAGCTAAGCTTAAAACTTAGAAATCAATGTTGAAAGATTAAATAATTATATAACATTACTTTTGATTAAGGGATGTAGGATAAAATTTATACAGTAACTTCATGCCAAAAAAATTAATAAGGGTTCAGCTACGTTGGAGATGCTCTAACGTAGAGCAGTCTCTAAAACCGTTGGATGCACGTTATTATAACTATTTCAGATTTGGCTATATGCATCTAACGGTTTTGGGGCTGCTCTATGTTGGAGCATCTCCAACTTAGCAGCTGCCAATAAATAATTGTGCTTATGATTCGTAGCATTAGAAACGGATAAAAAAGAAAAGAGACCAAAATAATCTCTTGTCTTTTTTTCTTTTTTCTTTATTTAAATTTTATAATTTTTTATTACTTAATCAAATTATTTAAAATTAGACATTTAAAGTAGTTCAATATGAAATCTTTTAAAATGAATTATGGTAATTTCATAATCTTATAATTTAGTTGGGACACTTCCTTAAATATTCAATCAATTTTTTTTTAAAAAATAATCAAAATTAGGGAAGCGATCGCAGCTAGAATGAAGTTATTTCGGTGTTGGGAGTGGTTGTGATCAGTGTTTACGAAGGTGACTTGAAAATTTGCACTGCCAATAAGCCCGGCTAGACTCATCATGGGTTTGATGTGGCCTTGTAAAGGGTAGGGCAGGAGCACTACGTGAGGATTAACATTTGATCGCTCCATTCTGATCATGTTCTCTTGTTGGAAGAAAGATCACAGTATTGCTGCAAATTTGTCTTTTTCTGTGTCGAGTGCTCAATGCTGCTATCCCTACCACATATAGAAGATGAGCAAGCTTTGGCCAACATATCATAGGCACTCCAGCCACACCATGCCATCCGAAGCTGAGTTCCAGCCGCTGTGGGTTAAAAATCCACAAATGGCTTGATTGGCCAGAACGTCCTCTTGAGGAGCCCAATCAACCATAAGCTTCCTTTCTTGGGTTCTTTCTTCTAGCTCCGTTGGAATTAGGCCAATTCCGGATTCTCCCAAAATCAAGTCGGATCATATGACCCGCAAGAACCGTTTTCCACTGTTGACTATCCCAAGCCAAGACTCCAATAATTGTTCCGGAGAGAGTCCCAGTAAACTCCCAAACTGACGTATAATACGGACCTGGACGGCTGCAAATCAAGCCACGTCATGCAGCTTTTGTCTTCTTTTCGGAGAACACCGCTGGATGAAACTGAAGGCGAGCATTCTCTGATACCTGATTCGTGTATCTCATGTAGAGGAACCATGTGTATATCTTGGAGATAAACGAGCTTAATCTAGAAACCATAGGGGCTTCAATTTCGTTACAGACTCACAGGTGTTAATAACGAAAGCAGAAGCTCGAATACTCATGCTTGAGGTCTCCCCAATTAAGAACTGCAAAATATACTCATCTACTGTTTCAACTCTGCAAATGCCTGGAAGGTCTGTACGCCGAAAAACATTTTTGGATCCTGCAATGCTAGTAACGGGTTTCTCTATGTTTTCATCTGCAACTATTAATTAAAAGTATATCAAGATCCCTCATTTCAAATTAAAAGAAAAGAAAAAATACAGGCTCGTGGTACAGTGTGTGTGTTTGTTTTTTTAATTTTATCTTTTAGTAGATTAGAGTTCGTGTTTTATAGTTTTTAACCTTAATCTAACAGCAAGTTTACTTAAAGGATGAAAAAGAAAATTACCTGGAAAAGGAATATCGCCTTTGGATGAGCTTGGAAAGATGGAAATAGGTCCAAGTACAAGAAGCACTGTCAGTTCCGAAAGCGATAACAGGAATTCGAAGCGCATCCGCAACATCAATAGTTACAAAAGACATGATACCACCTGTTATAATACAAGTTAGCCGCCGCCACTGCCCAGATGGTTCACTCAATGAAGTCGACGGCTTGCATGCACTTGCGACGGTGCTAAACAATTCTTGGGAAGATAAACTGGGGGCATTTGAAATGGAATGGTAAACCATGAGGGATGAAGCTGAAGTGAAACATAGGGAAGCGACCACAGAAGGAGGTTATCACGAATGAGACGATCATGATTGTTATTAGTGTTTATGAAGGTGACTTGACAATCTGCATGGCTTCAAATATGTAAAAATTTATTTAAAATTAAAAATATTGGGATTCCCAATTTCCAATTGGATCTTTTTGGAAGGTTGATTTGATATGAATAGAACTTTATAATAAAATATTATAGTGACTTGCTAGACTAATGTAAAGATGAATAAGACTTTAGAATAGGGAAATTAAGGTCACATGGCTCGATTTTAGTTATTTCTTAACGTTAGTTTTAATCAAGGTATAATAGCAATTGGCAGGTTCATTTTGTCGCATCTATTGAGTTATTGGGATGCATAGAGCCAAGCCAAGTCCGCCTACATATGACAAATTAAGAAGGAAAAGTAAAGCATTGTCTGTTCAAAAATTTTGATGACTTAAATTGTTTGGGCTCTTGTACAAGAAACGAACTTCTGCTAATACTGTGCCATGTGATCATAACAACTTTCATTGTTTTAAAACTTCTTGTCTAATTTCTCCTTTTTTTTTCTTAATGTTTCTCCAATGACACTCAACCAAAAAGATATTAAAGTTACAAATTTTACAAATCGAATGTCTTATTTTTTTTGTTGATGCCTAAATCTGATCTAGTCGATTAGCGACTTAATATTAGACTTCTGCACCAGCATTAAATTTATTTAGTGGCGAATTGGTTGGCCAATCATCAAAATGTCATGCGACCACTAGTTATTAACCTACGAATACCTGAAATTATAGAAGATGGTCAGAGGCTCCGGTTTGGAAAAAATTTGCGTTACCACTCATGTGGCTTAATAAATATTACTTTAAAATAAAAATTTTTTTGAGTAATTTATAGAAAAGTAAAATAGATTGTAAAAAAAAAATCTCAATGAGAGGAAGAGAGAGCGATGCCACGGAGAAGAGAGAAAAAAAAATTATAATAGATAAAAATCAAAATCTCCCCTTAGGTAAGGCCCCACACCCCTTTTTTATTCTCCCCACTTCCGTTTCCTTTTTTTTTTCCTCACTATCCTTTATAATTTTTTATGTTAGTTTCCCAAAATGACCTTTCATAACACAAGTTAATGTCTACTGTCTAGGCTTTGGTAAGGATAGTTTGGTCATTGCATTTTAGAGAAAAATGAGGACTGCAGTAAATCCCACCAACAATTCCATTTTCTTAATTAATTAATCTCCTTTTGTATCCCCAAACATTCATTATTGTTATTTCTTAAATGAATTTCGAATCTACTTATTGGAAGAAAATAAATTTCTTGAAAATTTTGAACGGCTTTTTATATCCCAAATTGGTATTTATATGGAAATAATGAAACTACACGAGTCCTTAATTTTTATTATTAACCGACTATTTTACTTTTAACATAGAACGTATTTATTTTCTGCGTTTAGAATCTCATTCCGGTCAATTTAGGATGGGTAATTGATGAAAAGGCACTTGGGATCGAGGAAGGGAATATAATTGATATACGGCTAAATTTTAATAAATTTGATCATATTTTATTGTTAAAATATGATTGTTAATTTTCACCCCTAAGGTTTGATGCAATAGTCCATTTCATCCTTACTGTTTAAATAATAGCTCATTTCATCCCTATTTTTTAAGCAATAGCTCAAAATATCCTTTTCTAAATAATGATAAATTATTTTAAAATAAATTCTCCAACACAAATTAAAAAAAAAATCTAACTTTAAGGATAACTTAATAAATAAACGAAAATAACATTAAATGATATGTAAAATATATATATATATAGGACCAAAAAACATAAATTTCATAGGCACTAGAGTATTTTTTTTTATCCTTTAGCTTATCCTTAACTTTACTATAGTCAAAATAAATAAATAAATAATCAATCAGTATTGTTATTCTATCAAAAGTAATTACGGACTCCTTCATTTACTTAAAAAAATATGCTATAAATATATAGCAACAAATATTTAAAAATATTACAGAATAAAATACACTGTATTGGATTGTATTTTTTTTAATCTTTTAGCTTATTCTTGACCTTACTATAGACAGTGATTCCGTATTGAAAAGAATTATTATTATTATTATTATTATTATTATTATTATTATTATTATTATTATTATTATTTAGTTGAGTTCATTACAAAAAAAATTAATGAACACACACAAATACACACATGTTGCATATTCTTTAGTACTATTTTTGTTTCATAAATTATCCTTAAATTTTAAATTTATACAAAAAGTCATATGTCATTCAATTATTCTTGAGATTTATATTTTAAAAAGCTTTGCATTTATTTAATTGATTTTGCCCTCAATAAATAATAGAGTAAATTAATTCTAACTTCACAAAAGAGTATTTTGGACTGTTGTTTAAAAAATAAGGATGAAACAATCTATTGTTTAAAAAATAAAGATAAAATGAATTATTATATCAAATTATAAGGATAAAAAAAGCTTATTCCCTTGGTAAAATAATAACATACAAGACTCCAAATTTTCCAATGATCTCATTAACGCGAACTACAGTTACTGAATTATTCTTTTGACTTTGGGCTTTCGCAATAAGTTTCTTACCGTTTCAATATTATTTTTCTGTGAAAGCACTACATTGAATCATGTTTTTCATTTTTCAAGCCCTAAAAGCCATTGATCTTACGTCTTCAATCAACTTCTCTAGGTTACGATAAGAGGACCCGCCTTCCTTGACAGCATCACTAGCCATTTTCGCAATCTGAACCGTTGACTCCATGATCTTATCCCTCTTGTTATCCATCAAGTCCCTTACCAACTTCTCAATCGTTGATCTATCACACATGTCCTTCATATCAAGTCCGATCTTCCAAATCTCACTCACACACCTACTATTAACTTGTTGATCACCAATTTGTGGCCAACAAATCATAGGCACTCCAGCTACCATACTCTCCAAAGTTGAGTTCCAGCCGCTATGAGTCAGAAACCCTCCAATTGCTTGGTGGGCCAGTACCTCCTCTTGTGGAGCCCAGCTAACAATGCACCCTCTTTCCTTGGTCCCTTGATCAAGCTCCACAGGACCTAGGCCAACTCCGGGCTCTCCATCAATCAAGTCCGATCTTAAGACCCACAAGAACCGTTTCCCACTGTTGACCACGCCATGCCAAAACTCTAAAATTTGTTCGCGACCAAGCTTGATGAAACTTCCAAAACTGACATATAATACCGATCTAGACGGCTGAGAATCTAGCCACGTCATGCAACTTCTGTCCTCTTTCGATAAGACACAATTGTTCGGCTCTGGCGGAGATGACTCCGCGGAGTCCTCTTGGATCCGCGACTTCAACAAAGCGTGTAGAGGACCAACAGTGTAAATTTTGGTCAAACGAGAACCCAGTTTTGATATTATAGGCCCTTCAATTTCGTTGAAGGTGTTAATTACGAGAGCTGAAGTTCGAGTCGTGGCAGAGGTATCCCTAACGAAGGTCTGCAAAATGGGATCATCGGGTCCTCCATCTCTACAAATGCTTGGAAGGTCTCTATTCCTAAAGATATTTTCGAGCCCCGGAATGCACGTAACGGGCTTATCGAAGTTTTCATCTGCAATTTCACAATAGTAGGCAACATATTACAGGATATTACATGTACCTGTTTAATTCAAGATTTCAGTATGTATGTATGTATGTGTAAAGAAAAAGAGAAACCCACTTGCTACCGGAAGTTCTCCTTCTTCAGCAAGCTTGGAAAAATGGAAGTCCGACCAGGAGCAGTGGGCACTGTATGGTCGAAAAGTGATTATAGGAATGTTAAGCTCTTCTGCAACGTCAATTGTAAAGGACATGATGCTGTCTGATATGATGCATGTTGGGAGCCGCCCAGGCATCATCAGCAGCCGACGGAACGCCAGCTTTGACACGGGCTTATCGGAACAAAACCAGTCTTTGATGTATATGCCAAACCGCGGATTATCGGGAGGCAGACCGTCGGGTATCGACGTGAAGCGGAAATTAGGGAAGCGCTTGTAGAAACCCGTTACGTCGGTGTTGCCAAGGAGACGATCGTGATATTGTTCAGTGTTCACGAAGGTGACTCGAAAGCCTGCATGGCTAAAAAGCTCGGCTAGCGTCAGCATGGGCTTGATGTGGCCATATGCAGGGTATGGCAAGAGCACCACGTGAGGAACACGCGTTTGCTCCATTGACAAAGCTCTAAACCTCAATTTCTTATGGGAATTGAGGCACTGGAAACAAGAATTAATTTTGATCAGCCCTTCACTTCACCCTAGTAAGTTATAAACAAGATGATAGTAGGGACGAGGAAAATGAAATATAGAAATATAGAAATATAGAATAGAACAAGAAGAAAAAATAAGGTTCGTAGTTGGAAACAAGAAAGAAAGTTGACGTGATATGTTATGATCATACTAAACTTTATAATAAAATAAATATATATCTACATATGTATCTTCCTGAAACCTTTGCGATTGTTGTTTTAATTATCTTTAAATGTTTCGGTTACAGACCTTTTTAGCAAAGTGATCGTAAAACTGGTTCTGCTTAATTAGTATATAAAATAACTCACTAGTCACAGTTTCTAGCTAAGGGTTGGTTATTAAATATATTTATTAGAGCATTGCTAAATGAACAAAGGAATGACAAAGGGACAACAGAAATAAGTTTCTGTGAGTCCTACTTCTATTTCTCTTTTTGAATAAAATATTAAAATAACAAAGTTCACGGGCTCTTTCCTTTCTCCCTCATTACACTAGTTTCTTTTCTATCTCATTGCAACTCTCTCATATCCCAGCCGCCAGCCGCCAGCCGCAGCCATAAGCTCCACTGCAATAGCTGCTTTCTCCCTTCTCCACGCACTTGCCTCATTCCCAACAGTACAACAACAAGTCTCTTTTCTCTCATACCCTCAGATACACAATTGTCTCGTCCAATGAATCAATCTATTAACATTAATTGGGTTTTGAAGGTGGGTTATGAAGAAGTCATTCAAGGCGATCAAACTTCACTCCAACTTCCAAAAGCTTTGATCTAGTAATAATTCCATCACTAGCCTTTTTTGTTGTTGTTCTCGACTTTGCCATCAGTTCCTTCCATCAACTTTGCAACCTCTAAATTGTTCTAGTTTGTTTATCAAATTTATTGCCCACTATTACCATAAAAAAATATAGAGTTTGTAACTTTTATTAAAATGTCCATGCTTGTCAATTAAAGTGAAGCATTTTGTTCGCAATTTTTGTAGTATTTAATGCGACTATGTTGTTTAATTAATTATTTTTCTTGCTCTACCCATGTTTTGTTTTAATTTGCTTCTTTATGTTTCAATCCTCAGCAGGATACTTCTAAGGTTAATTACAAATTCAGCAAATTTAAATCTAAGTGGGCTGAAAAGATTAAGCAAAAACACACAACTTAGTAAAAAAAAATAATTTCGTTCAAAGCACCAAGTAATACAATCCAACAAAAAAGGAAAAAAACACTACCTCATTCTTCATTCTTAAAAAAAATGCAAAGCTATCTTGTGAAATCACTTCTAAAGAGTTGAATCACAAATGTGAGAGAAAGAGTCAACAAATTATTTCGAAACACTACTGCGATTATGTTGTGAGAAAAGAGACTGCTGCGGTGGAGCTTGTTGCAGCGACTGGCAGCTTGGAGACGAGAGAGAAAAAGTTGTGATGAAGGAGAAAGGAAAGAGTCAGACGCATGAAGGTGACTGTTGGGTGCTTTTGTTGCTTATGTGAGGTGTCCCACGCCTTATAAGAGACAATTCATGCTTTGTGCACAATTTCGTGAAAGCATCACTTTTCTTTTTTAAACTTATTTTATTATTTATTATCAGCCCCACAAAACAAATTAAAAAAAAGAAATACACCGTTTATGTCATCCCTTTGTCTTACATTTGTCCGTTTATCATTTTCCTATTAATAAGCCTAGTTCATTGGGTTACAATATTAATTTTAAGATTTCGTTATCTTATATAATGGATACGATGGGTAATAAACAGTAGAGAATTAATAATCATAAGATTTAATCCAATGGCTGAAAGCTGTAATAAATAGTAATCGAAGAAACTGAGAAAAATAGTGATCAATTCTCTAATTGTTTGTTACCCATCATGTAAGGTAACTGGATCAGCTTCTCTAATTGTCTGTTGGAAGATCCAACTCGGCTAACACTATCCCAAACACAACCCTGCAATCCTGTCCACTGATCTCCTGATTTCCTCTCTTTTAAATTAATTCCATCAATGCTCTTACCATATTCTCAATCGTTGACCTAGCTATCACTCGAGTCACGGCTAAGGTTTCATTTACAAAGAATTGAAGAATTAGGACGTCTATTTCCTTTGACCTGCATGGGCTGGGTAGATCTCGACGTCGCAAAATTGCTTCCACTCCTGGCACGCCGTTAATCTCCCTGTCCATGTCATCATCTGCGACATGCTTTCTGCTAGAAAAATTGAAAATAAATGAAAAGGCTAATTCATGCATCAAGACATCAAGTATTTGAACATAATCACTGGCAAAACTAGTTAATTTTAAAAATTGTTACACTGTGACAAGTTTTATTAGATGGGTAAATGAATGTCGCATTATAAATATAATTGTAGATTCAAGTTGATGCTTAGGAGCACGTAGATGTGTCCATAAGCAACAAGCATTTAATGCGCAAAAAATGATCAGTCTATGCAGCATAGGCCTCGTGTGGCCTTGTGCTGGGAACGGCAGGATCAGTATGTGTGGTTCCCCTTGCGCCATGTTGAACTTCAACCTCTCCGTGTTAATGATTTGCTTGCGTTTTTTGGTTGAGATATATGGCAATTAATTTTGTATGTTGCTCGTGCTTCGTCCAAAACAGTGAAACGGAAACAAGGTGCACATGCAACTGTAGGAAAGGCCACTCTTATCAATTATACGTCACGGGCATGGTTCACTTTCTGGGTTTTGTACCCAAAACAACCGGTCTCAAACAGTGAGGCCCAAGTATTACAATTAATACTTGGGCAAAGTTTTACATGAACAAAATGGGCTCGGCAATTCCAATTTCCAATGGGTACCCCTTTTTGACACCACTTGAATTTCTTATAAAATCCCTTTTTAAATAAAATTATTCAAATGATTAAAGAAAAATTATTTCTTTTCTTGATTTGAATAAATTTTTTAATTAAATACTTAAAATAATTATTCCTTTAACAAAATTTTACACCATCTTATTTTTTAATTTATATTTCTATTTGATTTTTTTTTAAAGAACTCAATAGAATTTAGAGTTATGGAGATAAAAAATTATGTAATAATAAGAAATTAGTTCAAGATCTTAGGATTTGTATGCATTTCATAATAAAAACTTGAAAAGATGACCCTTTTAGGATGAATTTTATGGAAAGATATTTAATTCTAGTATATGAGTCTGTATTTTGTAAATAAATAAAAAATCTAAAATGGGTGTTAAAAGGATTTTAGAAGAGTGTTGAAAGCTCCATTCCTTCCAAACAAACTCATTATGAATATTGTACTTATGATAAAAGTGTTGCAACGAAGACATGTAAATCTATAAATAAATCCATTAGATTCAAGAGATACGAGTGTGTGGTCCCTAAGAGCCTAATCGAGTAATTTTCAAGCAACTTTAATTGATCGGGCATTCGAACTGAAATTTTAAGAGAGATACAAGTTAAAAATCTAATTTAGGCTATTTTTATTTTTTAAAAAGATAAAATATAGTAACTAATGGTTTGTATAAGTTTAAATATTTATCATGGGATGTTTAAATAGTTAATAATGTTTGGAATCCCAATATCATATGCGTCCGACCATTGGATATAAATTTCATAATTGATAAAATTAGTTCACTCATAATCACGGGTAGCAAATAACTCGATTTGACCCGACTTGAAAAAAATCGGGTTAAGATCAAATCAGATTATTTGTCCAATTCGATCGGGTTAGTCAAAAAATAAACAAATAAATAAACTGATCCGATCTAGCTGGTCTAAAAACAAAAACCTAATTAGCATTAAACATTTGAGATTTGACCCAATTCAGTATTCATTCTCTTCTTCTTTGTTCTCTTCACTCACACAATGCTGCAACATAACGATAAATCAGCAGCGGCAGTACACAGCTCACCAGATAGCACAGTAAATGGCACGGCATTGATTGACACTGATGCAGCCTTGCAGTCACAGACGAAACTCGCGTCGCCATTGGCGATTACTCCACTTTTGATTGGATCTGCTGCAATGCAACCGCTGCTGCTGCTTGATCCACCGGCTACTGCTTGATCTCGTGCGAAACCATCGATGGTCATTCCACCTCAACCGAGACTGACAGCCACCGTCACCAAGTTCGTCCACGCTTCAACCCGAAATTTTCAACTCCCAGTATATACTATATTATATATGTTAAAATATATGATAATAATATGTCAATAATATTTAACGTTCCGTTTCATTTCACTTAATACTATGATATACAACATTTTTTTGATGGAAAAATGTTATATTCATTGTAGTGCTGAATTATTATTTTTTTCCCCGTTCATTGTTTCATTCTTTTAAATGTCAATATGTATATTGTTCTTTTGCTATATAATTGTTGGATGTTTAAGTGTTTGGGTTTGTCTCCAGCCTAGTTCTCTTGTTGGCTTCTTTGTAGTCGGTTTTGAATTATTTATATTTTTATCTCCTGATTCTTTCTAAGGATAGTAATCTATCGGGTCAGGTTCGGGCTCACTGATCATCATAATAAAAGGTTCGATCTGAAAAAAAGTCTGATAATTTAAATTTTAGGTTGGGTCTGACTTGAGTTAGGGTTGGGTTAGAATTTTGTCTAAGTTCGAGTTCTATAATTTTAAAGATTTTTAATTTTTAAGTAATTTAAATTTAAAATAAAAAGACATAATCTCCCTTACATATTAAAATTTAACATAAATATAAAAATCATTAAAGTCTCAACCATAAAACTATATAAGTAATCAAATAAATATAATTCAAAATCACGCCTTATAAAATTATACAAATAAAAATCATATTTTTTTTAATTTTTGAATTTCGGGTCTGGTTGGGCCAACTAGGGCCCTAACCTTGACCCGAATTTTAATTAGGCCCTCGTATTCAGGGTCGAACCCGATCCAAAATCTTTAAATTGGTGTCAAAGCAAAAAAACATTAAGTTGGATTAATCAAACCAAAATTCAGGTCAAGATTTTTTTCCATACATAATTCTTTTTATTCTAAAATTGTATTGTCGATGACTCTGGCCGACAAAATTAGGACTATCAATTGGCCATAACGTACTTAGAGTTGTGATGGATTTTGATATTTGATCTATTACCGGTATTTAGGGCATCGAGGTGACAACTTGAACTCGATCCAATTCAAACTCAACCCAACTTTTAGATTCAATCTAATCTCATCTGATCATAATCTAATCCAATCGATCCAATCCAAAAGTTTGGTTGAGTTCTTGTGACTTTTTCTCCAACTCAATTAACCCAAAATCTGATCATGTTAATCCGAACCCAATCCAAGCCCAATTTTACCAACTCTTGCTAATAATCCATGGATGAATGCCACAGTTAGTTGGAACTTACACACACAGAGAGAGATATATCTATATATAGAGAGATACTTGATATTACTCTTAATAAATATACTAAACTTTGTCTTGAAAATCAAGTTTAGCTATCATAAAGATGAGCGCAATATATACACAGATAGGAAAACAAACCGAAGAGACGGCCAATTATGCAAGAATGTTAGACGGTACTTAGGCGAAACGTAAAGAAACTAGAAATACATTTTCCCCTTTACTTCCTATTTTGAGTTCTCGCTTTAATAAGATATGTTCTTTTCTCTTTAACAAAGTTACCCGATCGCCCACAGCGCCTTAAATATAAAGGCGGAAAAGCAAGACTACGTGCGAAGATTGGAAAACGACACGCCTAAAAGAGGCGGGAAGCTTATTAAACAAAATGATTCCCCGCCGCGAAAATAATGCAACTAAAATTATAATTTCCTGGCATTTAATGCGCCTCTCTGCTTGACCCTTTTTTTTTTCCCTCCTAAAATAATACAGTTGCTACTTGCCTTCTTCAAACGTAACCATCACTAGCATAAAAATAGAAAAAAAGTTTTAAAAATATATATAATTTTTATTTTATGATTTTTCTAATAATTTTTATCTATCCTCCATAGTTGATTAAATTAGCTTATGAAAATTTTATATTCGCTTTCAAAAAAAGAAGAAATTTTATATATTCTACTTTAAAAGTAGTTCGATACTTTCAAGCTGCACAAGCACAACATTAATTTTTTCAAGAAATTATCACTGATTTCATTTGGATACTTTATTTTTTTTCAACATAAGTCTAATATTTATTACGTTACAAGGAAAAACTCCCTTACAATCAATTTTTTTTTTTTGGTTGAAATCGACTCCCTTACAATCATCGAATATTAAGAACTCTTGAAATTCTTTTTTTTTTATAATTGCTTTTACGAATTTATTATTTATGTGTTGAGTTAAATAAGTAACAAAACATTTTGAGACAGAAATTATAACGAATAATTTGGCATTAGTAAGGAGGGGAGTTTGTACTTTCTAATGCAACAGTTGCAAAATAGAAAAATATTTTTTAAAAAAAATCAATTAATGTGCGGGAAAACATGTGTTGGACAGAAGGCATTTTTTCAAAAGTGATTGAACAGTAATGACGTACTTAGTCAAAGATCATTTAGATAAAATCAAATCATGCACCAACCTATTTTCCGTAACCTTCAAAAACGTTCCAAAATAAAAAATAAAATAAAATAAAACAGACCCCTCCCTTTTTTAAGCACAAAAGACAAATCTTAAAGACAATTAAAGTCCTCAAATCAGAATTCCAAAAACGACGACGAAAGATAGGAAAAAAAATTAAAAGAAAAAAAAAAGAATCTATCCACAGGTCCACAAAAGTTACAGAAAGCAGACCAATCAGAGTGGATGCTGACGTCAAATATAATGAAGGGTCGAATGGGTCCCACAACTCACGCTCATCGGGATTCGACATAAATAGGGAAACCAAGCGTCCACGTGGACCCCATCCTAGGCAACCCCACCCGCCTCAACTCTACTCATAGAGCTCACTTTTAACCGTCCGATTGAAAGCGTAACGCCTCGTCAGCTAGTGCCTAGTGATACTGATGTTGATACTGATAGATAGCATCAAGAACGATCAGTTTCCGCGGTAACTAATAATAATTGCGTCGAATGCTTTTTAAGCCCTGCCTTTGCTTTTATTATGTCTTATTTTTTTCTTCTCCGGTCTTGAAGAAAACGAAACGCACGTACAAAGAATAGAGATTAAGTAGGTGCATTGCTTGCTGCAATTCTTCGTCTTCTTCTTCTTCTTCTTGGATTTCAGTGGCGGTAATTCTTTGCTTTGCTTTTAATCTACGTCTGTGTCGGCATCAAATATCGGATCTTTATCGAGATCGCCGAGTTCCTTTTTCTTTCTTTTTTTTTTAAAGAAGAATCGCTGAGTTTTTATTTATTTTCTCGAACCTGCATTTTCTTGATTTTGTGCTTGTATGAATGTAAATTTAGCCGCTAAATATTATATACTTTCGAGGATTTCATGTTATTGTTATATTATATGAGCTGTGATGTACGAGAAATTAAAAAAGAAAAAAAAGATTATGGTTAGCTTACATTGTGCAATGTATGAGGTTTCTCGATTCTGTGCTGCTCTTGAGATTTGAGCATGAGTTTCTTTTTTTCTTTTTCATTTTCGCGGCTGCCAAACCGAAAACTTCTGTTGTTTATTTGATATTCTGTTTCAAGTTTTTTTTCCTTTTACGTCTAGATCTATTTGTATTATTAGCCTGAACTTGTGTTTGATCTTGGAGAGTGATCGATATTGATCTGAGACTGTAACATTTGGGTTTGATCGATTCAATTGAGAAGTAGAGAGAATCAGAGATAGAGAGGGGGGGGGGTATGAAATGTTAACTGTTTAAAACTTACTTTTTAGCTGGCAAGATAGTCAAAGTTAATAGTAGATGTTTGAAGATAAATAAACAATAAATTATTGTAATTTGTAGCCTACTTTTAAAATTTATTCTTTTGTAAATGATTGTTCGGATAATTACCAAAACAATTGTTTAACCTTTGGAAAGATTGAACTTTAGGACTTTATGCACCGGTGGAAAAATCTTATAATCTTAGGCATGATTGTACCTGCGTTTTCAAAGTTGGTGTGGAACAGGATTGCAGCATTGTTTGATTTTGAATAATAAGAACTGCTGAATGGAGGGCAGAGTTCCCTCACATGATTCTATCCTTCTATTATATGTGATCATTTAGTACTCATTATTATCTTGACGTGGGCTTCATTGTTTGCTGACAAATTTGTTGGCTAATTAAAGATGTTGATGGGTTAATTAACTTAAATTTTTGCATGGCAACTGGTCAGCGTATGCTGGCTTATGGGGGTTAGGAATTCAGTTTATTTCAAGCAGAAATACTTTTTTTCTTCGTTAGTTTAGTGTTTCTTATTTCTCATTGCTGGATCATGAGGTTATTGTAACTGCTAATTGCTGGATGTGGCTTTCTGGATTTAATGCTTGCAATGCTCTTTTCTTTAATGTGTTATATTCATTTGCAGACATCTGATGTGACGGAATAAAGGTGCGAACAGGATACCATATGCACTTGGGATTAATATATGTCACTGAAGCGTGATTAAATCTGACATAATGCCATATGTGCAACCAAGTAAAAAGTACTCAGACTATGCTGCAAATATGAATTCGGAGTCCAGACAGAGCTCAAAGCAACAGCAAAATGCAAAGGCAGTGAAGGAGAGAGTTCCGACCCGCCAAGAGAACCTGAATTTGAAGTATCAAAGCAAATTGAAAGTAAAATCTACTGTTGGTACACCATGTGGTGATCTGCCTCAAGAATTAAGACGGGAAGCAGATGGTAGAATGTTGGTCCAACCAAATTCTTTTGGGAATCACCAGTTGCAGTATCTTAAGGGAAAGGCTATAAAGGATGATGAGCTAGTTAAGTACATGTCAAAGTTGCCAGGTTATCTCAAGCGGATGGAGGGAGGAAAGAACATTCAAGGAAAAGCATTAGATGTAGGGGTTCTGGATTGGGCACGTTTAGAAGAATGGAAGTTTAACAAAAAATGTACCATGACAAGTGGGAGCAATAATGCATCAGCAAATACTAGTAGTTTATTGTTGAAAACAACAACCAAGGCTTCTACCTTTTCCGGTGCAACTCAAGGGGGGATGCATGGTCATCAAAGCGAGCAACATCCTTTACTTTGTCCTGGTCTTAATTCATCTAGGAAAGATGGCCATTCCCAAGGTGTCAAGCCATCCTCCCAGAAGGCTTTAAACTTCCAAAATTTTGAGACTTCTTCAAAAAGCAACTTGGGAGGGCAGGGAAAGATACCATGGATCAATAAGCCGTTTGACCGGAATAATGCTGATGTAACTCCCAGGAAGGAGAAGACAAAAGATTATGATCAGAAGATTGCTTCAGAAATGGGAAATTATGGGCTTGCACTCAATACAAAGGAAAAAGATAGTTCTTGGGATGGTGAAGTGGAGAAGAGAAAAGAGGAAGCTCAAGTATCAAAGAAAAATAGAAAAGGTTTGGATAAGAAAACCTTTGCACATATGGAAACTTCATATCCAAAGTCTAGAAGTAATGGGCGCTCTCTCGGTTCTAAGGAAAAGATAAGTGCTGGTAATGTGGAAACTAAGATAGCAGAGAAAATACATGAATCAAATATTGATCTCTGTCATCAACACCTGCCAGGTAAGCTCGAGAACATTGTTCTCCTTTTTCCCAAAGGACTCTCTCAAAACAGTTCCCGGAAGGAGTGTGGAGTACCAAAGGATGAGAATTTGGTTGAAGCAAATCAGAATTGTCTTTCAGGTGGCAGGTTTCCTCCAGTGAAGCGTTGCTCTGTGGACCATTCTTTTGATATTCCTCACTCGTGCCCACTGCCTTCTGAAGTTGAGGGTAAAATAAAGCCAAACTTGATGGCACATAACCTGAGCAATAGTCAACGTGCAGAGCTCTCATCTGATGCATCTCACTCATCCCAGTATTCTAGTACATCTTCAGCTATGCTCTCTGATTGTGAAGATGCAGAAGAGAACACCGTTAAGCATGTGAAAGAGAATGCAGATGAAAATTTGAACTCGCTGGATCAAGAAATGGCGGTCGCAAGATCCAGAAATCAATCACCAAGTCGCCGGTTTAGCTTCAGCTTAAGTCGGATGGGTAGAAGTTTCAGTTGGAAAGAGAGTTCAGCTGTCCCACAGTTGAGCTCATCATATGTTTCTGTCAAGTCTGGTCCGGTGAAATCTGAGGAGGTTTCTTATTTGGATGATTCTTGCAGACAGAAGACATATGGTCACAACAGAGCTAGGTCTAGCCCTTTAAGAAGGATTCTGGATCCACTGCTGAGGTCCAAAAGCTCAAACCGGGGACATGCTGCCGAAACCGTTCATCCATTTAAAGGAAACTTGAGTTCCTTAAACTTTAGGCCAGTTGTCGACAGTGCATCGCTTCCTAATAAAAAGCACGAAGCGGCAACAACTCAAGCTCTTTTGCAGCTTAACATGAAGAATGGCCTCCCTTTGTTTAAATTTGTAGTTGACAATAACTGCAGTGTTCTTGCTGCCACTGTGAAGAATTTAACATCTGGGAAAGATGATTCTGGCCAGCATTACACATTCTACTCCGTGAATGAGATTAAGAAAAAGGCTGGTGGCTGGATAAATCAAGGAAGTAAACAGAAGAGTTGTGGCTTTGTCTATAACGTTATTGGTCAGATGGTTTCCAGATATCATTCGTCTAATCCGAAAAGTCAAAATTTGAAATACATGGTGAGGGAGTCTGTTTTGTTTGGTGTTGAACTGAAGCAGGTAGATCAGGCATCTCCAAAGGTCTTGCCAGATAAAGAGCTTGCAGCTGTTGTTGTGAAAATGCCCATTGAAAGTTTGAGCCATGATGCAGAGCAAAGATATAATGATATGACTGAGAAGGTTACCGAATGTGCTCCACTGGGTAGATGCTCTTACTCAGGAGAGATTGACAACTCTTGCAGTACCACAGTCATACTTCCAATTGGTGTTCATGGCTTGCCAAAAAAGGGAGCGCCGTCGCCATTGATTCAGAGATGGAAATCTGGTGGACTATGTGACTGTGGAGGTTGGGATGTTGGCTGCAAACTTCGCATACTTGCCAACCACAATCGAAGCTGTAGAAGGCCAATGTCATTGAGTGCTATCCCAAATTCTGATAATTTCGAACTTTTTGAGGTACTGTTTATATTACAATCAATGTCTTTTCAATGCATTGTCACATCAATCAATGTCTTTGCAGTCCACTGTTATACTTGATTAAACCAGTAAACTTTGTTTCGCACTTATACACAGGGAGTAACTCAACAGAGCAGGCCAATCTTCAGCATGGTGCCACTAAACAAAGAAATCTACTCGGTTGAATTCAATACTTCAGTTTCTTTGTTACAAGCATTCTTCATTTCCATTACAGTTTTAAGCGGTCAGCAATTGTCTGATCTCTCAGAAGTGAATAGCCTGTATGAATCAGAAGCTTTCCGAGAGGAACCCATGATGAATGAAAAAGGAACAAAGGAGAGCTCCCCTACAAATATTGTCCTGGGGAAAATGCCTGCTAAATATGCTCCCAATCCACCCCACTCCCCTGTTGGGAGGGTATAGTTGCACGCGGGCATTGGTTTGCGTTGCAGAACCATGTACAGCTTTTGAAGATCTTTAAATAGCCATAAAAGAGCAACTGTCTTTTTCATTCCCGTGATCAACTATTGTTGTGCATGATGAGAGATGCAGTGAAGTTGATGGATAAACTATTTCATGCCTGATATGGCACAATTCGTGCATTACGGTTACAATTTTGTGTCCGCTGCACTACTGTTGCCAGTTTCAGGCTTGGTTTTTTCGTTGTAAAAAGAAAATAACATCATCAATACAAAGCTCAGCATCGTAAGATAGTGAGTTTTTTAATAGATAATAGCCACGGTTATGTTAATCTGTAAGTAGACAATACACATCCTTGCCAATGGATATTCAGTTTCAATAACTAGATGTACGTTTGGCTGCACCGGCAGTCGCAGCTAAAGCAGCCAAAAATTTGGTTTAGAAGATATACATTAAAATACAGCCACACAGGGGACTATACGCGCGATAAAGCATATGAGAATGTACCACCTCAATTACTAGAGCAAAAGCTCCTTGAGAAAGTACTAAAATTTGGAATTGAAAACATTATTATGTAATAACCATAGATGATTTCTGAATTTACAGTATAAGCTGCAAAATCTCAATTAAAGTAATAACCATAGTTGTGCTTACAAGTCCACAGGTGAAGCATGATGAATACAGATGAACCATTGACCATCAAGCTTCTCAAACACATTTGTTACAAACTGTCCTCCCCAACTGGTACCTTTTGTCCTAACAAATTCGATGCAAGTAACATACCCTACATTCCCTCTAACATGAACGCGAACATTTTTGAGTTCAATCGCCAGTGGAAATTCATAATTCATCCATACAACCTCCCAACTTTCCATGACAGGATCGTAACCAGAAATGCCACTGGCCCCCGGGTGCACACAACACACATTATCACCTCTTGCCCACAAGCCCTGCATGGTGGCAAGATCACCGTTCTTGAATGAATCGTAAAATCGAGCATTTGCTGCCAGCACTGAAGTCTTGGAGTCCTCATCGAGCATTTTAAGGCTATCTCTAAGTTTTGCTGCTTGTACATAGTCTTCCTCCTCGATGGCAATCAGTAACTCTCTCTTTAGAATTTCCTCATCCAACATAATGCTTTCACCACTCAAGTTTCCCTCTGTATCATCACTTTGTTTCACTTGACATGGTCTTAAAGAAGACAACTGAAAAATTCGTCCAAATGGTACTGCACTAAAGAAGATATTATTAGACCGTTGAAATGAAATCATAAAAAGAACAAGACAGACTATTGAAACTAGTCCAAACTGTCTTGTACTAGAGATATCTGTCACAAACTAATTAGAGGAACTTTCTGGCAACTCAGATGGAGTCTAATAGTCTTTAGGCCGTCAAGTAAAACTCATTTTGAGGTAAAAGAATTAGCTCAGCTTTCCAAATTCACATGAAAGAGGACATTCAGCAATGTTCCAAAAAGAATGCAAAATACAATGTGGACGACGACAAAGCATGAAACAAAACGGAAAGATTTAGATTTCTCATTTAATCAAATATCATCATCAATAACTGACTCACAATAAACAACAAATGCATGTGTACCAATTAACAACCGTGCTTGTAGCAATTGTAGACAAGACCATTAAGAAATACAGTAGAATAAAATGCAATGTATCACGCAGCGTTAAAAATGTAACATATGAGCACTGAGAGTAATGCTAAAAATATTATAATAGCAAAGAAAAGAAACTTACAAGGTTCGCAATTTAAGTTGACGTTGGCTAGGCATGAATCGGATGATATTCCTCCTTGCAGAACTACCCACTAAACCCACATTGCATTGATATGGGTTCAGTGGAGAAAGGCTATAATGCTTCCTCAAATTGTTAATGCAGGAAGACGGCATGCACTTAACCGCTTTGACATTCATAACATTCACCTACAACATTAAATAAATTACACAAATTCAATAAACCAAACACGAAACATCATGTAAACAAGATATTGGCCAAAGACTTCGCATTCAATATTCAGCAGAGCAATGTCACAACAAATAAGTACTCTAAAACGACGGGATGACGAGATACAAAAACAAAATTTATAAATTATATAATAAATCTGAATCATACGAAATAAAAAATGAAAAAAAAAATAGTTTTGGAGTATCAATACGGGTAAAGCATCATTTTAGTCCCAAACCGAAGATTAAATTATTGACTACCTGAAGGCATAAATAGAAATTTAATCCAAAAATTCAATAGCAACGTACATTGTAGCCGAAGCTGGGCCCTTGAAACGACATCGTTGAAGAGAAAATACACAACAGATGAAACAATTAAGGAGATCGCGAGTTAGGTTTTGTACAGCGAATCCAAAATAGAAGACAGAGAGAGACGCAGAAATTGGTAGATTAGTTTAGTTAGCTGAGTCCATAATTCAGGAAATTTAAAATGGGCTGGACCTCATTATTCATGTTATGGGCTCATTACATTCATTTTTTGTTTTGGGCTCTACAAGCTTTCGAAAATTACAAAACGAGTTCTTAATTAAGCTTCTTTGATTCAAAATAGGGTTTGGAAAAAAAAAGTGAATTAGAATTTTCATTTTTGTTTGAATTTTACTTCCAAACTATGGGAGACTCGAACTATTTTCCTTACTGATAATGGAAGGAGGTGAAAACTAACAAAATTAAGGATTATGAGGGGCATAATTAAGAGTATACATCACAATTTAAATTCAAGTTTTAAATAAAGGTTGTTGGTTAACTTAATTCATATATAATATTGATTCATTTAGGTTGCGCTTGAGGTAGGCCAAATTGGTGTAGGTAAAAAGATTCATAATTTTAAATCGAGAAAAATTTTACTTTCATCATACATAAAGACTAAAATCTTTAACTTTTAGAATTAACTTGAGAGTGATAGGCCCATAATTTTTTTAATATTTTATTTTTGTTCAACACAAAAATTTTACCTTTTTTTTTAATTAAGACAGCTACATATATAATAATATGGGTGTAAGGTAGCGTTTGTTTTTTTGTCTAAAATCTAAATAAACCTGAATTAGTCTGAATTATGAACAGATCTGAATGTCTGAATCTAAATAATATGTTTATTTTTTCGTTTGAATCTCAAAAATTAAGTATTAAGTTGTTTTTTTAACTGAAAAAACTGAAAATATGTACTTTTACATTTGTATCCTTATTAAATTCGAATGTGAAATAAGTAATATATTAAATAGCACAATATTTTAACATTTATAAGTAAAACTATATTCAAGTGAATATATAATTATTTTGGAATTTTAATATATAAAATACGATAAATTTCAAATTTTATCATATATAATATAAGAAAGAAAAAATAAGAATATTTTTATGTGGGGTAAATATCTATGGGTGAGTTTTGGAATACACATAAAAAATAAATTATAAAACATGAATATTTTTTATATTAGCAAGTAATTGACGTAATTTAGATTTCTCCATTAAGCAAAAAACTAAAAAATTAACTTATTTTATTAAGTCAAAATTATTTAAAAAATCTCATTAAATTATAAAACTAAACACCTCTAATTAAGTTAAATCACTTTAAATTATTAAGTTAAAAAATAAATGTCTCCTAAGTTGATCAATTGTAATATATATATATATATATATATATATATACATGAGCCTAATATTGGGACTCTCTACTCACATAAATGAACAGCAAACCCTTGATGCCCGTTTAGTCATACAAAATTACAAATTATGCCGTAGTATGTCATTTTTTTTGGGAAAAACAAAAATAAATGCTAACGTGCTAACGTGTTTAAAAGAGCTTCCTAGAAATTGACAAGTAAGTTTTGCTCAATCGTTGGAAGCAATAAGTCCAAAAAAAAAAAAGATTCTGGAATTATGAATAGACAAATCCCAATAATCAAACTCCAGCGCCGTTTTCACATTCATTTTCGATGACTAAATGACAATGCCGTACTATTAATAAATTTATTCCAGATTTCACGATACTTTCTCGACAAGTTCAATGCTTTTCGTCGATTCTCTTTTTAATAAATTTCTTTATTTCTTGGCCTTCATTTTTTTTTTTTTGGGCTATTAATTCATTCAATAGCCACACAATTCTTTGAGCTTACTCGGCAAAGAAAGCAGACCAACTTTGAAGTCAAGTTTACTTTTCAACTTGCGACCAAGTATACGGGCAACTACTTGCAAAACGACTGAGCTTCCATTTCACTCATAATCGAAAAGAACCTCATCTACTAACCGTTGATATTATGGATTCTTGTATATTATATTATATTATATTATATTTTACGGTAAATGATTTTAATAAATTCAATCAAATTCTTGAATCTTCAGTCTCAGCAAACATGTGGTCAAGGGTGATGGCAATCATACATGCATATATGTGTGTGTGTGTGATAATAGACTTACTAGATTTAATCGAATATAGTTTCTGGTTTTGACGAGTCTCGATCAATATTTTATTGAATTTTCTTTTTTTAATGATTAATGAGATTAATAATTTTTGTATTTTATAACAATTATAAATAAAAGACTATCAGACACATTGTGAGATTCATATTCAAAAGTTATAAATAAATGACAAACAAAACGAAAAAAATCAATTAAAATATGTGAATATAAGATTTATGTAAAAACTCTTGATACTTTTGTGATCAATTTATTTATTTCTTAAGTTTAATTTATTTAATTGATGGAGGTACGAGGAGTCGAAACTCCACCTCTAGCAAGCGAGTGCTTTGTCATTAATAATCTTGATGCAATTTAATCTAAATTATTTAGAAATTATTCCTAATTTTAAATGGATAAATAAAAAAATTACAAGTGATTTAAATCAAGATAAATTTATACTCAGACCTTTCTTTGAATGAAATTTATATTTAAATTAAATAAGTTGTTGGTTAAAACATTGATTTGGGTTTCACCCAACCGTTTGTCTTTTTTTAAAAAAAAATAGTTAAAAAATAAAAAGTCAATGGCTAAAAAAGTTCACCCAATCCTTAGTCTTTTAAAAAATATTTTTAAAAAAGTGGTTGGTTTAGTTCGGATAGATTTTGACAATTGAAATTTGAAACTCATTTAAAAAAAAAATTGAATTCAAACTGATTTTTAACATGTAAAACTTCAGAACTAAAACTCATCAACTAAGACTAAATGGTTTGAAATTAATTAATGAATTAATTATTTTAAAAGGACTGAAACAAATTTATTTTATCCAAACTTTCCTAGACATTTAATTATTTTAGTATGAAAGAAGAAGAAGTTAATGGTCAATAATTTTGGTTTGACTCAAATGAAAGAAAATAACGAAGGTGTTCAAACGAACAACATGTTACTGCACTCTCAAATTTAAATTGTCTAAGCATGGGACATGAAACGTTTTCTAAATAACAATTCTTTTAGAATTTAGATGGTCAACTTTTAATTAGACATAATAATCTTAAACACATAATCATATTTTTCATTTAGTGATCGAGCAATTGTAAAAGATAGCAATATAAAAAGAGAATCTTTAAATAAAAAAGAATAGGAAGGGAAGAAACAAAAATAATTTAAACTTTCAAATATGTTCTCACTTCTCACATCATGCACTTACTTTTTACACCATGACCCCATCAGTCCAACCTTCATAAATCCATTTCCAAGAGCAATACGACAAACCAATATTATTCTCCAAGCCAAAGGAGATGTTATGAAATTGTGAGTATAAACAAAGATCAAGATTTATATAAATTTTATACTTCCATGTTTTGTTGTTGTTGTTATGCAGCACTCTTTGTGAAATTCTTTTTGGCAGTCTAATTGGACCACCGGAGTGGGAGGGATTGTGGGGAGGCTGCCTGTAATTGACTAAATCGAAGTAACAGCTTCGTTTGGTTATTTATTTATTGACATAAACTGGCCGCATTTTTGCCAATTGTCAGCCGAATTTCCATTCAGAACCCTCTTGTTGCCACGTTAAAGAAAAAATAAATAAAAGAAGTTTTTATTGCGGTTTAATGCATGCATACCAAAAATTTGGCTACACTGAAAGAGTTTAGAAATATATGTTGTTTTGGGTAACAAATTATGAGAGAGTTCAACGTTATCGAGATTGCTATTTTTTAAAGTAAAAAAAGATTTGTTTATTGGGGGATTAGATTGGGAGAGAAATTGATGTTCTCGAAATTATCATTATTGAGAGTGAATGGTTAGGTGGTTGGAAATTTTTAAAATAATAATCCATTAAAGAGTTGCGATAGTCATTATCAGTGTAGATCCTTCAATATTTAAGTTAAAAATTAAGAGCAACACTTAAAAGATATTATACTCCTCTTCTATTATGTATATTTTTCATTTCTTTTAGGCAGTGTTTTTATATATATATATAAGAGAAATAATAAAAAGTATAATAAAATTAAAAACTTTATTTTAATTGTGACATTTTTGCGTACGATAAACAATGAGAAGTATAATTAAGTTATGAAAATTTATATCCAATCTTGTAGAATTTAACTTTGAGAAGGATTATAACTTTTATTGTTTTATCAAGTTTCTATTAAGGCTTATTACGACCAACCCCAATTTCGAGCCTAGGCACATGCCGAGCGAGAACTTGCCAGTGCTTGGCGTCGAGGGTGCCACTACTGATCCAGCCTACGTTGCATGGGATGACGATCATTGCACACAATTAATGCATACGATATATCGAATGAATGTTACCATACGAGGACCGAAATTTTAATAAAAAATTTTCTAGAACAACAAAAATTCGAGAAATTTGCAAGCGAAGAAACTTCTAGGTTAACGTATGTAGTGTAAATTACGTGTACAAAAACAATTCACGCACAACACTGGGTAAAGGACGTGTTGGGCGTAACGCTCCACGCGTCGAAGCAACCTAATTTGATGATATCTTGGCCTCTTGGGTATAATAAATAAAATGTTGACAGTACGGCTGCTCATATTTTTGATTTTGCACGTCGCTATCGCGTTGAATTAGCCGCCTTGGCCGTTTCTTGTCTGCCGCTGCCTCCCGACTGTAAATTTGCCCCAGTTCGATTAATCTTTGGAACAATAACATCCAGATCCCCAGTCATTTATGAGTCTTCAAGAGAAGGACAGAATTTGTCATTTCATATGGAATGTGTCACTGACACACATTTATTTCTTTTGTAAATTGCCTATTGAATTGCTAAAATACGATAAAAAAAATATTATTAAAATTATCATAAATTTATTTCTTTTGTATAAAATTTTGTAATATTTTTAGTGTATTGCTCATTATTTTAAAACTCTTTAGATATTGACTAGTACATATGGCATTAAATGATTTAAGACTTGACAATTAAATTTTCATCTCAATTGCTCAAATGGACGCAAATGTGGATTAAGTTCAATTTCATTTGACATTTGAGATTTAATAATAATAATAATAAGGCTAATTTTGAATTGTTAAAAACCCAATCCCATAACAATTGCCCTAAATGTCCTGAACGTCGCACTCAAATAATATTTTAATTTTTATTGATATATTTAATAAGATTTAATTTAAAACTTTCATTTCGAGAGAGTTCTCGATCTTGTTCCAAATTAACAATTGAAATTAATTTTAATTCCGAATCTCGACTGCTTTTAAATTTGTACTAATAATATGGATCAATTCGATTTTGATTAGTATGAGATCCTAAATCTCAATTGGAGTTTGAGATTTTTTTTCCCATTAGGGATATATTTGATATAAACAGAAAAGAGGGGCTGAGATGTTAATATCTTAAAAAGTGGCACGCCACCACGATAAGAGGAGCAGTCAGCCCGTCGGCAATAACGACCCTTGACCGTTGACTTGATAGGAACCAAATTGCTATGTGCGCTCCCCACCCCACCCCCATGCCCCATGACCTCTGCCGTTATCTAAGCCCCCAGGAATATTTGTTAATAATTTTTTAAATGGTTTAGTTTTTTTCTTTTTGTTGACGCATTTGCCCTTAAGGCATGTGATTAACAATTTTTTTCAGTTAGTTAATTCGGTACAGCATGTGAGACTATTTTTTTTTTTAATAAAGATGGATAAAATCAAAACTTTTCTCGTTGACAACGAAGGATGATATGATTTCGAAGCATAAAATTAAAAGAAAAATCAGATGATTGCAACAAATTTAAAATAGACAAGGCTGTAGGAAACAAGCAAACATATAATTTATCCAAATTACAGTTTTGGCCAAACCCAATGCTGGCTTTTTATTTTAAAACCAAAAATAAAATGATTACGAATGAAACTTTCAAATAAACTTCGTACAGATCGTCAAGAAAGAGCAGCTCAAAGTGGGGCCCCTTATTTGCAATTGACACATTAAAAATAATTTTTATTTTGTGTTGTGCAGTGTAGTATACATTTTAAAATTTAATTTTAAATAATATGATATTCATCAATTAAATATTAAAATAATATAAAATTAATTTATTAAAAAAATTTATTAAATCATTCAATAAATAATATATCAATTATTTTATCATTTGATATGTAATTTAGATAATATTTTTAGAGTAATAAAGCATGCTTTTAAAATGATGAACATTTAAAAATGATGCTCTAGTCAACATTCTTTTTTGTTTTGATAAGCTTTAGTCAAAATTCTAGATATTAACGTGATCGCCCATATTACATAGGCTTCCACCTATTTTCATCATCATTGTCATAAGCATGTTTTAAAAATTCTAATTTTCAATCGTCCCTAAGTTTTAAAATTTAAACATGACGCAATGATTTTGTGATATCAACTTTTTTTTTTAATATTTTTAATTTTATAGAATTTTTCCAATAAATTAAGCTTGCATCCAACTTTATTATGTAATTATACCATGTATTTCATTTGGAGAGTTTATAATATATTCAACCAAATGTAGATTTTTAATTTTTGGCGTTGGATTGTTTTTCAAATAGCATTCTTTCAAGAGAACGCATAAACATATTATAAAATGGCCCATTGATCTTATTAATACAAAGAAATTGCTTTTACTATCCTTTTTTATCATTCAAAGATGCCACATTCCTCAAATTATTAATTCATAAAAGAACACAATTTTTTTATAGCCGGATTTCTTTTCTTGTCCAATCTATGTATAAATATTTATTTATTATTTTTAATCATAGTTTGTTAAAATTTTCTTATTTGTACAATAGTTAAATATATTCCATTCCTTGTGTTTGTCTAATCTCAAGATTAAGTGAAAATTACTAATTACTCCTAGTTCTCGCTGAATTCAACCATAATTATTGGAACTCGATTAGAACTAAAATCAAACCCTAATTACCAAATAGTAAATAAAAAAAATGTTTAATGTTCACATAATCCCAATCGACAGACATGCTAATGAGAAAGCACATGAAAAATTAACCCATAAAAATAAGCTCAATGTGGTCGGTCAAACAAGTGTCTCCCACGTGGACTTGTCCCCACAATTTCTCAAAATAATAATAAAACCCCCAACTCGGGGATTTTGAAATTTTTTGAAAACCTGACGAGGGATTTTGTTGTTGCAAATTTTAATCTCGTCTCCCGTGCCAAAGACGCCCGTGACTGGCCAACCACCGAAGGTCACTTTTGTCATTTCGCTTGACTTCTTAAACTGCATTTAGCGTTACTATTATTATTATTATTATTACCACTTTTATTAGCATGGCAGGCCGAGGCCGGGGGATTTCAAAAGATTTCACCGACGGTAAACGGTAACAAAGCTAAAAGTCGCCGCTCTTTCACTAATAATTACTAATATCCCCTTTTTACCATAAAGTTTTAAAACAAAAATAAATGCTTTTCGAGGAACAGAATATTTGGCTTTTGTTGGCTCGGTTTATTTTTTTTAATTTTTATTGTAACTAATTAATCATTAAATCTAATTTCTCGGACACCACAGTATTTAGAAGAGAGCAGTAAATGGGAACTTTCTGTTTTTAATTTTAATTTTAATTTTATAATTCCAAAAATAAAACCTTAAAAGGGCCTCAGTTTTTTCTCCTCTCCCAACTGCTTCTCCGTGTTGGACTCGCGTATTTTAAAGCAGGCAGGAGAAACTCGAAGGCGAGAAAAAAGAGCACAGAGAAAAGCGAACGAGAGAGATTAGAGAATCTGAGCGCCATCGTGTTATTCGATTTATACCTAATTAACGCCTAATTCATTTCAATCTTAAGTCGCTTCTAAATTCATCGCCTTTTTGCTCATCTTCACTCAGTTTCTTCGCCAACTACTCCCCCTTTAATCCTCTTGATCTCCACCGTACATCGCGATTGTGAATCGGGTGATAACCGACCGTTGGATCTTCGGAAACCGAGATTAATCTAATTAAGTTGAAGAATTTTAGGTGAAGGAATTTTGTTGAGATTTGAGAGTGTGTGTTTTTTTCTGTCAATGATGTTGACTTTGTGAAGTACTATGGAAGTTATTGTTACACGACAAGAACAGGAACAAGAACATGACGCTTTACATTGGTCGCGAAGCTTCAAAGGTTTCTTCTTGCTTATTCTGTTATGTGTATACATATATTGACAAATTTTGATACTGTTTTGTTCATCAGTTTTGTGAATTCAAATTTAATTTAATTTGATTTGGTTTTGTTGGCGAAGCTATGGAAGAGAATTTGTGCAGAAACTTCTACCGAAATCAACCTGCTCGTCGACAACTGGAAATACCTTCTCGCCGGTCTAGTCTGTCAGGTCTTATATCATGATTAATTAATTTTTTTTTTTTGGTGTATTGATTAACTAGAAGTCTTAAGTTTTGATGAAACAAGTGTAGGATCTGGTAAGAGGTTACCATCAGTGTTTGTTACACTCTGTAACTTTGTGAGAAAACTTAAGCTTCTAGCGTAAGACTACACTTTTTAGCTCTCAAAATTTTGTCCTAAGTGAATGTCATTTGTCTTTCTAAACCAGTTTAGTTTTAATTATGTTTTGTTAATACCGATAGCCTTCTTTGCCTTCTTTGTTAATACCGTTACTTTTCCCTCTTTTTCCTCTTTTTCCTCATCTTTCTACATGATTCATTTCTAATGGGTTTATTCATACTTGTGTACAGTACATACATGGTCTTGCAGCTCGAGGAGTTCATTATCTACATCGGCCCGGACCAACATTACAGGATCTTGGATTCATGCTTCTCCCGGTTTGTGCTAATACTTTTGTTTTTGGCTGTTTGCTTGTCTAATGTTTGTGTCTTATAGGAATTGTTCATTGCTCACTTATGTTTCATCCTGTTGTAAATTCAGGAGCTCGGGCAAGATAAGGCCTACATGAGTGAGACTCTATTCACGTTCATCTTTTTATCATTTGTCTTGGTAAGCTTCGTCCAAATTTTTTCATTGTTTTGCATTTTCAGTTACTGATTGGTGGTTGCATTTATCAGCATTGCATTTATTTTTCCCTCTCCGGATGGTACAGATTTTTTGTAGATTAAAAGGTGTTTTTGCTGAATGTGGAAGTCTTAAGAACCCAAATACTGCTTACTATGTACATGTAAATGTGTGACATGCTTACTGGAATTGTTGCTGAGTGCTGTATTTCCTATTGTCTATACTAGTAATAAACTTTGGAGTGTCGCTATGCAGCACTTCATAAAATTTTCAAATTATTCAATGTGCCACAGAAAATAAAGTGACATCGCATAATTGCTAATCCTGGATTTCCCGTCACCAGTTTGGTAAATCCTTTGTGGGTGGGAAATAAAGCGGGATTCTTGTTGGTGTTTTGATTTAGTGTGTATACAATCTGCCTGTACTAAAAGATTGCTTCTGTACTTTCTCTACAAATTTTGGTTATCTGGTTGTTTAGTTTGCCAGATCTTTGTTGGGTTGGCCCGATGATTGATTTATCTGCAGTGGAAAGTTGCTACTTTCCTTTTTCTTTTCTTGGATGTTTAATCTTCTTAATGTTTGACTTGTGCATGATTGCATTAGTACAAAATCTCCTTCAAGAGTTTACTGCGGTCTAATATCTGGCTTCTTCCTTTTTGCAGTGGACTTTCCATCCTTTTATCTTGAAGAGCAAAAAGATCTACACTGTCCTAGTATGGTGCAGGGTTCTATCATTTTTAGTTGTAAGTGCAGGTGACTTCATTTTGTTTGGAACAGTTGATTATAGATACGTTTAACATAGGCGTTGTTTAAGGTATTACTTTTTTTTCAAGTTTTTTCCCTCTCAATTCCCCCAACTTAGCTAGCTTTTAAAATTCTCCATTGTTTGTGAGCAGTTGAATGATTTCTGATACTTTCATCGTATTCTCGTTGCATTCACAATGTTCTGCATGTTTTTCTGACGGCAGAGGTGTCAAGGAAGATGATTACGCCACAACTATAATATTGTAAACTGATTTATGGTATTTAGGATTTTAATATTGCTACCCTACATCAATAAGGCCATAAAAAACAAATTGCTGGTTAATGTCCAAGCCTTGCCTAATCAATTTGGATCTCATGAGTATTTTGTAAGGTTTCAGTTATTGATGTCTACTAAGGTGGCTATCTTGTATATCTGCTTAAATTTTATGACCTATCTAGTTACAAGCAATTCCAATATTGAACCTTATCCAACTCTTTTATGAATTTTGATATATAGGCTTGTTGTCATAATTTATGAACTCAGTGTCGAATAATTTCTTTTTTAATTTGCCTTGGAAGCAGCTCTGTATTTGTTTTTTGATATTTAATTCATTCTTGTTTATTGCAGTTTTCTCAAATGCTCCGGATTCTCACTTTCTATTCAACCCAGCTTCCCGGTCCAAACTATCATTGTCGTGAGGTAAAGTCTTTGATGCTTGTCTATCATTTTTGTCAAGCACTTTATGTAGTGCAATAGATTTAGTATGATGTCTTGTGTACTTTGTAAACGGTTTTTTCTTCTTTGGTTGGGGTTGGGATTCAATTTGAAAATTCAACCTTTTTTTTTATTTGTCTAAAATTAATGACATAAAGCTATGCTTTTTTTGTGTTTGCAGGGCTCTAAGCTTGCTACATTGCCACGTCCACACAGTGCAGTTGAAGTCCTCTTCATTAACTGTATGTGCTTATGTTTGATTCTAGTACTTTTGTTCATTGCCTTTACATAGCTTTTGTACTCATTTGGTTTGTCAAATATGCAGTTCCGCGGGGTGTATTATACGGATGTGGTGATTTGATATTTTCATCACACATGATCTTTACTTTAGTCTTTGTGCGCACTTATCAGAAATATGGCACGCGAAGGTAAAGTTGCATGGTTTTGCTCATTCACCAATCCTGTTATAGCCCGCTTCCTCTCTTTCTCATTCTTTAAAAGAAGATTTTTTTAGTGTGTTAGTTTCCAAGGAACAATGGGCATATTTTTTGGGCTGGACTTGCTGTACTCAGATGCAATTTAACTGTATAATGCTGCATGACATTTTTGCATCTTATTGGATATGTAGAGTTGATTCTTTTCCTCTTGCCCATCTTTATGCAAACTTGCAGATTTATAAAGCAGTGTGGTTGGTTGCTTGCGGTTATCCAGAGCCTCTTGATTATAGCATCTCGCAAACATTACACAGTTGACGTTGTTGTTGCTTGGTAGGAAAACTTATTTGTTCATTCAATGTTTGGTGTTGATTATTTCTGTGCAGTATTTTTTTATTTATGTTTTCACTATGAATCTTTGCAGGTATACTGTTAATCTAGTGGTGTTCTTTATCGACAAAAAGTTGCCAGGTTAGCATTTTTTTCTTCATTTTACTGTACACAAATATTTTATATTTGTTCATTTTTTTTCTTCTTTAGGGTTGGAACCCTGAGCCATAGAGTACTGACTTTTTGACATTGCAGAACTGCCTGATCGAACCAGCGGAAATTTACCTCTGTTGTTGCCAGTAAGCAGCAAAGACAAGGAGGCTAGGACCAAAGAAGAGAATCACAAGCTCTTGAACGGGAACTCTGTAGACCCTGCAGATTGGGTATAAAATTTAGGAATCTATTTGTTCACTAAAATCTCTTTTTTCGACACGCATAAAATTGATCTAAAAACTTACACTTTTACATGTTTTCTATTATTCCCAGAGGCAGAGAACCCAAGTCAATGGGAAGGTTCTGGAAGATGGAAATGTCCATGCTGATAATGCAATGAACGGTGCTTAGATGATAGAAAGCTGCTGCCTCTGTAACGAGGTCTTGCTGTAAAGACCACTAATTGAATTCTTGTTACCATGGATTAAAGGGATTAGTTGCTCGAGCCCCCTATCCCCAACACTGGTACAAATTTGATTTGTATTCTAGAGAAAATGGAGTTGCATTATTATCCCTGTATATTTTGCTGTCATGCTTCTCTGTCTCGGTTAAAGAAGATTGTCCGTCATCAGCATAAGCATGTGTAATCTTATCATGGAATCATAGTTGTATTGCTGCCATTATCATTCTTGGATAGTGTTCTTTACTAATTTATATGATCAACAAAAGTGTCATCCAAAAGCAAAAGTATTTCGCAGCCGATTTTTGTAAGTCTCTTGGCAAACAGTTGATATCGATCATCAATCAGTATGGGGGGGCACGTGATGTCTCTTCTTTTGCTGTTGCTGTTGCTGTTACTGTTGCATGTGCCTTTGGCCCAGGTGTTGTAACACGCATATCCCACGCCTTGTTGTCTCTGCACTTTGTTTTTACACGTAAAAAAGTATATCCATTATGAGGCAGGAAATGTCTCAAATTACGGAAGCAGCAGCGCCTCACATCACATGCCTTTAGTCTCGTAACCTTTTGTGCAGATCACATAACCATCGCGTACTAAATTACAAATGTTTACATGCAAAAGGAAGAAGCAAAAGCAATTATCCATTATTCAAAAAAGCAGACAACTTTTTTTTTTTTTTTGATCTGGGGCATTACTTTTCAGGATAGTGGTGTCAGCCCACATGACAAAGATGGTCCAATTTGTTGGAAACCGTTTCTGCCGTAAGTGATGCTCCGCATATAAAGTTGTCAAAATTTGTATAATGTGCAGCTCACGCAGCACCAACTACATCTTTTGCTATGAGATTCTTACGTACCACAATAAATCCTACACAGTTCATTTAAACAGTAATATTACTGTTTAGTGCTTATTGTGGTATGAATATCGGTGCTCTTTTGCTAATATTAATTGAGAAGCGAAAGTTTTGTATTTGACCTCATAAATGCAGTGTTAATGGTTTAGTTTCAATCTTAATAAAAAGCCCTAACCCTAGTGGGCATGAGTGCTGATGAGTAGTGATATTAATCCCCCAAGTTCTTGTTACCGAAATAAGTAACTTACAGCATAACCCTTTTGAATTGAAAATGGAAATTACAATAGTGCTGGTGAACAATATTGAAGTTGTGGATTAATCGAAAAATGCTACTTGGCAATTCGGCAGCCCACAGTACTAACCTAAGCAACATCAACCGCGTGGTGATTACTCCTCTACAGTCCACTGCCTCTTCTGTTGCACAAATATCTTACTTCACATAAATTGGAAAGCAATAATCTTGCAGCATCATCATCATCGAAAAAAATGGGGCAAATTTTGCTGATATTTTGTATATCTTTTAATCATTGTCTATTGTGATATTTCAAAGAGATGGGCTGTGTGCGTGTACAACAGCTAAATTTGCTTTGCTCATGTGGGCTCTCTCTCCCTATCAAAGTTGTGCGCATCTGTTGACAATTGACAGCCGAAGAGGCAAAGCAAGGACCCACGACCCACGTATATGCAAATCTCATGATAATTGTGCAGTGCCCCACCCCCCACCTGTTGTTAGACCCAAAACAAAAAAGCTAAAACGGTGCTGGCGCGATTTAAGCTGTTAGAATTAGTTCAAATGGCGAGTTATTTTTATATATGTCTGATGTTTAGTAAAGAGGTGCAATGCAGAATGCGATATCATCATTGCTGTTATGCCTATGTAACGACCGCTTTCTGCCTCTGCAACGCTCTTCCTTTCTTCTGTATGGCGGGTCCTCTTTGATCCCTAAATGGGTGTTACTCATTATTATACCAACTGTCAGATTTTTTTGTCTTTCTTTAATATCAGAATATTTTGTCTTTGATGTCTATATATAGTATTTGTGATTCAATACCCTTTACCTCTTGTTGTTTAAATCAGTTAAGCTATTCTTAAGAGACAAAACCATTCATAACTTCAAATTGTCTGCATTTAGGAGGTCAAATCGGACAAAAACTGAAAACAATACGATATAATTAATCTAATAAATTCTGTATAAGTCATAGCTTAATAACAACTCAAATTTTCTTCTCACTCAATGTGAGCGAGTTTCAAACTTCGGACCTCTTATTATTGTTTTAAATAGGGAAATTTTTAATTAATCCTCAAATAAATTGACATTTTATACCGCGTACTTAAAAAAATTGATGTATTGCACCGCACCCCTAATTCCATTAATTTTTCAATTATTTCGAATGGCTCTGTCTAACTTTTGATTGAATGACAAAAATAGCCCTCTATATGAAAATTTTTTTAGCTCATTAAATTTTTTAAGGCTTTTTTTCAATTGCAATAAAAAAATTTTATTACATGTACATTGTCACCACTATTATTTTTCTTTAATTTTTAAGATTTTTATTTGAATTGCAATAAAAAAAATTCTTGTTACATATACATTTATCACCACTATTATTTTTCCTTCAATTTTTTAAAAATTTGTATTTTAATTGCAATAAAAAAGATTTATTGTTACATGTATATTGTTACCACTATTATTTTTCCTTTAATTTTTTAAAGATTTTTATTTTAATTGCAATAAAGAGAATTCCTATTAAAATTAATTTAAATAATAAACTTTTAATTATACTCCTCCATCGTTAAACTTAACTAAGAAAATAACGAAATTAAGGACACGGTGTAATAAGTCAAATTTACCAAGGACGTAGTACAAAATATTAATTTATTTAGATAGATTAAAAATTTTCCTTTTAAATAAATCTAAACCTACTAATTCATATTATATTAATTGATCATGGTTTCCCCTAATTATTATATTACTAGAGAGAGAGAGAGAGAGAGAGAGAGAGAGAGAGAGAGAGAGAGAGAGAGAGAGAGAGAGAGAGAGAGAGAGAGAGAGAGAGAGAGAGAGAGAGAGAGAGAGAGAGAGAGAGAGAGAAAAGATATTTTGTACGCTCTTTTCTAAAAAGAGGAGGCAACTCTTCTCTTCCCATTTTGTTGTGGTCACTTAAAAATGTGAGGTTGGTGAGACAAAGAGATAAGTATGGTTTCCCCTTTCCATTATAAGCTCGACAACTGGCCGACCTCACAACACATTCGTTTCTTATATTATCAGCTGTCACATTTATTTTCTGACTTTAGTGTGATAACCTTCAGATGCTAATGTTGAGTTGTTGCTGCATGCAATGCATGAAGCCCATCAAAATTTTCCAATCTGATATGTTACAAAACTGAATAGATATAAGACTCCTTTATATAAGTTGAATAATATTAAAATCCTAATCACGAATCACCACGTGTATTTTCTTTCTCATTTTTTGAATTTGATTACTAATTTTTATCTCGTCATATTTTGCTCCCATAGTTTGAATGGTCCAAGAAATCAAATGATTTTGTTTACTTATCAAGATTTAGCTACATGCTATCCAAGTGTATGTGCTAAATTAGACCCTTCAGGCTAAAAAGGACTGGGTCTCAAATTGAATATTAAAACGCGTCTAAGAAATTGAATCTCAAAGTCTTTTTCTGGGGCGGTTACTAGAACCGGATAACTTGAAAACGACTTGACACGTAAACAGTCTTAATCCCTAAGCTAGAGTTTTCATTCATTAAACCATTCTTTAATTGAAGTTGAAACACGACCTAATCAAATCAAATTGCATCATTTCATTTGATATTTAGTTTCTACGACATCGTTTATTTTGACTCCAACCCAACCCCACGGAATACGACCGTTGATTTGGTTCAATCCCATACCATGTTTATCCGCAAACTTTGCCCCGAAAACCCAAAAACACCCTCAAAAGCACCAACAATTTACCGGGGAAAAGGGGCAAAATAATCATGATTAGTCATGATAATAAATAAAGGGAATGATGAGATTACGGAAAGCTTGAAGCCCAAAAGGCACTTTACGAAGCACACATGAAGCGTGGCATTGACACATGGAAAAACACAGAAAAAAAATTACATTAAATTCTCACAAATTTTATCTTCAGGATTTCACATTACAAAACGGACTTAGAAAGGACACGAACCAAAATCTCTCTCTGTGACAGGATTTTGAAACTTATTTGACGGAGCGCAGAGAGAGAGAAAGAGAGAGAGGCGGGGAGCGACCTATAGTTCTAGAGAGTGTTTTCGGTTTTCGGAGTTGCAGTTGCACGGAAGCAATGCTATACCGTCTGATCATTTGAAAAGCTTCTGATCGTTTGTCCACCGTCTAATTTTTTAATCAAATGGGGGGCCGTTGTTCCAAGTTTTCCATTTGCTGGTTCCACTGCCATCTCAAGTCTTCCGTCCTTGAATCCTCCGATCTCGGTGAAACTTTAAACCTTGTTTCTCTCTCTCTCTCTGTCTGATGGCATTTTTGTAGTTTAGAGTAAAAGGCCGAGTTTTTTTTGTAATTTTGTGGTGCAGACAGTGGGGGCAAAAGCAACCGGCAAACAGTTCCGAGTTTCACTGAGTTCAGCTTACAGCAACTGAGAACTGCCACGTGTGATTTCTCCCCCGACAACATAGTATCGGAACACGGTGAAAAATCTCCCAACATTGTTTACAAAGGGAAACTTGATAATGACCGTTGGGTCGCCGTTAAACGGTTCAGCAAATTCAACTGGCCCGATTCTCGCCAATTCCTTGTCCGTTAATTCATCAATGTTTTGTTTACATGTTCATTTTCCTTCTTTTTTTCCGAGCAGCATAATTTTAAAAGCTGACTTAAGATTTTTTTTAAAAAAAATGAAAAATGGGGTTTTTGTAGGAGGAGGCAAAGGCAGTGGGGAATTTAAGGAGTGAGAGACTGGCGAATCTGATTGGTTGTTGCTATGAAGCCGATGAGAGATTGCTAGTCGCCGAGTTCATGCCGAATGAAACTCTTGCAAAACATCTCTTTCATTGTGAGTTAGCGGGGTTATGATATTTTGATTAATTTGTTACATTCTATTTAGAGCATGCGTTATATTAATGCATTTGCCATGCGTTTAAGGTTGATCTCGATTTTTTTTTCCCAAATAGAATATTAAAATTACACGTGCTTGGGTAGTTATAAGCAAGCAAAATTATTTATCAATTCTAATCTTAAAATTATGATAAATTGACCCAAATGACTAATTTATTATTTGATTCTATGGGTACTCGTCACGGTCTCTGAGGCATATTTTTCTCGGAACTGTGTATTGGGTACTTTTGTTATACAAAATCATTGGCATTGACGGCTTCTATAAGCTGGTTCTTGTTTATGAAAATTAAAAAAAAAATTGAAACAGGGGAGACCCGGCCTATGAAATGGGCAATGAGGCTGAGGGTGGCACTCTATTTGGCACAAGCTCTAGAATATTGCAGCAGCAAAGGGAGAGCATTGTACCATGATCTCAATGCCTACAGAATCTTATTTGATAAGGTAAGTAGTTTTTGGTGCTTCTTTTGGTTATTCATTGAACTATTTTGATATCTTGGTAATAGCTGTGGATTTGTGGTTGACAGGATGGCAATCCCAGGCTTTCTTCCTTTGGCCTTATGAAAAATAGTAGAGACGGTAAAAGTTACAGCACTAACTTGGCTTTCACCCCACCCGAGTACATGAGAACAGGTATGTCATTCGTTCTCAGTTTAAGACTTGCTATCAGTTACAAAATGATTTTGGTATGTCCTTGAAAAATGTCTAAATTCAAAATGCATATTAAACCTGTTTCTAACATAATGTAGGTTGCATAGATCCTCTGTAAATAATCAGTTGTGCATTCATTCTCAGTTTAAGCTAAAACTAACTGTGTTAGTTTCATCATCTACTGGCAGGTAGAGTGACCCCAGAAAGTGTTGTGTACAGCTTTGGCACCATGTTGCTAGATCTTCTGAGTGGGAAACATATTCCCCCAAGCCATGTAATTGATTCGTCTTTTATAATAATAGTACCTATTTCAATTAGAAAGGTGAACAATTTTTAGTGAGTTAAGTCTCTATACGTCGTGTTTGCAGGCACTTGATTTGATTCGTAGCAAGAATTTCTTACTGTTGATGGACTCTGCTCTGGAAGGCCATTTCTCAAATGATGAGGGAACCGAGTTAGTGCGGTTAGCTTCTCGTTGTCTGCAGTCTGAGGCTCGTGAGAGGCCAAATGCTAAGTCCCTTGTCATATCTCTCATGTCACTTCAGAAAGAAGCAGAGGTATATGAAGTATTTGATTGAAAGCTTACTTGTTTCCATGTATGAAAAGTTACGATTTCCCTGTCCTAATGTTCCTTCAATACTGTTGACCGTACCAAACTTTTTTTAAGTAGTAATGGATCACTAATCTTGATTATATGCTTATAAAGTGACAACGGAATTATTTGGTAAGTATGATATTTCTTTACTTGCAGTAACACGATGTCAAAACCAGATAAAGGTATTTTACATGTAATGCAATGTCTAACTGCCAAATGTTCTTCATTTTTTTTCGCTTGTGTAGAACGGCACACATTTTTAAAGGCTCATCTGATTTTTTACTGAAGAAATTAGTTGAGAAAACTTAACATCTCATTAAAATTTTTAGCAGGTTCCATCATATGTTTTGTTGGGTATCCAGCATGAAACTGCACCTTCAACAAAACCACTGTCATTGACACCTCTTGGTGAAGCTTGCTCAAGATTGGACCTTACTGCTATACATGAAATATTGGAGGGTATGGGATACAAGGATGATGAGGGCATTGCCAATGAGGTTTGCTAGTTCTTATCCTACACTTGGTATTCTATCTGTTTAGTGTGAAAAATGTGGTTTTCTAATCCTGCTTTGACAATGTAAATGTGATTGAGATTTGATCTGTATTACTATTTGGTGAAATTCCTACCGTGAAGCTTAAGCCCCAAGTACAACGGTCTAATTGATGTTGGGCATGGATTCTTCTGAACTATCTCAACAAAGAGGGGATCATTTTGATGCTTTACAATATGTGTTTTAATAGAACAATATGTTTTACTAAGTAGATTGTCTTTCAATTTTATTTAACCACTTGAGTACACTAAGTTATTGTGGCTTTCTGCAGCTTTCTTTCCAAATGTGGACCAGTCAGATGCAGGAGACCTTGAATTCTAAGAAGCATGGAGATACAGCATTTCGAGCCAAGGACTTTTCAACTGCCATTGATTGCTACACACAAGTGAGTATTTTCATTTTGGATTTTATTTTGGGATGCTATTTCTGTTTGTGCCTTGCATTCTTCTCACACATTATTGCAAATGCGAATTGATAAACTATCAAAAGAACTTTTTCAGATTGATAAGAATAATACAGAACCGAGACATTTCTTAATATAAGGGACTTACATAAATAAATTAAACATAAGTTTTCAATTAAGAATTGGAACCTTGGACTGTTTGGTGCATGCTTATCAGTAGTTGATTTATGTTGAATGTTAATATAGATTTGCATGAGTCGCTTAACTTTTCTTCTGTCTTCTCTAGTTCATTGATGGGGGAACCATGGTTTCACCAACGGTGTATGCTAGGCGCTGCTTGTCCTACTTGATGAATGACATGCCACAAGAAGCTCTTGGCGATGCCATGCAAGCTCAGGTGGTGTCTCCTGATTGGCCTACTGCTTTATATCTTCAAGCAGCTTGCCTCTTTAGCCTTGGGATGGACAATGATGCCCGAGAAACACTCAAAGATTGCACAAACTTGGAAGCTAAAAAGAACAAAAATTAAATTGTATAGGTTTCTCTTTTGTTTCATCTTACTTTTTCACCTGTAGTTCTATCCAGGCTCCTGTATTTATTTGTTCAGTCTTATTTCATTTCCTTTTCGATTTCAAGCTTTCAAAATGTTGTGGGATTCTTTTATAATTGTTTCATTTATGATAATTAATTCTTGAGCGGTTTCTTAATGGTTAGAGTCTGCAGATTTGAGTCTCACTAACATGTTCATGCCTGCAGCTACAACCAGTAAGAGGAAATAATCTTTGAAGTTTTATCTGGAATTTGAATGGAAATATTTAGATGTTCAATACAAGTCCTCTACTCGAGCTCTGACCCATCTCACTGTTGATAAATGAAAACCGAAACATTGAAACTGTTGGCAAGCTCAAAGTGATTTCCACTGCAATTTCAGAAGAATGCCAATAATATACACTTCACAATAGTGATTCTCAAAGTAAGCAATCTCAACACGAATTGATTTACAACTTAAATTTCTTAAAACACATCGAGCAAACCCCCCAACCCAAAAAAAAAAAAAAAAGAGAAAAGAAAAGAAGCCTTGAACTGAAAAAAGAAACCGTCATGCAGGTTCAATGAGCGACAACAATTATGCAGATAAATAACATTCAAGTCAAAAAAAGGTTTAAAGATTGTTAATGCTCCATACAGCAGCCTAACAAAGCTTGGTAAATTTGAGGAATGTGCATAGATATGACAGAGTCTCAATGCGTACGAACCAGAAGAGGAAAGACGAAGAGGTATAGAAACCTATTAAATTCTGTGGAAGCTCTAAACTATCCCATTACTCATTGCCATCGAAACCATGTGATCAGGCTCAATTATGGGATTTCTGTTTTTATTTTTATGATTTCCATTCTTTTATCCTGCTCTATTTTCTTTGCAATATCCTACTATGAGGGCATGTTAAAGTGAAAGAGCCATGATATGACAAATGCAAACACCATGCAAGCAAGCAGAAAGTTAAGGAAGCGGTGGCCATGCCAGATGCTTCGAGTCTCTCCATGGCCTATTGCAGCTGAGATTGAAGATGTTGCATTGGCATTGTTCACTTCATTTGAGAGCTCGGCAGTCTCAATCTCAGTTGCTCCAGCAACATTGCGTGCGGTAGAATTACAAATCTCACAGGTCCTGTAAGAATTTAGCAGATGAAATCAATCTAAAGCATAACAATTAGAACATGAAGAAGAGAGGCTAATTTCTGCATTCAAAAGAATAGTAAAGGAGCAAGTCTGAGATTTAGCTACTGACTAATAATGGACCATGAAGTCAGTAATTGAAAACCAGACTTGTCTGTTCTATACATATGTTTTTATTAATATTGCATAAAGGCTCATCCTAATGCAGCCCTTAAAACAATTGACATGTGTGACAATAAAGTACAAACAAAGCACATGCAAACAGAAAGAGTGAGAAGAGGAAACACAATATCAGAATTTGCATGAGGCATCAGAGGTGCCAGCTTTTCCAGTGTGGAAAAGATAAACACTACAAATGACCTTATCACTAAAGGAATAATGACTCTTCCCCATCAGATTTCTTTTTCTTACATACACAAAATAGCTTGCATCTCATAGTATCCGTAGCCAAACTTCACTTAAGTTCCTGTTTTCATCTATAGGTAGTTAAACAAAACCTCCAAGAAAGAGGCTTGCTACAAGATAAAGTATGCAGTTCGAACACAAATGTAAATTCTTGAGTGGAACAATTGGGAGCTTTACTACACTAAGCAACCCTAAATAACTGCAATTGGGTTCAACTTAGATCAAGATCAGATTAAATGACAGGCATTTCTTCAGTATTATTTTAAGTGATAATTAATAACTAAGCTGTGATAATTAATAGCTAAGCTATGATACAAAGAATTATTTTGAAAACATTCAACCAATGATAAGAAATAGCACGGTAATGTGACTTACTGACATTGAATTTTCAGCATAACACTAAATAATTAATCCGCAAATCAGCCAAAATTCAGGGAATCCAAGCTAGAATTAAAAAAGGAAAAAGAATTAGCTCATCAAATCAATATCTTAGGATACCCAACACTTTATCTTAGCCATTTACAAGAAGTCAATTGTCAACAACATGTAAATGAGGAATTTGCATCAGCAAAATTAAAAAAAGAATAGGTGGACACCGGAAAGCAGTAATCGCCCACCAAAAAATCATCAATTAAAGGGTCCAAACTCCACTTTCACAAAAAAAAAAAAAAAGAAAGAAAAAACAAAAAAGCAAACCAGAATGAAAAATGAAGAGATTCCTAGTTCCTAAACCTCAAAGAAAAAAAAATAAATAAAAAAGCATAGAACAGCAAATGAATTGTCGGTGATGGAGTTGTAAAACATTATATGAGAACCTCCTAATGCTTTACTCTTTTGCTTTACTTTTCTTTCATCAATGTCATCTTCTTTCCCTTTCTTTTTTAAGAAATTATTGATCAAAATTCTTTAGCCCTCTTTACCTCACACGTTAAACTTTACATATCTCAAACTAATTAAACTGTAGTTACAATTCCAAAATCATAAGCTAAATGGGATTGGAAAAAAAAAAAAAGAATTGCAATCAAACTAGCAAAATGCTATACAAAAAACAAGAGCTTGGTTTTTTTTTTTTTTTTTTTAATTTCTGAACTTACTTGTTTCCTCTAATCTTGAACCAGGCCTCAGCACACTGTTTATGGGCAGCAGCCAAATCATCTTTGCAAGAGCACCCCAACTGAATAGGAACCCCAGATTCATGGCTATTACTCTCAAGACCTAGATGGCAAATCCTACAAATCCTACAATCTCTTTCACCCTCCACTCTATTATTATTATTATTATTAGTAGTAGTAGCAGCAGCAGCAGCAGCAGCAGCAGTAGCCAAATGGACTTTTATTTCAATTTCATGAACTGCACTCTCAATCTCCACAGAACAATCGGACGAGGACGATGAAGAAACCGATGACACTCTCCTCGAATCACCACCGCCCCCGCTCATTTCTTGATCATCAGAAACACAAGCAAAACTGTACTCATCATACGACCCACCAGTTGTTGAGTAAAACTGAGAGTAACAAGAGCCACCATCCTCGGCGTCCGAGAAGCACACGCTGACTTCACTTCCGGCCACAGACCGGCGATGATGATGGCTGCCCTGTTCTATATCCATTGTCTAAAATTTAGGTGAAAAAAAGGAAGCTGTGATTTTTTGAAAAAACAAAATGATCAATAAGAATAATGGTAGGATAAAATGTGAAGGCGGATTTATAGAAGTGGGTATTGGGTTAGGTAATGTTTCAACTCCATTAATGCAATAAAGTTCGAAACTTTAGCGGTAAATACCGAAGCTTTAGCTTTTGTTAAGAAACTTGGACTGGAACCCAGCAGCGTGGTGGGTGGTAACAGAGAAATTGGGAGGAGACTTCAATTTAATTTTCTAAATACAAAGACTTCGGGATCTTTGTCTTTGGCAAGATTCTGTACGTCGGATGGGGAGTTAATTGTGAATCTTTAGTGAGATCGGACGGTCCAGATTGAAAGACAGACCTCTCCATGGGTATCAAGGAAATTTCCAACATTAAAATTATTGCACGTCGGACGATCCATTTTGTTTTGTCGTTTTTTCTTCTTTTCTCTTTGTTTTCTTCAATGCGTAGAAAATACGGTAATATAATTTTATTTAAAGAATAAATTTAATAAGTATTTTATCCTTCAAAGATCCATATTTAATTACACTTCTACGCTGTGTCATTATAATTTATTGTCCCTTTTTGTGGAATTTAGTATGTAAAAATATTGGAGAGTCATCAGTACATCACGTATGTATTAAGGAAATGTTTATTCTATTTTATTATTGAATAACTTCGTGAACAAACTAACTTCTTAAAGATTCTTGAATTAAAAAATTAAAGAAAAAAGGGTAATCGAATAAAATTGAACAAATCGGATTCTTTGGATGATTGTATCCGAAATAAAGCTATGCCATTGGCGGAACGGAAACAGGACGTGAAGACACATGCACTCACGCGAATCATGTGATAATGTCCCCCCCCTCAAAACCATGAACCGTTGTCGTAAAAACAGTTTTGACGGAGAGTGGACCGCATCGAGATCAAGGTCCGTGACGCGATTGTAGCTGAGACCGTGAGTCTCTCAAATTACATTATTTAATTTATCACCTTTTATCATTCAATATATATATATATATAAATCGTAAAATACGGGAAAAATTCAAGAAATTTTAAAATTGTAGGATTTTAAAAACTTAAAAGAGCTTAAATCACATAATTTATGTGTGATTCTAAACTTTTCTACACTTTAAAATTTTGAATTAAAACATTTATACATATATATTCTAGGGTTAAATTAGACTACTCTAATTCCATTTATGTGCATGCAGTGTAGCTAATACGTGTAACCAAATTTCTAAACCAAACTACCAATTCCATTAATAATAAAAATGATTGGTAACCAACAACCCCCAAAATGGGATAGAAAATTCATAATGAATCAGTTCCGCACGTCAAGGTGGAACTGTCCCAATTTTTTCTGAAAGAGGAGCAAGTAATTTTCCGTGCACTTTGGGTGGAGGGGTGGGGCTAGTGAATAGCCAGCCAGCCAGTAATGGGATAAGCAGCTGGTGCACAGCAGTTGTATCCTTTTCTTTTCTTTCTTGAATTCACATGTAATATATATTTCCTTATTCCCTTGGTTCTTTTGCTTTCGGATGCCCGTTTGTAATTTGATTCAAACTACAAATGCCTATTTATAATTTTTATTCAAAGTAACAGAAATTAAAATTATTAAAAAAAAAATTGCAATTTGATCCAAACTAAACCATCTTCTTACAGTTAGATTCATACTAGAAGGACATATAATGATAATCCTTTCAACTCATCTGGGTCCAGCTGTTGTGTTTGTTTACCAAATGATACTTTACAATTCCGAGTTTCAGACTGACTTGCAGATAGAGATAGTTAAAATAATAAATAGCGTGTAGATCTACTTATTTGTTGATTTAGATTTGCATTCCAATCAACTCAACTTACAAAGATTGCCTCTTTAGTACAATGGGGTACATAGTTATTCACTAAATTCAAGTAAAGACCACTTTATATTTGCAAATAAATATTCATAAAGAAGTAAGTTGTTCAAAAAGTTCGAACTCATTGCCTCCATGATTATATCATGGGTTAAAAGACTTTACTGTCATTAAGATATTACAAAGTAGATTCTAAGCACTTCATTTTTTTCTTTTAAGACTTCACTTAATAGACTTCAAGGTATGAAAAAGCACTAGCAACAATAGATGCTGGCTCTTCCAACCTGCACCTAAAACTCGTCATTTTCATATCTGAACTAAGAGGGTTAGTGAAAATCTTCTCTTTCTTGCATCATTTTCCTTGCACTATCCATATACAGAAAAGAGGAATCAAAATACACTTTTAAGTAAGCATGTAAATGATGAGGACATTGTATCATTGAAAAAGTATCCACGTCCCCTTCACTAACCGAAGCACTTATGATATTAATGACCCCAGAGAGTCTTCCATTCCACTTCAAATCAAATTCCATTCACAGCCACTCAAAATGGCCCGTGGGATACGTATGCAGATATTTCCGTATTTCGTTATTAGAATTGACAAGCAACAAGTAAAATAAATAACTAACTATTCTTAAAATTGCCTACTTCAGCTCCACCAAATCAGCTTTCTGTTGATGCAATCTGGAAAAGATTTCTACCTGGCGTTTTTTCCTAGTCTTTTTAATTGCCCAAATTTTAAAGCAGCATACACTCGTCCAAAGGTAAAAGAGATCTACATCACTGCAAGATAATTCAGGTAACAATACCTGCTTACAGATTAATTTCTGAGGCAACGTAATCATTGTAATATTAGACGTACAAATTCCAACACCTAAAGAATAAACTCAGGAAATATGCAAGCAATTATGTAGGAACAAGCTGACCTGCAGGTCAATGTAGATGCAGTGAAGAGGCATGAAAAAAAAAAAGATGACCTAGAACTGAATCCATTCACGAAATATAAGATACCTGCAATCATTTTTATTAAATTCAACCACCAATAAATCGGACAATGAATCAACTGAAAAGACCAGAAGATCACTTTGATTCTTATATCACAGCAGAAGAGAGGCCAAGGTTCTCACATCAACATCATCTAGTCTACAGACAAAATTTAAGGCATTTGAAAAGTCTCTGATGCAGATCTTCACATTCTTCCTTTATCCTTGGCATCTTAAAAGCAAAGCAAAAGTCTCTGATGGGTATGTTTGATTCTTGATCACACAGCGCCTATCCTGGAGTATTAGTAATCCAAAAAAAAAATGAATTTTTTTCTCAGTTATACTTCCGCCTTCCTGCAACTCCGGTTGAAGATAGAGTGACAATTTTTGTCTTCAATCCTTTGGCCTCATCTTAAGCTGGAAGAACAAACTGCTACCTACCAATACACGTTGGTAGCACATTGGTACACTCTTCAAATTAGAAATATTCATTTCATTATATTCTCTTCAAAACACCCCATTCACACGAGATCCATTGCATACTATTTTACCAGATGTACTACTCATTGGCAATGGAAGCTCACTAGATAATGATCTGCCCAATGCATCACTGGTTTGCACTTGAGACCCATTAGTTTTTAATCCTACCAGCCTCATCACCCATCACTGTGACACTGCTATTCTCCAACCCACTTTTCAGCCAAGCAACATTACTTATATCTGTAGCTATCGCAGCCAATTCATAACTTGGAAAGGCTGGGGGCCCTGAAAAATCAATAAATTCAGGCCCCAACAGAGAGCTTTGACAATTACCACCATGTTGGATACCACAGCAGCCATAGCCGCACCAGTGGGGCACCATGCGCTCACCATAAACTCCTTCAAGCAATTTGCAGGTCCCAGCATCTGGCATGGTTGCTTGAACTAATGGTCCTTGTGATGGAGTTTGCCTTGGATGCATTGAAGCAGTCTCTGGATCATCCAATTTATTATATACACCAAAAGCACTGACACGTGCCAGTGGACGAAAAAGAGTAGGCGGTTCTTCTGTTTCTTGGCTAGACGGAACTTCTGTTGTAGATTTGTCTCCACAGTGATTATTCAAAATTTCCAGAGAACTTGTGTCTTTTTCCTCCAGGAATTTGAATGAATTGACATCACCACAAGAGAGAGTTTCTTCAGATGACGCTTTGGTCTTATCCACATTCATATCTTCCATCATATTTACAGATCCAAGCTTCATCGTCCTGTGAAGCTCCACGCCCCGGCGCCTTAGGGTAGAGTTCCAGTGGTTCTTTATAGCATTATCTGTCCTCCCAGGTAAAAGCCTAGAAATTACAGCCCATTTGTTTCCATGTACCGCATGAGCTGCAACTATAATTTGATCCTCCTCATCTGAAACAAATGTAGTTTGGTCATTCTAGTCATCAGGAAGTACTAGCATCAATTAAATTCAAGAAATGACATGGTGGAATTTGTCTGCAACGCAGATAAATCAACCGTATCATTACATGTAGATAATTCCATTCAATGTCCATGGCAGCAGACAGGGTCCTTGCCTAGTATTAATTGTCATCAGACATCAGTAACAAAATTGGGGAACCAGACATAACTGATATGTGGTCTTAACAGAGATCTAAATACATATATACAATCTTGGTTTACACACTAGGCCCGTGATGCAAGGGAAACTGTTAGTTAGCTGCACTTAGGACTGCAAAGCTATTCTCGTTTTGGATAATTGTTTTATGTTTCAGTTGTTATTAAATTAAGTTTCTCCTAGTCTTTAGGAAGTTGTTAGTTTGTTCAACATGTATCAGCTCATGGCTTGATTCTCGGTCACTTAGTTTTTCAATTTTTATTATATATTGTAAGCTTAATGCATAAAAGAAACAAGAATTTCCAGTTTTGCTTTCCCGCATATCTTTCTTTGTTCTTCCTCAAAATTCTTTAATCCTCTGTTTTTATCTTTCAAAATTAACAGAAACTTTCTCAATGATCCTAATGTTGTCTAAGCTTGTGGGTATGCCCGAGTCCACTTATAGGTACCCAATTTCTAAGGAACCTGAATCTGACCACTAATCCCCTGAAATGGGTAAAGGACTCATTCCGGAGTGTAAATATCTGGAATGAGTTTCCTAAGACTATCCAGAAAGATAAATATAAGTGGAAGGGCCATGTATGATGGAATAATCTGGAGTTGACACAATTTGTGATGGAATAAAAAAAGGAAAGGTAAGATATGTCCAGAAAGCGCTGGCAACATGACCATTTCTAAGCAGACACCTGTAAAGCCCACATGCAGCCTTGGAATTAGGGTTCAAGACAAACCCTAATTCCACGTCACTAGTTATCTATAAACAAGCCCAAAGTTCATTCATGAGGGTGTGGACTCCTTTTTGGTACAGTACTTTTCTAGGTAGAGAGCAAGATCCGAAATTACTAGAAACTTGGTGTGGTTAAGTACCTTTGAGCAGGTACTCCACCACCAACCCAAAGAGGATTCAAGCTTGAAGAAAGTCCCCAATATTATCAAATCCTTACCTTCAAACTCCAACTTCAATATCATCAAATCATTCAAAAGAACAACTTAGATCTGCCACGACATTACAAAACCTGTAAGGCAGTTACTGCTTTCTGCATTGCTCCTTATGTTTCATCGACATGTTTATGCCTGGATTCTTAAAAAAAAATGTGCACACTTCCTCGGGTTTAATAAAATAACAATATTTCACACAAAAACAACAAATTTTGACATGCATTAGTTTAAAATCACCATAGTTGGTGACTAACCATCAATTCAACATTGTATTTGAAAAAAGAAAAACAATTCAGTACTTGAGACATCAGAAATATCGATCAATATTATTATAAGTTTTCTAATGAAAAATATACCGGTAAATGGCTTGCGTTTAACGGCTGGGTCGAGCTGATTACACCACCTGAGCCTGCAAGACTTGCCGGAGCGACCAGCAATTCCTCGGGCGATCAAGCTCCAATTCCTCGCCCCGAACTTGCTTACAAGCTCGCTCAATACCGCGTCCTGTTCCGGCGACCAAGGCCCCTTCACTCGGCTTCTGCCGCTTCTTTTACTTCCCTCGCCGACAGCCACTACAGAATCGTCGCCGCTCCGGCCTCGGTCAGCGCCACCATCGGCATCAGCTTCAACAGCGTCGCCGCCCTCAACTTCGATTACCGTTGCTTTCCATTTTTCAGTTTCCGTTTCTGCTTCCATTTTCATTGTTTTTCTTTTCAAGACAAAAATAAATGTTCTGTTAGAAACTGAGAGTTCAGTTAAAGCGCAAGCGTGCGCGATGTGAAGACGGGGGATTAAATTTAAAGGCCAACTGTTTTGGGGATTCATCTGTAGTTTAGTAAGTTTACTCGGTAGTTTTCGTGAAATTATTTATTTATCCTCATTATAATTATTAATTTACATTTTATAATTTCTTTTTAATGTAATCCTTCAAAACAAGGAAAAAAGGATCATGAATTCATGATGAAATGTTGAAAACTATTTGCCCTATATTATTAACAAAAATATATGACAAATAAAAATTCAAAGGTCTAATTCCAGTAATAAGAAGCGTCTTTTGAGTAAACCTAAGTTGATATATATTTTTTGAAATTTTACAACCTTATATTTAAGAACGTAATATTTAAAAAAATGACTTTAATTAATATTAAATAAAGTTACAATCGTCTCCAAATGCAATAACCCTATTAATTATTTCTCATGTAGCAGAAATAAGAAGTATAAGAATTATATAATTTTATGTTTGTTTGTAGAGTTAAGGGATTTGTGGTAGGTAAATAAATAAGTTTACATTTTTAAACGTTTAATATGTATGCAATAAAATTGAAAATAAGAGGTTGGGAGTGTAATTTCCGTCTACTGGAAAATGCACTTTTTTGGAAATGTTTGGGAGATTACGATGTTTTGGTGAATTGTCATAAAAAAGGAACAAGCAAGTTGGCCCCCATTCTTTGATTGGCGGGAAACAAAACAATCGTGCGAATACATCAACATGGGCCATCACCGAAGTTAACAGCATTAGACCCAAATTTCATAATGAGCCAGAGTCCAGTTCGGTTTGGATAATTAAAAGTTTGGACTACTGGCATCTCCCTCATAAATTTTTTTTAGTTATATTCATTTTATTTTTAAAAATATTTTTTTGTTTAGGTAATTTTTTTTAAAGTTCTCAATTTTCATTTGATTTATATTTATTATTAAAACTCAAAATATTATTTGTACTATTTTTTTAATTATTTTTAATTTTATGATTACTCTACAACACAAATTAAAAAGTTATATGAGTGATAAGTTTTTTAGTGTTAATTATTGACTGAAATAATACATATTTCAAATTATAATTTTAAATATAAAAATATTTAATCAATAAGAAATCAAAAGAGAATAATAGATTATTCTAAATTTATACAATTTATTTTAGTTACATAGGAAGTAACATATAGATTTTTTTTAAAAAGGATTGATTATAAATTAAGTAATTTATTAAAAAAAATCTGTATGTGTTTAATTTTTAATTATCTTTAATTATAATTTTATTAGAAAATGGGATGTTGTAAGAGTAATATAGGGTGCCAATAGCTCCACTCTTGAACGAAATGTCAGGGGACATTTTGTAATCTACGTCAAGCGTAGGCCCATCTATCTAAGTTTGCATGCTGCGAAGAAGAAAAAAAAACAAAATGAAAAAGCACTGCCACCGCTACACTACATCACCCTTATAATTTATTTTATTAATTTTTTAATTACATTCAATTGACAGTGTTATGTCATATCTATTTATATAAAAATAAAAATTATTTGTGGCTCTAACATTATTAGTTTTATAGACCTTCAAATAAAACTTTAATAAAAGAGATATTATTAGTGGGAAAGGTAATTTTTTAATAAGGAAATTTCTTATTTTAATATAGCACAAGTAAAAAAGGAAAAATATAAATTTTAATACCATATAAAAAAATATATTGAACAAGTGTGTGCATACTACTTTTTTTTTTAACTTAATTTGTCCCTTACTTCAATATTTTAGAGAGTTTAATTGCTCGTTGTACAGTGAGTAATTATATGTGACCAAATTAACCTGGCAGCAAGCACCACATGATGATAGAGTCATTGTCACCAACATTGTTATTAATCAATCATAAGAACTTGTAAATATACGATCATGTCATGGAATGTAAATAATTATGCATTTTAGTTCCCCTCTTTTCATTATCGTTATTGTAAAGTTTATTTTATGTTGAATAGACAATTGTCCTATCGGATGGGACATTTTGAATTTTACACTATGAATAGTGACGTCCAACATGAGTCTGATTAGGCCAATTAAAGTGATGTTTCGTATTGGGATTAAATAATTATAATTTAAAAAAATATAATATTAAAATATTTTATTAATTACCAACTAATGTAAGTAGAAAGTTAAATATATTTGATTTTATATTTATATGATGAAAAATTTATTATATTTTTATTAATTTTGTCAAAATTAATATTTTAAAATTATATTTATAATATAATATTAATTTTTATTTTACAATTATAATTTTTTTGAGAAATTATCTCTGCACACCTTTATTTTGTTTTATATATATCTAATCACTATAAAATTTAATATGTTCTTTTACACCACTTTTATATTTAAAACTTGTATCAATCAACCACCTTGACACTTAAAAATAATTATTTTATGCAAAATGAATTAAAACACTACTTCTACAATATTTTAAAAAAATATATATATAATTACAAGAATACCCCCTAAATTCAATAAAGCAAATAAATCTCAAAATCTAAAATGATGATTTTTAAATAAAATCATAATTGCCGTAAAATTAACATCTTGTAATTATAATTTTTATAATTATAATTTTCATTTAATTTTTATAATTAAATTAAGTATAGGGAAGTTTACGAAAATTAACATGAAGAGAAAAGCTCCCTATAATTATTGTAAACTTTCTCTATAATTAATATTAAGAAACTTCCCTATTACGAATTAAATAAAATAATAATTATAAAAAATTAACATGATAATTTTTAAAATGAAATTTATAATTTATAAAAATTAATATATTGGATTTGAGATTTATTTATTTTATTATATTTAGGGGTATTTTTTTAATTATATATATTTAAAAATTTTATACAATAAAACAGTCTTTTAATACATTTAGGGGTAAAATTGTCATTTTAGTGTTAACGTGGGTTGATTGATATAAAAAAAAAAGTCAAAATTTTATAATAGGTTAAATGTACATAACAAAATAAAGGTGATGCAGAGATAATTTTTTTTTTCAGCTGTAGTAAATTAAAAGTTATAATACCTCAATATCAAATAAAATCTAATTCAAGTATTAACAATTTCTAAGTTTGAATTGAATTGGTCCCCTCTAGAGGCTTATCAATGTATCGCCTAATCAAAGTTTGACCACAAAGTGAAAAGACAAAATATCAGCGTGAGAACAGTTATGATGCGTGGCATTTTGAATTTTATAAGTAGCCAATACTTCTACGCTTGTTATTCTCCCAAAACAAAGCACAACATTCACAGAATTTTGATTACACATGAAGGAGATGTTGACAGAACAGTAATAATTGGACAAGGGATTTCAACTTCAATTCATATGTAAAGATTTATAAAGTGACAAACTATGAATTAATTGTCTAAGTACTATGAAAGTAGATGAAAAACATTAAAGTATCTAGTGCCAACGACTAATGAGAAAATTAATGAAGAATATAATGTCTCGTCACAAAACCATGTCCTTGAATGATTTCTTTGAAAGTTAAAAACTTGGTTCTTAATTCGTACCTCGCCTAGATGGTCTATTTTCTAGGGATTATTTTTCAAATTAACTCATTCAAATTGTATCCAATTACGCCGCCATTAATTTAACCTGATTTACCAACTCTGTCTGGCTTCATATAGGTTTTTAGAATAAGCACATCATCAGCATATGAACATTTTAAAACAACAAGGATCCGCCCCATAGCCTAAATAGCCTATAGCCCACTTTTACCTTTTCCTGTATTAGCTTACTAAGCCATTCAATATGGCGGTTTCTCATATTTGGATACTCTTATCAAAGAAAGCTTTTGTTTGCTCGCAAAAGATATAAAAAGACAAATTAATACACTTGGTATATATATAGTTCTTCTTGTATTACCTACTAGCTAGATATGCAACATCTTTATACAAAATATATATCATTCACAAGCTGATTTTGTTGTATGATTGTTGCATAAATAACATGCACAGACTTTTCTGCTTCGATAATTTCAACCGGTATTTTGCATGCCACAAATAATGATCTTTTTTAATCGAAGAGAAATGGACTCATGGATGAACGTATTCAACGTATATTGTATAGCTTAAGGAAGCAAGTTTTAATAAGTTACGCGAAAATGAAACCAGTTGACTGCTGGGAAAAACTAAAGCAAATAAACTTCTGACTCAGTATGAACATTATTGATCCATATATCTAACTTTCATCTACGTGGAAAAAAGTGAAAAAAAAGGAAGTTTATTTAGTCAGAATCTACCTAACACGTAATGCACAAGACAACTCCAAAACGTTTTTCTTAGCCTCATAAAATTAAAATCGTGCGTTTTTGTTTAACTTAACTAATCGCCAAAAGCTTCCCCACGGGCAGTGCTTTGCTTGTGAGTAGTATTATTATTTTAATTTGACTTCTCGTTATAAACTTGTAATTGGTCAAGCACCGACTGGGGTTTGAGGTTGGTTAATTTTTCACGCAACTGCTTCAATTGTAATGCGTTTGTCAGTAGCTTGTCAGCACCAATTCTACCTACGTTTTCTCTCTTTTTTTCAAGCGTACGAGCAATTTTTCAATTGATATGTCTTTTGAATAACAAAAGAACATTTCAAACTTGGCCAATTTCCCAACTGGCACCATTGGATTATGTCCCTTCCCTCGTTGAATTTTCGAAGATTCTAAAGTTATTAACAAGTAATTACTATGGATTTACTATTACAGTATCTTTGAAGTGGAAATAAGCAGAAAATTGTGTTTCAATAATTTGAGAAGTACAACGCAATTAGCTGCATCCCATCTGATTTTTGGTCTAGAAAAAATTGCATCGTGAAAAAATAATTTGGAATTGAAAAAGGGAGACCACAATATTGTAAAAAAGTTTAATTAAATAAATGATACATAACATGCCAGTATCAATTCCTTGATAAATGATTACATATCATGCCAATATCATCATTTGAATGAAAATTTTGGGGTAACTCTTAGTTAGTAAATGAAAACTATAGAATTAAATTATCAATGTTTTCCCCTCACCCAACGAATTCTTTTCATTACTACAATAATTTTTCCCAAATAAAAAGAAAAGACGAAAAAATTTAGTTAAGAATTTCTAAAAAAGAAAATGTACATTGTAAAAGTTGATGTTTTAAACCGAGACACGGTCCAATTTTCACAGCTGTGTTTGTGGAGAAGTTAAAATAATTATAATAATAAGCATCTGCCTGTGTCATTTTCGGACTCAGAAAATTCATATAAACAAATTATTTTGACTTGGTGTTTAATTTATGATTACGTTGATCACCAAACCTGAACTGTGTCATAACAAAGCTTCTGGTACCTCATTCAATGCTTAACCTTATCGAAACCATTTTCGCCTTTAATTAACAAACACTATCACGTAAACTAAGTCAAGAGAAAATCTACTGCTGTAGCAGTTGCGATTCCAAGGAAAAAAAAAAATAAGCCTTTTATCCAATGAAAAGTTAAAGGCACGTTCCTAGAAGAATCCCTATGTCCGTTTCCTATATAAAGAGAGCTTCTATCCTTTTTTCCCATCAATCGATACCCTACATACATTGCCTTCTAATTTCTTCATTTGCATAAGCTTTCTTTACATTCCTCATATCTCTTGGAGCTTTCTTTGAGCCAACATTAATTCTCTTCAGACTTCTAACATGGCGCGTTCCATGCTTTTGCTAGCATGCGCTTTAGTTGTTTTAGCTTCTTCTACCTTCGCTTCAGCAGCAGTCGTGGAACACTCATTCCAAGTAATCTGCTTTTATACCCTTTTGAGAATCTTTTATATTTATGATATATAAAGTGCGCGTGTAATGCAATTTCTGCATTGAGTGCATGCGCAACGTAAGAGTCAACACAAGCATGTTAAAGTCCTACATATATTATAAACAAAACAATGAAATTATTACTTTACAATTATGTCACCATGCATGTTGCCCAAGTTGATGAATATTTTTTGTTCTTCAATTGTATCAGGTGAAAAACTTGACGATTGGGCGGCTGTGCCGACAGCAAACGATAACGGCGGTTAACGGGAGCCTCCCTGGTCCGACGATACGCGTTCGAGAGGGTGACACTCTGATTGTTCATGTCTCCAACGAGTCGCCTTATAACATCACTATTCACTGGTAATTATATTGATTCAATTAATGCTTAGATGACAAGCTTCGGCATTTAGCTACTCCTCTCAACACGAAAATTAAAAACAAATTGCATTTAGCTACTATGTGCAGCTCTGTTTTTCAAAGCCATATGACGACTTTGTCATACATGTTTTTATTGCAAATATCCCAAAAGGAGGATAATCGTTGATTATCCTTGACTAATTCGGCACCTAATATCAAAATTTTCTTTTATTTTTTTATTTTTGGAATATATCTCTATATGTCGTCTTTATACAGCTGCAATTACGTCATATATTGCTTTCAATTTCAAATCTTTTTCAAAACAATATCCAACAACGCAAATAACTTGTGAACTTTTTTTTTTAAATGACTAAAAGTCTAATTAATGTCATGTGAATTAGTGTTACCAACATCTGCATAAAGTATCATCACTATCTTCATCTTTGACTACATACTAATTAATTATATCATCAATGAAAATTGTTTATGTAGGCATGGAATATTTCAGATTCGAAGCATCTGGGCAGATGGACCAAACATGATAACTCAGTGTCCAATAAGACCTGGAAATAGCTACACTTACAAATTTAGAATCATCAGGCAAGAAGGAACCCTTTGGTGGCATGCTCACATCTCAATCCTGCGAGCCACCGTCCACGGTGCTTTTATCATCCGCCCTAAGTCTGGTCACAAGTATCCATTTCCTAAACCCGATAAAGAAGTTCCCATTGTTCTCGGTATATATTTTATTAATATAATCATTTTCACTGCCAATTAAGCACGAGAATTTTATTTGATGATATATTAGTAATTGGACACATAAATCTAATTACAGGAGAGTGGTGGAATGACGATATCATGGATGTTGCCAACCGAGGGGAAATTACGGTACAGGTCCTAGAATTTCCGATGCTTTCACCATCAATGGAAGGCCTGGAGACCTCTATCCCCTGCTCCCAAAATCGTATGGATCATAATTATACCAACCCAATTGATTGAAAAGCGTCATAAGTATACATATAAATTTTCCTCAAGTTAATTAGTACGTTATTTTTTTCATTAATTATGTGTTATTATTTCATTTACTTATCAGAAACATACAAGCTTAAGGTTGAGAAAGGGAAGACCTATCTCCTACGTATTGTCAACGCTGCACTCAATAACCAGCTCTTCTTCAAGATAGCCAATCACAAATTTACAGTCGTCGCCGTTGACGCTGGGTATACTGATCCCTACGTCACCGATGTGGTGGTGATAGCTCCCGGCCAAACCACTGACGTTCTGCTAAAAGCCGACCAGCCAGTGGGTTCTTATTACATGGCTGCAAGAGCATACGCTGCCCCGCCGCCGACGATAGTAGCGTTCGATAACACCACCACGAGAGGCATCGTTGTCTACGATGGTGCCAGCACGGCCAATCCTATAATGCCGGCCTTGCCAGCTTACAATGATACGCCTACAGCCTACACGTTTTACAGTAATATAACTGGATTAAGTGGTGGACCTCAATGGGTCCCATGCCCACGTCGAGTGGATGAACGTATGTTTGTGACCGTAGGATTGGGGCTTGAGCAATGCCCAAAAATGCCACATGTCAAGGTCCGAGCTCGCAAAGACTCTCTGCCAGCATGAACAATCATTCATTCCAGGCCCCCACAAGTTTGTCAATTCTACAAGCATATTTCTTCAACGTGGGTGGAGTTTACGAGCCCAATTTCCCAAACCAGCCTCCCGTCAAATTTGACTACACAAACACTAACGTCAGCAACGACATGTCACTGCTGTTTCCTCCAAAAACAACGAGGCGTCAAGGTGTTGAAGTTCAATTCGACGGTGGAGATGGTCCTGCAAAACACAGCGTTGATCGCGGTGGAGAGTCATCCCATGCACCTTCACGGCTACGACTTTTACGTATTGGCTCAAGGGTTCGGAAACTATAACGCCTCCAGAGACAGCAAAAACTTCAATTTCGTCAACCCACAGAGGCGTAACACCATTGCTGTTCCTATCGGTGGATGGGCCGTTATCAGATTCCGCGCAAATAATCCAGGTTAGGCATTTTTTTTTTGACATTTCATTTCAGGACGGGATCCCTACGTGACTAACATCAAATAATAGTGGAGAAAATTAAAATGTTGTAGACAATAGGGACTTGTTTGCAATTTTCCTTTTGACGGACTGTTGATTGTTGAACTTTACAGGTGTTTGGTTCATGCACTTGCCACTTTGACGTTCACTTACCGTGGGGTCTGGCCACGACTTTTATTGTTGAAAATGGACCGACGCCGTCGACGATGTTGCCCTCCTCCACCGGCTGACCTTCCCCGGTGCTAGAAGTTCATCCATTATTATTAATTCCACAAAAAATAAAATTAAAAACAATTGTGCTATTTTCTGAATTCAAGGCTTTCATTCATTAATTGTTTGTAATTTGTCAAGTGTTTCAGTTCCATTCATTTGTTAAAGTTCCACAAAAGATTTGTTTGATGTAATAATGGTGGTAAACCAGTAACCGATGTATTAAGTTCATTTTTCATTGTAATAACAGTATAATTAGTAATTAACCTTTGTTTTTTTTTTTCTCTTTAACCTTCCTTAGTAGCAACAGCATCTTTGTCGAATAATTCCAATTATCTTTCATATTTTACTGGGTATTTTTTTTTTATAGTCGTTAGGACTAACTAATTTTATTATTATAAAGAAGTTATAATTTAGTAGAAGTTTAATTCAAAAATTATTATTTTTAACTGAATTATCCTTATTGTAACTAATATGGAGGTAAATAAATTAATAATTAATTATCAATGAAGCATGTCAATTCTATAAAACTTTAAACATGCTTAGGAAATTATAAATATTTTAACTTCAACAATGATGCAAACATACTAGTGAGTTACTATGTATTTATATTCTATAAGTTTGAAAATATGATAACAACTCTAAGAAACAAATTATTATCAAATAATTTCTAAAAAAATATGTTATTCCCACATTAAACCTCGAATATCAAATATATACTTTTGTAACATAAATATTTAAGATGGCATGTATAACATTTATAAATTTTTACAATGTGTAAAATACTTAAGATGAAGATCTAAAACGTTTATAACTTGAAATTACTTTTATTTAGAACGTTTTACGAAGTTTTACTTAATTCTTCAAATCTACCCAGCAGAAGTACAAACTAAAAACTTCCGCCGTTGCCGGGGATCGAACCCGGGTCACCCGCGTGACAGGCGGGAATACTTACCACTATACTACAACGACTCGTTGATGCTCCTTAACTCTTTTTATTAAATTATAACCATAAAATGCCAACAGCTGACCAGGGCAAATAATTTGCTTTCAACTTTCAAGTATAAGGATTTTTCTTTTTGAATTTTTTGTTATAAATTGATAATGCATGGTTTGGATTATCTATCGTATTAAGGCCTAAAAACACATTATGAACAGTAATTAGTTTTTTTTGGTTTATATACACGATTTATTCTTAAATAAATATGTCTGCTTATTGTATATAATTGTTATGTTTTTGGATTATTGCTAACTGTTGTGTTCTAAGGGCCATATATTTGTTTCTTTTTTCAATTACTAATTAATATCATGATTAATGCAAGTTATTTTAACATGTGTTATATTTTCCATATATTTATATTTTTAATGATAAGATATTTTAATATTTTAATTTTGAATATGGCCATCTGTCAATGAAAGAAGGATTTTCTTAGGTTTTGATAGTTGATAAACGGGAACATAATCAGAAAATAAAATCCTTTTCTATATAGATGTCATATACATTACAATCAAAGTCCAATACAACTAAAATTCAGTAAAATGTACAATCAATCTAAAATATCAAAATCTAATACAATTACAGCTCAATGTAATAATACATTCTCACAATTATTAGGGAGACTCAATCCCTCTACTTAAATTTAAAAGAAGAGGTACCGACAAATCCAACTAAAGAATTATTAACTATTTAAAAAATAAGCCTTAACTATATAAGTGTATTAAAAAAATGATTGTGTGTGTGTGTATATAGATATTATCCAAAAATATGATATGCTCAGATTATTGAAAGATCTTGATCCCACCAATGAGCTCTATCATTCATTCTATATTCATTTTTTCTGTTTTGTTGAATTACTTAATTTGGTTCTGTAATTCAAGGTGGCGTCAACTCAAGATTAAAGTATTTCGAAACAAGAAGAAAATATTAGACTCTGTGATTATAAATAAATAAAGTCGTTTGTTTCGTAGAAAGCTGAACTTTGTTGCTCACCTAGCTTACGGAATGGGACCTTGATTTTAATTGGTTTATGGCCCAGTTTTCAAATAAACTCGTGTAAACTACTTAACATTTCAACATCGGATGTGATAACTAAATCGTTTGTTAATATCCCCGTTACGTGCCGCACATTAATTAAATGGTTTACCAATTCTCTGTGACTGAGTGGACTTCATAGCTAGCAGATTTTATTCATATGATATGAATATGAACATTTGAAAAGCAAGTGATCTCCATTAGCCCACGCCCCACAGTAACCAGCCGACCGTTGACCAATTTTTATAGTTTCCGTGCACGTGATCTTATACGATTTTAAAAGTCCTTCTGAACAACTCATTATGAGCTAAAATCAATATCAGAAAATCATCCATATATTGTAAAAATTATTTCTAGTTTAACATGTGAATAATGAAAGTATCATGACCATTATAGTAAGCAATAATGAAAATACGGAAGAAATTCCGAAATTATGTGATTGATATTGTTCCTTTTGGTCATTACATTTTTCATGTACAATTTGAACTTTTTGGCCACCTTGAATGTAGAAGAGTGGACGTTTATTTCTTAGCATTTAATTGTATTAGGTTAGGAGGTTTAAATATTCAGACCAAGAGTCTATTAGATAGAGAGACTTATCCTACAAATATGTTTAAGTGATTTTATTTACAAGTCAATATGAAAAACAACTCAACAATCACCTTAGGGGTGAAACCTTATTCTACTTATATGCTTAAGTGACTTTAATTTACAAGTTAATGCAAAAAAAAAAAAAATAGCAATCACACTAGGGAGGAAACCTCTATCCTACTTATATGCTTAAGCAACTCGTATTTACAAGTCAACATATAAAACAACTCAACAATCTCCTAGGAGCAATTACATGTATATATATTTGGCCACTACAACCGAATTAATAAGAAATTTTAGTTATCTTCATAGCCAAATTAAATCTGCATATATTTCGTTACTGTCCGATTCTCATTAGATCTTACACATGAGGAGTATGTATTAAATTTGATTAACATACTTGTCTTCTATCATTGCCTAATACTTTAATTAAGCTTTTTGCATCCAACAATTTTCCTAATATATCGAATCAATAACTC